>OX439483.1:456107787-457311940 GCA_949320155.1 Melangyna quadrimaculata
AGGACTATCCCACGAATCAATTAAATTTGAAGAATAGACTATTTGGAGCAGCTTTTCCTGGCCCTGCAGTATTTGATTTTTTTCAAAAAAAGGTGTTGGTCAAAAACTGTTGATTGCTGGTCAAAAGTGGTTACTTATTTGGTTACATTTTACCACAAAATCGGACATTTTTCGGGCCAAGTTAACAGAGGTCATTTAAAAGTCATTTTCTCTTATAAATTTGAAACTTTTTTAAAGTTTGATAAAAATAAAATAAATGAGGTGTTAGGTGCCTGTTTCGAATCACTAGAGTATTATGGCTAATAAAATCCCTTAAGTAATAAAACTTCGCTATTTATTGTTGCCCACATATAAAAACTAGCTTTTTATAATGACTATATCCACTTAAACAAATTGCTGTATGATCGGTTTTTATTAACATTTATATAGCATTTATAATAAATGTGTGACAGCGATTTATAACCAGATTTATAATAAAATATTTTTACTCAATTATTAACACCCTCCATGTGCTGTGCATATAGCACAATATAATCCAAAAACTAAAAGTTATAAAACTTTATCTCACCTTATATTTTCTTTGTATCTGCAAGTTCTGCTGCAATATCCACATAAAAATCTATCCAACTGCTTCGATAAAACCTCAGAAACAGAAGAAACAAAAATAAAAATAAAACCGATAAAGTGCACTAAGATATTTTACTTATAGAGAATTCATATTGCACATCCGAATGCATTCAAATCGTAAAAGAATTGTAAAATAACAATAAATTTTTACAAAAAAAAAAAAACAAACAAAAAATGCAACAGAAAAAAAATCGCGCGTTACAACTGTGGCAATGCGATTGTTGTGGTAGTCACAATCATTACAGCCATTCAAACATAATTATTTATGACAATCTATTATTAATGCAATAACCGTAAACTGACAGCGCTGCGCGACAGAGACTTGGAGCAGTTAATTGTTTTAACGATAAACATCGGAGACAACGGACGGTAACGGCGGTAACGACAGCGATGACGATGGTGCTCGAACGGTCGGTCGGTTTGCGTGAGTCATTCAAATTGAGGTTCAGATTTAGATTGAAGTTTTTGAAAATAGCCGACTGTTGTTCAGTTTGAATAACTCATCTAGTTGTTAGTCGTTGCTTTTTGTAAAACAGAGTGAAGATATTTTTCAATTGGGTTATTAGATCTGAAAAAGAAAGAACAAAACATGTTAAGATTATAAAATAATTCAAACTGATTGCTAAAATTAAAAATAAATTGTAGACGCTAATATTATACTGCAATAACTTATGAAAAAATACTTTTTTAATAATAATAATTAACAATTATTTGTTTTTAAAAAAGGAATTTTCATATATTTTATTAAAAAGAGCTTATCGAACAGTTCAAATAAATTCTGTAATGAAGGTATATTTTCAATAAAGTTGAAATAAAAAAATTAGACTTAGTCCAGATACACATTTTATTTTATTTTATTTTATTTCGTTTCATTTTATTATATTTTGTTTTATTTTATTTTATTTTATTTTTTTTTTTAAATTGTTTTACTAGGGCTCCTAACCTTTAGCACCTCATATATGGGATATTCGCAAAAAAAGTATGCCATCTAAAAGGTCAGTAAGTGGTCAAAAAAAGGTCAACTAGTTTCAGAAATTGATCAGCCATAGAAAATTTTCAATCAAGGGTTACATTTTTTCAAGGTCACCAACTATTTTTGGCACCTCATTTATGGGATATTCGCAAAAAAGTATACCATTCGAAAGGCCACCGGCTCGTGATCAAAGGTCAGCTAGTTTCAGTTATTGGTCGGCCATAGGTCTTTTTAATGAAGACTCTTATACTGTAACCTTGAAACAATCTTTAAAAATGCATTGCAAAAAACCTATGGCTGACCAATTACTGAAAATAGCTGACCTTTTATCACGAGTCAGTGGCCTTTCAATTGGTATACTTTATTTGTGAATATCACATAAATGAGGTGCTAAAAATCTTATACGGCCTTGAAAAACAAAAACTTCAAAAATTCATATAAAAAACCTATAATTGACCAATTACTGAAACCAGCTGATCTTTTATCAGGAGTGGGTGGCCTTTCAAATGGTATAACTTTTTTGCGAATATCCCATAAATGAGGTGCTAAAAATAGTTTTGACCTTGAAATTTTTTAAAAAAATTATTAAAAAAAATCTATGGCTGACCAATTACTGAAAGTAGCTGACCTTTTTTGACCAATTACTGTGAAACAAACTTTAAAAATTCATTAAAAAAAACCTATGGCTGACCAATTACTGAAACTAGCTGACCTTTGATCACGAGCCGGTGGCCTTTCGAATGGTATACTTTTTTGGGAATATCCCATAAATGAGGTGCCAAAAATAGTTGGTGACCTTGAAAAAATGTAACCCTTGATTAAAAATTTTCTATGGCTGACCAATTTCTGAAACTAGTTGACCTTTTTTGACCACTTACTGACCTTTTAGATGGCATACTTTTTTGCGAATATCCCATATATGAGGTGCTAAAGGTTAGGAGCCTCATATTTGGTGCGTTTTAAAAATTTGAATACAAAAGTCAACAGATCAACGGGCAACGTCTAAGAAAAAATATTTCAAATCAAAACAAAAGTTTTCTGTTTAATTTTGCTCAATCATGATTTGTTCGTAATTCTGATTTTTTCTTAAAACAGTCCCTAAGTTTGTACCTAACTAATAATGTGTTCTTCCTCAATAGCAAATACATCCCTTTTTTAACTTAACCTAAACGATTCTCATTCAATCCCTTACTCTTGGTATAAATCATAGAAAAGCAAATTTAAATTTAAAATACAAAATGATGCCATTTATTTGCATTGATATAAAGGAGCTAATATATTTTGTTTCTGTCTGAATTTTAAATATAATGTCCTTTGTTGATTGTAACACCATAAAAATATGTATGAATAAATACAGAAAATGACCACCAATTCCGATTTGCCCAACACAAAATAAAAAATATAACACTTGCTTAGGTATACAAAAAAAGAAATAAAAATACCAGTTCTTGCCTGTTGCTTGGCCTCTCATATGCCTACGTATTCATGTTATGCTTGGACATTGGAACTATAATTCAATGTCAGAATAACACATGAGACTAAAATGCTATGTAAATTTTACATATGGTGTATCTTTTTTAAATTTAAAGGTAAAATAAAATAGAGTGGTATAGATTATAGTTTGCCCAACAGAACCAGAACAAGGTGGCAAGTTGATTGTTTTGTTTAATCAATGCAAATACACAAAACCTTTGTATAAAGTTATGTCTGAATAAATGACACTGGTTTTTCTGTTTCTATAATCTTGAACATTTTCTGCGCACGGGCTTGGTATTAAGATTGAGTACCTACAAAAAAAAAAAATAGTTTCAGACATTTATGTTTTATCAGAAGGAAAATCATGCAATAATTTTGGCAATATCCTTTGTCAGTCTATAGATCCTTGTATGTACCTCATTTTCTACGGAACACCCTACCTTCTGGCAACTTTATCTAAAAAACCCTAATATCGCTGATGTATGGTCTCTAATATTCAACAGCTACCAATATAGAGAATCTCCTTGACATTGATGTCAATCGATAGGCAATCGATAGAGTTAATAAAGTTACAAAGGGGTCAAAGTAGCATGGCGAAGTTCAAAACAGATTCTATTCGAACCAACATCTCACACATGCAAGTGTAAAGTAGCTGGTAGGTAAGACACATCAAGTCTCAATGATTCACCATCACTTCTCTAAGATTATAAGCCCACCATTATACTAACCGCAAAACACTTTTGTCTATATGCCACCAAAAAGGATGCCGACATCACACAATAAAACGTATATAAAAATCCCTTTTATACCCACCATTTTTGCATTCTCAGCGTCAGCATGTTCTTACATCAAGGCAATCAATCACGTTCAGCATTTGCATAAATCAAAACACTCACCGGATCCCTGTTTGGAATAATTATACTTGCAGGTGCATACACGATTCCTCGGTAAAGAAAACCAACAACAACACACAAAAAAAAACTCAAATCGTGTGTCTGTCTGTCTGTTCTGTACAAAGCAGAACCTCCTTATGCGAACCATTAAACCATATCCAGCGTATATGAAGGTATGTGCACCTTTCATCACCTCATTCGTCCAATATAGGTGCACTCTCTCGCCCAGCTACCGAACAGCAAAACATCCTTATTCTCACCACGAAATTGAAATCTTCCTTCTCAAGACCGCCTCACCCACCGCCCACCCGCCCGCTCGGGACATCCCGCAATCCGTTCCGTCGACGGTATCTGAGAAAATAACCCTAATGGAAACAGAGCAGGAAATGCACAGGCTCTCGCGCTCTAGGAAGAAGATAACCAAAAGTTCCCCATTCTCATTCATTGAATGTGAGACTGTGTGGGATGTGATTGGCACTACCGAGGAGCCGAAAGTGCAGTGCGGTGGTAACTGGTAACTCAATAGAAATGGAATCAGCGGAAAACCACACCAAGCCGTGATTCCTCGCAGTGCAGCTGAGTGCGGTGCGGCTTGGTGGTTGCTGCTGGTTGCAAGAGATAGCTATTCATCATGGCTGCTGTAGCTGGAGCCCGATGATAGTGCAAAACAAGTTGTTGAGCCCACACACTTACCATGAGGCCAGTTACACCAATCTCAGCCGTCTGTCTGTCCATGTTTGTTCATTTGCCGTGCCTGACATCTAGTGGCGGAGTGCGGAGCTATTATTATATAGAAAACCGTGCTGCGTGAGTGTGTGATGGCGATGGCAATGGCGGTCTGTAACAAGGTTTCATCCTCCGGTCATGAAAATCGACTCCCATCAGTGCGGTTACATATCGTCCTACGGACTTTTCGCCGCAATCCAAGGGTGAGCTTTTTTTGTGTGTGCCTTTTCCCCCGCCGGAATTCAAAAGGTGAACCTTGGAGCTGAAAATTCTTTTCCCCCAAAGTGCGATCATGGGATATTTATGGCTCCCCTGTACGTTCCTCCCTGTCCGTCGCTGCTTTTGATTCGAAGTCTCATAAATTTTATGGTTCAGTGATTTATTTTGGAGCAACAACAACGACGACGACGAGAGGATTATAACAACTGATCAGAATCAGAAATCGGAAATGTTAAGTTGATTAGATTATGATCGCGACCGCGAGTATGTGAAAATGGAAAGGAAGTCATACCAACCTACACACACTCACACACACGTTCATATTCAAAAGAACAGACGGATGAATGCACAATGTGTCTTGTTCGGGGAAAATCATGGGCATGTTTTGAGTTTGGTGGATTGCTTGAAACTTGAAGATTGGAAGGCTTGTAGGTTTTTTGTTTAGGGCGTTAAACATATAAATGTCGTGCAGAAAATTTAGATCGTGGATGCAGATGACAGCAACAAAGATTTTTACATTTTTTTCGATGTCATTAGTCACGGATACATGAACAAAGGTTATACTATACAAACTTTTGGATGTAATTTAATAAAAGGTTCTCTTCTATTTACGACACGAGTATGTCTAAATGAAGAACTTTCTCACTATTGTGCAAAATATATTTGATTTTCCCTTCATTTGGTGGTAAAAGTAATTATAGGTACAATAGAGTAGAATGATTATCACAAAATACTACTCTGTACTTTGGATATGCAGTACCTATAGTTGTTGTCATTAGCTGAGTTATTATTGTCATTAGTTTTTGATTGTTTTTCAAGTTCTTTTATTTTGAATGGAAACAAAGGGATTATAAAACTACATAGTTATTTAGGTAGGTGCATCTGCTTACAATTGAGGTTTCTAAACTCATCTTAGAATAACTAGAGTATTCTGGGTGTGATGTCAAAGTTAGGGATACGAACATTCTTTCCGCAAAGTAAATACACTGCTTTACTTGGTTGCATGTACTAAGTTACTTTGGCAGTTTAAGTAATCTAGAGTTCTAAAGTTTTTTTGTATCATTTAAGTTGTACAAATGTACAAGTTATAAATAGATTTTCAAAATCCTCGATTCCAAAAATATTTTGATCTGATAAACAAAAATTTCATCTGTGTATTTGATAAGAAATGAATTTACGCAAAATAAAATTCAAAAATATTAACGTTAGAGCAGTCTTACTAGGCATAAGAAATAATTGGTAGGTAGGTGCAACCGCAGCAAAATGACACAAGGGTGAGGTTGACTAACTAACAACAACTTCGAATTGACACTATTATTATTAAATGCTTGCATTAGTACAGTTAAGTTAGCCAAAAATTAGCCAATTTGTTGAACCCTAAACATTTAAGCTGATTTGTTCGTATGTGAAAGAGGGCCTTTGAAGAAGATTAAACCCAGGTTGTCAGGACACCATGTCCATTGGAAAACGTGAATTGACCTTTATTTTCGAAATTATTTATCTTAGGTTTTAAACTGTTATATTCGCGATTGTTATTCATTTTTATTTAATATTTATTTAACGGACTTACCGCGTATGATTTTAATTATTCAAATTAATTGCATTACTTCACCCGACGTTTCGGCAAAGTTCCATTTGTCGTGGTCAAGGGTAAGTCCGTTAAATATATATTTAATAAAAATATTTATCTTAGGTCCAGTTTTTCAGTAGTGAGTTTAACGCGAGTAAGTTAATAGTTACGTCAAGAAGTAGTTTTTAAGTTGAGGGTATGCAAAAAATAAAAATAAATTGGGTGGCGCAACGGTTCGTGAAGAACCCAGGGCTTAGTGGCTAACAACTCGCAACCATTCCTGTATGCGCGTGTCGACAGGAATGGAAGGGACCTACAATTTTATGCCGAATCCGAACGGCTGATGAGAAGCATTTATTCATGACAAGTGTGACTCTTGGAAAATTTGTCAATTCCTCTCAAGAGGCTGTAGCCCTGAAAAAAACTTTTTAGGTGGACCAGGCTGGGAAGTGAACCCAGACATCAAGCATGATAGTCCAACGCACTAACCATTACTTGTGGCTCAAGGATTTTAGTATCTCAACCTTACGTCATACAAGTGTACGTGTAGGATGTTTCCAATGAAAAATAATTCCATCTAAGGGGCTAGTCAAAAAGATTCGTTAATAAAAAGGTCAAATAGTTTCAGAAAATGGGCATTCATACAAATTTGAATTAATGGTGAAATTTTTTAAGGTTACACATTTTTGGGATAATCGAAAAAAATTATACCATGTCGAATTTTGTGTCCAATAATGAGGTGCTAGGAATCTTTTCGATCTTAAAAAAATGTGTTAAAAAATATATACCTGACAAATGTCTAAAAGTCCCTGAACACTAAGGAAATTCCTATTTTCCTTTCATTATTTTTTCACTCTCATTATGATGTTCAGAACTTTAAAACCAATGTGCATTGGTATCTCCTTTTAAACCCTTTTCTATTTTCCTAACAAACAGTGTTTTACATGTTAAGGGATGGTAACACCCCTTGAGTGCGCATCGATTATAAACAAAATATACGTGTTTTTAAAAATTCCATAAATATGATGCTAACAATTTATACCTATAGTTGACTAATTTGTATGCTTTTTTTGCGAATATTGCAAAAATAAGGTGCTAACAATCTGAAACTATACACTGTCAAACAAAAAGTTAGTTTAGTTTTAGTTTATATTACAGTGAAGATAGGATGTTTGCCTCTCACTCTGAATGTAATGAGTTTTAATAAGATTGTGGAGATTTAAGCAGAATATCTTTAGACGTTCTAAATAAAAGAAATGGTTTATATTTTAAAACTAATATCCACTTTGTTCTATAAAATATAACTTAATTAATGTTTTATATCGGGGTTTTCAATAAGAGCGCTACAAAAGTTTTTGGATATCAATGAAATTCTTTATTCCTGTGAAAGAACGTTTGATGCCATTATGTATGGAATTCCATTTCTTTTGCATGGCCACCACGGGCACGCTTGCAGAAGTCCAGACGCTGAACCCAATTTTCTACGGTTTTCAAGCATAAATCGGCCGATACTGCTGCAATTTCACGTTCTATATTCGTACGAAGTTCATCAATTGTCGCTGGCTTGTTGGCATAGACCATAGACTTGACGTAGCCCCACAGGAAATAGTCTAACGGCATCAAATCGCACGACGGAGGCGGCCAAGCGACTGGACCATTTCGTGAGATAACACGTTCTCAAAACTTGGTTTCCAATAAATTGATTGTGACATTCGCTGTGTGGCTTGTGGCGCCGTCCTGTTGGAACCACATGTCCTCCAAGTCCATATCATCCAATTGGAGCCAAAAATATTCGGTTATCATTGAACGGTAGCAATCCCCATTCACAGTAACGTGCCGGTCTTGATCATCACGGAAGAAGTACGGCCCAATGGCGCCGCCGGCCCATAAACCACACCAAACCGTAATTTTTTCGGGATTCAATGATGACTCATGGAGTACGTGTGGATTGCTGCCTGACCAATACCGCATATTTTGTTTATTGACGAAGCCATTCAGCCAGGAATGAGCCTCATTGCTGAAGATGATTTTTCGGTGAAAATCCGAATCATTTTCAAGTTGTTGCTCAGCTTAATTTACGAACATACGACGCTTCTGGTGGTCAAGAGGCTTCAGTTCTTGCGTCAGTTTAATCTTGTTAGGATGTATGGTAAGATCTTTTCGCAAAATTCGCCACAACGACGTCACAGAGATGCCCAACGCTGGAGAAGGACGTGTGAGAGACACATTCGGTCTTTCTGCAACTGATGCCTCAGCGGCAGCAATATTCTAAACACTACGGGCACTTCTTTGTCTCACTGGCACGGGAACATTTTGTACTGTGCCTGTGGATTCAAATTTTTCCACTAGACGCTCAATTGTTGATCTGCTAGGACGATTATGACTACCATAAATTGGACTTAGCGCTCTAACGTTGAGGCCACTGACTCCGAATTTCGGTAGTAAATTTTAATAATTTATTTATTTAATAATAATCGTTGTTGGCTCGTATATCTTTTCATCATGAAATGGCAAACTTTACTGAAGAGAAATGTCAAAAGAACGTTTACTGTCCCTGTTGCTCTACTTTTGTAGCGTCCTTGTTGAAAAACCCTTTATTAAGATATACTTATGAGACGAGTGTATCACACGAGGTCAGTGAAAAGAATGAGGTTTACAAAAATGTCTCTGAGCCTTCCGGTCTTCTACTAATCATAAGTACATTTAATTCATAATTAATTGATAATTATTGCGTGTACCCTAAAGACGAAATTATTTTTAGTTACATGATGAGAAACTAGGTTCGCCACAAGATGACCTTTCTGAAAGCTTTACCAAGGCTGCTGTAGTTAAGATGATAAATAGCCAAGAATTTGTGAGAAATATCAGTAGTGTTACCATCTGTTAACTTTAATTTCAAATTGTCCTTCGAATATTTTAAAGCTATTTTTAATGTTAATATACACAACAAAAAACCGTTATATCCTAAATGGGACGTAAAAATAGCTATTTATTGCAATGTACATTTTAAATACAAACATGCAAAACAACTTTCTTTTGATTTATTTTAGCATCAAAACAATTTTGTTTGATATTGAATTGAAAATTACAGCACTCTTAAACGCTCTTATGTTCGCTTACTGAAACACAATATATTAAATCATTGCAAATAGCTATTCCACATATAAGAAAATAGCAATCATTGTGGTACCACATTTAATGTGATTTTCCAAAAATGCAAATAAACATGAAAACAGAAAAACACCAATCGACAACACCTTTCCTTCTTAAGTTGATTTTTTCTTTTTCAAAATCTCTTAAAAAGCATAAACCCTCAAAGCTCCCTTTCAATAAATAAAGAAAAACACTCAATGATATGCATCAACATGGCAATGGAAACTCTCACTCTCATTCACTGTGCTTACACACAAAGAGGGTTGATGGCATGAGAAGGCACAGTTAATTAGAAAAGGTCAAGGCTACCTTTTTGTATTTTTATTTTTTGATAAATGGTAAGTAATGGTAATTGTCACCGAAGCATGTTTTGATTTTCAAATTTCTGGGAAACGGTTGAAAAGTATTTTCAACAAAATGTTTTTGAATTACATAGGTATGTACAAAATGTTAACAATATTTTGAAAATTTAATTTTGTAGATTTTTTTAAACTTGGCATTTAGCTGTTTTTGAATAGTTATTTAAAGTTTAAAATAACTAAATTTCTAAGAACTAGGGCTGGCCACGAGACGAGACTCTGCGAGACTTTTGTAAGTCTCGTCTTGGTCTGGTTGAAATCGAAAATTTTCAGTCTCGTCTCGGTCTCGTGTCGGTCTCGTGTAATTAAGTCTCGTCTCGGTCTTGTCTCAAAAAAAATGCGACTTCCGGACAACGTGTTGATTATTGGAACGAAATATTTTCGATTATAGTTTGAATACGTGCAGAAGAAAATATATATTTAACTGAAATTGGATTTTTTAACTTATTAGACTCTCTGTAAATTTCGGTCCAAACATAGGTACAGTCTCGTCTCGGTTGCTTAAAAGCCGGTCTCGCCTCGTCTCGTTCTCGTCATGCGAGACCGAGATCGAGACCGAGACTTTTCTCGTCTCGTGGCCAGCCCTACTAAGAACTAAAAATAACGGAACATAGCAATAAAAATATTATAAAACAAATTCTATATACATAATAGGTATAGGTAACTGCCAGCAACTACATAAAATAAAACCGCCAAGTCGAAGACTAAGCATTATTTAATTGAACTTTTTGAATTATTCATACAGAATGATCGTTCAATGGCAAATTGGCGTTACAGAATGATCGTTCAATGGCAAATTGGCGTTTCGCCTAGTCGATCTCATTTGGACTCATCAGTTGACTATAGTTAGACGCTCTTCGATACACAATTTTTGCTAAGTTCAAATTACATCAATTTTACCGCAAAAATTTGTAATTATTTTCTTGCATAAATTCATATTCAGCCTAATCGCTAATTCAAGGGGAAATTTCTCCCTCGGATTTTGTCTTTTTCACAGGAATAAAAAACCTCATTCGGCTAATTTAAAGCGGTTTTTTTCCAGTAAAATGTTATCAATTTGCCCCCGACTTATCAATTTATATTTTACCTTTTCTACAATAGTTAACGATTGGTAAATATCACACCGCAGAGAACAAATCCGGAGAATAAAATCTGAGGGAAATTTGTTTCCTGATAAGACTGATTATTAAGATCAGATGGCATATTTTGTTTATATTTATTGAGCTAATCCATCATTTTCCAAGCGATGGGTGGCCGGCCGCATCGTGAACCTTAGTGTTGTTGCGTGGGGGCTCGCAATTTGAACAAAAATAAACATATTTGCTTACGAAATAAACTTTGAATAAACATATATGACTACAGATTAAATTTCTAAACTGCTTACATATTTTTGTCTTACCAACCTGTCCACTCTTATTGGTAGGAATGGAACGGAATATAAAATTATTGCAAATTGGCGAAAAAATCATCCAATTTCATTTTTAAAAACAATAGAGAGTCGCAAGGTATTTTTGAAAATTTGTTTGGCTATTTAAAGGTTCGCGACTCTAAAAAGGTTAATAAGTGATGAGCTACATAGACAAAATAAAGAATAAAGCAGAAAACAAAATACAAAATTGTTAAAATACAACGGTAGCTAGAACTTAAAATACTGGTATCATGTTAGTTATTTTTTTGGTAAAGAAAAAATGTTAAAAAATAACATTTTAATTAATTTTTCTTATTAATTTTACGTATCTATTATTTTGTTTTCAAAATTCAATGCTCTTATCAACTCTTAGTCAAGCACTAAAAAACATATGGTTCTAAGACTTAAAAATAAAGAAACCATCTCTTAGTAAAAGTAAGAAAAAAAAAACCAGGCTGATGATAAGAGTCAACAGGTTTGCTGATGATGATTTAGCCGGATTCTTCTTAGTTGTATGTAAAAGTTTGTTCAGTTGGACAGATTCAGAACCCAATGAGAACCCCTCAACTGAGAACGAAAAAAATGACTCACACAGGTTGATTTAACGTATACACATATAAAAGAAAACTGGAATAAAATAACTTAACTATTACTCTCCATTAATAATTTCTTTTGTGAATGACATTGCGTGATAGTGAAACATCAAACCAAAATAGCAAAAAACCCGGTCTTAAGTAAAAAATTTGCATAATTTCTATTAGAAGGAGAAAGTAGTTTTATACACGAACTATTTATACGCAATCTAATTAAGTATGTATTAACAAAGCAAAAACCAGAAAAAATTATGTAAAACATTTATATCGTCCAAAGTCCATGCGCAAATATAATTGCATTACCAAACGTCCAAACTCTAAAGTATTAACTCGCATGTGACAAAGTAGATGTATATCTTAATGCCACATGCGGTGGCAATAATGAATAAACTATAAACCTACTATAATGTTAAATTTTACTGCGGGCCTCACGTTTTTTTTTTTCATGGTGATTGCAATGAAAAATTCAGTCAATTTAAAATATTTAGTGCACAAAAACTTCATATTTGTGGGGGAGCTGTTGTAACCTTAAATAATCCAATTGGTTTCTGTTTTTCTGTGTGTGTTTATTTTTTTCTTCTTTACTCTAAAAGCTAAATTTTATTAAACGACATAATTGCCGCACAACGCTTCGGACCATTTCATGGTCGTAGGCGTTTTTTTTAGATTTTTTTTTTTAGTTTTGTAAACATTCTCTGCTTTGGAATTATGCTAATACAACTGGCTGCTGCTGCTGTCAGCCACCAATGGTTCGCTTACAAACTAGATACTAATTCTAAGAAACGTTTGTTGCCACCGATAGATTAAGATACCTCGTTGTCGTTTTCATTTCTGATTTCGATTTCAATCGTATAAGTATAGTAGTTATACGCGCTCACAGGTGTGCTTGCGGGGCTGCAGACGCAGGGATTGCTTAGCATGTTGTGAGATAAATGTTATACGAGTTTTGTTTTTATATTAGAGCTAAATAGTCGAAGAACAAGAATTTTTTGTTGTTTGTTGCTTGTGATATAGATAGGTAAGTCGTATTGGTAAGGTATAATTGAATAACAACTTTCAAATTCTAAACCTCATTTTGTATGAAAAATACAAGTAAGTTCGACACTTCTATAAGATGTCCTTAATTTGATTCCTTTTTACCAATACAAACTTCCTATTTACTACCTATATCTATAAATAATAATGCTAAATGTTTCAAATTCAGTGAGGCATCTTTGCCTAATCACCTTAACAGATATTGTGTATTCAAACCGACAAGCCGGAAACACCCTGTATAGAAAAATCGACAAGCATAAATTATAGTTTTAATAAACGATTCCACTTAACTGGGTTTGATAATATAAAAAAAATTAAACTGATCTCAAGAAAAATGGCAGGTCACTTTTAGGTGGAGGCTGAATTCATACCAAATTTAAGAACATATTCTGCTCCACCGCTTAGAAAGTTGAATTACTTCAAAGTCACCATTTCTATTTTAAATGTTGATACAATTTTAACGATCTTAATAACTCTCCTTTACATGGATATAAATGAGCTCATTAAATGGCTCAAGATGAAATGGAACTTTTTAACATGAGTCAAATATTACCCACTCTGCATTTGTTGCTTATATTTTTCTATGACTTAATCTAGAAGCCTTAATTTAAACTAAGCCCAATTTAACTTTTAACTGGTCTCATTATTGAATTCACTTCATTTGTATTTTTCAGTAAAAATCTTTTAGCGATATTTAAAATTCTTTTATTATATTCAATCTTTAAATAAACCTACCACCACGATATTTTTAATTGAATTTTCCCTCCTAATTAAAATGAAGAAAATGTATACCCACATTCTTCAATAATTTTTTGCTGAATCATAAAACTCCATTAACCTCCTGTAACATCTTTATTACAAAGATAAACAACTTTATTCCTGTCTTTAATATCTGTTAATTATTTCTTCATCAAATTCTTCTTCAAAATCAAAAATATGTATAAGGTCGAAGAAAAATGATTCTAAATTGCATAATCATCGAAAAGTAATAACTCCTACTTTTTTCCATCACAAATTCCAAAGATGTTAGAACATTTTTATGTTCTGTCCGACATCCAGCTGTTCTACAATCAGTGCGATGCTTTGTTCAGGTTCGTCTTTTGTATAGGTAGAGACCGATATACTTCCCTGATTAGATATCCATTAACCGCTTGTTTAATATTGAAACATGCCACAGAATCAAATTGGATTTCAACTCACTTGGACAAAGTTTAAATTGCTTTTCTAATAGCTTAATCTCAATTTATCAATAAAATACAAATAAAAATCATAATAGAAGAAAGGCGTTGAATGCAACAACTCACCTGAGTCCAAAGGAGAATAAAAAAAGAATGAAGTAAAACAGAAACAAAAAAAAAGAGAATATTTATGTATTTGAAGTATAAGAACCAAAATGAATCGTGTAATTGTATCTGCCTACAAGGCCAATAAAGGTTTTGAATTTCATTTTTATTTACGGTGGTGTGGCGGCGGCGGCGGTGGCAGGGAAAAAGTTGAACAGAGCAACAGAAAAAATAAACACACATATTCGTTAAAAACCAGTGGGAAGACAAATTGCAGACCAAACACCATGGCTATGTAAAGTCAAGTTAAAAAACACTAAAGTCAATGAGTGTGGTTGGATAGTGTAGCAAGTGAGTAGTTGGTAATAGGTATTAACTTCCTTTTGGCAACAAAAAAACAAAAATATTAAAACAACCAAATCAGCTTAAGAAAAAAAAACTCAATTTCAAACAAAAGCAACAATAAACAGTTAATTGGGTGAGGAAACCAAGCGATAAATCAGGGACTTTTATTTTTTAAAGAAGTTGTAGAAATGTGAGAAGAACTAAGAAAATTAAAACGAAAGAGCTGATTAGCGAACTTTTTTTTTGTCCAAAATATTTTTTTTTTTGGTGTTCAAAAAATATTCAGATTTTTGTCAATGTCCGGATTAAGTGGCAATTGTGGTGAGCAAAAAAAATCAACGAAGAATAAAAACAAAAACGAAAGAGCTGAACATAAAACTTGATTTTATGTTTTGATTATTTTGTTGTCGCTTGTATGTGGTACAAGATGAGGTTTTATCAATGTTTGATCTCATTTAGCGTTGAATTTGAACTGCATGATATACAGACACAAATAATTTAAACAAAAGACCTGATCACCGAACTTGATTTTTCCTTCTTTGCATGTTTATTTCTAAGAAATCCCTAGCTACTCTCACTTCTTTTAATGGAAACCTGCTAATCAGTTAAAAAAGAAACAACTGTAAGAAAAAACTTTCCCTAATGACATTTTTCTATCTATCCGAACGGTGGTGTGTGGTTTTTTTCGCTTCCTCTGCGCGCAGCATCATCATCTTCGTGATTCAGCTTAATATTTACGATTCATTAAATTAAAAAAAAAAAAAGAATTAATAAAATACCCATCTCTATACTGAGAGTTGAGTATGGCACATCAGCGAATTCCTTGAAAATCCCATTCTGATGCTGGATTTTCAGCATGAGGAAGAAATAAAGATTCCACTTATGGAGTACGGTTCTATCTATTTGTCAAGACAGTTGTGACAGCCGCGGCTGAGATTATAGTTTCTAGCGAAAGAATGCGCAAGAAATAGGTATATAAGGAATAAAAGGAAGAAAAATAAGACCAACGCCGAACGAAGAACACGCGGAGTAGCAGCGATCGTCGTCATCATCGTCGTCGTCTATTCATTCATCTCTTAATGGGTTTATCGTTCCGACACGAGAATAGGTTGCAAAACTGAAGTAGGTAGCTGCGGCAGAAGCAGAAGCATCATCATCAGCAGCACAATATCAGCACTCTCTCTATACCTTCCTGAAGCTCCTTTTTCGCGCGCCTCACAATCACAATCACCACTTTTAGAGCGAAGAGAGATGTAGCAGGAAATTGTTCTGCCATCTTGAGCTTAAGATTACGCTAGAATGCAATGCATTAGAGGTGGTCGGTCGTTGGCCATCCCGTCCACGTATCACGTCGCGGTTGTTGTTCGTCCATCCTTGTCGTCAAGATGAGCATTTTTCTGATATAAGCACGCAGTACGCGCATACATAAAAAATATACTAAAAATGCTATCTCTTAGTCGTCCAACCTGCGATGGTTAAATGAGAAGAGAAGAAGTTGAGGAAGCATTTTGTTATAAGCTCTTCAAACTAGTAGGGTAGTGTGATGGGAGGAACTATTAAATTACTTTTATAGACGCTGATAACACAGAGAGACATAGCGAGTGGCGGCGGCGGGGATACAAATTTTCTTGTTGAAGGCAAATATATAAATTTCCAAAGGACAGCTGTTGGCAAATAATGCAAAAATGAAAAACTAACAGCCAATCATGTGTCCGCACACAAACACACAAGATTCTTATAAAACTTTGCTAATGGAAATGAGTTATAGCCGCGCTACTCTCCTCAGCGAGTTGAGAAGAAAATTAGATCGTTCGTTTGTATTAAAAGATTTTAAATGGAAGTAAAGGTATGTATATCCTAAGGACACGGCTGCAATAGATAAAATTTAATGAAAACTAAGAGAAGATAAATAAATTTTCAGCACTTTGTGTATCTTAGCTAAGAAATCATACTGCCTGGAGCAATGTTGGCAATTTGTTTGTTTTGCAGAAAACAAATTGAGAACTTCACATATTTTTCGTAAAACTAAATTAAAACCCTTACAACCATGTGGTTTTTTATGATCAAACAGCTTATACTGAACCAACGTCACAAAAGTCACTTTAAAGTACACAATTTTTGGAGTTACACTGAGTATTTTAAATTGTGTCTGAATATTTTAGAGGAGGAAATTCTTTGATTTAAGCGAGATATGTTTATTAATTTCTTAATTTTACCTATCTTTTCACCCTCCTGTACGTTTGCACATGACAAATGAAATGTGACAGTACTGAAACTTTAACGCTGCGTGACACATGCTCTCTTCCCAGATCTATCATTAAATATTTAAAATTCTAAACTTTATACGTGTGAACTGAAATATGTGTGTGTGAATTAAATACCAATAATGATAAATACCAGAATCTCATATACTCCATTTGAGTTTTTTCCCATCATCATAGCGACTTTATCTTAGGTAGGTACTTTTCAACATCAAATCTGTAGCTTTGCTGTTTTTATTTCTTACACCATTACATCTGTACACTTTGGAATTTCTTTTGTTTTCATCACAATTCACATCTCAGACTCGTAGTTTCTAAACTATTTGCACGTACAAAGTTCATAAGAGTTGTTATCTAAAGTTCAAGGAAGCAAAAACGAAGTTACAACACTCTCCATCATGGCAACAGAGGTATCCAATAATATAATCTATAGCTATATAAAAATGGAATAATAAGAAAATTGGCCATTCGAATTGCAGCAAAAATAAAATGCGTGAAAAATTACACTCGTTTTGAATTTTTCCACCTCAATTACATAAATAATTTGCAAAAAAAAAACATCCAACACAAAAATAAATAAAATAAAACAAAACAACAGAACAGAACAAAAAACTCGCCACTCCACTTGCACATTTGTTTTTTTTTTATAAGAGCGAGAGCGAGTGATATATATGTAAATATAATAAAACCTACGCAGTTGCATCCATCACTGTGCTGGTTGCTGATGGAAACATAATCAGATACTTTTATAAATTTGAAATGGGCGGCATGTAAACGGGCGAATAACGAATGCTATAGCTGGCGAGATGCGGCTTGCATGATGCAGTAATGGTAATGGGAATGGTATATAATACTACGCCAGCCGGACGTTCGAAGTTGGACGTTCGTTGGGCTACGGATGGATGCATAATAATGAGATTGCATTATGACGTGGGAAATTATTATATTTCCTCATCCATCGTGGATTCGGAAGAAGCATAAAGCGGACTGTAAATTGACTTGGTGATAATTTGATTATAGCCTTATAAAATATGATCAGCCAGAGTGTTGTTTGTGACAAATGTGAACTTTTTTTTACAAGCTTGTATATTGAGTAGTTCTTTATTATTCAAATGAGAGGCCGAATTTAGATCGAAGTCATCTATGGAGGACTGCAATAACTGTTGATTTGGTGATCTGAAAAAGCCCTTAAATTTCTACGACTGGAAGTCAAAAGTAGTTGTGTTCACTACAGCGATTGAGAACTACGAAGTTAAGTCAGATTTAATTAACTCGGGAAATAGATTTAAATAAAGTAACGACAAGCAACGGTTTTTAAGTGAATGCAGAAAGTCTTAAAAACTATTAAGATAAAATATCAAAATTGTTGAGTAAATGCAGTTACAAAACTTGGTTCGATCGATAAGGCTCTTATTTTTGATGTTTTAAAAATAAAAACTTAATCCTCTGACGGTCCTCAATCTTTCTGTTATTTTTTCAAGATATCAATTATATATTTTGAGCCCTCCCGCATTGAGGTGGAATGATAAAATAGATGGGTAGGGCTTGAAGTGCAAGTAAAGGAAATAAGTTTAACTAGTATAATGCTAAGTCTTCTACTTGGCTGATGTATTTCAGTAGTATATAGAATTTGTATTATAAAACACACTCATAAACAATGCCAGGCCACGGGTAACAAAATTTCCAACAATTCTTGATTAGAAATTCTAATTGGGTTGGATATAGTTCACAATTGATTTTCGCAGTAAAATTGATGTTAGCTGGACTGAACTTAATAAAAATTGCGTCTTGACAAGCCCTCACTGTCAACTGAAGAGTCTAAGTGAGAACGCCGGGACGAAACGCCAATTTTTATGGACTAAAGGCCATTAAAAGCTATATTAAATCAATAGTAGGGATGTGCTAAAGAGCGATTTCAAATGAGCAGCGATCGCAGTGAGCAGTTAACAAAAAGAGCAGCTTTAATTAGCAGCTATTTAATCACTCTTAAGAGTGCAGATAAAAATGAAAAATATTGCTATTATAGATTTTGAAAATTGATTTTTGTTCACCCTAAAATGGAGTTTCTTAATTAGGTTGTTAAAAACACGTCAACAAATAGTTTTTTGCCCATCTGTCAAGCCATAAACTGTCAAATTCCATTAAAGGAAGGCTAAGATTTTGACGGATTAAAAACCCTCTGAAAAATCAGAATTTTTCCTATGAAAATCCGATTTTTTTTTAACAAGCGATTTGAAGGCTTTAGGGTGACATTTGGAAGGAAATATATATAAGACATCAAAACAAAGTTTGTTGCCCATCTGTCAAGCCATAAACTGTCGAATTCCGTTGGAGGATGGCTACGATTTTGATGGATTAAAATCCCTCTGAAAAATCAGAATTTTTCCTATGAAAATCTGATTTTTTTTAAACAAGCGATTTGAAGACTTTAGGGTGACTTTTGAAACGAAATATATATTAGACATCAAAATATAGTTTGTTGCCCATCTGTCAAGCCATAAACTGTCAAGTTCCATTGAAGGATGACTACGATTTTGATGGATTAAAATCCCTCTGAAAAATCAGATTTTTTCCTATGAAAATTCGATTTTTTTTTAAACAAGTGATTTGAAGGCTTTAGGGTGACATTTGAAAGGAAATATATATTAGACGTCAAAATATAGTCTGTTGCCCATCTGTCAAGCCATAAACTGTCAAATTCCATTGAAGGATGTCTACGATATCGATGGATTAAAATTCCTCTCCAATATCAATAAATTCAATTTTTGCTTCCAATATTTTTTTCTCACCAAAAGACTGATCGCTATTAGCTCTTTTTTGAATTCTGCATCTACTCAGACTCAGCTATAAAGAATATGATCGTCAAAAAAGCAGCGAGCATGCATTATTATGATTTATGAAGAAAATCACTAATCACTAGATAGCAGAAGACAAAGCAATTGCTGTTCAATTTCAATGTAACTGCTCACTGCTCTTTAAACTGCTCAGTGAAAGCTGTTTTCATTTCTATAGCGTTTTTCATTTTTATAGCGTTTTATAAATGAACTGATCACTGATCGCTATAAGCTCTTTGTTTGCATTCTGCATGAATATCAGAAGAATATCATGGTAAAAAATGCAGCGAGCATGCATTATTATGATTTATGAAGAAAATCACACATCACTAGAGAGCAGAAGCCAAAGCGATTGCTTTTCAATTTCGAAGTAACTGCTTGCTTCTTAGTGCTCTTTAAACTGCTCAGTGAAAGCTGTTTTCATTGAACAGTTCAAAGAGCAGTGAGCAGTCAACAGTTACATGGAAGAGTAATCGCTTCTGCTCTCTGCTCAGTGAAATAGCAAAGTGATTAATAGCAGCTATCGCAATAGCTGTCTCACCACTAATCAATAGTTCAACAAGTCCCATTAAATAATGCTTAGTCTTCTACTTGGCTGATGCATATTTCAGTAGTATACAGAATTTGTATTATAAAACACACTCATATGTAATAACTAGTATCGCTCACTGGCCTAAATTCAAACACCAAAAACTCACATTTACAGACTTTAAATTCAAACAATTTGTTTGAAAATTAAGTAACAAATTATTTATTTTAGTTATAATTTTTTTTTTAATATGCATAGTGATCGGTAATGCAAAAAACAAAAATGACCCACAGTCTGTAAATGCGAGTCTCAGGTATATTCTGCACATCTACTCCGCACCTTTGGCTTTCCAACCATAAAAATTTATCGAAATCGGTTGGATACTTTTGGAGCAAATGGTACCACTCATTTTTTTTAAAAAGACCTGGAAGCACCCCACTTCTTTGAAAAGCTAAGTGAAAACACAACAAAAACATACGTATCAAAACAGGTGAAGAGCCAGGTTCCTATACACAAATACACCTGTGTGTTACAAGTCAGGCCTGAAAAGTAGTGAGATTAAAAAAATCTGAGTAGGGTCAGTCTCTGGATGAGTCCTGATATCAAAGGACGCAGTTCTCTCTCCCCAGTCTTTTCCATTTCTATTTGCTTAACCTTTCCTCTTCCACCGATACTTTTGTACCCTTTTAACCCTTTTTTAATATTCCTGGAGGGGGATCAAGGTGTTTTACGGCCCGTGCCGATGATCAGCCTAGCTGAGGGTCCAATCATAATACTATCTCAGTCACTCACAGAGTATCCAGATACCTGGTGACGATTGGATGAACCAGCCTTATCTTCATACACGCATGTAAAATGATGATGGTAAAGATGGAGCAAGCCTTCTCTGATACTCGTGGGAACCTAATAAATACGTTTTTGTGTAGTGTTGGTGGTAAGCCCGGTTCTTCTCTAAGATTGTCCGGCTTAGACAGTGCAGCTGAAAAGTCGTTTGCTGTTCCCCCTACAATGACAACTTGCAACTCATGGTCAAGCCCCTGATACCAAGAACAGTCCTAAAGTAGGTAAGGAATACCTGATTTCTGTGGTGGAGGTATCTGGAAGCATGACCCTTTCCTTACTTCTGCAAAGCCTATCGAAACTTTGGAACCGCAGTTCAGGGATTGTAAAACAGGGCCCCAACCGCTAAGGAGAATGAATCTTCGCCCATATCGAAAACTCAGTTCGGTGGTGGGAGGATTGTGAAACATGGCTCTTCACCACTCAAGGTAGTGAACCTCTCAAGATGCGATCAGGAAAACGCATGAGGAAAAGTTGAAACAGTATGAAATTGAATATTTTTTCCTAATGGTCGTTTATAGCGAACAGGAAAAAATATGTCAGTTGGCCGGTCTACCACTTAGTTTTCCTGATTGAAATACAAACGAAAAACTTTATCATACGCAATTCTGTCAGTGGAATGAGTGAAATTGCAACTCAAATAATTGGAAGTTTTTGTTCTATTTTGTGGGAAACTACGATCAGCTGGCACGAAAAATGAATTTGCATCAGGAAAATAAATAAATACATTTTTAAGAAAAGATAATTGTTTAATAGCAAATTTTATTTGATCAAAAAATTCTATCAGTAATTTTTCATCGATTAGTGTAGCGTTTGTGTTTCAAATCGAATGAAAAGAGTTAAAAGTTTTTCCTAATCGCTATAACCGACCCCTAAGCAAAAACTACAAGCATTCCACTTAATCCCCATAGTGTAGGCAAATATACAGTGACGTACAACAAAAATCGAAGAAAGACCAAACAAATCAAATTTAAGCCGATGAAGCAAGTATTACCTATCTGGCCAAACTATGGAGTTGACTCAAACAGAAGAAAAAAATGTTTATTAAAAGCAACAACATTTGCACAATGACAAGGCCGTCGACTTACGTCTGAAGTTCAATCCAAATGACGAACCGAAGGAATTTAAAACAAATGTGGACATATAAAGTTTTGGCACCACCTAAAGAAGTTTAATGCTTTTTATCAAATTATTTGACAAGCCACACATTTGAAACATTGCAAAATTAAAAAGAACCACTGGTTCACATCTGATGCTTGAGCTTTAAAGTTGAATTAATGCAGGCCTTAATAGCTTACTTCTTTCTTCTACCCAACATTCCATTTTTTCTCATGTCATGTTTAAAGAGAAGGTATAACCGTTGGGACTATCCAAATTGAACATATTTTTTAGTAAAGACTATTTGATGACATTCTCTTTCACATAGGATTTTCTATTAAACACTCAACTTTAAAATCTTACGAATCAGATTTCAACCCTCAGCCTCATATCAGTAGTTCTTTTTAAATTTGACGGTGTTTTAAATGTGTGGCTTGCCAGGTTATCTAATAAAAAGCATTGCTGATGGTGGCTGTAACTCATTTAACCATTGATTTTGCTAACTAAGCAAATTGAATTTAAGGCTCTTTGGATTATGCCATGTCTATCTTGAGGTGTTGTAGCCATATTTTCTGGCAATAGTGGTTTGTTTTGTTTATCTTAGTTTTCCTTATTCCGCGAAGGTAGTTGCATACTCCGACCAATCAGTGGGTCTATACATAATTATATCGACTGCTAAGCATATCGTTCTTAAAGTCCCTAATTTGAGCCTTTTCCACTGTGCTGGGGTTAGGAAACTTGCTCTTGGCAAAGTTTTTAGATTGATGAGAAAATGTGTTTAGATTTGATTTTTCGGGAACTCGTGAAAAAGTTATATACATAGCTTTAGGCAAAAATTAGCTTGGTGGTAGAGATTTTAAGTTATTAATGCAGGTGTTGCCTTGTCAGCGTGACTCCATTTGTATATGAACTTAAGTTCATACCAAAAAACACCTTTAATTCAATGGCAGTCCCAGGTTCTGTGCTAGAACAGCATTTGAATTTCACTTCTAAGGCATCAAATAAAATGCTATTTGCCAAATTTGAAGCAAATCCACACATATTATTAATTTGTATACACCTTGGACAAAAATAACACTAAAGCAAATCTATAACTCCCACTCGTTCTTCTTTAATTTAAATGGCGACACTACTTATTTCCAACGTTTCATATACCATCGACAACAATATGCATCAACCAATGAGGTATGTAGGTAACGATCAACGTCAAGTATTTTTTTAGTATCTTAGTTGTCGATGTCGTGTTCTGGCAATAAAAGAAGCATATGCAAAATACTAATACAAGCACCAAACCAGTTTGTATCATCCTCTAAATCGATCAATCTATTCCGTAATGAGCTCACCAATGTTACTCTTATAGAATGGATACCGGGTAAAAGTATATATAAGCTAGAAAAATGAATGGAATGACGAAATGTTCAGGAAAGGATAAACACTTAATATAGTACAATTACGGAAAAAGTCAATATTCCTCATGGAGTTTCGAAGAGCAATATATTTTTATTTTTTGTTACCATATCCAAAATCCTCCTAAATTGATTTTACGGAACAAGACCCAATCCACAGCCATAACCCTTACACATAAAATTCGTTCAATCATATCCAAGGAAGAAGCCAGATGTCTGGTTGCATGGGCAGATGGTGACCTCTGTATTGAAAACCACATGCCATGCTGAGATAGCAGAATGTAATAAAAATTATAAAACTGCAAAAAAAAAGTTCCATTAAAGAAAAAAAAAAATGTATGAAAAATGTTTGTTAATGGATTTGAACAAACTTTCGCTTTAGATATCATTTCATTCTGGCAACACCCATTAATTTAACGTTCATGTCAAAAACCTATCAAAATATTTTCCTCTGTACTATAAAATAGGCACCTACTTGTACCTATCTCATTATTTCCTCACTTCTACATCAGCAATCATCGGTCAGTAATCCCAACAAAAGAGCCTACATATATATATCCAAATGCACTTTCTTCACATCAAATCAGATATAATGTGTGTTATTCAAATGATTGATGCTCTTTCGGAATGCGCCGACAACAAAACCACTCGTACATCATATTCAAAGTCATAAATAACATTTCTATCTACACTCGAATATAAATAAATAATATTCGATAAAAATTTTCATTGATTTCGCCAAAAAGTGAAAGTTTCGCTATGATTGTGTATCTCATAACTTCCATTAAAAAAAAATAAAAACAAATACACACACCCCTTTATGTATGGTCGTATATTGAATTTCCGTCTTTCTTTCGCATTTATCTTTGCAAAGTAGGTATCTCTTATTGATTTTTTGTCCCGATTCCTGGTGAATTTGGACCGATCATAAATATAAGTTCAGGGACAAAAAACAAGAATCGCAGTAAAAATGATATATTGCTATTTTCGGCTTTGGTGTGTTGGCGGCTAGCCAGCGGCAGCGGTGAGGCGTTGTGCCACACCCTTTTTGAGACCCCGCGCCGTACACAATAACCACTTATGTCATTATCTAAAATCAGTGAATATAATCTTTATTGGCCATAAATATGTTTCAGAAACAAAAGCAACACAAAAATAAACTGAGAACACAAAAAAAAAAAGACTCAGACCTTATACACCTGAACGACCGAATGACGAAGACCGCGGGCAGCGCCGACCGACGTGCGATCATTTCCATTCAGCCATTAAAATGTCTGTGAGTGCAAATATTTGATATCAATTCGCTGAATGCTGACTCTGACTTTACCCACTTTAAGATTCTATATAACTTGCGAGCCGCGAGAGTAAGGAGAAGGCATTGAACTTGTGTGCACTTGGACAATATGGCCACAGAAGGAACGCACCTTTTACGCCAACAGAATACACAAATTTCTACTAAGCAAATTTATATGTATATCTGGCCCTACGGTTTTTAATGTTTTTTTATTTCAATTTCTTTTTATATTGTTTGTGTTGATTAAGCAGGACAGGTCCGTATTACGATTTTGGTTTGGAGATGGTTTGACGATCAGGGAGAATTTACATTGCGGTCACTTTTAGTTATCTAAAATATGGAAATTTCTAAATTTCTGTGTTTGGCGGGCTTTGGATAAAAGGGAGAATTTTTGAGTTTAATTAAATTAAAATCTTTGGAGACTGACTTTCTAAACCTTGATTTAAATTATCCCTTTATTTGATGGACTCTGAAATATCTGAATAATGACTTACCTACAACTATACATAATATTTTTTACTCAAAAAACGAAATGAATGATCCGTTTTATTTAAAAAGAGATTTAAGTCCCCTTAAGTCCTGACGAAACTCTCACTTAAAACGACCCTGGTTATACATACGTCATTTTCTTTTCGAGTGAGTTAATAATATTGCGGATAGTTTTTTGTTCAAAGGTTAAGTCGATCCATCAGATGCATGCTTTGAATATTGATTAGGCCTGATGGAATACTAAGTGAATAGTAAACAATCTTAAAGAACAAAATATTTTTGGTGCCATACAACATGGTTATAGGTATTACATTATCATGATTATTTCAGTTGACAGTTCTTAAGTTTTGCTTTTCATTATTATGAAGAAATGATTTGCTTTGATTTAAGTCACGGTCACAATAATATAACGTACGTGAGAACAAATAATGAAATAAGATAAAAGAATAAACATGTGACATGGTTACAGGATGCTCAAATCGGAGAAGTAGTTTCGGATCTTTTAAAAAATCTAAGCAGATTGAGATATTTTTTAAGAACCCTACAAAATAATTTTTGCCCTCCAGTTCGGGACTTTTGTGTCGGGGTAACTTTCCTACCACGGAAAAACTAACTGGTTCCGTAACAACTACAAGCCTCGGATATGGATGATTTTAAAGTTGACGACCCCAGCAAATGAAACAAGGACAATGAATTTCGGATCTGCACGTGGAACGTCCTGTCCTTATACAGAACACATGCAGCCGAACAATTAGTGGGGAACCTGGACAGGCTAAAGGCTGACGTAACAGCCATCCAGGAAATGCGATGGGATGGAGAGGGCATATGGAGACTGCAAACGTGTGACATCTACTACGGCGGGTGCTTCAATGAGCAGGGTCAGCGGCATTTTGGTTGCGTCTCTTGCATCAAAGACGAATTCAAGAACATAACGCTAATCTGTGCTTACGTCCCCCATCAAGAGAAATATGACGATCTCCTGGCGACAACGTACGATATGTGCCCGAAGTACGACGTGAAGACAATTCTTGGTGACTTCAACGCAAAACTCGGAAAGGATGGCATCTTTGGTTCGATAGCCGGAGAACACAGCCTGCACGACGAAACTTCCGGCAGCGGATATAGCCTGGTAGACTTTGCGGCGGCGGGGGAACACTTCCTTAAGACTGCTTAGCGGCGAAGACAGCCAAGATAGCCGTATCAGAACACTCCGTCCAACCGACCTAACCGAAGTGCGGCTGGCGATATCATGACTTAAGTCGTACAAGGCTGCTGGTGAGGATGGCTTACCAGCCGAACTATTTAAATCAGCGGGAGATGAATTGGGTATAGGAGCATTGACCACCTTATCTGCAAATTTTGGTCGGATGAAAGTAAGCCCGATGAATGGAACCTCGGTATAGTGTACCCCATTCAAAGGAGATGCTCTGAAATGCACCAACTACAGAGGAATTAGTCTCCTAAGCGTTGTTTATAAAATCTTGTCGGCTATCCTGTGTGACTGCCTGAAACCTTTTGTCAACGATCTGATCGGCCCCTATCAGTGTGGTTTAAGGCCAGGCAAGTCAACCGTCGATCAAATGTTCATACTCCGACAGATTTTAGAAAAATCCTGGGAATTCCAGATCGATACACACCACCTCTTTATCGATTTCAAGGTCGCGAGGGACGAATTATACAGAGCCATATCATATCTCGGCATCCCTTCCAAACTCGTCCGCTTGTGCAGGATGACAATGGAGACATCTCGCTGCTCCGTCAAAATTGGTAAGAAAACCACCGATTCTTTGATGTTGAGAAATAATTGAGGCAAGGCAACGCGTTATCATGTAACCTATTTAAGATCGTTCTTAAAGCAATTGTTTGCAACGCCCAAGTCAACACCAGCGCGCGGTACATTTTATCAAAAGTTCGTTCAGTTGCATGCGTATGCAGACAACATAGACATTGTCGGCAGAACGAAGCGAGCTGTGATGGCAGGCGCATTTGCGAGCATTGAATCGGCGAGGCGGCTAAAATGGGATTGGCGGTTAACGAAGTATATGCTGACATCGAGAAATGAATCTAAACAAAAAAAAAAAATGACATCAGTGCAGAGATAAAGCGAAGAATTAATCTTGCCAACCGCTGTTTCTTCGGTCTAAGAAAGCATTTTAGTAGTAAGGCCCTCTCTCAGAGAACCAAGGAGACTTTATACAAGACCCTAATCATCCCGTTCCTGCTTTATGGGACGCATGGATACTGAACAAATCGGACGAAGAACTGCTATGGTGCTTTGAGAGGAAGATTCTTCGTGTGATTTTCGGTCCGGTGTGTATCAAAGGAGTGTGAAAGAGAAGATTCAACGACGAGCTATAAGGGCTTTACAGCGACGTTGACCTGGTCAAAAAGCTGGAAATACAGCGGCTGAGATGGCTGGGGTACGTGGAGCGTATGGACAGCAACGCACCTGCCCGACGAGTCTTCGAATTCAACCCCGATGGTGTATGCAACAGAGGAAGAACCCGTAATAGGTGGCTCACACTAATGGAGGACGACATCAACCAACTCGGTGTGCGTAACTGGAAGCGGCTAGCTAGGGACATAGCTTGCTGCAGGGGCTTGTTAGTTCAAGCCGTAGCCCATCCTGGGTTGAGAGCGCCATATAAAGTAAAGTATGTAAGTACTACAAAATAATTAAAAAAATAAATTAAATGTGTAAAATAATGCAGAATGAAGAAATTTAAATATTAAAACTAGAGTTTTTGTTGGCACCTGCTATTAAGCAGTGCAGTGAATATTTGTATTTAAAGCTCCATTTGTTTCCTTATTGGATCAGTAAGTTTTGTAGGATTTTATGTTCTTTTTGTTCGAAATCATTGAAAATCTTAAAAACTGTGTTTAACTATTTTGTACAGACCTTTTAAATTGTATACTTCTTTGTTTTTTAGAATCACAGAAATAAGGTGCAAATATACTAAACCCGAAGCCACTTTTCGAAGGATTTTCTGGTTTAATATTAGCTTTTGCTTTGAGTTGTACTTGCAGTACTTTGACGCTATCATATTTGTTTTGTTTCTGCGTCAATTTAAAACAAGCTATTTTAATACCACTCGTCTTTTTTTCTTAAGATGAAACTGTCCAAGCGGTTCCTGGAAGTTAAATCTAACTTAAAATTAATTTAAAGGCGAGAACAATATTTGTTAATATCATAATAATGTATATAAGTGCGTAAAATTGTTTGAATTAAGGGAAAAGCATTTAAGTCCATCATATATATAATTTTTAAAGTGTTATGATGTAATTTTTTAAGTACTGTCTGTAATTTAAAATGTGTAACCTTTAAAATCATCTTATAGCTAAAATAATGTTGTGAGAAGTATTTAAATTTAAAAACAAAATAATCTTCCCATATAATTTGTGTGTATAAACTGTAAATTATATTTAAATATAATTATTAAATCTTCAATGAAGGTCTAACAAATTATATTTCTCTAGCCATGGATATTGTAATTATAATTAAATTGGGAAGCACATGTTAAGTCTTCTTTTGACCAAAACAAAGTGATGAATTCCGCAATCTTTATAAAGACCACCTCAAGGTTTTATGTTTTTAATTCTTTTACAATTACACTATTCGACAAACGCTGTATAAAAACTTAAAGTAACATCTTTGGATTAAGTAGTGATGGTATTAAGTTTATTAATTGATTTAAGAGTGGGTCCTTATACGAATTATTTTTAAGTTTTGTTAAAATTATGACATGAGTGATAGGTAGGTACATAAATGCAATAGACTTTCGATGATTTTTAATTAACTTTTAAGTTTCGATAGTAACCTATGAACTTTAAATAAACCGTCTGCGTCGAGAGGAAAATAATTATGGGCTGAGTTAATGATTGGTTTTTAATGTTTATAATTTTCAATTATTTTTAGCTATTCGTGCTATTAAAAAGTCAAAAGATTTGATAAGCCTGGGAACAAAACAAGATTGGGCACGAGGCACAAAACCAGAAAATTAATTTTCTGAAAACAGCCAAGAGAATTATTGACTGAGATTTTTAGCAAGACTTTCGTTCGTCTTGGCTGGAAAAATTAATAATTAAAATTACATATAAGAACAGAGTGTCCCATTATGATTATCAATGGCCCAAACTTAAAACGGCTTACAACTTGTTAAAGCTAACCTCTTTGTTCAAATAATTCGGTAAAATTTGACTGAGAAAGCTGAATTTTGGATGAAGAGCTTTCATTTTGATGTTTTATGCATTTCTTAATAAATATTTTAAATTTGGAGAAAGGCTTTTTTATTTTGTGGCAGGAAAGGGAAAAATACGGCGTATGGTAATAACGCCCAAGAAAAAAACGCCATCGCCTAATAAAACTTTGAACAGATTTTTGTTGTAATTTGCTTCTCAGTTTTGGGCGTTCTTTCCATTATTTTAAATTTTTTTTAAGATGAAACAATGCCCAAAATTATAAGTTGAAATTTAGAACAGCAAATAACAAAATAATCAAGTTACGTTCAATGCTAGGAAATATTGCCTAAAGCCAAAATCATTCTGAAACTATTGTTTTCCAGGATAACTGTTGCCTTTGACCCTGTCTGGCAACTGAGCATACTCTATGCGGAGTGGCGGAGTCCATACCCAAAGGGGGGAGGCTTAAGATCCTTTTAACTCGCGAAGCGTTCCACACAAGGTACTCTTGTTAAAGAAAACTATTGACAAAAATAAAAAGTACCCCCAAATTTTACCAAAACAATTTACATTCAAATTATTTGGGCGACTTTCCATTTTGTAATTTAGAGCAAACGTAATTTTGGGCCATATTTTCAATTTCCCCTAGTTTTTTTATTTGACGATACAAAATATTTGGACGATAATTCAAATTCGATTTGGGCGATTTTTTCTTGGGCGTTTTCTCGGAAAATATTTATTTATTCATTTTTTAATTTGTTTTGAAACATCTTTATCACCCCTATTGTGATTGTCAATCATTCATTGATAGAAGATAAATATTGAAATTCGTTATTAAACCACTCAACCGTCAAAAGTGTTGGTTATTGAAAATGATGCAGACCATTGTGAATTATAAGAATCTTGACAAATACCAATATGAAGTTGGTCGGATTTTTAATAAATTGAGTTTAAAAATGCAAAATTTCAATATTTATCAACTATCAATCAGTAATTGACAATCGCAATATTTATTATTATTATTTAATTTAATTTAATACTTATTCATTTATTTATTTCTTTATTTACTAGTAAAAAAAAATTGCTTAAAATAAATAGTGATTAATTGATAAGTACAAAAAAATTCGGCTACAATAGGTAACCTTTTATATTAATTTATTAAATGGAGTTAGTTGTTATGTCGGCAAAATAAGGAGAAGTATGATGTAACTTCAATCGACCGACAGTACAAAATTGATTTCTGCTTCCATTTTGTTTTACTATTTAAAATTTCTTTAAAGGGCATCGAACTATTATTTCAGAGAAAAAATCAAAAAAATCCATAAACATCAATATAATTTGAATTTTTCTGCCAACTTCATGCTTAAGCGTTGTAAGGTTGTGACTTAAAAGCCCATATGTTGTTTTTCCATTTTTTACATTCCATATATCACAAATTTACAAAATACGAAAAGAATCTCTTGGACCATGATTTATTTTTCTTAAATGATCGATGAGAGGTGTTCACTCTTAGTCTTACAAAAGATAGCGATTTGTTTTCTCATCAAAGAACAACACCAAAAAGCATTCGAGGAAAAGACTCGATAAATAACAAGAAAGGTCATCGTCGCCGTCGGTCGGTCGTTGTTGTAAAACGTCTAAGTTAACTTAGAAATAAAAAGAACATAAATTATATTTCGATAGCATTGAATATAAGAGATGAAAACACCGTTAAATTCATTGTTCAAATCCAAGCCAAGAACGTATGCAAATTTTAGGTATTTTTAATTTTTATTATAAACTGCTTCTATCGTTTAGCAAAGGTTTAAGAAGTTAGAATCGTTACACAAAAGTCTCAACTCAAGTGGACCTTAATGGCTCTGTTATTTGATTTAAAAATATATATTAGAAAGAAAAACTCTTCTATCATGCTCCTCATATACGCACATTCATTAAAATACCAAAAATGAAATCAGAAATGCATCATTCAAATTTAAATTTCAATTAGGTGCAAAGGTTTTTGTGAAGAAAATGAGATTCCTCCCTAGTTCAATCAAGATTTCGATCTTTGTACTAACGGCGACGGCAGCGGCGCGCGGCGCCACAATAAAATTTCTTTTATTTATTTTTTTTCTTAAATATAGAAAACCATCAAACACCGAAGATGGAATCCTATACAAATAAGAACAAAAATATTATTAACGAATTAGAAAGCCTTGCGCTCCGGCTAAGCTAGCGATTGTTTTGTTTGATTTGGTCAGAAATCATCACTACCGTGATCGTTAAAAATGTGGAAATCTGAGTTAAGGCATGATGATGATGCTTGTGGCTTATGTTCCTTAGAAAATGTGTTCGTTTTTTTTTTTCGTTTTATGGGGAAATGTAGTCATCAAAAAGTCAAAATTTTATTAGTTTTCTTCCTAATTTGTAGATATGCATCATTTGTTTTTTGTTCAATATTGTATTTCTCATAATGTTTGGGGATACTTATACTAGGAATTTTAATTATGTCATAGAGTTTTGATAAGAATCATCAAATTATTATGCTGTTTCATATATGGTTTGATTTTATAGTTTATTGTTGTTTATTATGGTTCAAAAAATGGGAGACACTTAATAATTAAGCTTATGTTAGGCTAGTTGAACGAACTCAAATGTTGTTTATGTGTCTTGGAAGAGACACATTTTATTGATGGTACATGCTATAAATTAGGTCGGGTTAAGTGATTAACTTGCCATAAAGGTATAAGTTAAATTTGGTTTTAGTAAATGGAAACAATTTAATACAAAATGTGATCATTATCGGATTAACGATGAAGATAAATATTGAAAAGGAAGACAATAATAAAGTGTTTGTCATAGATCTTAATAAATTATAACGTAGTAAAAATTTGGCGTGGTAAAGTTTTTAAAATGAAATTTTATATTTTAGGTTAGTAAAACAAATATAAACAAAAATGTTCTAAAGAACGTGACCAATTTACTCTTAACATACCCGATTGTACTCATATAAAATCGTAAGAAAAACAAGATCTTTAGCAGCTTAAGAAAAGTGTATGGTTATTACATGCTTTTTTGAAGCATTCCGAAGAATAGTCCAATGCTAAGATTGATATAGACAGATAAAGTTTTATATATCAAGATGAAAGATCTTCACTATGCCGGCCGTCTGCCTGTTACACATTTTCGAATATAAGATGTGACGTACAATAACATAACCTAATTTTCTTTATTTTCAAATCTATATAATATAAATAGTCCTAAAAAAAATTTGTGGTACCAATTGCTCAAAAGGTATCCAAACGATTTCGATAAATTTTATAGGGTTGGAAAGCTTTAGATGCGGAGATGTGCAGAATGTACCTGAGACACGCATTTACACACTGTGGATCATTTTTGTGTTTTCACTGCCGATCACTGTGCATATTAAAAAAATATTTATTGTGATTTAATTTTCAAACAAATTGGTTGTCTCTAGGTCTGTTAATATGAGTTTTTGAGGGTCGAATTTCGGCCAGTAGGCGATTCTAGTAAACTTAAAATGTTCTATTATTCCAAACATAAAACTTTAACTTCATCTTGTGGTGCAGGCTTATTATGAAACTAAGCGTTGTAGACTAAACGATGTTTTTTACTGGTAATAGTTTTACATTTTTGCCTTTCACTCAATAAAAAAAAACACCCTTTAACCCCAGATATTTGTATGGACTCTTTTGATTCTAGTGTCTTTATAAAAATTAGACATGTGTTCCGAATTTCATCACCATACCGTTGGGACTTGGTCATATTATTCATGTTGCAATGAAAATTCATTCATTATTTCATGAAAATAAAACAACTTATTTTAGGGTAGTTGTATTGCATTGCACTACCCTAAAATCATGTGCTATTATGCTAAATTATACCAAGACAAATATATAGTCGTTTGATATTTACATTTTTTTTTTTTTTTTTTATATTTAGCGCGCGCTAAAGGGGTTATGAATACCCTTAAAGTGATAAATACAGCACGAGCGATTAGGTAGGTTGGAGGGGATTTGAAAGGAGAAACCAATGTACATTGGTTTTGAATGTCTGTAGATCACAATGGGAGGGGAAGATAGAGCTGGGTAGAGCATTCCACATTCGTGTGGTGCGACTAAAGAAAGAATCTCTGTACTTAACTGTACGTCCGAAGTTGGGCTCAAGGGTAAACTGATGGGCATTCCTAGAAGCGCGAGTATTACGGTTGAATTGTTTAAGGGGAGGAATGCAACTGGCTATTTCGCTAGAGCAATGTTTGTTAAAATAACGGTTCTTAGGAAAAGAATAATAAAGAACCAATAGTTAGATTCATTCGCGAAGAAAGAATTTTGTGTATATTCGAAAACGTTCAGTTTTGAATTTACAGTTACCTCTACTTTTTGTTTCAATTTTTCGTCATTCCGTCGTCGTAAGCGGCGAAACTGAAGTATTTTTCGTCTGAAATTCCACCTCCCCCTCTCCCCACTTTAAAATTGATTATACAAAAAAAAAATTCATGGATTACGGTTGGCTTCGGATATGCTGAAGAGCAGAGATGATAATGTATTACATATGTAGTATATCTACTTCATAATTTATTTTCTGCATTTGCTATGTAGCAACTACGTGATCTACTTAGCAGCTACGTGAAACTTATTCTCTAAAAAGTAGCCATTGTTAAACGTATAACACGTTAAGCGTATAATATTGTTTAAAAAAAAAAACTTTTTTTCTATATATATTTTGATTTATCATTATCTACTACATATTTTTGAAATCTACTTCGTTTTTGCTAATTTGCTTCACTTTCTGGGCTCAGCATTATTATCACTGCTGAAGAGTGTGAAATTCTGCGTCGACATCAATCTGAAAATTTTTTGAATACAAGAACGTAATAACCATTATATTTTGACAAACAAAAACCTTTATCTGCCGAGTGTATTTTGTGCCCCCAGCGTACAAGGGTGGGTGATGGACCAAAAAATAAAATCGTTCTATGGTATTAAAAATTCTGAATCTCATTAGATATTCCGCGTCATCGTCCGATGTCTGGTTCCCGATTTACAGGCCAAATTATATGTAATTTCGTTGCTATAGCCTGGTAAGGAGGCAACCCTTATGTCGTCGATCTGCCAGTATTGCCAGCGTGGTAACACTTCTCAGAAAAAAATTTAAGATGTGAACTAAAGCTCATACAAATTATTTCATTTTCTGTCAACCAACCATACCCAACAAACGATAAACACCTGTTTGTAAATATTTCTGAATAAAAATAATAATGTTTTTTTTTAAGAATTAAACATATTAATAATGTGGTGTTCTTAGAGACGACAAACCCGTAGAGCAGAGCTTTCCTAGAGCTTTTTCCAGATTCAGAGGATAAGTTAAAGGAAGTTTTATTAATTTTGTGATGTGTTTAACTTCTTTATTGTGGGAAGCAATATTCACTAATTTTCCTTTTTTTTGTTCATTCTTAAGAAAACCCAGTGTGCACTGACTTCTTAGCAATTGAATTCAGTAGTTATCAAGTAACTTTACAAAACAATTTAAAAAAAATGAAAACAAAATTTAATAAAACCATTTAATTCGTTTAAATGCTTAATTTTAAATCACGGTATTCAATTTAATTAGAAAATAATAATGAAAGATGATTGTATTGACCCAGAAATACCATAACCGTATTTCATTTTTAAAAAAAAAATTTCGAAATTTCACTGAGCGTGCTATTCACTACAATTTATTGGTGCAAAAGGATTATGAGGCTCTTGTGTTATAAGCGCCGAATTAGTATCCATTTATTCCTAGGTAGGTACATTCCAAAAAAAGAAAAGAACTTGGCCTTGATAAAATAACGTATGTCTGGTAGCCCTAATGGGCCCTTACTCTTTATAGAAAATCTGTTTTCTTAAAATTGGGAACTAATTCAGGCCTGTCAGACCTGTTGGCCACAAATCTTTCTGTGAAGAAAATTTTCACTGACATACCGATGAGGTCAGTTAAACCATTACTATGAAGCTCTTGGACTGTTACTCCAGGTAAAACATACCGTTTTCGGAGTAAAAATTCCTGGAATATATTTTTTTTAATTTAAAAATTCGAAAAACTTTTTTTTTTAAATAAAGTTAAAATGTGGTTTTAATTATGTCTTAAAAATATTTAAATTTGAATTAAAACTACTTCAAAATTTGAATCTCTTGCAAGCTCAAATCTTGTTTTAAAAAAATAACCAAACCTCAATGATTATCATCATGAGTGATTGTGTGATGATGCATGCCTACATATTTACCGCAAGCCCCCTATCGCTTCGAGCTTTTATTTTTCTTTTCAGTTTTTTTCTTTGAGTCTTAAGCTCTTAAGTAGATTCCATTTTATCTATACTGGTTAGCGTGTTTTATTTTTTGATTTTTTTTTAATAATTTTCCAACGGATGTGATGAAGCAGATTATGCAATGCCAACACCGCTATAAATATTTATAAGCCATGAAAGACACAGACAGACATATGGACGCCATTAAAAAAATGATGTACTGGAATGTTGTTTATGACAACAAGAAGATGGAAAATTAAAGTGGTATAATATGTTGCAATATCTTAAAAAAAAAGAAACGATTCATCTAACAAAACTAAATGGAGATCTGCACGTAGTGATTATTATTAACTAGGCTTTCAAAAGAAGTTTAATTAAAAGTGATTTTTGGAACAACAACATTAAAATAATAATACAAAAATTAGAATGATATTGATGTTAGCTAAAGATTCAATGGTCTTAATCGACCAAAAATATTATAAGAAGATGCATATGCATATCTTGTTTTATTTTTCTGAACAAAGAAAAAAACAATATGTTTAATAAATTAAATAGATTCTACCTGTTCCAAAAGACAATAAAACAATTGTCCTTCAAAAGTGTGATGATGATGAAAATCCGCAATACAGGTAAAAAACAAGTTATCCGCCCATTGTCATTCACCGACTAATCGAAATAAAATTCAAAACAGAAAAGTATTTGCTACAAAATTTAACGCCACTTAACATATTCGTTCCGAATATATATCAATCGATCTTGTAAAAGCTGTAGAACAAAACAAACAAGTTTGATGCTCAGTTCTTTTGTTTTACAAAAGAAGAACCTCCACTTTAAAGTTTTTATTGTCTCCCATTAGTAATTTAAGCATTTTATAAATTTATGCACATCACATAGACCACCAAATTAAAAATAATTAATTGTTTAACAAAAATTAATCTGTTTACTTCCTTTGAGCTTTGACTAATGAATGAAAACTACCAAAATAGCCTGCGGAACTAAAACTAATAATAATAATTGGCTGTTTGATTTTTTGATGATATTTTTTCTCAAAACAAAAAAAAAAAGAATAATTGTAAGATGTTCTTAAAATTTCGTAAATTTAATTTATCAAAATTTTTTTAAAGCCATGGGCTATGATTAAGCTGCTTTAGTCTTTGTGAGTGTTGATGTTAACCACTTTCTAAAAAAAAAAGGTCGAAAAATCATAAATAACATCGAACCTGCTTTGCAAACAAGTTCCTTAAAATGTTTAAGCTGCAAAACGTTCTCAAGGTAATCGTGCAGTCTTATATGTTATTAATTATTATCTGATTGCAATTCCAGTTTATTTTCAGGCAAAATATTGTGTTTTGAAGTTTTTTTTGGTTTATAATTTGTATTTCAAGATTTATAGAACAAAATCGGAAATGGTGTTGTTTTTTTTAAGACAAAAATGAATCATAATTCTTCCAGATAATTGTGTGGTTTTGGTTTGGCGAAATGATCTCATTAATTTTTGTTATTTTTATAGCTGCGGTTTCTTTGAGAAGTACTTAAATATTATTTTTTTTTGGGATATTTTACAAATGATCCCAGAAAATCTCTTGAACTATAGAATTCACATTTAAGGAAACAACAAAATATATAAATTGCGTGACCATATATTTTCTTCCTCAAAACAAATTTATTTTTATATTGAATAAACCTTGGCTCGGGGGTCAATTTTTGTTTGTGTATTTTTTTGCATTTGCAAAATAATGGATTTATGTCGGTTTTTTGTGAATTGTTTTTTTTTTTTATTAAAAAGAAAACCTACACAATTATCGCATAGATTTGTGTGGTCTGAGAGCGATACATGTTAAATGATTAAAATGTTAATCGATTTGTCTTTAAGCGAAAAACTGTGATACCTCTACTACTATGTTAACAAACCACAAGCAACCAATTTGGTATAATTAAGTAATTTAACCATTGATTGCGGGTTAATGTAAGGCTTATAGCCATATAAAAATAGTTTTAAATTACTTGAGACTAAAATTAATAATATTTTTTTCAAGCATCTGGTCTTGATTTATGTGAAAATCCAACGCAAATGCCTAATTTGCATATTGATGCATTATGGTGTGTCTGTACGAAATACAAAGTAACAAAGTTCAGGGTCGTCCCACGCTCTTAAGTCGTTTTAAATTTCTTCGTTTTAACAAATATGATGAAGGTTTTATTCGATCTTAAATGACCGGCTTATATGTTAAGAAAATTCAAATTTATAAGTGGAAAATCAAGAAGATGAACATAATTTTATGAGTTTATGCATTTTGTATTAAGATAATAAAAAAACAAAATCAACTCTAAGACTGTAATTTTTTTTTTAACAATAATTAACCTTTAGAAACCGGAAGACTTACCTACGAGTGTTTGTTTTTGCTCCGGAATGAAATGTAGAAATCAATGAGTTTCAACTCTTGTTCGTAAAAAATTAAGATTTAAAAATAAGAAAATCTGGATGTTGATTTAAATTTATTTTGTAATTAGAATCGTCAACTTTTTTCAATATATATGTGCGAGACAATTTAATCTCGCCACTAGAAAACTGAGCCTAGATATTTAAAACAAAAATTATGCCACGAGCTAAACACAGATAATAGACAAAATTTGTCAAATAAATTGAGCATTATAAAAGAGATTAATGGATGTCTCCAAAAAAAATAAACAAATAAAATAAATATATATTATGAAATATTTAAACGTATAATTTTGGAGAAAAAAAAAAATTATATGAAACTTAGTTTTTATTTTTTTTTATTTCATGTTTTTTTTTTATATTAAGCGCGCAGTAAAGGGTATTTTACTACCCTTAAAATGTTTAAACACAGTGCGAGCGTTGGAAAAATAGGAAAGGATTTAAGAGGAGATACCGATGCACATTGATTTTGAACCTCTGAATGTGGAATTGGCAGGGAAAAATATTGCCGGGTAAAGCATTCCACACTCGTGAAGTGCGACTAAAGAATGAATCTCTATACTTAATTGTTCGTCCAAAGTTGGACTTAAGGGTTAACTCATGGGCTTTCCTAGAAGCACGAGTATTACGGTTTAATTATTTAAGGGAAGGAATGTGACTGGCTATTTCACTAGAGCACTGTATATTAAAATAAACGGTAAAATAGCGAATGACATGAAACATTGCGGCGGCTTTCGAGAGGTGCAAATGCTTCCATTATATTTCTATCACCTATCATTTCCATAGCTCTTCTTTGTATTATATCCAATAAACTGAAGTGGGTTATTGAAGCACATGCCCAAATACGAGAGTTTTAGTCAAGTTTTGGACGAATAAAGGCTTTCTAGATCAGAAGGGAAGAAAAATTGCATCTTCGGGGAAAACATAATAACTTAGAAGCGTTTTTAGCGACGTCAAATATGTGCTCGTTCCACAAAAGGTGGTCTGTGACACACATACCAAGAACAGAAAGCTGCTCAGTTTCTTCGATGCAAGTGCCGCTCATGGGTAGCGGCATTGGGGTGGGTTTCGTTTAGACGACAGGAGACAGCATTGAGTTTTTTAAGCATTACATTCTATGCGGCTTCTGATTTCCCAATGGACAATGCTGTCGAGATCAGAATTTAACGAGCTTATCATACGCTGCCGTTTAAGTTCCACATCCGAAGGATATGAATGTGAATCTAAAAACGAATATGAGAAGCTGAGGGTACTGTAGTCAGCGAAACAGTTTAATGGATTAGAAGTTTCAGACAAAAGATCATTTATGAATATAAGGAAGAGAGTCGGAGACAAAACGGAGCCCTGGGGCACACCAGCATTTATTTTGTTAATTTTAAACTTGATTTGAATGGTCCGAAAGGTAAAATCTAGTCTAACGGAGAAGATATTCATCGAAACCAAATGAGCGCATTTTTGATAAGAGAACTTGATGCCAAACTCTATTAAACGCTTTTGAAATATCAAGTGCAATGATCGTACTTCCTTTAAAACGATGTAAAGATTGGTTCCACTGTTTGGTGAGATATACCATCAGATCACTTGTGGACCTATTGCTATGAAAGCCATCATTAAATTTGTAAATCATGTCTTCAAAAAATATTTCGAAAAACCTCAAGTTTATAACAGTACCTATAAAAGATGACGTTTCTGACTTTAAAGCTTTACCATAATTGTATTTGTTTTGCCGTTAGTTTTTAATATTTATTTTATTTTTTTCAATTAGCTACTAGACAAATTTTTGAAATATTGCCATTTTCGCCTTAAGTAGGGTAATGGAATCGCTCTCCAATATAATTTTGTTATTGTCTTGCACCCACCCGAAAGACTTAATTTTTGTTGGCATAATATCCGAATCACCCTTTACTCAAACAATAAATTTTTAACTAAATTTTTTATAGAAAACTTAAAAAAAAGCATTTACGAAGTAAATATTTTGTACAGATAACATAATTGAGACAGACAACAAAACTTGTTAATTAATTTAAGATAAACTTAAAAAAAATCTAGATGATTTTGTAGTTTGAGCAAAATAGTTTGTTGAGAGAGTTTATATAGCAACTCTCCAAAATATTTACACGCAAAACAATAACAAAACAAATTATTATACAGAGTTTGTTTGTGTTTTCCGTGTAATAAATTTATCTGAGTTGCTATACACGTCTAATATCTTTTTTTAAAAAACCACAAAGATATTTAAAATTGGTTAAAAACCAACTGAGTAAATTTTTAAGTATAATCGAAAGTCAAAAAGTCGTTCTATTTTTTCTTAAAATATGTTTTGTAATCTATTTTGGAATGAGTCCGTAATAAAGTAGATTATACCTTATAAGTTATAGCCATTGTAATCCCTTACAATGAAGTTTAGTTTAAAACCATTAAAATACTACATATTTTTATTTAAATTTACGAAAAAACACAACCCATTTTTTTTTTTTATGATGTTCTCGACACCTACTGTTATATCAATAATTTTTTTTATAAATTAAAACTAAAAAAAATGCATACAATTAATTCTTGCGATCTCTAAACATCATTTTAAAAATTTATTAAAATTCTCGTAGCGTTTTTAAGGCACAATTGTCTTAAAAGAACTTAATACCAAGAGATGGCTTAGAACAAACTAGGGCTGGCCGCGAGACCAGACTCTGCGAGAATTTTGTAAGTTTCGTCTCGGTTACGTTAAAATCAAAATTTGTCAGTCTCGTCTCGGTCTCGTATTATTAAGTCCGTCTCAGTCTTGCCTTTTTCACGAGAAAATTTAAATTTGCTGTCTCGTCCCGGTCTCGTTTCGGTCTCATCTCGGTCAGCTGACTCTTGGAACGAAATATTCTCGATATGTCATAATATAATTTGACCCCCATATGACGGTGTTCACATTCAACTGACTCCTGCGAATTTTTATGATTTTACAAAAGAAAATGTAAAAACAATAAATGAAAATTTTATTTTATTTTTTAAACTTGTGGATTTTTGTTGACGTTTATTTATTTTATTTAGTCAAAAAAAGTCGGATAAGTCAGTTGAATGTGAACACCGTCTATAGTTTGAATATGTGCAGGACATAAATGAAATTGGATTTTCAATTTATTAGCATTTTTAAAATGCCTTTTTCATCTGCCGAGAAAACCGAGCCGACGAGACTCTCATTAAATTTCGATGCAAATATAGAGTCTCGTCTCGGTCTTGTCTCGGATGCTTTAAAGGCAGTCTCGTCTTGGAGACATTTCTCGTCTCGTGGTCAGCCCTAGAACAAAAAAAAAAAGTAATTCATGATGGTCATGATGCACATAATATGTATTTCAGTATTCTTGTGATGATATTTTTAAATCGCTTAATTATGAGAAAAATTCAGTACATTCCTTAAACTTCATAAATCTTTTTTTTTAACTTGATTAGCTATGTATTTAAAAATCAAACAATATACATTAAGCAACAAAAAATTCAAATTCATATGAAATTATTCTAATTTCATTCTCACCAAATAACTCTATGAATATGAAAGAATCATATAAATTACACAAAACATTTCAAACATTTTAGTAATATTTTCTGTCCAATAAAATTCAAATTTGACATAACACGCCCCCGCGGTGGTAATTTAGTTTTGAATTCAATTCAAGAATTAAAACCACAGAAGCTTAATTCAACCACAACACAATTTAATACGAATAAGTTAAACGTTTTGTTGTTTATGAAGCAATATACCTATCTATATAAATGTATATTATATAGAATATCCATGAGAGCCTAAAAGAGTTCTGTAGGACTCTATAAAATTAATGATTCCAAACAAATAACTAAATGATATAGAATCCGAAAATTTATGACAACCAACATATAGTTAAACCCTTTATAATTTTTTTTTTTGTAATTCAACAAAAGAGGCTTCTTTTTAATTTAATATCAAAAGAAAATCAAACCAAAATTTGTGACTCCATTTAAAAGGTGGACTCAGACTTCCCCTCTTGAATTTTAAATTTGAATTTCTATTTTAAATATCTTTTCAAAAAGTAATAGACAAACTACCTAATTTACATACAATATTATTGTGTATTTCGATGGAAAAACTATGATATCGATGGTAAGCTTGGACAATTTACATTATTTATGTTATGTAAACTCGTAGGAATATAAGAAAATAAGTGTTAATTTATGCCAGAACACACACTCATACAACAGGTTTATGGTGGACGTATCTGGGCAGGGCCCTACAAGAATAAACGATAAGAATACTAATTGTGTTACTCTAATAGTCGAATAACAATAATTTAAAATGCAATTGGAATGGGCTTTAAATATCAAAGAATTAAATGTATATAAATACTGGGAGTTTGGAGGACGACGTTAAGTAACGTTATCGATAAACTTTAGTATTAGGATAGGAAATGTAGCATTGCGGGCATTATAAGATAAAAAGAAGACATTTTGATGTGAAAATGGGTACTATTATTATTGGTTTATAGTTCTTAAGACTCTTTTATTCAAAAACAGGGCTTATATTCAGGAATTCAAATAGAGTAATAAAGCTAGCCCAAATGATGACAAACTATTTTGTAGGAAAATCAAAAAAAAAAACCGTTCGCTATATACGAACAAAAAATATTAATCTTATTTAAAACACAAACTTTAACAACATAAAAAATAATTTAAGAACCAAAAAAACATACAAATTGTAATTGAAAGTTCGAACTCCCTATCAAACAAAAAACGTTTAAAAAAAAATTTAAATCTTAGTTTCTCATTTATGACCTCGTAGTACAATTGTTGGAGTACAAGTTCATAAAAGTTAATTCATGGACATTTTGCACTTCATATATTGAAATACATAAATTGAGTGAATGTATTTAAATGTTAAGATATACTTTCAATAATATTGGCTTCAATTCAAATAAGTAAACAAGAATAAAGGCTAATTTAAATTTATTTGATCACAAACTAGATTATCTTTAGTAAAACACATTGGGCGAATCAGCCTAATTCGTACTAAATTTAACTATGTATGTACGTCTTTTTTTTACAAATGGACAGACATATATCTTTATTGTTTATCTTTAAGTCTATTTTAGTTTATGCATAATACACTAAAATTGTAAGTTTAAATTGTTTTTTTTTTTTTTTGTTGAATTAGACTTTAAGAACAACATGTTTTTGGTGTTTATTCTTTCTTTAATTATTATGTTTTATTATTATTGATTTTATTTTATTTTGTATTATATTAACACTTTGTTTTTAAATAAAAATGAGATCACATTAACATTTGTATAGTGTTTTATCTAAACAACTGGTACGAATTAAAAAGAAGTTTGAAGGCCAGCTCTTTTGTTTTGAAAGTCCCAATTACTTTAAAAGGGTTTGTTGAATTTTATTTAATCGGATATAAATACATAATATAAAATACATACCTACATACATATGTTTGTATAAATGTATCAATAATATGTATGTATCGCATGCTTAGGTTGCCCGGTAAATAATGAATAATTTTGCAACCGGTTATTGTATGAATAAAACGGGGCACTTCCTTAGAGCAGGTGCTTCACACTAAATCAAATCAGAGACTTATGAAAACCCCATATTCTAGATTACTATAAATTAAAAATAAAAACCATTTGCTTGTGTTGGCAGTATTGAGAAATTTGAGGAAATTCGTGCTTGTTTAAGTTTTTCTGAAAAAAAAATCGCATCACAAGGTGAATATTTTGTTATTTTAAGGCCTCTATTACATAGTTGGCTTGAAAACTATCTATTATTTATTGGAGACCATGTATATTATATTGAAAGAAATAATATCTACAATGAATTTGATAATAAATGTTTTGAAATATTTTATATTAAATAAAAATACACTTAAAACTTAAAGCAAACAAATAAAACACAAAATATAATACAAACACCTACAGAAATTATAAATCATTTTTACGCTTTTAAGAAAACATAAAATAAAGAATGCATTTTTCGTAAGAGCCACAGACCAGTGAGTTTTTAGTGTTATATTTTTAATTTGTAAGAAGACAAACACAACAATCTAAAGAATACTAATAGATTGTTTTAAATTAATTTGAAAATTCTCTTTGATAGTACCTACACTTCAATCGAAAAAAAAACTATAATAATCGATGAAAAAAAGTAAGCAGACAACATTGAAACAGAACATAGTTCAAAACCAACCGAAAATGAATGGAAGTCAATGAAAATAAGTTCTTTAATGACAGAATATCTTCTGTTTGTAGAACCAGAGGAGAAATTATGGACTAAGATTGTATTCCACATACAAACGTTTCGAAAATCTATTGCACTCATGTTTGTTTTCTGCAAGAAAAGAAAACACATTTATAACTTCTTGAAGTGTCCTGTATTAATAAAAGTTAAGATTTTGTAGTGAAGTTCGTATGGTATCCTTACAAGCAGTCCTTTGGAGAAAACTCAATTCAGTACATCTGATTAAATAGGTACTAGAAATATAGTTTTGAGTAAATATTGGTTGCCGAAATAAAAAGAAAGATTTGGAAACTGGATCAATGTTAAATAAATAATACTTTTAGCTGTAAAAAATAAAAATATAAAAAAAAAATAAACACAACACAGCGATAATTATCTTTATCGAAGCTCAAACCTATCGACCTTAACATAAACCCACCCTAAATGCACAATAACGTTGACATTTTTTCCACTGGAAATCATCAATGTTGGCTTTTTATACCTATGCAGATGCACCCCTTATTTTTATAAAGAATGTTTATTCATTTTTTAACATTGTGAAAATAAAAGTTGAAGAACCATTTAGATACAATTATTTAGAGAATTGAATATTATAATCCGAATTATAACCGTGAAACTTAGTCTGATGGGGTGATTTTGGCCAATGAATGGACATTTATTTCTAAAATTGGTATTTGTTTCTAAAAATGTATAAATTAGTAAATTAGAATAAAAATTGTACTAATTTTATAGAAAAAATTAAGAAAGAAGTTATAAGCTAAAGAATTCTTATTAGAAACCCTAAAACAAAATACAAGAAAATATTGAAAGGCTTGAATATTTTGCAGAAATACTACGAATATAATGGTAAGATAAATTTAGCCTGCTTTATAGTGAATTTGGGGAAAAATTATAAGAACAAATGTATACAAATTATAAGAAAACTGGTACAAAGCTTGCAACAAAGTCAAACTGGAAAAACCCCGCTTGTTGGGTCGAGTGTCTTCATAAGGCTGAAAAAGAGCATAGAAATGTTGATATTCCCAATATCGTTCAAGGATTATTAAATCTTAAGTTAAATTGAGTTAAATTAATCACAACAAAAACATAAATGTTAAAAAAGGAGCCAAGTTCTTCTATATACAAAAACCTTTGCGTAACAAGTCAGCCGTAGAAAGTAGTGAGATCTTAAAGTACGCCAAGTTCTAAGTTTATTAATGTTAAATATCAAATATTTTAAGTAGAGTTATATGAAAGAACCTCAAAATTATCAGAGAAATCTGTTATTTAATGATTACTCACTTAAATTGAGTTGGTTTACTTGGCAAGTTTTCTTTTCAAAATTGAGTAATTAGGTAATAAAAAAACTTGCAAAGTAAACTAACTCAATTTACTTCTACTTTTTACGGCTGACTTGTTACACAAAAGTTTGTATATAAAAGAACTTGGCTCCTTTTCTAACATTTATGTTTTTGTTGTAATTTCAATACTTTTTGCAAAGATTCTTTTTATCAGGAAAAGTGGGTGGATGAAATGCCCCTGCATAAAAAAGTTCATGATTTCAACTTTTTCTTTGCATACCCACGCCTGAAAACTAACCACTTTACCAAATTTCATAATCCTGCACAAATCGGAAGTGCTCTCAATATATTAAATATTAATTCTGTGAAAATTTGTGGTTGCCACGCCCACTGAATGTAAAATCTCAAAGTTTTAATTTCCCCTTTGCCTTCGTGTCAAGTCCTATCGCTCTACTCTACCAAATTTCATCACTCTACGACAATCAGATGTTCTTTAAATATTTGATATCAATTCTGAGAATATGGGCGGGTGCCACACCCCTGAATGAATAATTTAAAATTTTCCAATTTCTCCTTTGTATTGACCACATGATCTACCAGTTTACCAAATTTTATTATTCTGCAACAATCCAAAGTGATCAATATAATTAATAACAATTCTGTGAAAAAGGGCAGATACCACGCCCCATGAATGTTAAATATCAAATTCAAAAATTTAGCCTATGTTTGCAGTTCAAGTTCTACCGCTCTACCAAATTTCATCATTCTTCGACCACCAGAAGTGCTCCATATAATTGATATGATTTCTTCGAAAATGGGGGGATGCCACGCCCTCTGAATGCAAAATCTCAAATTTTAAAATTTTTCATTTGCCTCCACTTTAAGTCCTACCGCTGTACCGAATTTTATCAATCTACGACAATCAGAAGTGCTCTAAGTAATTTATATCAGTTCTATGAAAATGGGCGGGTACCATGCCCCCTGAATGGAAAATCTTAAATTTTAGATTTTTTTCCTACAAGGCCTACCGTTGTGCCAAATTGCAAGATTTTACGATGCCGGGAAGTGCTCCATAATTTTGATGATCTGTCAGTGAGTGAGTCAGTGAGTCCGTCAGTTACGGTTTTTGCAATTTTTGCTGTCTTTGGTGAGTTGACTAAACCTGGTGAGCTTAGCAAATGCTGTGAGTTTGAAGTTTCTGGCTTAACTGGCACTGAAGTTAGAGGGGGGTCGAAAATCGCCTGAGTTTGATCCTGTAAAAGGGGTGTAGTGCCAGAACTTGGCTGGGCACTGTCGTGCCCTTTGATTGAGATGAATGAAACCCTAAAAAATAAAAAAAGAGCACAGTAGGTATGCAAAAATGTCTCTGCTTTTAATGGGTTGGGGTATCATCAACCACCGACTCCCAGTCGGTGAGAAAACGAGTTACCCATAATTGAAGATAGGCTTTGGTCAACCAGTTTTAGATTTTTAACAATTAAACTATAGCCAACTGATTTTTCTAAAATTTATCCAATTTGAAGATTGAATCAATTTATTATATCAATTTAAAATATGAAATAGCAAAAAATTTTTTTTAGAATAATAGATTGGTCACCATCTTCTGAGGATGAAGATGAAGAGCAACATGAGATTCAACGCCTTGGTAATGGTAGCTATTTGTACCTATGCAGGCGCGAACGTAGGGGGGGATTTTGGGGGTTTAAATCGAAATATGTGAATTTAACTTCCTTGTGATACAATTTCAGTCTTAATTTTTGAGTTTTCAGTTTCCCAGGTGATATAATATGTTGTATTTAGTAGATATCCATGTCCTGAGTTATACATATGTATGTAACTGTAATACTACTCAAGGCACAAACGCATAACAATTTCACTCTTAAATTTTGTGCTTCCAGTTGAATAAAGTTGAATAAAGAGATTACCTGTAATATGTAACGGCCTAACTAATTTTGATTAAATTTGTATGCAGTCGCCTCTGAAAAGTATTTTCCGTACCAATATTTTAAAAACGAATATTATTTGATTACAAAAAAAATTGTTTTAAATATGTAACTATGTACATTTTGATAATAACTAAGAGCAAGTTCGTAAGGGCCTTGAGTATTTTTAACCCAAAATCATCATAGCCATCTTTCAATGGAACAGCTTATACCTTAACAGATAGGAATTTGGGCGTACACAGAATATTTCGTTCCAAATGTCCCTAAATCAACAAACAAACTTATTAAAAAAAAACATCGCGCCTGATTGCTTTCTGCGGGCAGAAGACAAATAAAATCGATATGCAGAAGCTAAGCAAGTACTAGGCTTGCCGCAGATTTCTGCAATACGAACTCGCCCAATGTCGTTAAGAATTGGAATTTAGCAGTCTTTGAATACAAACCATTCAATAAATGCTTATAGAAATTTTTTCATAAAAGGACAACAATGCAAAAATATCAGCCTAATTCTTGGCAGGAAACAATTTAAATGATATCAGGAACCTTCTAACAGTACCTACTTTAAATCATTTTTATCCTGCTCATATCCCTGTACAAAACAAAGATATGAGCAAACTCAATTTCAACTAAAAAATTCCGAAAATGTCACTTTTCTACATTATGAAATTGGTCATTAGTAACGTGCTAAAATTTTGAAAAAAAAAAAAAAAAAAAAAAAAAATTTGTAAGAAAAATTTATTTTGGATTTCAAAGAAATTTGAAAACTATTTGTTCAAAAAACCATTACTTAATAATAATAATTTTAACTATATGCCTGTATGATCTCAGGTCTTTTAAATGCAATGCATGGACCATTTAGAAGGAAAAGAAAGAAAGAATTTTTTTTTGCACAGTGGATTGAGAATTAGATGTTTATTATGTCATGAAATTCTGCTTAAACAACTTTAAATAAAATATAAGATTTTTGGGTTTACAAAAAATATATTACATAATTTTGTAACCGTTGGCGTTGTTTTTTATTTAATATTTATTCTTAAGCCATTTTTTTACTTAAAAATGTCCCCTCTTACCTAAACGAGTGTAAATAGATGACCCTCTCGTACTATTTGTTTCTTGTTATGACCGAGCCAGAATGCATACGCATTCCAGCTTTTTATCGCGTCTTATGCGAATAACCCTGTAAGGTAAAGTCATTAGATATCAACTCATTCTAATTTTTTAAGAATCCGCAAGTATTTTGAAAAATAATTTTTTGTTGCAGTAAATTTGAATAAAAAAATAAAAATAGGTCAACACTTAATCTAACTAAGTATTTAATTGAAATCCGAATTTATTCATGTAAAAAACGTTATACATTTAAAGACGAATTATAAATGGGTTGTTTGAACTTTTAATTTCTTAAATTTTAAAATTTATTACAAGCAAAAAAACAATAGAAGTAATAAAATGAAAAGAAAAACATTGAATTTAACTTAATTTAATAATCTCAAGTCTCTTAATCTCTTCTTTTCCTACATTTAAATAATCTTTCATCTACCTAACAAAATAAGAATAATTTTTACAAAAAAGTTCATTAAACAGAACCATCTTAACCCATTTTCACAACCAAATAAATTACTCTGAAGTTTATTAAGAACAATAATCATTTCACAACGTCCCTAAGAAAATAAAAATAATTGTGGGTCACTTTTTTAAATTCGCCCCAGCTTCTGTTTGTACAAAAAAAAAAAATCCGTTCTAACAATAAAATAAAAACGCGCTCACTTTAAGTGCCACACCGCGCCTTCATCTTAAAATAAAAAAAAAAATAAAAACCAACCATTAAACGAAATAAGATCAAACAAAAATTCCTGCGTAATATAAATCAAAACTACCATTTAAAGTTATCCATATAAAGATCAAAACTATAAGAGTGAGAAGGTTCATAACCCGTAATTCTATTGTTTCACCACTTTTGGCACTAAAAAATATGGTAGAGAAAAAAATCACAAAAACACACTCACCATCTAAGTGTATATTCCGCTTTTTATTTTATTTTTCCTGTTGGTTTATTTGTTATGATCCAAAAGATGCTTTATTCAGATATCACGCGTACATTTACAGAAATTTTATTGAAGGTAATCCAAACTATTTGTGAGATGAATCACTTAAATGCGGGTAAAATTTTTATTTTTAATCCAAAAATGGTTTTGAACATCCATGAGATTAAGATCTTTCTATGCTTTAAAATTCAGAAGCATGACAAATGCTCTAACACTTTCGAGGACAAAAAAGGGACTATTTTTTTGTTATTCGTTTGTCGATATCCTTGAATTTTTTATTTTGTCAGATACACGATACCCGAATCCTTTCACTTTTTTTTTGGGTTTCCTTAAACATAAAATAGAAGACAGAAAACAGAACACACAATGAACCAGCTGAATAAAAAAAAAGATTGGGTTTATTTTCAACTTCTTTGGCTCTTATTGTTCAATCAGAGGTAATACAAGAAATTTCAATGCATTTGGAAAAGGAGTGTTGCAAGACAAAACGAAGACGAAAAAAAAACAATCTCAAAACCGGCCACGACACCCTTTTATCCACTTGTTGGTGTTTTTTTTTTTTCTTCAATGGACATGGATGGAATCAATCACTCAGGTAGATACTATTTCGTTGTTGTCGTCAAATATTGACCATACTTTTTTGTTGTTTGAATCACTAATGGTTGGTAAAGATATGTACACAATAAAGGAAGGATGGGAATGTGATCCCTTTTCTTAATAAAAATTAAAAAAAAACTCAACAACCGCACTTCCAACCAAGTTGATGGAGGGTTATTCGAACACACGGCTCAAAAAGAGAATACGACGACGAATAACGACAGCTAAGATATGAAGCGGACACCGATCACGGAAAACATTGTTGACCTCGATTGAACGTGCTTATTTTTACTCTTACACTCAATCAATATAATCGAGGTCAGACACTTGGACAAGTCGAAGAATAATTGTTATTGTTGGAAATGCTGGTAAGATTTGCGTAGATATTTTTTTGTTAACTGATTTTTGACACTTATTTATGTTTTAGATACTTTTGTATTGTATCTCAAAGATACTTTTGTTATTATTTAAAAAATCAGAGCATAGAACAACTACAGTGATCGTTGAATTCCTTTTGATTTATCACTTTTGCACTTAAGATACTTTTGTATCTTTAAGATACTAATCTATCTTTAAACACTGTTTTTATATTTTAGACATTATGCTATCTTGAAGATATTATTAAATATTTAGGCGGCATATAACAATTCATTGTAAATGTGGATAATTACCAAAGATCTTTTCTCTGCTGTGACACTTTTTAAGGCTTAAGATACTTTTTGAATTTTCTGAAACTTTTGTATCTGTTGTAAAATTCAACAATTTAATAAGGGATTGTTGTTATTGTGAACAAATAACTTGTTTTCTATAGTTTAAGACAATTTTTTTAAAGGTGTTAGTAACTTTTGTATCCATAAGATACTTTTGTATCTTTTGACGGAATTCGAAAGATTTTCCGTTTGATTTAGTTCATAAACACCTTAGTATCGTAAATTACCATTCACCTGTTGAATATGAATGGCTAAATTAAGCACGGTACCGTGTCGTCGCGACGCGCAGGTTTGTTTGACCGTGACAAAGGTTCGTTGTAAACTAAATGAAGTTGTGCAGTTGAAGCTGAGCTCAGAGAACAAACAAACCTACCCGAATAAAACAGCAGCACAAAACCTGATGTCGTTTCAATTCCACCTGTGTTACAATACAATCTGGAATCGGCACAAGTCAGGTTTGAACCGCTAAATTCTACTCACAATCACAGCGCAGTTGCTATTTCAATCGGTTCATTCTGCTAATAAAAAGTATCTTTTGGTTTGTTTTTGTTGATCTTTTCTTTTGATCGTTACTTTCGTTCGTGCTCCTTCAATTATCTAACATGCCGGTTTTATATGTTGGCAGATAGATTTGGTTTGCAAAACTTGTGTGTCATCCACTTGCTTCGTTCGTTGTGGTTAGATTTTGGTTATTGTTGTTATTGGGAGCGGCTGAAAGCTGTATAAGATTTGTATCCATCAGATACCTTTTTTGTCTGAGTTTGGATTGGTGGTTTGCGTTGTTGCTTTTATGTTGTTGAGGATGGAAGAAGATCTGAATGCATTTTTTTTTTGTTTAAATTATATATTTAAGATTGCACATGGGATTAACTACATTGTGCGAGTCCATGAGTTAAAGAGTTTTCGAATAGTGTGTTAAAATTGCAACAATGTTGCAGAGTAACTATAGTTTTGTGTTTAATCAGATTGGAGACTTTTCAGTAAGACATGTTTGGTTAACCTGTTGATGGCTGATTTGCCCACAAAATAAATAAAATGCATGTTTTGGTCGCACGTGCTCTTCTAGTTCAAATTGGTTTGATTTTTTAAAGTTTAATACAGTACAACACGGATATAAGAAACTCTGATAATCCAAGAAATTTTTTTCTTATATCAGAGTTTTTCTTATATCCAAATAACGGATATCAGAAAGACAATTTTTTATAAGAGTAACACGGGTGTAAGAAACAAAATTTCTAATGCGGACATAAAAAGAGACAGAAAACCAATCAATATTCACATTAAAATTGCATTAGAATAATTAAGTATGTGATTTGTAAATCAAGCGTAAATTCTAGTGAAACTTATAAATAAAATAGGGTCAATGTGGGTAAATGTAAACAGGGGCAAATGTAAACAGAGCTCAAATTTCTTACAAATAATTCAGTCTTGAACACATCCACTAAATAAACCTTCGGACGCGTTCAATATCTGTCACATACTTTTCACTCATTTGGGTGTTTTCAGTTTTCAGTTGTCAAATTGCGCTTATGATGAATGTTAAAAAAAAAGTATTTTACAAGTTTGAAGGCTTCAAGAAATATTAATTGTTTTTTAAACAAAAATCAGAGGTAAGGTTTTTTTAATATACTTTTTATTCGCCAAATTTGATAGAGATTAAATTAAAAGAAAAAAAAATCTAAAATCTAGAAGGGACTTATCGTTTTTATTCGTATTTACATTTACCCCAGAAAATATTTTGATGATGGTGAATGTATAAACATCATTTTTGGGGTAAATGTAAAAATATATTTCTACTTAAATATTGCTTTTTTATTAAAGATTATGCTGTTTAATTTATTTTTAGCTGAAACTATGCCTCGAAAATGTATATTAAAAAGATCACCGTTGTCATACAAAGGTGCCAGAGCAGAAATTTCATTAAAACACATCCCACTCTGTCACTTAAGACACCAGAGCTGCTCCAGAAATGCCGAAAAGATGCAAGGAAACCAGCCATCATTTATGACTTCTAAAAAAAGTTAGGTAACCTTACAATGGAGTATGTGTTGGACGTAGAAAAATCGTGCTTCGTATTTAACGCTGATGAAAGCGGGATTTGCAGCGATCTACACAGATTAAGAGCTGTTATGGACAGAAAGGAATTTCACTAAAATCGTTGTTTACTTTTACCCCCAGATTCAAAATTTGCTTACATTTACCCACATTGACCCTACTTTACTTCGTAGGTGAAAAATGTAAACAAACTACCTTTACAAGGAGAAACAAGAACAATAATATTTAGTGAGAAAAAATTCAAGACCGAGGCGTAGCTAGGGTTATTAATAATTTATATGAAATGTTTGTTTTAGCAAAATTATTTTTTATTAATTGCTCCTATTACTCCAGATTTTCCATATTCGATACGAATGGAACAGAAACAATAAAAAAAGGAGTAACTTCGGACTACCAAACGAAAACAAAATAAATTTGTAATTTGATTTTGTTCATGTCAAATTGGCACAGATTTCTACATTTCTATATTAAAGATAGTGAAGACTTTTAGTGCGAATTTGTTCCTTTACTTTTGGAGTAGGAGTGCGCAACGGGACAACGATTTTTTACTATTCGCCATCATCTGTAAACTGTCAAAGAAAAAATATAGATAATAACCCCCTCCTAAATCGATTGACGCCCTCAGATTTTGACCTGTCAAATTGAAAAGTGAGATTTCTCGGTTTATGTTGGTGCTAAAGCGCTGGCTGAAACCACCCTTCTTAATCGAGTGGCGCCCTCAGATTTCCTCATTTCAACACCCGTAGTTTTTTTAATTTAATTAAAAATAATTTAAAAATAATATTTCATTTAAAGTCATAGGTATAGTTCCATACAAGCTTTTCCTTCTACGCACATGATATTATTTTGACGGCGACAATTATCCATTTTAAAAAACCACAACACAGGTTTGTTTACATTTTTATCAGATACAAAATTTGCAAAATACAGCAAATAAGTATTAAGTTCCGATAATATTTTCCTCTTCATTTGCAAACTAACATTATTCTATTGTTATTGTGTTATGTATGCCCGTTCATTTAAAATAATTTGGTAAAATTAACTTTTCTAGAACTGGTTTTGGTTTTCTCTTATGGGAAATACATTGAATGCTAAATCGAAAAAGAAAAATTCATATCACACACAGGTTACTCTTTTTGACATGCAGATGGCGTGGAACGTAACTTACCAAATCTCAATATGAGTGTTTCTTATATCCATAAAATACGTATAAACAAATGTGTGTACGAAATACAAGGTGTTTTATATAATAGATGAGCATCAAAACGCTATAGAGCTTATAGGTTGTGTTGAGACAGATAAAAAATATTCCATAAAGGGGCTGTTTATTTCCGTTTTTTCTGCAAAAAGTTCTTAAATTGAATAAAATGAAAAATAAACTGCACTACTGGATCGCACAAACTTGATCTCGTAGCGACCAACTTTAACATAGCTTGAAGTTGACAGTGTGCATATGTATTGGTTCCATAACATTATGATATCATTAAAAAAGTTGTAAAAAACAAGTTTAAATATAGATTACAACTATAAATTACATTTAATTACTATAAATTATTATAATTTTGTTATTTTAATAGCTAAAACAGATTAAGCTAAAAAAAAGTATGCCATCTGATTTGTTTGATAAAAAAATTTATGAAAAAAAAAAATTCAAAAATCGTTATATCGGTTTTCTTAAATTAAAAAAAAAAAAAACAATTTTTTATATATACAAAATTCTTGAAGATTTTTAAAAATAAAATTTGGTGTGGCAGTTTTTAGAATTCAATAAAATACAATTTGACACAAAAATAAAAAAAAAAATATTCAATGACCCGTTTTCAAGATATTGAACTTTCGAAAAAAAACTCAATATTTAAAAATCCAAAAACTATTTTTAAAAAAATTGTATATATGCAAAATTGTTAATATTGTAAAGGACCTTTTACATAAAAAAATTTGTTGAAATCGGTTTAGCCGTTATCGCTTATCGCTTACTCTTCATCTTGTCAATTTTAAACCTCTCGAGCAAAGTGGGCGGAAGCACCATCAGGTTATGAATAAGATGAAGCTAGTTGAACCTATGGAATGTCCTTCAATAGTTCTGATAAATCATTTTGCAACAAAGTGCAGATAGTTTGTAGAATTCAACTTAAGTGGCTACTTAAATTAGAATTTTTTCTATCCAAGGAATGTCAAAGTGCACCCGTTATAACTGTTTTAGTAAAAAAAAAATACTAAAAAAATTATTTAAAACCACACAAATAATTTTTATTCATAGCTTTTCGAGCTTAAAGCTAAAAAAACATTTTTTTAATTTTAGCTGCCGCTATTTTTCCAAATTATCATAAAATCTATGGGTTTTTCGGCAAACTTGTTGCTGAATTTTATTTTTATTATTGTAAAATACATTCAAAAAAATTATTAAAACATTACGCATTTTTTTGGAGAAAATTGACCCCAAAGTCAAAAAATTAGCATGGGCAGGAAAAATGGAACAGGCTAAAAACTGAATATCTTCAGACTTAGGAAAGATGTTAAATTTATTTAAACGCAATTCATAGACTGGTATTTCTTCAAAAAATAAAAGCCTAAACGAAGTTTATGTCGTAAGTACTAAGGGCGTAATTACCGATAACATGGATCAGGGTACCACAAAAAAATACTTTTTTTAAATTCCCGATCAAAATTGGAGATAGGCCCTTACTGTAAAACAATTTTTTTCTTAGAATATACCCCAGAATCATACCCTAAAACACTCTTGACGAATTAAGGGACACCCTGTATAGTACCTGGGAGACCGAGCTTCGCTCAGCTTTTCCGGCAGATTTATATATTTATTTATTATTATTGTGAAGGGATCGCACCAGCGATCACTTAATTGATTGCCACAAAACAATTAATAGAACATTCAACCTACTTCGATATTTAATACTCGAATTTCCATCGCATCACATTTTATCATCAGCTATAGCAAAACCGAAGCGCAAACATTACAATATCCATATTTCCGTTGGTACACTTAGTGCACATAGCTATCAATACTCATATAGTTTAACTGGCACCTTCAGTGCACGAGCTAAATAATATGACACCAAGTACACAACAACACTTTGAATGCATGAAGAAAAATAAACATAATTAAGGGTCGCTGAGTTATGACAATAAAATATGCATCATAAGCAAGCTAGCCCAAAACACTTGAAGTGCATGAGTATTATGCTGATACTGCATTTAATGGGAAATTCTATAGAGTATCGAAGTATGGTTGAATATCGATGAAGGCATAATATTTTGTATAAAAGAAGAAAATAAAATAATATTGATTCACTTCTAATTCTGAAGTCGACGAAACTGCACTTTCTGTTTTTTTCCTTTATCAAGCAACTCGCTGGAGGTTAAACATTAGGTTTTAGTATCACAGACGCCCTACAGAGCTACTCGCTTTTGGGTAAAGGTTTACCTGGCTACTCGCCGGCCCAGTCTGGTTACTAGTACAAATCTCAAGGCGACCAAACATTGCATTATTTCCAACCTTTGCGTTAAGACCCAAACATAAAAATCATTTGCAATCATTTTCATAAATAAATACAAATTTTTATGTTAGAGCTCTGACTAATGATTTGAGCAGCGATTTGAAAAGCAATGAAATCAAAGCTTGAGTCGCAGTTTTTATATAGTGAAGCTTTGATAACCTATACAATTTTTTTTTTTTTTTATATGAAGAATTTCATCATTAGATTTCTAAGCCTTACTAATAATAATATTGCAGCTTGAATCGTTTATGGGCATTCGTAACGCAAGTAAATTGATGACTCTTAAATGCAGTTTATAAGTTTTGTCTAAAGACCAAAAACGGTATAAGAAATATGTATGAAAACTGTAAATAAATAAAATGTATAATTAAAACTTTAAAACGAAATAAAAAAAAAAATAATAAAAAATACATACATATGTATATAATATATATATACACAATTTTAACTCATTTAAAGTAATAAGATTATCGTTATAGCTCTTAATTTGTTTGTTTAAAATCATTAGAGCCGTTTTTGAAAGAAGAACCTTAAGTCCAAAGTTTAAAGAAAATCGAATAAGGCTGTAGGTCGGGGTACAGAGAGACAGACGGACAGACGGACAGACAAACAGAATTTCGAGACCAACTTTTTTCGCGTTCTCTGTCATCGCAATGATAGGGAAAATTATTTACGGCAGTTATTTTTTTTTCCCCGAATCATAAACTTGCCCTATACTACGTGTACGTATGTATGTATTTATCGCAAGTAAAAAGAGCTGTAAGATCTCATTTGTCTCTTGAAAACGGAAAAGGATATCGACTTCGGATTAATTTTAATAAACACATAATTACGTAATAACAAATTGGTAAAAATTACAAAAAAAAAATACCAACACTTTTTTTTAAACTACGAAAAATTGCTGAAAAATTATTTTTGTCTCAAATATTTCAACAAAAAAAAATGATTCCGAATCTATTCTATTTTTTTTTCTACACATAGTCAACAGTGGAGTTGATGTCACTTGAACTTTTTATTTGAATCATAGTCAACAACTAGTATCTAAAAAAAAAATCAATAGATAGTTTTTTTAGAGCAAAAAAAGTACAATCAAAAACTACTAAAAACTGTTAAGCGCATTTATTCTTTTCGAAAGTTGATATGAATTAAAGCACTTTTCGAATTGGCAATAAGTGCGAGGATTCGGTCGGTGACGAAGGTTATCAATGTCTCATTCCACTTTCACAACTGAACCACTTTTTTCTCCCTGACACAAAATGAAAGCTGAATTTTTCATTTCGACGTACTAGGAAGTAACACTATACTACTTTTCGTTCAATTTTGCCTTCGTAACTAAAGAGCAGCCAGCATATAGATCTCTTGAATGAAGTTGATAATTTGGGTTTAATCGCAATAATAAAAAGCGTGGAACCGCCTGATCTTTTTTTCTAGTTGTAGGGCAATTCACTCGGTTAAAGTAGTTTCATTCAAAAAAGTATGGTCATAAAAAACCTGTTACTAATTTTGTGTGTGCTCCGCTGAATTTGAAGTCGAAGTCTGTCCTTGAGTATTTTGGTATTTTTTGGTAACTTAAGCTATGATTAGACGGTCAACGAAAATGGTCAACGCATTGACTCTCTGACGTCAGAATGACGTCAAATTATGTCCCACGGCTTTCAAGTCGTGTGATTGTCATTGCAAAACGTTGTCAACGCACTGACATCAGCGTTGACACTTGCGATGACATGGTTTGAAAAGTCAACGCGTTGACTGTTTTCATTGACGTTGTAATCACCCTAACCGAATTTCGGGAAATATCTGTCAATGTGTCCGAACACAAGGCAAATGTGGCGGAGAAACGTAATAGAAAATTACGTGGACCAAACAAAACGAAGTCTCCGCTTTGAATGCGGGAGAAGAGAAACGACCAGCGCTTTGGGATGGAGGATGCAGCGACTATAAACTAGTCGGTTGTATCAATTAAATACGTGGCTGAAATTGCCATTTCCATTTTGTTTCTTCCTAGCTTTAAAAAAAAATTTAATTTCCTTGCTTTAAAAAAAATTTAAACCGAAATACATAAATTTATTTGACTGTGTCACAGCGCGCCACCACTATGTGTAGGCGTCAACTCGAAAAATTACAGATTTGTACTATTGTCAACGCTTAAAGCGCGTGGACATGGTCAAGCCGTGTGATCGTCAATGATTACTTGTCAGCGCATTGACACCGATTTGGATAAATCTCGTTGACACATATTACCTGTCAACGCATTTTGGGACAACATTGACGGACTTGTGTCATTTGTGTGATCGTCAATATTTCAGGTGTTGACACGGTAAGCGTTGACGTTGCCATGTCAGTGCTTTGACCGTTTTTTTGGTGACGTCAGAGAGTCAACGCATTGACCATTTGCGTTGACCGTCTAATAGTAGCTTTACGCATATGAATGTTGGTACTGTTCTGAAAATGTCCACTAAATCTCAGCTTTTTAATAAATTTATATTGATGGCACAGGTAATTTTTTCGAATTTGCACTGCAATTAAATCTGTTAAATTCATTTAATTCAAAACAATATCCATGTAATACCTGTATCTTATTTGAATTTACTTCCCTGATTTAGTAAATCTATATAAGCATGTCCATTTGACACTTGAATGGTCTTTCTAGGGCAGCAAGTTCTCCCACAAATCAAAAGTGCAAGATGGATGCGTTTTTCAAGATTGAGGTCTTATGCCAACGCGGATTTGTTTGGAGTTTTCACATATGATTAAGGACACTGTTCTGAACATGACCTAAAATAAACATATTTGTTAAAAATGTTGTCCGGGTTAGGGTTTTTTTTCTAATTTGACTGGACTATACGCAAAAAAAAAATAAAATATAAAAATCACACACAAAAAAATAAAAAAAAAAAAAACATTAACAATTTTGTTTAACGCAGATATTAATTTTTACCTTCATCAACCGATCAAGAGATTTCCCAACACACCTGATGATAAAGATATTAGCAAGTAATCCGTGTTTGGTGTTAAACATTTTCACTGTAATTGCATCCGCACAAAGTTCATCAAAGGTTAAACAAATCATTAAACAAAAATATTTTTATTAAATTAAATTTTAGAAAAAAAAAAACAAATATGCCTTGAGTACCGTTACGCGATGATGTAAGACTTGATGGCAAGCACAGCTAATGTGTAACCACAAACATAATGCGGCATTACTCGTGGGAAATTAAAACCACCGACACACACTGTTTTAAGATTGTTGAAGCTGAAGTTGAACTGTTGTCGGCCGCAAATCATTACCAAATAACCTTTCACTCTGCCGGCGAACGTCTTAACATTGAGATTGCTCATATTATGGGTTGGTTTGAAGCCTTCCAGATTACACCCTATATACCCACCTGTCTTGTTTTTGATATTAACTTCAATAAAGCCGAACATTTTAATGGAAGGTGTGCACTTTTTAACATTAAATTGAAAATTAATCCAGGAGCCATAAACTCGTACTACACTACACTACAAGAAGCATTTCTATATTGATTAATTTTGCAATTCATCTTCTGCAGAGCTTGTTCCGTATGCTTTCAGCATCATTGCAAAACTTAATTATAAAGAAAAAACTATAACTAAAACTATAATCTTGCCTTATGGACAGTTGCTGTTGTTCCAAACAACATTAGATAAAAAATATTGCTTAAAACCATCATTAATCAGTGTATACAGAAAATATAGTCTATTCTCAAGCTAAATGAACAACTTTGGTGACACAGAAGCAACAAGTGTTTTATGACTTTTGTAATTGGCAAAACATAAATGCCTTCGGGGAATAAAAAGCTTAAATGATTGTATATTTTTTTTTTTTGAAAGTCGTTTCAATTTACCACAATGTTTGGTAGAATTTTTTTATTTTTGAACGTGGGAAATTCGCTCAGGTTGTTTTAATTAAAAGTGGAATGTCAACAAAAACTAATTTAATAGCATTTATTTCCTGCAGATTTGATTTATTGAGTGAATAATAGTTGTTGTTTTTGTTCACCAAAAAAATGTTCTAAAACTGTTTTGTAGTTTTAAATAAAAAAAACATTAAGAACCTTGGGAAATTATTGTTTAAATAATAAAAATATGTTTGATAAATAGATAAATTGCTGGATTTTGTTGCAGCAACATTATGCATGTAATTATTCATAAGGCTAGATAATAATTCGTGATTTAGTACATAACGATTGTTTATATTTGAATAATTTAGTCGCATCACTTCATATAAATGCATAACATTTGAACTTGAAGTAAAAATGAATAATTGTGAAACAAAGTTAGGAACATGAAGAAATGACACACTACGTCAAAACTTGGATAGAAAGAAAGTATCATGATTAATAACCTTAATAACATTTAAAAAGTTAATAAATTAGACTAGCTTATTTCCGCCAAAAACTTTGACGGTGATTTTGGAGCTGAGATCAAACGGTTATTTTTTATCATCTCATCTGTTCACTTTGGTCCTGTATGACAGCTGAACCTGGAACTACAAATTTCTGGGGGTTGCGGTCTTATAATCAGAATCGATTATTCATAGTTTTTCCCCCTCTTGCTCTCGTAGCTAACAACTTTAAAGTAGCTAGAAATTGATGATATACATGTACTATTGATTCATAATATCATGATATCATTAAAAAAATTAAAAAATGATTGCTATAAGTTACTATAAATTTGTTATTTTAATGGCTTAAAAAGATAGAGCTCAAAATAAAGTATGCCATCTGATTTGTTGATAAATATTAATTTATAAAAAAAAGTCAAAAATCGTTAGAGGTGTTTTTTTTAAAATTAATTTTTTATATATAAAATGTTTTGCACATTTTTAAAAATAAAATTTGGTATGCAAACTTTTACAGCCGTATCTATAAAGTTATCTAAAAATGCCTTTTAGAGGTTATTTAGTTAATCTTGCTTAAATATTAAAGTTGCCTTTAAATGTCGTTACTTAAATTTGTATCTATATCATTATTCCTTTCATACTTAATTAAGCAGCCGTAATGTAACGTAACGCAAGAAAATTGACAAAACTGCTACAAATTTCTAGTACATTTTTCACTCTCAGGCTATTTCTGTCAGATTGCAAAAAAAAACATACACAAAATAGCGTACAAATAATAAGACAGAAAGAGAAGCAACTGTTTGTATGAGTATATGTATCTTCAAACACAGAAAACGGAAGAAAAGAAACCATTCCATTCTGGTTTGTTTTTTTTTTTTTATTTATTTATTTTCAGTAATTTATTTCGTACCATGTATATGTTGGTAAGAAAATTTGTGGGGACATAAACAAAATAAAATAATTTTCAGAAACTCAATTTAACTAATGGAACAAAACATCACTATTTCTTATATTAGTTTCATTAAAAAAAATAATCAAAACAATTAAAACTCGGCCATTACAATCACAGTATGCACACATAAATAAACATTTCCTCACTGAACCTACGCACAATTTGTTTGCATAGAAAAAAAAACAACTCATGTGCTAAAATATATTTAAGTTGGCTTTGCGTAGCCTTTAAACGCTACGGTTCCTCTTGCACCGTCTTCTTCCCCAAACTCCTATGACTGCGAGCTAGCAGACTAACGGTTTTTGAAGGTGGCTCATGGTGCACGAGGACCGGACGATCACATAATTGGGCCGATCTCCGCTTCAATACCAGCCAACAAGTGCCTAGGTGGCACAGTGTAGATGGGTCTTAGTTGCGGACTTCGACCCTTTTGAGTGCTTTCCTATTTTCAAGTTCAAGAATGTTTCAATGGATCTAGAATTAACTTCGGTTTCCTTTCGCACTATTTTCTTCCCCAAACTCCTATGACTGTGAGCTAGCAGACTACTGGTTTTTGAAGGTGGCTCATGGTGCACGAGGACCGGAGGATCACACGGTTGTGCCAACCTTCGCTTCAATACCAGTCAACAAGTTGCCTAGTTGGCACAGTGTAGATGGTTTTTAGTTGCGAACTTTGGTCCTATCGGGTGTTTTTCCTATGTCCAAATCCTTAATAAGTTTCATCTCATATCTTAATCCAATAAAAGCGTCTGGTCATACAGGCGGGTGTGGTTCTTTCTCTGGTAACCACAAGTCATGTTGTGCAAGCAGACGGAGGTGTACAGATTACCATATCCGAGTGTGCGACTAGATGATCAGCCTAAGGGATCAGATCGTATGCGTCCCGGGCAAATCAGCAAATTGCTTAGCGTAGTATACTGCAGCTGAACTCGGGTGTAGGCGATGATCCGTTGGGAGATATATCACCAAATACCCTCTTTTTCTTTAAAAATGTTCTTTTAACCCACAGGTCAAACAAGTTAAGGTATCAAAACGGCGCATTACAGCGTTAATTGGGTCATCGAGCAAGGATGCTTGTGACCGCCATCTCTACCTACCTACACAAACTTTTGAATACATTTTTGGGAAAACATATTTGGAACATCAATTAAAAGTTTCTAGTATTTATCGCCAACACACGGTGACATACGCACATAATTTTGGTTTGTGGACATCTGTGCGACAAAACCTTTGCCACGGTACATAATTCATGTAGTTCCGCTGAGTATTCACGGCGAAAAACCCTGGACAAAGTTTGGCCACGACGTATTAATCTATAGATTATTTACAGGATATAAAAATTTAATTTTGCAAAATTTCACTAATCCGTTTCTTTATTTAAATTAGATTTTGAAAAAAAAAAAAAAAAATGAAAAATCAGACAAAACTTTGTTCGGAAAATTGTTAAGTGTTTCTGTTTGAAGAAATTCTAATTTGAATCTATTTCAAAAACAGGAAAAATCGTTCCCCGGAAGTTACTGTAAATAACAATCCAAAGAAAAAATAATTCTTTCTAAAAAGATTGCAATAATTAAAGAACACACACATTTTTCTTAAAAGTTTTGTTTTATTTTTGGCACTATTTTTTTTTTTTTTAGGAACTTGGTACTTTTAATTATTCCAAAATCACTTTATTCCAGGTTTTAAAATTATTGACAAAGTCGTTTTCGAAAAATTGAATTTTCAGAAACAAAAATTGAAGCTTTCTAAAAAATTCATAAATGTGAAGTTTAATTTTGTACATTTAAATATAACAAGTAAAACCTCATTTATTACCACATTTTTAAACAAATAATTTGGTATACAGCATTTGTATAAGATATCACAACATTCGATAGTTTACCATCCGCGTACAAAAAGTTATTGGTTGGAGAGCTTTTAGTTAAAGCTTAGTTTAAACTTGCTGATTATGACATTAAAAATGCCTTACAAAAGTTTTGTATATACATTTTATATTTTATGGGCTTCTTGTCTCCAAGTTGTGTACACATTATGAGTGTTCAATCTTAAAATAAATTCCAAATAAAATAAATTAAATTCAAAATTAAAATTTATTTTATAATTATAGCCGAGGTTTTTTCATACTCATTAATTACTCACTTTTAAATTTTATTAGCCAAACAAACCCAAAATAAACACTGAGTAGTCTGATTTGTTTTTGCATTGCGTTTAAAATAAAAAAGTGAGTAATTAATGAGTATGAAAATAGCACGGCTTATATTAATTTTATAATATCACAACTTTAAATTTTTTTAAATGTTTCAATATGTACGAGAACAATGTACATACTTTAGAATAAAATCTTAAAATTTCGGAAATATGCCAACAATTAAAAATCCATAATTTATTTGCATTGAGCTTTCGGTAATCCATACCATTATATCATTGAATCATGGATTACCGAAAGATCTATAAATCCAATTAATGAACTTTAATTTACACATCGGCATACCTCCCATATTATTAGAAACAACATCTAGCAATGTTTAATCTCCACAGAATACATTAAAAACAATTTTTTTCTTTTATGATTTGATATACGTTTACAAAACAACAACAGAACTAACATTAATTTGCTGTCCCAAATTAGCTAACAAAGAATAATGTTTTCAAAATTTAATTTGATTTGCTTCATGGGTCCTAAGAGTATTCGTCTACCTGAATCTCGGACATGCCAATCCATGTCCATCAAAGAAGACGTAATTACGCAAAAGGCAACCTCCTACAGGAATACCTCATTAGGTCAGACTGGATGGCAAATATTTGTGAGAATTTTGAACATTTCTTTTCTGTTTTCATCCTTATTGGATTTATTTTTATTTTATTGAACAACATGTTCTCGTATAGTTAATTAAACGAGTCTGAAATAATACTATGTGATAATAATATTTTTTGGGGTTCAAAATATAGTCACAGTCAAATGATCATCGACGACGCTGACGGTCTTTCTAATTGCAGGATTAAACCGGAAGTAGCTTGTAGAAGAACAAAAAGAACAAAACTACCACTTTATCAAGATGAAACAAACCGTGAGAATTTACTTTTCCATCGATGAAGCAACTTTAATTAAAATAATTGATACAAACATTCACCTGACAGATGACACTATATTCATCTTACAAAAAATAAGTAGGTAATCGATTTAAGATTAAAAATGATTTATTCAATAAATTACGTAGAAGAAGATACATACTCGTAGGCAAGTGTGTTTGAATCATTTCTGTGTTTTTTTTTTTAATTTGTTAATTTCTCGAATCAAAGAAGATTTTAATTTTGTTTCATCACAACCAAAAGTCAATCTATAATACACTGAAGAAGCCCTGCTGTGACATTCGAAAAGTTATGACAGGGTGTGCATTATTAATTTCCATGTTGGAATTCAATTGTCTAGTTGTTAATCATTTTTATTTGTCTTCTCTATCTGCAGCTTTCGTTGGTAAATTTGATTTTAATATTAATATCCACGCATTTGATTTAATTAAGAAAGAAAGATAAGGAATCTTTGTTAGGAGATTCGATCTATTTAAAATCTTTTTTCATCAGTTCCATCTTTGACAAAAAAAAAAAAAAAAAACTTGTGGAATTAGCTTACGTAAGTTTATTTTTAAAATTATCTGTAAATTTGAGTTTATTCTTAATGTTTGCATTAATATTTCATTTAAGTGAACGATAAAAATAATCGTCTTCATAATATGTAGAACAAGAATTTGCATATGTAACGCAGAAATTATTATATTATAAGCAGCGCCCGGATTTCTATGCAAATGCATATTTTTTTTGGAAAGCCTTAGGAACAAAAGAATCTGATAGTTTTACGAATTAAGAAATTTGCTTTAAAATGGCATTTAGTCGTTAGTGCATATTTTTGCATATTTTGATATATGTAAGTGCATATTTTGGCCTTTTGAGCATATTTTTCCTGCCTATTTCTAAAAAATAAACTAAGTTAAAACTATGGGATTCTCGGTGAGGCTATAGTAAAATAAGAGGGTTGGAACTCGCTTAAAAAAAACAAATAAATTGAATGGACGAAGCAGTTTCAAAAATTAATCCACTAGAGTCTCCAATGGGTCAATCTATTTGTAAAAAAAAAGAAAATGTTCTTAAAAACACGAAGGATATATGAAAATGAAAAATATCTGCACAAGCAGTGGAAATGAATAACAGTGCTTCGATATTCAATAAATGAGATTATTTCATTAACAAAAACGCTCCACTAACGTCTGTTAACGTAGAGAGGTCATTTTCCATACAAAAGTTTCTTGAGACCAAATCGACAAGGTTTCTATGAATAAAAGACTGTATTTTGTTTTTTTTATTTAAATGTTTTTTCATTTACTTTTTAAATATTTTTGCAGCATGCTTTGGGTTTTGTATGGCATATTTTGGATTTTTTATGGCATATTTTGAATTTTGTATGGCGTATTTAATAATTTTAAGTGCATATTTTAGGCGCATATTTTTTGTTTTTGGCGGTTGTTAAGCGACTGGCCATTTCTGACTAGGTACACTGATGGTAACCCAGGGGCCGAATCGCATCCTCCGTGAACGGATGAGCGATCGAGCAAATCAAAATTACGTCACTCGGCATTCTAGTGAACGTATTGGCATCACGACCTACCTTAGCTGACGGAACGTAATCTATAAAACGAACAAAATGTATGGTAGTAGATTAAAGTTCAAAATTGTAACAAATTAAGTTCTGAACGCACCCATATTATGTCATTTTAATTGTTTTGATTTGATTTTTTAAGTTCGATGAAAGTATGAATGAATTAAATGAAAAAATCGTTCCTAAACAAATAAGTTTTTGCAACCTTCATCGATGTCGATTATTCATTTTCATTGTTTTGATCCCAATAGCTGGTTAAACAATTATCTACAAACACACAACGAAGTGAATCAGAAAAAGTTTTGCAGTTAGGTTCTCCGGGGTTGAAGTAAATTTGATTTGCGGGTTCTCTGGGTTTGACGTTTTATTTGGAACATCGTTAATTTGGAAATTTCCAAACGTTTTCACACCTGCGAGGGCCTTAACCGCTGCTTCCAGTGCAGTAGCTTCAACTATAAATATCTCTTCTTATGTAAGTTGCTTTTCCTCGTAAGGACCACCTCGAGTCTTGGTTTTCGAAGCTTTGTTAAAAGAAAGCTTCTTTCTTGCTTCAAACTTTTGATCTGCAAAAACATAAACGTAAGATTTTATATCAATCAAATTAACACAAATGCAATTTTTGTAACCTTTTTCCAAAGCTTAGCTTCTTTTGGTGGCCCAGCTGCATTAAGTTCACTACTTAAGCTATTCCACATTTTAATGGCAGTGGCTTTACCCTAACATGTATTTAGCAGATTTTTGGCCAAATTAGGATGGTCCCTCACATACTCCTCCAAAATAGACTTTTGGGTCAGATTTATTTTGTTGTAATTTGTCCTACAATAATTTATGTAAATTTATTTGTCAAATTCTAAGGGCCAGTTTTTCCAAATTGTTAGTTAACTTTAAATGAGCTCAAAAAATGTTTATGATATTTTATCATCCGTGTTTTTTAAGACATTCTGCATGCATCATCAATTAAAAAACAGCTTCCTGACATAACTGTAGATAGATATATTTCCAGAGTTAACTAACTTGGGCTTAACATAAAACTAAAATATATTATTTTATTCAAAAATTAAAATTTTACTAACATTCTTCAAAATAAATTCAACTAAAATACAATTCCGTTAACTCCAGACTTGACGGGTGACAAATCGAGTGAACGTACACGATTGCGCAGTCGTTTAAGTAGGACTTAATGCCAAATTTCGTTTGCTTTACGTTTACGAATATACGTTCACGTAAATCGTGATCCCACACTGCCACATTCCGTGAACGAGCTACTCGTTCACGGAGGATGCGATTCGGCCCCAGATCTAAACTAGATCATATAGGGCTGCAACTTAACTGCAAAAAGCCTTCAAATGAAGGAGCAAGCGGTAACTGAAAGATAACTCTATCTAACACGTATACTAATCGCAAGTATATGATGTAATAAGAGTACTTTGGTTAAAAGTTTTCCCAGAATTACGGAACATGTTCAAATCCTGCTTTAAAGGTGCCTGCACACTGTTTAAGATATTCATTTTTTACCCTTAACAAATAGAAAAAAAAATTGTAAAAATCTGAATTTTTATAGAAAGCTTTATTTAGATGCTTTTAACATATGGTAAAAATTTTCTCTTTATTTCACCCACAAATTTTGTCGTTAGGGGGGGTAGAAGAGGTTAAAAGAGAATTTGCACCTGTTTTTTTTCAATATGTCAAAAATTATTAGCTTTACAAATTAGGTCTCAGAACTTTTTTTCGTAAGACCAATAGTTTAGAAGATACGAGTTGAATTATGTATTAGTCTTAGATGAGATTAACGCTTATGTTGTTGTTAGTAAAAGTTCAAATATTGCCAAAACCGCAAAAAAGTGGTATATAAAATCTTAAGATTGGTGTTGACGCAGAATTTCACCCCCTACAGTATATCTATAGTTTCCCGAAATTCACGCATTCGATTTCTTGGTAGTCGCTTTTAAAAGAGGAGAAAGTACGAGAGTAGGGGGAGGTTGGAGTTTATCACACTCAAATATTTATTATGGTGCAATCAAAGCATATGGCACATGATGTTATGGTAGTTTTTAAAGCTGAAACCAATAAAATAAAAATAAATTCGATGGGACTTCAAACTTTTTATAAAATGATGATTGTATTTTAATAAAACACTAAAATTGGATGCAAATAATGATATGCTAATGATGAAACTTGGAATAAATGAAAACAAGAGATCATAAAGATATGAAGATGAATTTAATTGTATGGAAAAGTCTTCAAAAAATAATTTTTTTTAAATATCGAAACGCACTACCAAATTTAACTGCACAAGAAATTGAGTTTTCGGCATGGACACAATTTAATTGATGTGCATGAAGATGGTCAGGCGCTGCAATCACAGACATATTGCTCATGAATTTCTAAGCTAGTTGGCCCCTCAAAAAGGACCTTATACCACGTATTCCAATCATTCCAACTGGTATACCATTTGATTTTAAACGATTGCAGTTCCACATGGGCAATAATTATGTTGCATGTTCTTGTTTGGGACAGCCTAAAAATGTATTTGTTTTATCAGAAAACGGAAATACTTAAAATGCTGTTAGTACATACGTAACCCAAAAGCTCTACAATAAATAATGTTTGTTTTTACATATATGTACCTTTACCAATAAAAAAGCAACGCGAGCCGGGTCAGCTAGTATTTTATAAAAATTTGTTAAATACGGGAGCAATTTTCTTAGAACTAGACGAGCAGTTTATTTGATTTCCTTTGACCAGAGAGAAAAAACAAGCAGAGTATAAAAGGTCCATTTGTTTGATTTGAATTCAAGTTAAGTAGGACTTTTCAGTTGAAGTTCTTACGAATTTAAATTGTCGAACAACTTCTTCCTGGTTAAATAAAACCTTAAAATAAATAGGTGCCTTAGCACTTTTTTCAGAACTGTATATCATTTGTGAAAGTAAATGACTTCATTGGTTATCAAAACATTTCCTTTCAACTATGCTAAACTAAAATTTAAGTGAAACCATTATTTTACGCAACATATTGCTCTACAAAATCCGCCATAGAATTCGTTACAGTTTCCAAGCAGGTACCAATAACCAATCTAATATAATATACAAACAAAACTATTCCTTGGTCTCCGCCCGGAAATTGTTTCATTGTCAAACCAGAATGTGCATTCAAATCCAAAACAAAAAACTTGATTCTGTGACTTTTACTGATCAAATAAATATGACAGTTTATGACCATCTCGGTGGACGATGTGACTTGATGGGACACACCAGAGCTAAATTCAACTTTGTTTCATGATGGTGCACATGAACATCATGTAACAATAATGGATTTTATGGTTCAAAAACTGTCAAGAAATATATAAGTGGCGGCGCGACGATCGTTAGTCGTGTGTGGTAAAAATGTTGGGAGTACCTAATTCGACGTAATCATTGGCATTGGTGACTTCAAGTCGAACAAATATTGCATTATGGGTAGATTGGAATATTATGTTTTGTTTGTTTTTATGTTTCTTAATAACGTATTTATTGATATTGATTTTAACAAGATAAGAAATTCAAAATGTTGTAGATAGACAAATTTTTAGGTGTGCGAGTAATTTGGGAAACACGTTTTTTCTCTAACATTGCATAAGACTAATAAGTGATGAGAGAAAATGACAAAATAAAACAATCGGCTGGAACAAAACTTATAATTTAAATACCTTGTTTTAAAATGATGAAATATTTATATCCTCATTTATATGAGTTAGTAGTATACTAATAACGAGTTAGTATAATCACTTTGTGTTGAACTTAAATATTAATGGTTCAAATAGTCACACGTTTCTAAAAAATTAAAAGAAGATACAAATTATGCGTTTACTCCGTTTTAGATTTAGATTTAAAAATCTCAAAGAAATTCCCTAACTCCTATCCAATCGTATTATTGATAAATTTACATACAATCCTTGCAACAAAATTATGCAATAATGTATATTAAAAAATTACCAAGAAGTCGTTAAAATAATTTCCTTTTTACAAGCATCGCATTTCTGAAGACTCTTCGTCTTTTTCTTGTTCAACGATATTTTTGTTGCAAAGCAAAGTGCAACATCTTTCAGTCTGCAAAATAAAACTTTGTTTTCTCTCTTCTCCATCAAGTTTTTGATCGTTAATTCATCGAACCAAGAGGATCATAGTGTAGAGTGTTGTGGAGATGCAACAGGAACTTATTCAATTTAATAATTTTACACAACTCATCCTCCCTATAGACCTGGAGGTAGAGGTAGAGTTAAAGTTTGCTACATGATCATATAGTCTATCTGCGCAGGTAAACAAAAATCCGTGCCGCCACCACCGCCATCAGGTGAAAGTGAAAATCTTGACCCCTGCATTCATAGTCTTATTGAACTTTTCAGACTTAAAACATTTTCTTGGAAGTTAGATATTATTGGAAAAATGAATGATTGTTGATTATTATTTCTTCTTTTGTTGCATTTACTCAACGAAAGTAAAGGTGCTTTGGATAAATTGAATTCTTGTAATGGAATGCTTATAGTCTATCGCTTTATATAATGTAGCCGGTATGCAAAATCAGTTGAGCAATGTTACTTTGTAATTTGCTGTAATTTATTCACTTAATCAAACAGTGCAGTGGTATAATTAATAAAGCAAAGTTAGAGTGTTATGAGGTTAATTGTTGATATTTTTGTAGGTATTGTAACAATTATTGATATTAAGTATTTACATATTGTTACAGTAGAAAAATAGAAAGGAAAGTTCATACTTCTCAAGGCAATTTCCTGATAGTAATAATTCCTGTTTGTTTACCAAATTCGGTTGCCGAGTAGATAAGTTATGGAAATCAATTCAGTGCTAAAAAGTCAATTGTGCATTCCTCCCCTAGAACAATTCAACCCTAATAGTAGTACTTCGAGGAATATACATATCAGTTTACCCTAGAGCTAAATTTTGGACGCACTGACCAGTATAGAAATTCTTTTTTTAAGCCGCACAACTTGAATGTGGAATGCTTAACCTGCCACTATTTTTCCCTGCCATTATTGCCACAATAGACACTTGTATCCGCTCTAAAATCCTTCCACCTTTTTCTACGCTCACATTGTGTTTTAAGGGTATGCAAACCCCCTTAAGTGTGCGCTTGTTTTATAAAAATAAAATCTTATAGTCGGTTGCGCGGTTGATTTTATCGTCTAGGTTGTGGTCTGATAGGCTGACCCGTCGTCAGCGTAGCACGAAATAGCTTGCTCGTCCATCGTGCTAAGGCTAGGTACTGTGGATCGGTGGTCGTTATTCGGTGGCTTCTCATAAGTTGATTTTATTGACTGTTTGTGTGGCTTTCTGTAGCAAAGCGAATGATGTTTGCCTCCTTGGTAGGACACTGGTTCCTTCGATATCTTTCTTAAGGCCGGCCGGTCGAAATGTAGTCCAGTGCAAATCATCAGTAGCTGTCTAGCGAACGTTTGAAGATACTTCATGGCCGTCTTCAAGATGGATAAACAGACTGGGAAGGAACAGCTGATGCAAGGCAGCAGGAGCTGAGCTGCCTTAGATCAAAATCTTCATCTCCTGGCAAAGTCCGCTTCTGCGTCTTATCAGTGGGTGGAGTCGGTGGAGAGTATATTCGTGAATACGGGTAGATCGCTGACGTATGTACTCTACGTTATTTTTGGCTCTGTTATTGTATATCCATCTAAAAGTTTGAGAATTCTGCAGTTAGCTGCGCGCTAGGGCTCCCTCTACCGGAGTATACACAAGCTCCGATTATTTGGAGCTGTTTATCTAATGTGGTACTCAACTTGGCGTAGATTTAGCTAGCAGCGGAAACATCGATGATGCGTTTGTGAGGAAGGCATCAGCAAACTGAAGATTTTTGCAACCGGTTTGGCAACCAGACGTCATGAATCATCAGGCTGTAGAGGAAAGGCCCTTACTTTTATTTGTAGTTGTTCAGTTGAATCTACGTAAAATTTTCTGGAATTTTCAAAAATAAATTGATGCCCGGGCGTCAGAAATAAAATGACGCCCGAGCGTCAAAAAAAAAATGACGCCCGGGCGTCAAAAACAAATAGACGCCCGGGCGTCAAAAAAAATTGACGCCCGGGCGTCAAAAATAAAATGACGCCCGGGCGTCAGAAATAAAATTGTGCCCGGGCGTCAAAAATAAATTGACACCCGGGCGTCAGAAATAAAATGACGCCCGGGTGTCAAAAAAAAATAAACGCCCGGGCGTCAAAAGTAAAATGACGCCCGGGCGTCAAAAACAAATTGACGCCCGCGCGTCAAAAATAAAATGACGCCCGGGCGTCTAAAATAAAATTACGCCCGGGCGTCAAAAATAAATTGACGCCCGGGCGTCAGAAATAAAATGACGCCCGGGCGTCAAAAACAAATTGACGCCCGCGCGTCAAAAATAAAATGAAGCCCGGGCGTCAGAAATAAAATGACGCCCGGGCGTCAAAAAAAAATGACGCCCGGGCGTCAAAAATAAAATGACGCCCGCGCGTCAAAAATAAAATGACGCCCGGGCGTCAGAAATAAAATGACGCCCGGGCGTCAGAAAAACATGACGCCCGGGCGTCAAAAAAAATTGACGCCCGGGCGTCAAAAACAAATTGACGCCCGCGCGTCAAAAATAAAATGACGCCCGCGCGTCAAAAATGAAATGACGCCCGGGCGTCAGAAAAAAATTGACGCCCGGGCTTAAAAAAAAAAAATTACGCCCAGGCTAAATCAGTTATAAAGAACAACTTTTTGGTGAATTTACACAATGAATCTGGATCACTAATAAGCGAAATCACTGTTAACCCGGGGTTCAGACAAGCGAGTAGCACTAGAAGCGTTTATGTGTGTATCTGAACACGAGAGAGCCGACTAGCAGGGCAAATAGTATAATATTTTTGCCTGCGAGTAGCCTGCCAGTTATCCTGCTAGTGTAGTGGATTGTTTTCATTCATTTGTTTTGTTTCCATAGTTTCTATAATTTGTATATTTGTCTGTAAGAAATATTTTTTAAAAATCATACTAGTTGACAAAATGCGCAGAGAGCTAATAGTCACAGATAGTCAGAAGTCAGAATTGAGCAAAGTTTTAGGAATTTACACAATGCCTCTGAAATCACTTTTAAGCATAATCACAGTTAAGCAATAATATCAGTACCGAAGAAAATGTTTGTCTTGAATTTTCTTAAATTGTTTTGTTTCTTGATATAACCAATTCTGAATAAAAAAAATTATCAATTTTATATGTTATTTCAGCAACAGGTATTTTTGTATTGCAGTATCAATACGTTATTGCTACTTTCCAATAGCTGCTACTGTATACCTGTTACCGAAATAATGACCCATCCCTAGTAGCGTCTTTTTCACTGCCACTCTGTTGGCTCTGTTGCTAGGCAGATGTGTTGGTTGATCTTGATGGTTGATGCTAAGTCTTGTAGAACTTTGCAAGTGCCAGGCAGGAATAGTAGGAGATTTCTGGAAGTAAATAATCAAAATCAGAAGTTAAAGTACAAAATCTATTGTCGATATATTCATTCACGGTTATTTCATAATGACGCCGCCACAGCGTAAAGGTGAGAGTAGAGTTCCAATTTCCTTTTATAATTTTTTGTTTGAATATGCGAAACTGTACGAAAATAGTAATTATAGGGGAGAGGAGGGAAATTTAAACACATGGTACATTGAACAGTTTTAATAAAATCTGATTGCCATATAAATATTTTTTTTTTAATTCAAACATTTTCAAAATAAATCCTTGAATTAATGAATTATTTCGGGATATGATGCACTATGATCTTGGATCTATTGTTGCCCAAATAAACCTTCAGTGGACGAGGGAATTTTCTCTAGCGTTTTTATTTTCTTATCATAAGTTTAAAGAAAGCTATTAAGCTATTTATGTAACTTTAAGTCATCCAACAAAAATAAGAAATTTCCTTCAATTCTAAATAGAAATAAAGATAGACTTCCTGCAAGAATTCAACAAATCTAGCTCAGTTTCAACGAAAAATTAACTAATTCTTTACGCTGCATGTTTTAAAGCTTGCACTTAAGTTTTAATTTAGTTGAAAATTGAAATTCATTTTGGTTTATGTTTCATCCACATACACCTATCATTTCACCACACCATCATCACGTCACACGTTCAGTCCGACACACAGTATGTTCCGAACACATTTCAACAGATCCTCCTTTCCCTTTAATGGCCAGAAATTTGCTTGTACGCTAAAGCAATTAGCCAAAAATGCGGATGAGATTTGCTGTGTGAGGTGCAACCAAGAGAAGGTACATAATATAAATTGCATGTTGAGAGTTACAAAGTTTTACTCTATCAACACAATCAGCATCGCTGCTGGAGAGTGCACTGAGTACTTGTACGCTTGTACCTGCTGTAAAACTATTTAAATTGCATACAGAGTTAAGGTGGTTTGGGGCTTATAGGCACTTTGAATGTTTATTAACTCAATGGGATCCCCTGAGGCACTGACATTGGGAAGGCTCTGTGAAAACCTAAAAATTTAAAGAACTAATTTTAAGAACACACTTGGTTTTTAATTCTTAAATTATATTGAGATCAGTTTCTAAATCTCCATCCGGATTCCAGAAAGTAAATGGAGAAGAAATACTACCGAGTGCAATAAAGGGATTTCTAGCCTGAAAGACGACAAATCAAGAGTTTATTATTGTAAACCCTTTTATCTTCCATTTGCTTTTGCTATTTCCCTTTGAGAAGCTCATGCTCATTAAAGAATCATTTATGCCCTTGATGATGTGTTATGAAATTATTCTCCATCGATTTCGACAATTCCTCAAGAGACACACAAATCAAATCTCATTAAGACTCAAAAGTCATATCATATAAGTATACGAGTATAGTAAATGTGTTCCACATAAAGGCGTATAAAATGTAATTTACTGCGCCAATCACACTATGATAGACCACCAATCCATTCACTTCACATTTCCCAATAAATTAAGGTTAATTCACTTGCAGCAGTCAGAGCCAAGTCGAGTCGAGCCGACCGACACAAAAGTCTGCCTATATCTCAGCCACTTAGAATGGTTTCTCTGATGACAAATCATACGCTCTCCATTCCGTTATTATTATTAGGTATAGATCGAAATCGGTTTAATTTTATGTTTTAATTGAAATGCATTTGGGATTTGGTGTTTGGTTTTTTGCTCGTGGGATGTGGGAACTTGCACGATTTTTGTCGGTGCCTTAACTTTAAGATTGAGAGTTTTTGGCATGTATGTAATTAACTGAATTTATTAGTCTATTCATTAAGTTTATTCGGTTTGGAATGGCATTTGAGATACTCATAGGGCTTATCGACCTTTAAGATCAGAGAGCTCTATTTGGTGTGTGCTGAGTAATAAAATATTAAATAATTTATTCAAGCTTTATTGCATCACATATTATTTATTCGTAGCTCTCACAGGTTATTTGTGCTGTGCGTTGAGGTAATTCACTGGATCATACATCATTTATTAATCAATCTAGATTACTTGTTGCATATTAATGGGTATCACACAGAAAGTCTCTGAACTGAGCTCAGATACACGAAATGAACTCTTATTCACTCCCCGAAATGGGCAGTTTCTTACTTTATTTGTTCTTAAGTTTGTTCAACCACACCTTTCGGTTTTGTTCGGGTCTCGGCCTATATGCCTGTTACCACTGAAGTCATAAAGTACAAAGGCAATTGCTGTATTTTGTGACAAATAACACCGGCATTTATATAAGATTTATATCCGAAAATATCTGTTTATTCTTTATTGAGATACATTTGAGACACATATGGGACACATGGGTTTGGGAATGCACACCTTGAAAACGTGTTCATGTTTTATTTAAATTATACTGTCAGCGGAGACGAGTTGTTTTTATTGCTTATACTTCTTGTAATCGAGGCTATGATTAGGAGCACGCGAGTCATGTTAAATGTTATGGTTGGACATAAAAGGTCAAGACCTTGTGTTTTTTTTTTTGTACATTCATAAAAATATGTTCGTCACAAAAATGACATAAATAAGAATAAACTGGTTCTACAGACTTCTTTTGTAGTGCAGTTAAGGGGTAAAACTTTTGAAGAAAAAAGGAACAAACTTATATTCTACATACCTAGTTTGTGGCTTCTTTAAAGATGTCAACTTTAATTTTGTATTAAAACGTACCAGTGCAGTGCTATAGTCCACCATGATCTTTGTTGAATCTATTTTGAAGTAGGTTTTATACACTTGAAAATTAGAATTGAGATGGGTTGAAAAACTATAATGTACCTATGTCTTCAGTAATATTTACAAAAAATGTCGACTGGTCAAAATGTCGACTTTTACTAATGCCGACATTTTTACAATTTTTGATCGAGTTTTACGACATTATGAAATCCCGACTTGACAAAACATCGTCTGCCTAAAGGAGAGTCGAGCAAAATATAGATGTATTGATTTTTTTAAATCTCGACAATTATCGACTTTTTAACAATCAAGATTTTAACAGTCGATATTTCGATAGTCGACATATTTATCAGATTATGGTTTAAGGAATAATGTTTATAAGTAGGGACCACGCTCAAAGCAATTTGAAGAAAAACGTTAAGGATGAGAAAAACAGTACTACATGCGCTAAGTTTTAATAACATACAAACGCGGCTAATCCGGAAATCATAAAAATGTCATACGCTAACTACCGCGAAAAACTTAAAAGTTAAATTTAATAAAATTCACTTCTTTCAAAAGGCAAAAGAAAAGTCGTTGTGCATCCGTCGGGGTAACTTCCCTATTACGGAAAAACTATCCGGTTCCGAAACAACTACAAGCCTAGGATATGGATGATTTTAATGCTGTCAGCCCCAGCAAACGAAACAAGGACAATGAATTTCGGATCTGCACGGGAATGTCCTGTCCATATAGAGAACACGTGCAGCCGAACAATAAGTGGAGAGTCTGGGCAGGCTAAAAGCTGACGTGACAGCCATCAAGGAAGGGCGATGGGATGGAGAGGGCATACGGAGACTACAATGGTGTGACATCTGCTACGGTGGGTGCTTCAAGGAGCAGGTTCAGCGGCTTTTTGGTTGCGATTTTGTGATAAGGAGACTTAGGCAAGAAGTCTTGGGCTTCCGAAGTGTAAGCGACTGCCTGGTCACATAATTCGCATCAAAGGAAAATTGAAGAAAATTACGCTGATCTGTTCTCACGCCCCTCATGAAGAGAGCGATGACTCAACCAAAGAAGTATTCTATGATCTCCTGGAGACAACGTACGATATGTGCCCGAAGTACGACGTGGGGATAATTCTTGGTGACTTCAAAGCAAGATTTGGAAAGGTTTGATAGTTGGAGGCCACAGCCTTCACGACGAAACTTCCGGCAACGGATATAGGCTGGCAGACTTTGCGGCGGGCAAAATGTCATCATCTCAAGCACCTGTTTCCCACACCTTAATATACACATGAGGACTTGGCCGTCTCGTAATCAACAAAACCAAATTGACCACGTTGCGATAGACGCGAGACATGCTTCCAATATCTTGGACGTCCGAACGTTTCGAGGGGCAATATTGACTCGGAACACTAACTGGGGGGTAGCTAGGCTTCATATGCGGATATCCATGACGCCACAGCGCAGAGCAGATGCGGTGAAAAAGTTCAGTGTTGAGAAGCTAAAATAGCAAGAGACCGCCAGAACTTTTGGGAGTGTGAATATGGTAGTAGATACACAATCAGTGCTGAGGATCTGAAAATAACACTTCTCCAGACTGCTAAGATACCGCTAGTAGGCGGAATACTCCATTCAACTTGGACGATAATGGCCAATATAGTTCCGTCCACCCGACCTAACGGAAGTGCGGCCGGCGATATCTAAACCTAAGTCGTAAAAGGCTGCTGGTGGTGCGGATGGCTTGCCAGCTGAAATATTTAAATCAGCGGGAGATGAATTGGTTAGGAGCATACACCAACTTATCTTCAAAATTTTGTTGGATGAAAGTATGCCCGATGAATGGCACCTCGGTACTGTGCCCCATCAATAAAAAAGGAGATGCTCTTAAATGTACCAACTATAGAGGAATAAGTTTTTTAACGTCGCTTTTAAAATCTTGTGGGCTATCCTGTCTGATCGCTCAAAACCTTTTGTCACCGATCTGATCGGCCCCTATCATTGTGGTTTTAGGCCAGGCAAGTCAACCGTCGCGTCGATCAAATGTTCACACTCCGACAGATACTAAAAAAACTCAGAATTCCAGATCGATACATACTAACTCTTTTTCGATTTTAAAGTCACGTATGATAGCGCGAAAAGGAACGAATTATACAGAGCAATGTCATATCTCGGCATCCCTGCCAATCTCGCGCTCATGTGCAGGATGACGATGGAGAAATATTGCTTCTCCGTCAAAATTGGTAAGAACACCACCGAATATTTCGATATTGAAAAAGGTCTGAGGCAAGAAGGCGACGCGTTATCATGCAACCTATTTAACATAATTCTTGAATTAATTGAACGCAATGCCCAAGTCAACACCAGTGGTAGAATTTATTAAAAGTCTGTTCATCTGCTTGCGTATGCAGATGATATAGACATTGTCGGTAGAACGAAGCGAACTGTGGCAGGCGCATTTACTAGCATTGAATCGGAGGGGATTAAAATGGGATTGGCGGCTAATGAGGATAGGACGAAGTATATGCTGTCAGCGAGAAAGGAATCTCAACATCGTCGACTCGGGCAAAATATCATGGACAGATATAACTTCGAAGTTGTCAAGGACTTTGTCTACCTGGGCTCCACTATTACATCGCAGAATGACATCAGTGCAGAGATCAAGCGAAGAATTACTCTTGCCAACCGCTGTTTCTTCGGTCTAAGAAGGCATTTAAGTAGTAAGGCCCTCTCTCAGAGAACCAAGGAGACTTTATACAAAACCCTAATCATTCGGATAAAAATCTGCTAGGGTGCTTTGAGAGGAAGATTCTTCGTGTGATTTTCGGTCCGGTGTATATCGAAGGAGTATGGAGGAGAAGATTCAACGACGAGCTATATGGGCTATACAGCGACGTTGACGTGGTCAAAAAGCTGAAAATACAGCGGCTGAGATCGCTGGGGCACGTGGAGCGTATGGACAGCAACGCACCTGCCTGACGAGTCTTTGAATCCAACCCTGATGGTGTACGCTACAGAGGAAGAACCCATAACAGATGCCGCATATAAGTGAAGAACGACCTCAACCAACTTGGTGTGGGTGTGGGCAACTGAAAGCGGCTAGCTAGGGACAGAGCTGGCTGGAAGGGCTTGGCGGTTGAGGCTGAAGTCCATCGTGGGCTGTGAGCCCCATCTAAAGTAAGTTAGTACCTATGTCTTCAGTAATAATTACAAAAATGTTGACTGGTCGAAATGCCGACTTTTACCAATGCCGACATTTGTATACAATTTTTGATCGACTTAAACGACCATATGAAATTCCGACTTGAAAAAAAGTCGTCTGCTAAAAGAAGAGTCGAGCAAAATATAGATATATCGAATTTTTAAAATGTCGACAGTTATCGATGTTTTAACAATCAAGATTTCGATAGTCAACATTTTTATCAGATTATGGTTTAGGGAATGATGTTTATAAGTAGGGACCACACTCAATGCAATTTCAAGAGAAACGTTGAGGGTGAGAAAACACTACTGCATTCGCTAAATTTGAATTATTGACTAGCGCAGCTTATCCGGAAATCATAAAATGTCATGTGTATTAACTACCGTGAAAAACTTAAAAGTTAAATTTAATAAAATTCAATTTTTTCAAGAGGCAAAATAAAAGTCGTTGCGATTAAAATACCTTCATGATTGGCTCGAACGCTTACTTGAATTTAAATTTTAGTCTAAAAAATATTGATTAAACTTTTCTGAAATATGTATATATTTAGGGGTCAGTTTTTCAGTGCGGGGTTTAAGTTAAACCCACCAAATTTGTCGAGTTAACTCTGGAGATTTATGCTTTTGATATTTTATCTTTCTTTTTTTTAAGACTTTCTGCATCTATCCTCAACTTAAAAACTGCCTCTTGACGTAACTGTCGACAAATATATTTTCAGAGTAAACTAACTCGGGTTTAACTCACTACTGAAAAACTGGGCCTAGATGGGTGTACAAAAATTTAGAATAAAATCTGAAATTCAATGTGATCCCGTATGGATCTTGTCTTTAGTCTAGTCTCATATGTCCGGATGTGGTAATCCCTGTGATCTCTGTCTGCTCTTTCAGCATGACATGTGTTCTTCAGAACAGGTACGACCCCCTTGTATGACTAGAGATCTTCCTTGGATTTATGTCGATGAATGAGGGTTATATTTTGTGATGGGGGGGGGGGGGGGCATAAAATAGGGAAAACACTCAATAGGGTCCACCATCTACAAGCTAGGCTGTAGACTGAGGTACTGAAGAGAACACCGACCCAACTGTGTCTAGGATCCAATATATCAAATCTTTGATCTTCATTTTGGGAAGTTGGTAAATATCGCCAAGAAATGATTGTATTCTCATCCTTACCAAAGTGGAGCAATTACAGAAGAAATCGAAGATTATTACCTATTATTGGTGGTCCCCACAACTACGACAGTGAGTTTTTTAAAGGATGAACAGTTTCTCCACATGCTCTCCTATTGGCCACTTTCCAGTGCATGTTGCAACGATCCGGAATTAGGCTATGTCTCGCTTGGGTTGCATACCACATTAATTATTATAGGTCGGGATTTATTGTAGGTGGGCCAAATCTTTTTTAAAAATATTGTAGTTAGTTTAACTATTCAGCTATAGTTAGATTTGGGGACACAAATTGAGAATATATAATTATAGCATTTCATAACATGCTTCTCTGGTTGCCAGTAAAACACTATAGGAAAGTCGGGTTGCCGAAATACCTTGATACATTTAGAGACTCAGGAAAATATTTATGAACCAACACAGTATTCTTATTTTGATGTATAGTTGTGCCGAAGTCATTCGTCACAATGTCATCGTCCCACTCCTTTCCTGATGGGAATGTAACCTTCAAATTCTTACAGAGGCTCATTGTAGGGGAACAGTAGTTAGTGAGAGTTGAAAACATTTCATTTGGAATCAAATCCGTGATGTTCTTGGAGTATGATTCTTTTATTCTTAACGCGCTGCTATACACCAAGTATTTAATGTGTAAATCTAGTGTTAAGAGGTGCAGAAATACGCTTAAAGCCAAGATTAAATAGCCCTTGTGATGCCAATGCTAGCCCTTTTTTTTTCAGTAGCACCATACCCACGTGAGAATAGGTCGCACAGCGGATGTTACTTCTTCAACTGATGGAAACCCCACGTTTACCAAGAGTTTTGGTACATCCGGCGTAGAAAGCTATACATACTTTCTTACCCCGTTCTTCAATGTCTATAGTTTCCAGTTTAATTTAGGGTCGAGAACTACACCCACAGATATTATGCACTTGAGTAGACCGAAAATGTTTGACCGTTGAGCCGAGGTACAGTGAAGGGGTGTATCTTTGCCCTGGTAGTAAAAAGCATGAGTTTAGCTTTGGTTAATACCTAGTCCACATATCGTAGCCCGGTAACTAACCTTCTTAAGCCCATCTCCGTGATTTCACTTTTTACGTTGTAGATAAAGCAACACAAAAAATCGTTTAAGCTGTTGAGGCTCTAGCTTGCTGTGCAGTGAACCTTCAGGGGTAATCTTTAAAGGACGCCATGGCGGAAACAATTTTTCATCATCATGTTAAATTTAAGCAAATTTTTGAATTTTTTTGACACGAAACCTTTACTGGCTCTTAGAGTAAGAGCCAAGCGCATACATTTTACCACGGCTAGTATCACTGAGCCTTAAGGTTCCGACAGAAAAATAAAGACAGCCAGAGCTGCAAGTAAAAATGAAATGCTTGTTTAAGTATTTCCAACAATATGCAATGGTTATAATTCCATGACACTTACTCACATTTTACACAAGCCGTGCTACGAAGCATGTTAGGAATATAGCATAGGTAAACGTACCTATAATAAGCAGACTTCAAATTAAGCCTAATTGAATGTGCATCACTTCAAATTCAACCATCATTCTTCCGATTGCTACTGCCTGAATGATTTTGATTTCACAGTGTGGCATCATATTGTAAAGAATCCATTCATTATCTAAATCTCTGCAACAATCCATGGAGGAATGGCGGCAACCTACTATTTGTCGAAAACAAAGTCTCAGCTTTATACAATCCAAACTTCAATGAAAGACGTACTCTCGTATATAATAGTGATATCTATACAACTCTCTCACAATTGATCAAATAAAATCGAATAACTCGTATAGCAGTCGTGAGCCACTACACATTACTCAGTCTCACTACTCGTATATGTTGCAACAGACATACACAACATACGTAATTGATGATTCTTGGAATCGCACGAAAGTGTTTGTTCGCCCCTCACATCACCATCATCAGCACAAATAACAACAACAAAAATGACGATGCTGATGAGTTTTGGCGAACTAAATTGCTCATCCCAAAGATACTTCGCTAAGATAGCTTACGATTCGGTGAATGGCAAATGTCAGATCAGAACTTACAGAAGAATTCATGTCGATGTGGTGCAATGGGAGAGGTGACTTCCCAAGACGCGACGATGACGATGATGGCGGAGTCATTAAAAAGCTGAAATCTGCCAAAGTCAAGTGAAATGATTTTGGGTGGCAATGGCAAGCTATAAACATAAAATAGCTGTTATTTCCATCAAAAACCTACCTTACCTACTCAGAGATTCACCTTTGGGTCATGCCAAACCTATCGGTGGTGATCCGACAGAGTTCCGCTAAGAATTTTTGCTGAATTTCTATCCAAAAGGCGGATGACTTCAGATTTATCTAAATTTGCATATCCGACACTGTGTGAGGGGGAGATTCATTTATTAAACGGTAACGTATATACGAGTAGGTACTAAAGAAAACCTTCACCGATCTTTTCAGTCGGAGGAGGAAAATTCCGGTGATCACGCGAGAATCCATAGAAAAGTTATTATGTACCTTATACAGTTATGCACATTACCACCATGTAAGTAAGCCAAATTGCGATAACCGGTATCGTTTGCTGCTCCTCCGTTAGCAAGGAAGTTGCATGTGCAACTCAAAATATTTGTTCTGTTAAGGCTTTTAGAGAACATTGATTGTTCGCAACCGATGAGCAGCGATTCGATGGCGGTGCGGCCTGCTGACTTTTTGAACGCAAACCGTAATCGTGGGAGGGTGTAAGAATTGAAGTGCTGTCGTCCATGCAATATTCTGAGTAGTCTCCCTGACATGGACATTGCTTTCTACGTCTTTGGATTAAGCTTCACGGTCGTCGTCGTCTCTTTTTGCACGTGGGGCATCTTCATTAATCTTAACATTTGTTGTTTGTTTTTTGTTGTTGTCTGTGATGTTTGATGTTTGTTTGCTGCTCATGCACTCGGTAATTGATGTTAGAACATATACATACATTCTTCAAGGCACGATGCGATGATGATGAGGCGTTTGAGAGTCATCTCTAAGTATAAAGTGTATTATGATGCTGATAGTGTGGTGCACGACTTATGTCAAAGTTGCTTCTAGTTGTATAAATTATGTCGTGAATGAAGGGTAAATGTTATTTTCAAATGTTTCTTTTTGACGGGTCGTGATAAATAAAGTCATTTTCGATGAAGCAATTGTTTTTTGAAAAGCTGTAGTGAGGATTCATGGCCTGTGGCATTGAGTTTGAAACATAAAATGGTTAATTATCTATTTAATTTGAAAAAAATCGAAAAAAAATCCTCTATAAGTAGTTCAGCTAAGAATATAACTTCAGTGCCAAATGATGGAGTACGTAGGTACCTACATCAATATTATTATTGTAATTAATGTCAAGTGAATGATGTATCACAACATAGAGGGGAAATTAAAAACAAATAAGCCTTAGCTAATACTAATAAATGTAAATGTAAGCACGTATAAAATGAGTGGCGCAACAGCTGGTGGATCGTGCGTGTTGTTACTCGTCAGAAATGAAGGGGATCTCAAATTGTTGGCCAAAGTCGAACGGCAGAGATAAAATGCACTCATTCCTCGTTAAAGCCAGTATATATCCCTGGAAAAAATATTTGTTTGCAACCAGTTTTGGGTTGTTCCTGTGAATTCCGTTAGTGGCTCAAAAATTCAAACCCTTATAACATTTTTTTTTTCAAAATGCAGGAATGCAGGTATTTTATTCTAATAGGATTTGATAATGCCATCGAAAGCAGTATAATGAGGAACTTACGTTCGAGTATTTTTATTGCTTAAATCATTCAATTGGTCATTGAAGATAAGAAAACCACGGGTTGTTATATAATATTTTAAAGAAGGTACAAATTGGAGGGTAAGTGAATATGCAACCCTTACAGTTTTTTTATTATATACCTATATCAAACGAAGACAATTTTCGAGGTAATGCGAAAACTTTTTTTTGTAGGGAATGCAATTTCCCATCGAAAAGATTTCTTCTAAGAAATTTTGAATTCATTTTGAATGCAAACAAAAAAAAATGTTTTCTGTTGCCTATATTACTATTTCCACTATAGAATATGGTTGTTAGAGATTGCTCCTTACAAAAGAAACACACTTATTTTATTTTTCTTCAAAAATAAAAGAAGACTCATACAGAAATGATCCTGGGCCCAGATCGCGTAAGCCAAAATGTAATACTCGGTGGTAGCCAACACAAGTGGTTGTTGAATTTTTGAACAACAACTTAAAGGCGCTACCACCAATTGTTTGGCTGGGGATATAGCTATTTCGTGCTTTGCCACTTTTGCACTCATCAGTCTCCTTTTTGTGGTGCTGAGCTTTAATCCAATTTTATTTGAAAAACTTTTTATGCACACCATAGGATTCGAACCCACGCATATCAGATTTGCTCAGTCTTAGCAGTCCTGTGCACTACGCACTCCACCGCTTTAGACCACTGACGTCACAGGTCGAGATGTGTTATTTGTTTATCAAATGCATTTGGAGCATCAGCATTTTTATAAGCGCTTTTAACTGCTAAGACTGAGCAAATCTGATATGCGTGGGTTCCAATCCTATGGTGTGCATAAAAAGTTTTTCAAATAAAATTGGATTAAAGCTCAGCACCACAAAAAGGAGACTGATGAGTGCAAAAGTAGTAAAGCACGAAATAGCTATATCTCCCAGCCAAACAATTGGTGGTAGCGCCTTTATGTTGTTGTTCAAAAATTCAACAACCACTTGTGTTGGCTACCACCAAGTATTACATTTTGGCTGTAATTATTGCAATTTCATGGCTGCCACACCAATCATCAGATTCAGATTTAGTGGTGCTTAGTCTATAGTTACAATTTTAATTTATAAATTGTTTTTGCGTCAACTGGATTTGAACCTAGACCAAACTACCTCAGAGGCCGTTGCACTACGCATTGGACCACCAATGTATCGTGCCCATCCAGATGAAGGTTTTTCTAATTTACAATTGCATTTGGACAACTATCATTTTTACAAGCCACACACTCTCTTCTTCGTTGGATTAGAAATTACCTTTCGAAACGTTCAATACAAGTTGTATTGGACGGTTTCAAGTCCAAAAACGCTGCTAAGTGTTTAGGTTTTCTCCGTAGATGCAAGAAGTTTTTCTCCCCTTCTGATCTGGCTATATTCGTCCAAAACGTGAGTACAATTCTCATGTTTGGGCAGGAGCTCCAAAAACTACTATTTATTTCGCATTTTTTTTTAGATTATTGCCTTTTTTAATAAAAAAAAACACTATTGAATAACATTGTGAACTGGGTAAACTAAATAGATTTGTGTATTTCAATTTTTCAAGTAATCCCAATTAAAGAGGAACTAGAAATTTAAACACAATAATTTAGTTACCACTTTCTAGGTTAACTATTTTTTTAGTATAAAATGAAGCAAATAAACAGATTTTTTCTTCAAATATATTCATACATTCATTTTTCAGCAAATATTTTCATATTTTTATTTATGAATGTTTGAATTTTCAACAACCACTTGAGTGGGCTATCACCATTGTATTTATTTTGGCTGGAATTATTGCAATTTCATGGCTGCCACACCAATCATCAGATTCCTTTGTGCGAACCCAGACCTCCAGCGTGATAGTTGAACGCACTAACCATTACGCTACGGGCTACTACAATTTTGTATTAACGTTTCCATTTAAAGTACCAAAAATCGAATTGATTTTTCACTAAATCCAATTTTTAGTATGAATTTTTTAAGATTATGCAAACATTTTAATACAGAAATTTAGATTATAAATTTCTATCTTTGATTCATGTATCATATGTTATGAACTATTGAGTATTACTCAAGTTTGAAGCCTCTAAACTTGGTTAAATAAAGCTTAAATTGTCCCAACTTTTTTTCCAGTTAGATTTAAAAATACAACATTACTCACATTTTTGTAGAAGAAGGTTACACCTATAAATGTGCATCATTATTTTTCGAAAATATATAAATTTTTCATTAACTTTTGAATTTAAAGTACGAAAATTAGAGTTGATTATTCATTAAAACACATACTTAGTACAAATATTTTGCAATAATTTTTACACAAAAATTTAAGTTATAAATTTCTACCTAAATTTCATGTATCATTTATTATGAACTATTAAGTATTACTTAATTTTTTAGCCTCTAAAGTTGTCTAAATTTGTTTTTTTTTAATTATAATTTGTATATGGTTATGATTTTTTATATTAAAAGAAATAAAAAAAATAGATTTGAGATAACGTTGCTTTGCACTGGTTGACGATTGTTGACAATGAACAAAGCAAAGCATATCTATAGATTCTATTTGAATTTTTATGAATTTTAAAAAAGCAATTGTGACACTAATACACTGACAATGTTTATTGATAAGATATTAATAAAAAAACAAAAAAAAAATCAAAATGTTTACCCTTTCTTAAATAAATCTATCAAATGATAAGTTAGAAAGATAACATTTTTACCATTTAATTGCTATCAAATATATCTATAAGATATTAAAATTTTAGATTTTTCCAACCACCCGTTAAAAATCAAATAGATTGAAAAATTGACCAAAATAATTTACCCTTTTTCAAAAATCATTTTGGGTATGAAAACAAATCCTGTCAAGAACTGCTTAAACATGGATAATTTTGTTTGTTCATCCCCTATAAAAATATGTAAAAATAAAAAAAAAATACAAAATGTACCCCCATACTACCAAAATCTTTTCGAAACGACTATTTATCAATTTTCAGTTTTAAAACCGGGTATATCTCGGTTTGTAGATTTTTAATAAAAAAAATTATGCATATTTTTTGCCTAATTTTTCAATATCTTTAAAATAAAAAAATCAAGTTTCTACGACGTCGCGTTTAGGAGTTAGTTTTCTTTCTTTGATTCAGTTTTACCATATACCCTATTAAAAGTGCGAATTTCAAAAATTCCGTTCTTAGTGCATCCCTGAATAAAATTTGCTATCATATAAATTTAAGTATATAGATACCTACCTATTTTTAATAGTTCTAGTTTAAGCTGTTGCAATTTTTATTCTTTCATTTATATCTATAATGTAAATAAATTAACATTCCCATAAAAATACGGCACGTACCTTCTTACATGTACCTAGTACCTACCTAGATATTAATACAAATTATCTACAAACATACCTACCTTTCTAGGTTTAAATAAAAAAGCGACGTACCTAACTACCTACCATGAGCCATACTCATCAAAAAACACCATCGCCATGGAACTCATGAATTATTTTATCCCTGATATTCTTGCCAACATACCTACATACATAAATATCTAGAAAGCAAAAAAAAAAAAACAATCTACCTAGCCTTGACCTTCATGCCGCCGCCGGCCGGCCGACGCGACGTCACGATTGTCTTCTTGCATTGCACACAAGTTGTAAAAAAAACCACCCCTTCCTCTTTAAGCGCACAAGATCCACAAACCAAGGAGAATTCCCAAATTTTGTTCACACTTTTTAATTCTCTGCACCTTTGCATAGCAAAGTAATCGACAAAAAAATGTAAACCTAACAAAAAACATTCATTCTACCTATTTCACTCCAACTATTATAAATAATAGTATTCCTTCTGCTCTAGTTCTTACTAGAAATTCTCCATAAAACTCAACTCTCTCCACTGTGAAATTCGATGAGATTCTTTCACAATCGATCTGAAGATGGCAGTCCATTCGACATTCACCATGAAAGTACTATAGTTTATATATACAAAGGTGGTGCTTAGTCTTTATGTTCAATTTTAATTTATAAATTAGTACCGTCAATTGGAATCGAACCTAGACCAGCTACCTCTGAGACCTATGCACTACGCATTGCGCAGTCACCTGATCATGCCTATGCAATGTAAGGTTTTGTCTTTATAAATTGCATATTGAGATTTTCAAAATCAACAGATTATGATTCAAGAATAGCAATAATTTATATACATGTGTAGTACAAAACAAACAAAATTATATTAAACTAAATAGTATCTTCATCAGAGTCTTGTTAACAAAGGAAATCTGTCTCGTCATCATCTTCATTCAAAACAATGACCCCGAGTAATAAACAAAATTTGAGTCGAATCTAGCGCAAATTCAACCTTTTTATAGGGGTCCGACTCGACTTTAGACTTAATTTAACTTTCGATTCGTTCACTACTCAGGGCCAATATCTTATCGCCATTAAGTGGTGTTGGTTCTCTTGGATTTTTTTAAAATCCAGCCAAAATCTTCTGCTCTAGTTCTTACACAAACAGATTCAGTTGCATTTGTCCACATTGAACTAATAAAAACAGTTCTTTTTTATTTTCTGGAAAAGTGATTTAAAGCATGTTGGAATTTAACTTAAATCAAAACTTTTCATGCTTTTGAAAAAAATTCCCAGAGAATTTTTTTTTTGTGGCATAAATATATTTACTCAACTCTCGCTAAATTAAAGTTGCTACAATTTTTCACGCCATACATTTGTAATTTAAAGCTTTGAATTGTTTTAGCGTCAACATCATTCAAATTTTCACTCTGACTTCTACTTGTTGCTCTAAAAATGCTGTTTGAAAGTGTTTATTTTTTTCCAATAAGTTAAGTGGTTTAGCTCTTCCTTTTAGAAAAAAAGAATAACAAATAACAAAACAAATAATTCGTCAATATTATTTTAGGGACATCATTTTTTGACATCATTTATCGGGGATTTAAAAAAAAGTCTTACTTTGGTGTACCCTGACCCATGTTAACGTTAATTATTGCGCTGTTAGTTCTAATGCCTTTGTAACTGCGTTTAAATAAATTTGATATTTTTTCTCAGTCCAGTTTTAAGCTTGTTCATTTTTTCCTGTCCATGCTTATTTTTTGACTTTGTGGTCAATTTTCTCCAGAAAATGCGTAATCAACATGATGTTTTAATATTTTTTGAAATGTACAGTGGATCACAGCTTATTTGATAAAGTACCTGGTTTAAATTTAAAGTTGCAATATTTTGTAAATCAGAAAGGCTATCCACACAATTTTATTTTTATTTTGAGAAAACTAATGCACTTCAACACAGATCAACATTTTATTTAAATAAATTGGTAATTAACATTAAAACAATAAAAAACTAAAACCATAGCAGTGTTTTTAGTTTTTTTCAGGTCAGAACTAATTTGATACAGGCATGAACAAACAGTCTTAGAAATATCCAAATATTATTGGTTTCATGCCATTTGAAATATTTTTCGTGGTTTTCTTTGGGCTTTTAAGAGCCTTGAAACCTTTTGGCATGAAATTACCAAGTTTATTTGTGATCTCTGGGGTTATTTTCAGCTATTGTTCCGAAAGTGCATTTTCAGGTCATTTTTGTTTTTTTCGAACATTGTTCTGCAACAAAGCTCAACAGTTTTCGATCACACTCATTCCAGGTGACAGTCCCGGAAGTTTCCATCAAGTAAGGCCAATTCTAAATTAGCCAGGTATGCATAATTCCTGAATTGTTCTTTGAGTAATTATCCTGGTAAAAACGGAAATTTTGATAAATACCCAACTTTTCGAAACTTTAGGTCAATATTTTTTTAAATGTCAGTTAGGTACATATTTTGTCAATCGGCTCCTCCATGAATTCCACAATTTCCCGCGTTGGCTGCAGACATACAGTAGGCTTATACCATAACGCTTTTTCCGTAATGATTCACTGTTGCTCTCAGGTTAACTGTTGTGAGCTCTGTATTTTGCTTCCGCCAGAAGTAAGACAACCTCACAGAGCCAAAAATATTGAAATAAGAATACTCTGGCTCTGACCGGTTGTTTTACGTCTGGTGGAAGCCTATTTGGCTTACATTATAAATGTATGATGTGAAAAATTGTAGCAACTTTAATTTAGCGAGAGTTCAGATGTCAAAAAATATTTATGCCAGGCATAAAAAGTTTCGGTTTAAGTTAAATCCCAACATGCTTTAAATCATTTTTCCAGAAAATAAAATAGAACTGTTTTTATTAGTTCAATGTGGACAAATGGAACTGAATCTGTTTGTGTAAGAACTAGAGCAGAGGATTTTTGCTGGATTTAAAAATAATTAAAGGTTTCTGCCTCTTTGGTTTGAAGGAGAACCAACACCACTTAATAGCGATAAGATATTGGCCTTGAGTAGTGAACGAATCGAAAGTTAAATTAAGGCTAAAGTCGAGACTGACCCTTATAAAAAAGTTGAATTTACGCTAGATTCGACTCAAATTTTGTTTATTACTCGGGGTCATTGCTTTAAATGAAGATGATGAAGAGATAGAATTCCTTTGTTAACAAGACTCTGATGACGACACTTTTTAGTTTAATGTAATTTTGTATGTTTTGTACAACATATGTATATAAATTATTGTTATTCTTGAATAATAATCTATTGATTTTGAAAAAAAAAAAATTAAAATATTTGCTGAAAAAATGAATGTATGAATGTATTTGAAGAAAAAATCTGTTTATTTGTTTCATTTTATACTAAACAAATAGTAAATCTAGAGGGTAAGGGGGTAACTAGATTATTGTGTTTAAATTTCAAGCTCTTCTTTAATTGGGATTACTTGAAAAATTGAAATACACAAATCTATTTAGTTTACCCAGTTCACAATGTTATTCAATAGTGTTTTTTCATTAAAAAAGGCAAAATACGTAAAAAATGCGAAATAAATAGTTTAAAAAGATTGTTTTTGGCTTTACTTTTTTTTTAAATGTTAGGGAACAAAATAATCTAAGATGTTATACTAATTTAATATAAGTTAGACAACAGTAAGTTAATATCTTTAACTTCAAAAGATTAACAAGAAAAAATTGATTAATTTCTTTTAAAGTGGTCGGGCAGGCAATAGGTTATTTCCAATAAAAGTTTGCCCGACCAGTGGATGTGTGAAGAGGGCAGTCGTACCTTTTATTTGATACCAATATTACCCATTTCCCGATGAGATAGTTTTGTATCAAATAAAAATTTGTTTGAGTCGGTCGGGCAAGCATTTATTCCCAGATTTTTTTTCGCCCGACCAACAATTTTAGAATCTATAGGCAAAACTCTTACTACTAGCAATAAGTGTTTTCATGGCCCTGATGGGATGGGTAGTGATCAAAAAACCGTACTGGAAGTGACCCGTTCCCGTCTAAAATTCCATGAAAAAGTTCGCCCAACCAGTGGTTTTGTGAATGTTATAAAGTACTTCCGATTGGTAACCATTATTTTCGGTCTTCCGATGAGATAGGTAATCTTACGGTCGCCTCCCTTACTATTGAGTCCACATTTATATTAGAATTGGACCATTTTGTAACTGTCAGCTTACGCTTGAAAACTACTCTGTTCTTACTTATTCTTTTTCTGACTCCAACACCAGAAAGTTTTATATAAATGTCATCTTGTGCTGAATTTTATAAAAAAAAAAAAAAACAAATTTTATCTTTATGTTTTCATTCCAAAGATGCATATTTCCAGAAAATAACAAAAAACCAGGCAGTGAATATTGCACTTTCTTGCACGTTTAGATTATTCCTGCAAATAGCACACCTTTTGAGCGATAGTAATCTCATATTCTTATTGTTTATATTATTTGTGATCGAAAAAATTGCTACTTAATCTTAAATATTTTTCTTTCAAATATTTCATGGATATAGTACAATAGATCTTTTAATTTATGAAGATTTCTCAAATTTCCTGTGCAAAGCTCTGGATTTCAATTCCTGAAATTCGAGAAAAAGTTAAAAATTCAAATATTTTCAAAACTTTTATTGCATCAGATGTTAAAGTAAATTGTAAAGAATAAAGGAGATGAAATGAATTTAAAATAAAAGACATAATTAATTTTTTTCGCAATGATCTCATTATTAAAGAGTACAAAATAGAGAAATATTTTTGAATTCGTCGCTCCCTAAGCCAAACCTTTTCAAATTTTAAATAATTTATTAATAATTATTTCTTTAAAATAATACAATATTGAAAGATTAATAATATTTATTGATCCACACCTTGTCATGACCATTTTGATTGATTAATCACTTCATACTTTTGAAACACCTTTGCCATTAAAATAAATTAAATATACCAATAGTCTTACACACCAATTATTTTTGTATTAAACGAAAAAGAAAAGCATACAAATCTTAATGTTTTTATCCCATTCATCATCTACTTTTTGTTTTTGTTTTTTTTTTTAATGAATTGGCCCCTGAGAAAAGTTCAGCTTAAAAACAAGACCTCCAAACAATGAAGCGTTAATTTCATGGATTATTAAAAGGCAAAACACCCTTTTGACTGCCTTCTTTTTTTTTGATTTATATGTTTGAAAACAATTTATAAATCAAATCAAAATCCAACGTCTACTGCGAAGAATTTTCTTGTACCTAACATTAGATTAATAAATAAAAAAAAAACAATTTTAGAGCAAAATTAGAAGCGACGACAGGAAGGCGCCAACATTTGATCTTATTTTGCGAAACCAAAACTGGTCATCCAGCTTCCGCCACTTACAACTATAAACTTTGAACATGCTCATCACGCTTCCTTCAACATAATTAAATTATTAAAAAATATACATAAATTAAATTTAAATACCTCAAGCATCTTTCTTGCTTCCTTTTGATCTTAATCATAAGATTGTTTAATTAAAACATTGCAAAAATGCATTCTTTTTCACGCTTCTAGGATTTTAACAAGAATCAGTTATTATTATATAGCTTACTATAAACACCCACGGCATTTGCGGCATCCTGTAAGAAGATGAAGTCTGAAAAGAGAATAGAAAATTGCATCAGCCATTTGGATAATCTGGAAAAGGTATAATTAAACAACATGGCATGGCATTTTCAAAGAAGAAAGAAGGATGTTGGAATTAAAGTGCCTAACTGCTGCAGGGATTAACGTCAAAATTTAATACTTACAATTTTATCACAACACAGTTGATTTGAAGTGATTTTAGAGCTAACATGTGCCAAAGTAGTTAACTCATTTATCTACCAACACATTGTAATAGCCATTCAACAAAAATTTAGAAAAAAACTTACACAAAATAAAACGTAACTACAATTTTTTCAAGTTCGCACATCAACTCTTTTGTTTTGCAAAAAATGATATCAATATCATCGCAACCAAAATCCTTTCTCTCACAAACCATTACGAAAATCCGCTTGTTACACAACATTCCATCGATTGATTTGAATCTTTGGCAGACCTCTAGCGTGTCCGTCTTCGACCATCAACGACCACACCAAAAGCCAAAAATGCATTCGTGTAGAACTTACCACCAACAACCCGCGAAGACCCGACGCGAATTAGTGTGGTTCTGCGATTTATTTTTGATTACTGCGCGCTTCAAATTCCTGCCACATTCGAATTGCTTGATCACCGCAGTGGAGCGCTATACTTTGTTCACTTTTATTATTTTTATTTTTTTCTTATACTCGTAGCTACGTAAAGTTTTCATTTTCATTGCGTCTTGAGTAAAGTGGATAGGATAGAATACCTCTTTCTCTGTTGCAAGTGATTTTTCATTTGAGGCAAGATTACGTGCTTGGCAAACCAATTCGGTTCGGCATCACTGGAGTAGTGAACGTAATATACAGAGGTATCGGACATAAGTTCACGTAGCGCACTTGCATGAGTTATTGTACTCTCAGAGTATACTATGGTGTCTGCTCTGTACTGTATTATACAATTTTATGTGGCTTTTGTGTTTGGGAATTTTTTTTTATTAAAATACCTTTATTGTTATGAATTTTCGGGGGTGTATTCAGAATATTTCATTTAAAATTCAAAAAAATTATTCAATATGGGGAAAGATAACGAAAAGGTTAATGAACTTTGGAAAGCTATTAGGTCGGCTGTGATCATTTTATAGGTATGAAAAGAGTAGGAAAAAAGAGATAATGTTAATTGAAACTATAACACTGACAACAGCACGTGTTGAGTACTAGGTATTAAGAATTTTTTTTTTTTAAACTGAGCGTTTAACTGTAAAGCTTTATGAGTCGATTAACTTTTTTTTGTACCTACAAAATAAGTCATACGTAGATGATGTTTGGAAGGTTTCAAATGTTAATTTATGAAATCATAAGAAAACAAACTCAAAATTTTCATCAAACTTCACATTACGATTATAGGGAAAATCAATATAAACTGCACGACTGGATCGCACAAACCTTCGGTCGTAGCTAAGAAATTTAACGTTGCTAGAAATTGACAACGTATTTTATAAGTTCAATAATATAAAAAAAAACGTATAAAATAAAGCGTTACAAAAAGTTTAAATATAAAATCATATGTAATTTTTTATATTTTTTTTATTTAAATATCTAAAAAAAACATATTAAATAGCTAGAGCTCAAAAAAAAGGATGTTACCTTATTTGTTTGATAAATAATATAAATTATAAAAATAAATTAAAAATCGTTATATAAAATTGTATGAACATTTTTAAGAGTACAATTTGGTAAGCCGGTATTTAGTATATTTAATAGAGTACAACTTTTCACACAATTTCAAACAAATTCATGAGCCTGTTTTCAAGATAGCTATTGATTTTTCAAAAATACAAATTTAATAAGTTTTTAAAAATCCAAAAATTATTTTAAAAAAAAAAATTATATGTATATTTACAATTATTAAACATTTGTAAGGATCTTTTGTAAGAAAATTGTTCAAAATCGGTTAAGAAATTGACGAGAAATTTGAAAATCAAAAAAATCGGTTTTATGACAGGTACCGTTAATAGCCGTTTTTGATAATTTTTTTACTTAATGAGCTTACCTCAAAAAGTAATTAAATTTTTTTTATCAAAATCGTTATAGTCGTTTTTAAGATAAATAACCTTTTGTGTTTGCGTTTTATGGCATGTATCGTTACGTTTTAAGCTAAAAAAATATTTTAATTCTCCTTCTAGGAAATCTTTTAAAAACTTTAATTCCAAAGTTTGAAGAAAATCGCTCCAGCCGTTTAGGCTTCATGTCGAGGTACATATAGACAGACGGACAGACAGAGACAGACAGGATTGCAAAACCCACCTCTTTGTGAAATGAGAAATAAATGCAACTCAAATTAACGTGAATATTCACTATGAAACCATAATTGATTCTCAATCAATCCTCAATTTGCTCACTTTGAATAAAAAAAATGTTCATTTTTATGACAGTCAATTAAAAAAAAAAAAAAGTGAATACTAAATAACGAAGACTGTTTTAGTTCCGTAATTTGTTGATTTGAGTTTGTCTGTATAGTACCTACTGTTTGATTCGGTATTTGTTGTTCAATTATTTTGACTTTTATTTTCAGCAAAACAAATTAATTGACAAATGACACACTTTTTCACATTTTCATTAATTTTTCATATTGGTTGTACGTTGTAAAATGATAATTAAGAAATGAAATGGATTATGAACTGGTTCATATCTCCCTTTCACATGGGAACTCACATCGCCCGCTTTGAATTTCATGGCAGTGAAATAAGTGTGACTTTAATAGGTAAACCTTAAAACATTCTAGTTGTCAGAGTTGGAAAAAGAATTGATAGAAGCATTCAGTTTTGAAAACAATTATATAATCAATTAAGGGGAATGGTTGGAACAGTGAGACAGTACGAACAGTGAGACAATTCAGTTTTAAGCTTTCCAGAAACTTGTTGAAGGTTTTGAATGAACAACAACCACTTGTGTTGGCTACCACACCACCGAGTATTACATTTTGGCTGGAATTATTGCAATTTCATGGCTGCCACACCAATCATCAGATTCGACCCCCCCCCCCCGAAATGTATGAATTTAACATCCTCGCCATACAATTTCACTCTTAATTTTTCAGTTTTCAGTTTAAAAATTTTTAAACCCCCTCTTGAAATTTTTTCCTGCGTTCGCGCCTGTAAGTGCTAGATTGATAATTAAAACTACTTGCGTTCGATTCTGTAAATAAGAATAACTGACGACATATAGGTGCTTCACAGTGGAACTATTTGTACAAAATGGCGGTGTTTAGGTATGCTTATGCGTGCAGTATGCACAATATTTTTATTTGTGATGTTTAGAAAACTGTCCTCAAAGTTTTATAAACAAGAATGTATTTATAAGCGAACATAACGGTTTTCCAGAAAAAAAGACTTTGCACTTCTTGTTCTTTACTGAATAATGTGTGTGGACTTCGTTTGTTGTTCGTTTTTAACTGCGATGATAAAATGACGGAACCTCTGTTACATAAATTTTATTAGCCAAAAAGGAAAATATATTTTTATTCTCGAAAACGACTCCAACGATTTTCTTAAAAAAAAAATTCAAATAATAATATGTAAGATGGAAAAGCTACTTTTTGATAATTTCCTCGGGAACGTTTGATATGATATAATGATGTTTCAAAAAATTTTAACATTTTGTAAGCCAAAATTTAATAAAAAAAATACATTTTTTTAATTTTTTTTAAATTCTTATTTTTTTTTTGAAAACTCAATATTTTGAAAATGGGCTCGTCAATTTCTTAAAATGTTTGTTTTTAGTAATTTTTTATTATTTTCTAAAGTATGTACTTAAAAAAATCATGTTTCTAAATTAAAAAACACGGGACAATCCATAAAAAAAAAACAAGTAAGACAAATCATATTTTTCTCGAAAGCGGCTCCTAGAATTTTGATAAAAAGATGTGTCGATGTATGTGATATGAAATTAGAACAACCTACTTTTTAATAAGAAAATAATTTTGTTTGCGCTCTCATTAACAGTATTTTCCATAAAACCATTTTTCATATTTTCGACTTTCTCAATATTAAATAAACCTAGTCCGCCAAATAACTTTTTTTTTTTTGAAAATGCATCATCAACATCGAGTGTATTTTCGGCTGTGTGGCACGTAGCGCCGTCCTGTTGAAACCAAATGTTGCCAATATCCTTCTCTTAAATTTTTGTGAACAAAAATTCGTTCAACATGGCCCGATAACGATCGCCATTGACTGTAACGGCCACTCCTTGCTCAGCTGAAGAAAAATGGCCCAATTATGCCTCTGGACCAAAATCCGCACCAAACAGTGACTCGTTTTGGGTTTATCGGCTTTTCAATGTATGCGTGCGCGTTTTCTGTGCCCCAAATGCGACAATTTTGCTTGTTTACATACCCGCCAAGATCAAAATGAGCTTTATCTGAAAAGATGATTTTTTTGTCAAAATCGGCAAAGTAATGTCGCAATATTTCCCAGCATTGTTCAAGCGTATACACAACCATATTCGTCCAGCGGAAGGATAAAACTAATTATCTGTCAAATCAGACATGATCTAAGTGTTACGATTCACGAAATAAGCACTAGTTAAAAAAAAAAAAACGTTAGATGGCGGACCCTTTATAATCATTTTTTATATGCAGATGCTGTTAAAATTTTTAAATAATATTGTATATCAGAACTTATAAACAAATGTTTTTATTGTTTTTTGAAAAAGCGATTTTTCAAAAAAAAGAAAAACGGAACTTTTTGAAATTAAATTAGTATGTGTATACAAAATATAATTTAAGTTTCATCTCCAACATCTTTTTTGTAGTTATTTGTATACTATAGGTAAGGATTTTAAGCAATAAAACAAAAATTTCATGATTTTGAAGATTTTTTAAAAATCCATGTTTTAAAATAAAACTTGTACAACTCAAAATCCCAAATACCATAATTCCGAATACCAAAAAAAGAGCTACGCTATTGGGGATTCTGGTATTTAAAAATTACTATTTTGGAATAATTTTGTTTTGCTTAATCGTGGAAATTATGTTGATTATGAGTGTGAAATAAAAAATGCTCTAAAAAAGTTTGTTGCAATAGATTTTCATTTTTAAAAATAATGTTTTCATAAAATAATAGCTGTTTTGCTACGAGCCATGCACGGCTTGTGTGGAGAGAAAATTTAGTAAACAATTTCCGATAAAAAATTTGAAAATGATCTAAAATTCGAGAATCCGAGGTTTTGGGATAATCAATTCGCCATCATCCAAAAAAACAATGCAACGAAGAGTAACATGTTTATTAATTTATAATTGTTTAAAGTAAAAACGTCAGATCAGTAATTATGATTTTTCTGTTCAGTCACGTATACCTTTATTGCTTTTTTCTTCAAGAGACGTTACATTAGTTTCTATAAAATGTATATTAGGTACATACTTACGAATTAAACTTTATCCTTTTAAAGTAGGTTACATTTTTTCTCAATCGCCCGTTTAGTCAACGATATTATCCTGATATAATTTAAAGATAATAAAAATGTTACCCACTATACTCTCTCTCTTCTGTGGTACCTACTCTTAAAAATTTCATTACGGTACTTAAACTTTTATGAACCAGACTTTAAATCAAATAATACCCGGTAGACATAAACATAAGACTCATGTCATAACATTTTGTATTTTCTTCTACCTTTTCTTTTTCTGTTCCACTAAACTGTCAATAAAGAGAGCAACAATATTATTTGCGGTTTCTTTTGATGTGCGCCATTTTCTTTCTGAACATTGGGACTCGCAGTTATTTCTACTGACATCGTCACCCACATACGGAAGACAAAACAAACACCGAGTTGACTGGCAGCAGGTAAGATTACTTTCATATCTTCCCCGCGTCTTCATCTTGCAACGTTGCGTCTGTCGGTCGGTCCTCGACTGATTGCTGATTTCAGATATCTCCGTTCATCTAAAACTGCCAAATCACTATTCCTTCAAATGTGCGCTTAGCCACTTTGACTGGAATATACAATGTAGGTACCTAAGCTTTAAACTCCAGAGGCTGTGCCACATCGGGCCATGACATACGAAAATTATTCCACGGAATTCTCTATGCGAAGTCAAACGGAGCAGAGCACACAGTTTTATGATCATGATCGAGCAATCGATGTTTACCTTATGGTAATGTGGTCATTCAGGCTGCCGTGGCAGTTGGTTGCCATCAGAATACAATTTCGCCCGTTTGAGCTAGCGACTCTGTCGGCGAATAACGATCGCTTTGGATCTCAAGCTTGTTGGACATGTGTATAGGAAATGCAAAGATCTGTTTGAGTCACCATCCGCATCTTGGCCAATAAAAAAACCCCCAGGAACAACACGGGGCCAGTTGGTATACGGTTCAATATGGACAGCAGGTCAAAGGAGTGACGTATAACATTTCACATTTGACGTTGGCGTAGAAGGCGTACACCAATATGACTTCTTAATTTGCATAGGCGCACCATAACTTAGCCGAACACGAGTTACAGATTGTAGTGTTTTTTTTTTTTTTGGAGTAAAAAGGGCCACGGAAATTGATGAGATAAGTTGACGAGAAGTGCATCATAACTGTTCGTTTTCGCAATTAAGGTCACTTTTAGAAACACGATTCATGATTTTGAACCTCAAAGGAAATACTGCGAGTATCAAGTTGATGGTAGTTTTCCATTTGTGTTATGTAAATTGAAGGGTCTTTTGGAGGCAAGAAAGACGCGCAAAAATATTAAGCTATTTCATATTTATAAGAATTAAAGTTGACATTTTGTTCTATGAAGAAGTTCTCAGTAGAAATTTGATTTTTATTCTAAAGGAAGCTTAGTTTTTGTTAAAAGAAATTTATGCCTTGCGTAACTCTTTCTAAAATAAAGTACTTAATGAAATAAAAACAAAAGCCGTAATTTTTGAGATAGGGGCTAGCAACTCAGTAAAAGTTTTACCCGGAAAACACAAAACACAAACAAAATTCTCTATAAGCCGTGTTTTTTTTGAGAGAGTGACTAGCAACTCAGTAAAAGTTTTAAACGGGAAACACAAACAAAATTCCCTATAATAATTTGTTTTGTTATTGTCTTGCGTGTAAAAATTTAGCTGAGTTGCTAGTCACTTTATCAAAAAACAAGGCCTTTATTCAAGGCCTCATTCTGTTAAACTGTAAGCCATATCTGCTCTGACTTGAACTGGATCATGTTCACTGATACAAAGAAGGTTCCAAAAAAATTGCTGTTTTCCTTTGGTACTCATAAGCAGGATGTTTACCGACACGTTATCACGCCACATACAATTGTACGTATGAGAAACATGGGAAAATTCAAGATTAATGCCACAAACATCCACTAATTCTTCTTCTTCTTGCAACTTAATAATTCTCATAGCGAAAGAAAGATGCAAGGAAAATTGAAGACTTAAATTGACGCTTAAAGACGAACGGAAAGTCGCTCGGAATGAGCGTCAAAATCCTCGTTTGAATGACAAATTCCCTGAGATAGTTTGTACCTTGGATTTCATTCATCAATTAAGAGTAAATGGATTTGTATGAATGTAACTCTTCGGTGATTTGATTTTGAATAATGAAATTCAAATGATCGACATCCTTTTTTTTTTCTCAGCTCGTGCACTCAGCCAATTATGGTCAACATAATTCTATGCGATATTCGGAAAAATAGTCGTGATTTCGGGCAAAAATTCGGTGGAATTCCAATTAGGCCGTTAACTAAGTCGACGATTCATGCCATCGCCCATCTCCAACAATTGTCGTGAAAACTCTGCAGCAGACTGGTCATTTCGCGTATTCTTGTCAATTGCAATTCCATCACATATCTCCATTAAGCCGACGCTGACGGACGCGACACCTTCAGGCAAAAGTATTCAATTCATCTATAATAATTTAAAGTATATGCCTGTACGACCTCAGGTCTTTTAAATATAATGCACGCCACTAGTTAGAAGAAATAGAAGGAAATGAAAGATTTTGTTGGCACAGTTGATTGAGAATTAGATGTAAATTATTTCATGGAATTCCACGGGTGGCATCTTGAAACTGGGGAATACAGAAAAGAATGCTTCCTAGACTGGGGCTCGAACCCACACGTCCAGGCTAGCAGTCGAACACTATATCCACTTTGCCGTTGCTAACCGCCAAAGTTGATCTTGGTATGACAGGCAGCGTATGAAGAAAATAGCCTGACAGAATAATAAGTGCGCCACCGAACCGTCGCGTCGTCGCGTCGTTCATCATATCTTTCAACGTGTGATTCAGGGCTTCCAATGGGCGATTATGAGCAATTGTGCACTCCTCCTAGAGGGTAATGTTACACGGCTGTAATACTTTCGCCATCGCTGAGTTCTTTGGAATTCGATGGCAATTTCGATGCAGAATGAGATGTTCGACCGCCTTCCAACAACGAAGCCGCTATTCCAGAAGAGGTGAGTGCCAAGTGCCAAGTGCCAAGCAATATCAGATCGTAAACGAATAGTAGACAAAATCAGTGAAATCAGGAATGTTTTTCCAGTTCCACCGGGCGCATCGTACAATTGCTTTTGTTCTTGAGCAAACTTGTTCGAACTACTCGACTCGATCGAAATCTATTTCTTGCACCAATTCTCGACCGCACGAAATTGCAAGTCCATTTCAATTTAAATCACGAAACTAAAAGAACACCTCATATTCCTTCTTTGGGCCAATATGAATTCATCAAGCCCAAACCCCACTCGGATGAAATTTGACTTCGATATGGTTATAGATTTTGGAAACATTTTTAAGAACAAAATTGATATACACATAAGAATTAAATTTCAAAACAATTTCAAAAAAATTTCATCAACCGTTTCTTGAAATAAAGAAAAAACAATTTTAAATCAAAAACAATTTTTTGTAATTTTTGATATATTTAAAGTTCTGAGGAGCATCTGCATTAAAATTCTTGGAGGCGGTTTCGAGAACATAACAAATTTCTAAATGGTTTTTCAACATTTGTATCGAAGGTACCGTTATTTTTGAATTAGGAAACATGATTTTTTCGAATGTTCTAGATAGAGGGTAATTAAAAATTAATTAAGACAAAATTTCATGTGAAAATTGACATATTAATTGATTTTCAAAATATTGAGTTTAATTTTTTTTTTAAATTAAAGAAAAAAAAGTTTCAAAAATCAAAAAAAACTTTCGAGAAAACCACCAACCAAGAAAATTCCAAAAAATAGCCTATCGCTAGTAAAAATATATTATTTTTTTGTTAAAGTCGTTGGAGCCATTTTTGAGAAAAATAATATTTTAAAAATCCAAGTTTCCAGCTTCCCCTACCACCGCGGTCTCCGCCAAGATGAAAAAAGAGAACTTTTTGTACTTTTCTTTCAATTTTGTATTTTAAAAATATCTTTGCATTTGATGAAGAAGATGAAGATATTTAAAAATAAAATTATTTTTTATTAAGTGATTTATTGATTGCAAGCTCAAGTTATCTGAACTCAAAGATGCGTTTCGCCCATAGTACGAAACTGAGATGCTGCGGGGCGAGTTGTATACATTTTGAATCATCATTTTTAAAGCCCATGTCAACCAATACAAAATTTAAGAAGAAAATCCAACGCAGCATTTCAAATCCTAAAATGCTTATAGTCTTGACACTTTTATCTTTCTTTACTCGTTAGTCAACTTAGGGTTTAATATAAGAGTTTAGCTCTAAAATAGACTTCGCAAATGCTAAATTCGTAAACCAAATTCCAATTTTTTTATTTTCCTATTTATTTTTCCCATGACTTTGAAGGCTTAATAGCAACCAAATCCAGTTCCCAGTTTTTTCTAATTTGTTAAGCATAATTAAAACACTGCACTTCCAGGTTCAAATATCGCGTACTCCACAGGTTCACATCATGTAATATACAAGACTCCTCATAAAGCTCTTATCTTCACCTTAAATTGCACTCAATTATTATCTGAAAAGAGCTCTCATCAACAAATTGCTATGAACGTTGAACATGGACAAGAATTCTCTTCAATCTTCATTCCAGATGAATGACATCGAACATGATAGTACCACAAGCCCACAGGGACTAGCATCCATTCGCAAACTATTGCCTGTCCAACAATGAGACTCTAACTTTGAGTGTGGACTACCTCATTGCATATGTATGCATATACGCGATGCAATTAAAATGCTTCCATTCAGAAATTATTAAACTGAATCCATTAAACTGTCATCGCTTAAAAATAGCGTTCTCTTTTCTGCTCTACTTTCTTAGAGGGAAGAATGCCGGGGAAGATTCGTTTTGGCTGCATCTCACGCTGAGCTGGTTCGTTAAAACGATGTGCCGGAGATCTACTATGTATGACCATTAGAACGCTGTCGGGCTTCGCAGAGGCCTCAGAGCGCACTTAATGGGATTCAATTATTTTGCAAAGACCAAGGACCAGGGTGACAGATAAATATGCCCAGTTCATGTGCGGCAGGATATCTTCATGTCCTGGGGGCTCGGCGCACAATGGTTTGAGATATCTACGATCTCGCGGTTGTCATCTCTGTGTTAGGCTTCAAAGTGCGCCTGCTGAACAGGACAGAGTGTAATAAAAAAAGAAATGCAAAATACGCTTTGCCGCGCAGACGCGCCGCACCGCCCGCCACCGTACTAATGGATGCTGAGCGAATTTGAAAATTCCATATTGCTGGCCACTTTGGTGAATGTGCTATTTTGCGGTTTATTGGTAGATAGGTAATTCCCATGGACACGGAGCTACTTGGCTTACTCGCATTCAAAGACTACAGAAACGGGCTGATATACATACATATCCCAATGGAGTTCTTCAACTCTTGCAGCTTATTTATGACGCACGCAATAGCTAGCCCATTCGGCCTAATGTATTCCATGTGCCAGATTGCATTTGGATTCAAATGCGTTTGATTCTACAACAACGACGGACGATTATTCTATACCAATGTATGCAAGTGTACCTACTAACAGTCTGTGCATTAAGAAAAAAAATGTATTGATATTGCCTTTGCGAGGCTATATGGCGAACGCGCTGCGCTGTTTTTTGATCTGTTCATCAGATAAAGTCAACACCCGATTTTTTGAAACCTTGTCGTTGCAGTAGTTGTTATTTTTGTTGGATCTCGCCTCGCTCTCTCTCTCTCTAGAGGAACGTGACTTTTTGTGAATTGTGCACTGGAGAATGGAAAATCCATTGATACGTTCGGAATCTTGTCTTTCAGTTTCAGTATTCAGTGCACATTTTCAATACCCACATGAATATAGCATTGAAGACTGTTGGTAAATAATTGAGACATCTGAAACAGGCTCTAGCTCTATAAGCCAGCCACACCACAGTGCACAGCACAGCCCAGCACAGAATTCCATAGGGGTGAACGGACGACATTTAAAATAAAATCAAAACCCTGGAATAGGAGACCGCAGTGCACCGCAGCCAGGAGCTGGACGTGATGCCATATCCTGATTAGGAGGAACCGGATCATTATACAATATTCAAAAATGAACTGTCATTTAATATGGGTGCTGGTATGTTTTAAGCAAATAATAGACAGCCTCTATGCCAGCTTCTGTTTTGAGGAGAGATTTCCTGTGTATGGAACCCACACTTTCTGAAAATGTTAACTATAGGTACAGGGTGATTTACACACGATGTGACAAAAACGAGGGTATATAAAATGAGTCGACAGACTTAAAAAAAAAAGTTGCTGGGTGCGACGCACACTATAGTCACTTCCCATTGGTTCTCTTGAAAACCATATACATAATTTCAAGTTATTTTTCAAATAACTCGTGATAGTAACAATTTGTTTTTGTTTTTGGGAATAACTTATAAATTCTAAGAATCAAACTCATTTCACTTTACTTCCTAACACCACCTCTCAGTATGGAGGTGTTAATTTTTTAACTCAATTTTTTCAAAACACACTATAGAGTATAGACCAAAAAAATACCAGAAATCGTGGTAGCTAATGACCCTGAACTTTGCAGACAAAGCGGCCGCTGAAGTTTGAAGACCCACCAAAGTCGTAATACTTGTTCGATTCTAAAAAACTAAACGGCAATCGCTTCGTCTCGGCAAGACCTAGTGCCGATATTTTTTATTATCTGTCTTAAAAAAAAGTTATGACCAAAAGATTTAAAAACCACCAAAAAATTAATTAAAAAAAACTTTGGCCTTCTGTCCACCACTGTAACATCGGACGGATCTTCATAAAAATTACAACAATCGCTTCGTTTCGGCAAAATCTAGTATCGATATTTTTTAGTTTTTTTTTATTTGTCTTAAAAATAAAAGTTATTTTTGCTTTATGTTTAAATATGTTTAAATAACTGTGTAAAAAAATCGGGTGGCACAACGTCTCATGAAGAACCAGGGCCTAGTGACTAACAACTCGCAACCATTCCTGTGTGCGCCTTTCGACAGGAATGATAGGGACCTACAATTTTATGCCGAATCCGAACGGCTAGACGAGAAGGTCTTATTCGTGACAAGTGATACTCTTGGAGGATTTGTCAATTCCTCGCAAGAGGCAGTAGCCCTGAAAAAAAACTTTTTAGTTTTTAGGTGGACGAGGCTGGGAAGCGATCCCAGACCTCCAGCGTGACAGTCGAACGCACTAACCATTACGCTACGGGCTACTACGCTGGGTCTATCTGCGACTATGAATATGCCCCAATGAGTTCTTGCAAGAGAATGAAGAAAGAACAGAAGAATTAGGTATACGAAATAAGAGATACACACAAACGCAACACAGAAAAATAAAATTAAATAAATCAAAAAGGGAGGACTTTATTTTGAAGGTTTTTGAATCTTTTGGCCATAACTTTTATTTTAAGACAAATAAAAATAAACTAAAAAATATTGGCACTAGATTTTTCCAAGACAAAGCGATTGCCGTAATTCTTATGAAAATGCGACGAAAATTACAGTGGTGACTGTAGGCCAAAGTTTTTTAAGTTAATTTGTTTGTGTTTTTGTTTAATCTTTTGGTCATAACTTTTTTTTAAGACAAATAAAAAAAAAAAACAAAAAAATTTCGGCACTAGATTTTGCCAAGACGAAGTGATTGCCGTTTAGTTTTTTTTTAAATCGAACAAGTATTACGACTTTGGTGGGTGTTCAAACTTCAGCGGACGCATTGTCTGCAAAGTTCAGGATCATGGTAGCTAGTGGTACTTAAAAAAAAATAAACATGATTACAAAGAATATAAAAAGGCAAATTAAGTGTCATATGCCAAATTTTGATTTTGAAACGATTTTGAGTGTAAGAATTTTTCCAATTAATACATTTTTAAAAAGTCATTTTTGGCAAAATTTTGATTTTAATCTTTTTAAAGAGTGATTTTAAACATTTCAAAACTACACAACATACAGATGGTACACATATAAATATTTTTGGTACACATTTAAAGTAGATATCAATGTTCCTTCTAAAGATATTCGATTGGTAAAATATTTTTTAAGAGTTCTTAGTGTTTTTTTTGCAGCTATTTTGTTCTAAAAAATCAACTGAAATTTTGTTTTAGAACAAAATAACTGCAAAAAAGAACACTAAAAACTCTAATACCAGTTGTTGACTACGTCATTATGTATAGAATAAAAATAGACTGGGTTTGGAATCATTATTTTTGTTCTTGGAATATTTGAGACGAACATTATATTTCAACTGTTGTTCTTAGTTTTAAAAAAATATTCGTTGATAAAGTATTGAAAATTGAAAAAAAAAAAAAAAATGGTTAAATAAAATCAATAAAAAGTCGATATCTCTTTTTGTCCTATGGAGATATTCGAGAAAAATGAAATTTAACAGCTCTGTTTTTAATTGCTGTAATAATAAAACCGGTTTATAGAATTTGTTAGAAAGCATTCTCAGCACATTATGACGTAATTATCTATGAAATAAAATTCATCCGAAGTCGATATCTATATTCGTTCTCGAGATATGGTAGACTAGACACATACAGACATCTTTCAAAAACAACGGATTCTGATTCTAGAGACCTCAAAACGTGAAGATATGTCAAAATTGTCAATTCGACAAATTGCACCATTTACAATTATGTACTTACAATTGGAATTTAAAAACATGAATTATTATTCAGAGTTTATGGTTACCAAATTTATTATTACTAATTTATTATTAATACCGGTACCTGTCATAGAACCAAGTTTTTGATTTTCGAATTTTTCGTTTACGGCAAAGTGGATTTGAATTTTCGAATATAATTTTTGGATATTGAAAATTCAATTTTTATATTTAAATGCATACTTGCTTTAAGGGCATACCGAATTCTCTTTTCTAAAATGTTAAACGAATTTTGTATTAATCAAAATAATTTTTTAGAAACTGCTAAAAATGCTTGGCATTTTGTTAAATGTTTTTTAAATTAGCTTTGGTCTAATTTATTCTATTTAATTTAAACTCTTGCGAGGAATTGACAAATCCTCCAAGAGTAGCACTTGTCATGAATGAGTGCTTCTCGTCTAGCCGTTCGGATTCGGCATAAAATTGTATGTCCTTTCCATTTTATTCCTGTCGACAAGCGCACAAGTTGTTAGTCACTAGGCCCTGGTTCTTCACAAGCCGTTGCGCCACAAAATTTATTTCTGTATTTGTTATTAATAAATATTCATTAAGTTTTTCAATAAGAGCGCTACAAAAGTTTTTTTAAATAAAACAAAAGCGATTTTGGATATCAATAAAATTCTTTATTCCTATAAAAGTACGTTTGATGCCATTATATACGAAACTCGATATCTTTTGCATGGCCACCACGGGCACGCTTGCAGAAGTCGAGACGCTGAACCCAATTTTCGACGGTTTTCAAGCATAAATCGGCCGATACTGCTGCAATTCCACGTTCGATATTCGTACGAAGTTCATCAATCGTCGCTGGCTTGTTGGCATAGACCATAGACTTGACGTAGCCCCACAGGAAAAAGTCTAACGGCGTTAAATCGCACGACCGAGGTGGCCAAGCGACTGGACCATTTCGTGAGATAACACGTTCTCCAAACTTGGTTTCCAATAAATTGATTGTGACATTCGCTGTGTGGCTTGTGGCGCCGTCCTGTTGGGACCACATGTCCTACAAGTCCATATCATCCGATTGGGCCCAAAAATATTCGGTTATCATTGAACGGTAGCGATCCCCATTCACAGTAACGTGCCGGTCTTGATCATCACGGAAGAAGTACGGGATGTCTTTCTATCATGAAGGCAAACTTTACTGAAGAGAAATGTCAAAAGAGCGGCAAGAAATATGGCGTCGTTTGCTGTACCTGTTGCTCTACTTTTGTAGCGTCCCTTATAAGGTTCGGTAACCCAGCTAGCTTAAAAGAAGGAAAAGAAAAAATGATTCTATAAGAAGCTACCATTATTTTTGGTCCAAAAACAAACATATCAATAATAATTATAAAATAAGCCTAAAAAAACAGAAAGTAACAAGTTTTATATAAATCGATCCATCCATTCAGTCTGCGGGATTATAGGTGTTTCGTTCTCATTATGTCTATGTCTTGCGCAAACCTTTGCTCAAAATAAAAGTTAAAAATTTAAATCAGTGGATTTTCGATTTTTCTTAGGTCAGTTTTTGTTAAATTCTCCTGCTTTAATTCTTTTTATATAATTTTGATAACCACCAATTTTGATAGAAAATCTAATATCCCACAAAAAGTGTCTTAAGTTAAATTCTCAAATTCGGCTTAGTTTTCGAGTTATACCAACAATATTGAAAAATGACCAGTGTGATCCTCAGAAATTCATTTTTGTGCCCTAAGTGAGCAATTATGTATTTCTTACTAAAAGGTATAGGCAATAGCCTATTAATAAAATTAAAAAAGTGTTGTGTCTTTGATGTAGACTGAAGAAGAAGCAATTATTAAGAATAAAACAAGTTTATAATTAATATTTAAGAAAACTATAATTAATAAATTCTTAGAAATATAACAAAAAACAAGGTAACAAGTAAGAAAGTGAACCATCCAATATAAGCTTTTTATTTTAATAGACAGACAATTATATGTCAGAGTGAGATGGCTAGATTAATAATTTATGACAGATCAAAGGTAATAGTTTTAAGTTTTAGACTATTATAAGGGTGCGTGTAACAAAAAGATACTGAACCAATAATGATCAACTTAATGTTTTTTGAACAAAATAATTCAAAATTAACATTTTCTTAAAAAAATGAACTTTTCATTATTAAAATGAGTGGATGGTTACCGTTGTTGTACCTACAACGTCTGGCGTCTGGCTTAATATTTGTTCATTTATCAAAAGTTCAAGAGACCTTTTTCTAATCCTTACCTCTGACGAAAATCATTTCATTATACAGCTTCACAGTTTTTTAAGTATTTTTTTAGAAATTATGCGTTCAAATGATAATCGTCACATAATGCTTTATCTTCGGGTTACATTTGTTCGAATTCCAATAATTCTTCTTTAGAAAAAGTACAATAAAAATGCATTCTTTACACATTGTATTTTGATTGAATACCTTTTGAAAAAGCCTTCAGATATATCTGCAATAATCATTGTACACCTAATTGGATGATTTTCCATCTTCGTCATTACAAGATTTTTGCATGATGTGTGAATTAAAGTAAACCTGTTCCATCTGCAACTGATTCTCCCCTGAAATGGTGGGAATAGTTTTCGATTTCTTTAATTTCCAGCTGCGTCAAGTGCCTTTATATTAATGTATTTTAAGACCCTTGGGAACTAATTAAATAAACTTTTAAAACATCACCATAATTGCTTAGGCATTTGACTCATTGACAGATAGACATCCACAACCATATAAGACAAGTGCAATTTGTTTGAAGCATAGTTTTTATTCAAAATAGGGGTGGACGTACTAAGTATAACAAGATTTTCCATTTAGTGTTGTTTGATGTACCTTAATATGGATTAAGTAGGTACAGGTTAATTCCATTACGTAGCTTATGGGATACATTTTATATTTTTTTCTGTTTTGTTGAAATTGATCTAAAAATGTCATCGTAATGAAGTGATTTATTTTATATCAAGCTGAGGTTGATGCCTCCTAATCCAGTTTAAAATTGTAAAAACTTACAATAAATAAACAGACATTGTAAATACAAAGTACCTATGGTATAGGCTTTCATTTATCAAATTGAGCTAAAAAAATTGTTGACTTTGGTGTTTACGTGAACTGTTAGCTGGTACAGACAAAAAATAAGACATGACATTTGACGTTCCCAATTTAAGAAGAGGTGACATTAAGTCTGATCTTACAGTTACACACCTTTGAGGTGGAAACCGCTAATTGTCTATACTCTGATCCTGGCAATTTTTCTTGAATTGGAGGTTAATTAAAAATTACACAAATTATAAGAAAAAAGAGATTTAGCTTTTTCTGTTAAGTTGGTTGTGCTTACAGAGTTAAAGAATCTAAATGGGTACAAAAAAATTATAACTATTTCTAATTCAATAGGTATATGGAGAAACCGCTCATTGATCCAGTTAGTAAAAAAAAAAAAATGAAGGAAAGTGCTTCAAATAACGGTGAAACAGAAAGCATTGTAAGGCTTCAGATTCCATATTTCGAGAGATATTTAAGATATTTTTAGCATACATTTTGTAAGGTTAGACATTGAAAGGTTTCATTTTCTTGGAATTTGTTTATTGAGTCAATTAGTGCACTCAGTCATTTTAACTAACATCGTACAAATTTTTAACAGACCGAACTTTGAATTTTATTGTTGCTGAAAGTCTTAAGCAAATTGATTTATCGTTTTTTTTCTATGCATTGTAAATTGTAGAAATAAAATGATAAGTTGAGGCTGTTAAAAATGTTTCCGATGCGATTTACAATTCTTTGTCTTGATTGACTCTTCTTTTGGAAAAAATAATTTGTTTGTCCTTGATAATATAAATAGTTATTACAACTCCCGTGTTTAGGAACACTACATCACGGAATAAAAATTTTATGGACTTAAATTAAATTTGAGTCCAGAATATTCTTATCCCATGGTGTAGTTTTCCTAAACACGGAAGCTTAAATAACTATTTTTTCTTTATAAATAAGGGGGATTTCGTTTAAATAACTTAATAAACTCATTTGAGAAAAGCACTGTAACACAGTGGTTTCGGTTGTATGGAGAGAGCGTCAAAATTCGATAAAATCTGAACCGCTCAACCGATCTTGATGAAACTTTCAGGCATTATAAAAGATTTCATAAGACATCATCATAATAAATTTCCACCTACCGCCACGCCCACTTATAAAAAAAATAATATAATCCCAATAATTGCTACAAATTTGGGTTGTTTTCATAGGAATTTTTGTTTTAGATAAGGCTTTTTTTATCAATTTAAAAGTTTATTCATACGCCTACTTTTTGGGGCTTCTTAGAATTTGTTTTATCATATTGAGGAGTATAGTCTCATTTCAATAAAATCGGAACGAAACAATAGATTTTAATGAAGCTTTAAGGCATGGTAAACAATAGATCAGGGTTGATTACAGACAATTTTGGCTACTGATTTCCCCATTTATGTTTGTTTGTAGCCCAAATGTCATAATTTTTTTTCTTAGACACCGAGCAAAAATACATTGAACCTACTAGTAACAGAAATATGAAATGTTTATAAATAAACAAAATTCGTAGATGATGTGAAATCAAAAGAAAAACTTAAATTTTACTGTTAGTGGGTGATTCTAGGTGGTAAGACTATATTTTTCAAAAAGCTGTGAGTTTTCTCAATACTTGGGTCAAAATTTTATTTTTAAGCTACTTTGAGGACTAGGTTTAAATTTTACCTAAACTTCAAAGAAAAATAAAAAAAGCAACTTTAACCTCTGCGGAATTTTACCATTTTAACTTTTAAAATAAAAATCTAAATATCACTTAAGAATTGGAAAAATATTCTACACACCTTGTTTTTGTATCTCCATCAAAACAAAAATTCCTTTGAACAAATATGGACCTATGTTGAGACCGTGCAATTATCTCACTTTAAATGAGAAACCAAATCTGATAGCACGTGATATTTATTATGAAATGCTTGTAACAGTAAACATTGACCCATTATCTGTTATAAAAAGCCGAGAAACAAACAAAACAAGCACTGTATTTTTTTCATTTTTGTCGTATGGGCGAAACCACTGTGTGTAAGTAGAAATCTTCATCATCGGAAAATAAAAGTTCAGTCATTGACGTCGCACACTGGGGCCAGTTGTACGGGGAGCATGCTCAAAATACAAAAAATGAGATTAAAGGTTTCTTCCGTAAAAAAATTTGTCTGCAAAGTTGACCTATCAATCTGTTAAAAGATTTTGAGGTCGGAAAAGCTATAGGCTGATAGAGAATAAGCGGTAAAACGTTGTGATTTCAGTAAATTGAAGGATCGGTGTGCTCTAGTCGATCATTTAAAAGTTGAAAAAAAGCAATTTCCCACCGAATTAAAAAAAAATAAAAATGAGGTGTCATAGAGCAGGGTCAGTAGATAATGAATTTTTAATGATTTTTATTAATTTTTTTTTCTAATTTGCAACAGTGGCATTTGCAACGAAGTACATAGTCATACAAAATAGATGGTCCGTTATTAGAAACAAATGCTAGAAGTGAAAGCTTCTGTTTCAATTTAAAAAAATAATTTTAAATATTTTATACGGATTTTTTCTTTTTTTATGTAATTAACTAGAATACTCTCTATGGCACCTCATTTTTATTTTGTTTTTAATTCGCTGCGAAATTGCTTTTTTTCAAATTTTAAATGACCGACTAGAGCACACCGCTCCTTCGATTCAACTTTTACCACTTATTCTCTATCAGCCTATAACTTTTCCGACCTTAAAATCCTTACAGATTGATAGACTGTTATTTCAACTTCGCAGACACAATTTTTTTCGGAAGAAACCGTTAATCTCATTTTTGCAGTTTGAGCATGCTCTCCATACAACCAGCGCCAGTGTGCGTCGTCGATAAGTAATTTTTTTAAAAAGGTTTTGCTATAAAATCTCAATTTACTTTCTCTGTTAAATTTTAATTTTCTTTTCTCTTTTTTTCGGAAAATATTAATGTTTCGAAAATTTGTTATTTTAATAGCTAAAAAGCTAAAGCTGAAAGTAAAATATGCCTTGTTGTATGATTTGTTTGATAAAAATATAAATTTATGAAAAAAAAAAAAAATCAAAAATCGTTAGAGAGGTTTTCTTTTGAATTGTCGGTGCCTACGCAATAGTATTCAGACTTCTTTGAAACGTCTGGAAAAATAAAAATTACAAAAATTTACCATATTCCTTTTTTTTAATCATGTTTTTTCATTAAATATACATCTTTAATTGATCTGTACTTGAAAGTTGACTTATTTGTTTGTGCGATTGTGAGCTTCTCTTTTCAAACATAGTTCTTTAATGATGCACACTTTTTGTGTATATTTTTTAAAAATGTTTTAAAATTTATAATTCTGGTTTTGAATTTTGTCTGTTTCATAAAATAAATCAGATAAAAATATAAGAAAAAACAATTAACCGCAATAATATTGATTTTTTATAAATATTCAGCCCTATCGAAGTGTCCGTCGTAAAGGAAAGTTTTTTGATTTCCTACGGATCGAAGGATTTTTTTTTTTTCATTTAAGCTTGTCGATGGAATACCTTGAAGCAAAAATCTTTCCTTTTCTGTTCCGAAGGATACATCGCTTGCTTCGATTTTAATACTGAACGATTTTAAAGACAGTGTTTGTTTAACCAATTTAAACACTATTCACGGCTTAAAAAAAACTGTAACTTGTAAGTCGTATTTGAAAATATGAACTTATATGCTCACCTTTAAGAAAGTCTAGTTTTTGCAGATGTAGGCTGAAATTAACATATAATTTTAGGAGTTCCAAAGCCGTTTTTGGCAAAGAGCTAGGTGGCAAAGTGCCCATCATTCAACACTCCAATCTCTCAGTAGCTCTATATTCCAGCACAATATAGTTACCCTATTTCTCTTTTACCCTCTTTGAAAATGTTCTCAAAAATCCTAAAACACCTTTGTTCTCTTCAAATGCATAAACACCATTTTTAAGCTGAAAAACAAAATTCTGTTGGTAGTAATTTTGTTTTGTTTGGAACTATGCAAGCAATTATTTTAAACAATCTCCTTGGACGCAGAATAGCCCCGCCCCCTCTCTTTTCTGTGCATTTTTGATGACCAAATAAAAATAAATATCTTATCTTTCTAAAGAGTATGACCAAGGCGAAACGATCTTGTATTAACTCAATGTGACTTCCAAGACCCAGAAATCGAAGTGCTTACCTACATTCTTTGAATAGGTAAGCGTAAAAATGTTTTTTATACAAATTTAATTACTCCAACTGCAACAGTCACACAACACTAAACATCAGTTATAGTAAATGTTGGTCTTTAACGGTGATAAGTTTAATTGTTCTGAACTCGCCTTATATGTACGGCTTGAGGTTAAATATCAGAATTTTAATTAACGAGATTCCCTAAAAATGGTCATAAAATGTTTATGTTTTCACACGAATCGAAGTAAAGTTAGTATACATACATTCATATATTCATTACTGACTACTGAGTAAATTAATGACTAACGTCTTTAAAAGGCACCATCAATCTATTTCGAGTGTGGGATTGTGGGATTGTTCAACATTTTCAACTTTATAGTACGCACTTAACGTTAACCATCACAAATCTATTTTACCTTCGGGAGTCTTACATTTTTAATGTTAAATGTATGTATTTTTAATACTATTGGAATGCAATAAATTTAAAGTAAAATGTCAAACTAAAGTAAAATGGCCCCACCGTTCAAGAGAACACATTTTATTATTTTAAATTAAAATTCATACAGTGGGGAGAAATTTTTTTTTCCTTTGCTAAATTTATTAAATCTTAAAAAATTGAAACCAATTTGATTTAAAATCTAAATGAAATTTTTTATAAGAAAAGTTTCATAACGAATTTCTAAATGAAATCAAAAACATGCAATTTCGAAAAAAAAACATCGTTATTTTGTTTTTTGGAACGACTTATGGCATTTTGGGTCCATAGTGCAAAAGCAGTGACCGAAATCGTAAAGTAAATTTTTTAAGCTTTTACCAGTAAACGCAATGGATTGTAATTCATCCAGTTTTATGGCGTTTAGTGTCATTAAAGGTTTATAGACTGCTAATTGAGTAAGGCACTCTTGAGATCTTGATTATAGACAACAATTTGTTCGAAACGGTTTCAACATTAAAGAATGCATAATATAAACAACTTAAAAATGTCATTATACTCGTATGTAGATGATAATTAATTTAGCAAGAAATTCGAACACCAATAAATGTCTATTTTTTTTAAATTTCATTCCGCAATAAACAAAAACTTTAATCCTGGCTGATGTGGCTGAGGCGGGTGTTTCTGTGCATATAAAGACTGCGGAATTCTGGACATTTTCTTGTTTGAATTATTAAAGGAGTTATGTAAGTTTTGGCGCTTTTACTTTTATTATTAACCGTCATGGTAGTGGCGTAGTTCAGTCGTAGTCATCAGAGATAGGATCTGAGTACAGAAAATGCTAAGTGACGGAAGACCTTAGTTATGTTAATTTATTTCATGCTTTCTAGAAAACATTTAAGGCAACAATGTTTTTTTTACAGATAAATTTACTAATAAAATAAACCCGGTCTTAAATTATGTGCAACCCAGTGATAATTATTATGAAAAGTAACTTTAAATAAATGATAAAATGCAGGTTCGTCTAATTCCTGTTTTGTGCGCTCGAATTAATGTTAACAGCAGCTGTCATTGAACACGTTGTAAATTTTGCTTATCTACAAATTATAATATCAATTATTTGCAACCTATATCGAAAGAAATAGTTCATTAAAATGGAAGTTAATGCTAATGGTTGAATTCCTAATTCAGTAAATAAAATTTGACTGGACCGAGAGATTGGAGACAGAAAACATGGTTTGTGGATTATCGATACCTAATGTCGATTTCCTTTCAACGATTGGAGATGAAATCTTTTTTTTGTTGTAAGGAACTCGCAAGAAATTTCGTGTGTGCAAGTCGGTATAAATCTTTCTATAATGAAAGATTTGATTTTTTTAGAAAAATTGATCTTTCACTCCAGAATATCGCTGCTGATGTATATAAAAAAATCGGGTGGCACAACGGCTCATGAAGAACCAGGCCCTAGTGACTAACAACTCGCAACCATTCCTGTGTGCGCCAATCGACAGGAATGGAAGGGACCTACAATTTTATGCCGGATCCGAACGGCTAGACGAGCAGCACTTATTCGTGGCAAGCGATACTCTTGGAGGATTTGTCAATTCCTCGCAAGAGGCAGTAGCCCTGAAAAAAACTTTTTAGTTTTTGCTGCTGATGTATGAGTCAAAGAATAATCGGATGGCCCAGTCAGAATGAGCGTTTATAAAGAATAATCTAGTACTGCAGACTTTTCTTTCATAATTCGTAAGATGATGTCATGCGAAGCGAGCTTGTAATGTTTCTCGGGGAACATCGCAAGGATGCCGTAGCCGCTATCTTGGATTTAACAAATTACTACTTTTTTAGTGAATAACTCGAACATACTTCACTTCTAAGTTCTTATACAAATAGTTAGGGCGTTAAGGGCATATTTTAGGTCAAAACTTTCACTTCATCCTGACGGGATAGGCTTTGGTACAATCATAGTCCATATCCTAACTTTACTTTTAAGAAGTGTTGCCATAGTGGCAGCACAGGCAGATCGACGATAAGAGTGTTGCCTCCTGACCAGGTTATAAGAACAAAATTATATGTCCTTATAAATTGACCTATAAATCGAGAACCAGACATATCGGACGACGACGCGGAATTACTCGTTGGATTCAAAATACTTAAATTCATAGAACGGATGGGTTGGGGGCGCAAAATTCCCTCAGCGGTTAATGGTTTTTGATTGTCAGAAAATAATGGTAATTAATGGAAAATAGAAAATTTTAAGAATATTAAACCAGTATTGAGTCGTACGAATTTTGTTCAAGGTGTTATTCAAAAGATTGAGATCAAAAGTTAAGTTTAATCAAAATTATCAAAATTATGCCAATAAAACCTATTTTATTGAATTAAATTGGAAAAACTATTCACCGATTTATTATGCAAAAATTGTAATAAACAAAAATCAATTATGGGCGTGGTGACCAAAAAACTTATTCAAAGTAGCTTTTTTCAAATTTAAAAAAAATAGCCGTTACTCCAAAGTCGTTACGATTTGGTATTCATTCTGATATGTCATGACCATTGATAATGGGACACCCTGTATACATGAAGATAAGAACCGAATGACAAAATGGCTGCTTTCAGCTGTTTTTATGAAATTCATTAAAAAAAACGATATTGAATGTATTTTTTCAAAACTTTGTGTTGCAGAATTTGAATCTGGACGTAGTTTTTTGTGGCTTGAAAGTACAAAAAGTCCATGATGTGCTTAAAGTAATGAGAGAAAACGGGTCTGATCAATTTTGGCAGTCTACCATCGAAACTGTGTCATCAAACGCTCAAAAAAGAGCAATTCGAAACGCAGATGAAATCAAATTCAAGAAATTATTTTTAAAACAAATTGACATTGTAAGCATACAGGTTTCCGAAAAATTTTCTTCTATTGAAAAATTAAAGTTTTTTAATGTCGTACGGTACAAAAATATATGAAAATAGCCCTAAAACCAAAATTTTTCTGATGTTTTGATAAAATATTTGATTGAATACTATACCCAAAATATTTGAGTTAAGTCAACTGAAAAAATAAATTGACCGTTAAATTTAATTTTGTAAGAATTGGCATATAATAATTATTAAAAAATTAAGATGCCGTTAAAAACATCAACAACAGCGTAAATTATTGTACGGGATAAATCTTCTTTCGCACTCGTTCAGTTGCTAGAGTTCCAAAAGATCTCGACATTCACAAATCCGCTGGCCCGGATAGTATTCCTCCCATTGTTCTAAAGAGGTGTTCTTCAACGCTGGTAAAACCACTGCGTAAGCTTTTCCATCTGTTTTGGTCTCTTTTCGAGTGGTTGGAAAACAGCAAATGGTCCAGCCTGTCCTTAAAAAAGGCGTAGCATCCTAACCAGCAAACTATCGACCAATTGCACTTACGTCCCTTCTTTCCAAGGTCATGGAAACGCTGATTAATTGCCAGCTCAAGAAATATCTCGAGGAACGAAAACTTCTTAATGACCGGCAGTACGGCTTTCGTAGCAATATGTCCACTGGTGATCTGATGGTATATCTCACCGAACAGTGGAACAAATCTTTACATCGTTTTGGAGAAAGTAAGATTATTGCACTTGATATTTCAAAAGCGTTTGATAGAGTTTGGCATCAAGCTCTCTTATCGAAAATGCGCGCATTTGATTTCCATGAACCTCTTCTTTGTTGGATTAGAAATTACCTTTCGGCCCATTCAATACAAGTCGTATTGGACGGTTTCAAACTGAAATCCACAAAATAAATTCTGGTGTGCCCCAGGGCTCTGTTTTGTCTCCGACTCTCTTCCTTATTTTTATAAATGATCTTTTGTCTGAAGCTTCTAATCCATTAAACTGTTTCGCTGACGACAGTACCCTCAGCTTCTCATATTCGTTTACAGATTCTCATCCATGTCCTTCGGATGTGGAACTTGAACGGCAGCGTGTGATAAGCTCATTAAATTCTGATCTTGACAGCATTGTCCAATGGGGAATCAAAAATCGCGTAGAATTTAATGCTTCAAAAACTCAATGCTGTCTAGTGTCGTCAAAACGAAACCCACCCCTCATGCCACTATCCATGAGTGGTTCGTGCATTGAGGAAACCGAAAAGCTTTCAGTCCTCGGTATGTGTATCACAGACCACCTTCTGTGGAATGACCACATATTCGACGTCGCCAAAAATGCTGCTAAGTGCTAAGGTTTTCTTCGGCGATGAAAGAAATTTGTCTCCCCTTCTAATCTGGCTGTAATCTATAAAGCCTTTATTCGTCCAAAACTCGAGTACAACTCTCATGTTTGGGCAGGTGCGCCAATAACTCACTTGAGTCTATTGGATAGAATTCAAAGAAGAGCTATAAAAATGATAGGTGAAAGGAATATAACTGATACATTTGCTTCTCTATAACACCGCCGCAATGTTTCTTGTATTTCATTATTTTATCGTTATTTTCATAAACAGTGCTCTAGCGAAATAGCCAGTTGCATTCCGCCCTTCAAACAATTCAACGGTAATACTCGTGCTTCTAGGAATGCCCATCAGTTTACCCTTCAGCCCAACTTCGGACGTACTGTCAAGTTCAGGGATTCTTTCTTTTCCCGCACCACGCGAATGTGGAATGCTTTGCCCGATTATATCTTTCCCTCCCATTTTAATATTTCGAACTTCAAAACCAATGTGCATCGGTTCCTCCTCTTAAATCCTTCCCTATTTTCCTTAAACCCGCACTGTGTTCAATCATATTAAGGGTAGTCACAACCCCTTTAGTGCGCGCACATCATAAAAAAAAGATAAAACTTTGACTCCAAATTCTCCTCCGGTTGGAATCTAAAAGTCCAAAAAATATTTTTGAATGTTTTGATCAAGGATCAAGTTTATGCACTTTAAATATTAATCTGCAATATTCTATCTACCTTCACTATATTGGAACTTATTTTTTTTGCGTTTTAAAGAATTATAAGACGTGTCTTAGAAGCATGCAAGGCCAGGAGAGATCGAGCAACTTAGATCTAAGATCAAAAGAAATAGAAATGCTGTAAAAGTATAAGTTTTTATAAGCAAGTTCTTTTTTGAAAAAAAGCGACAATGCCTTGATTTTTTTAATGTATAAACAAATAAGTTTTTAACTCAAAAATAAATAAACGAAACCGTATTCAAAATTGTTGTTTTTAATACATTTTACTTTGATCTAATGATATTTTGTAGCCAACACGGAACTGAAGATCAGAAATTCATGCAAATCCGGCTCAACTGTCACAAGTTAAATTAAAGAATAAATAATGTTCCATTATGTACTATTTTAAAGTATGTTACAATTGGGAGCGGGTTAAATGTCTGGATTTTAAAATTCTGTATAACCAAAATTCTGTTTAAATTTCTTTTTGAAAATGCTGTATGTAATTTTAATGTGATCTCCATTTCTTGCCTTTGCTCAGCCTCGTTTTGAAAATCACTTAATGATATTCTGAAACTATCGTATTCGTTAACAGACGTTTTTTGTTACAAAAAAAAAAACATTTTTATAATGTAATTTTGCTCATACAGAATTTTGGTCATAGAGAATTTTGAACATACAGGATATTAAAATACCGAATTTGCTTCATACAGAATTTTGAAAACAAAATTTTGACACATACAGAATTTCGACCCTAACCCGTTACAATTAAATAGGCATACATTTTGTATGTCAAAAAAGTAGGTGATTTCACGTTATAATAGGTAAGGCAACCGAAAAAGTCAACCAAATTAGTTGCAAGTCTATTGACCAATTGAAGCTATTGTCTGATGTTAAAAATACATTAACAAAATACAAAAGTCTCTTTACATAGTCCGAATGTTAGAATAAAGACATTAAATTTATCTCAGTTGGATTACCATCACATCTTTTCATCAAATAGTTTTTTCTGACAAAATAAAAAAGTCCCACGTTTGTCAAGAGTTTCTTCCCTTCGGGCTTTCAACTAAACAAATGGGTCATCAACAGAAAAACAAAACACATACATTAAACCTTTTACTAATTGCATGAGAGACTAACAAAAATGATTAACCACAATGCGCTTCGTTCGACAAGCCCCTCTTATTTCAATTCAAAGCACCTAAAGAGCTTCTTATCACAATCTTGAAATCACAATAAATGTGGCTACCTACAAGCTCAAAAGATCAAGCAGCTGGAACATGTTATTAGTGTAGTATTTGGCCAACTTCCAGCTGGCTCATGCAGAGCGATGGCGACAGCCGGAGCAACAACAAAAACACAACTAACGAAATGCAAATGCCAAGATTAATATCTTCGTATATAATTAATATGCAATTAGCATAATTAATAACTTTGCTCTGTAGTTGGTGAGTTGAACTAAAATTATTTAGTTAGTGATGTTTGAACTTTTGAGTACTTTGAGAGACATAATTACATAATCTCGACAGAAAAAATCTTTAAAATAAGCAGGGCATTGGGGGAAATCTGATTTTTTGATACAAAAAAAAAAAACAGAATCTTAATGTCCACTGTCCATTTGATGGGGAGTTGAATGCATTTATGAAATCCAAAGTCAAATCAATAGTCAAAGGTGTTTAACTGCATTTTAAGTATGAAAGAACACGTGAGTACAATCGATCGGAATTTGCTTTTTTAATATAATGTTTCTCATAAATATAGTTTGCAATCCCAGTTCAACAAGTAACGTTCCACAGTTAAATAAAATAAAATAAAAATAGTTTTCGTATTTCCTATTAGTTAAGGCGTTAGGGGCATCAACCTTGCACTTCATTCTGACGGAATGAGCGTTGGTACACTAACAGTCCACGTCCCAAGTTTACTTTTAAGAAGTGTTGCACAGTGGCAACTCTGGCAGATCGACGGTCGTATGAGGGTTGCCTTCTTACTCTTAACAACGAAATTCCACAAAAATTGGCATATAAATCGAGAACCAGACATGGGACGATACGCCTCGTTGGATTCAGAATACTTGAAGCCACATAGGACCATATTATTTTTTTGACCCCTCCCCAACCGTGCGCACTGGTGAAACCAAACAACCTCGACATATATGGGTGCAAGGTTTGACCCGAAATGTGCCTTTAAAGCCCTTACTTCTAAATATATGGTTTTATTTTACAAAAATGTATTTGTCCTAGCAACACTACCTCCCAGATTATAACATTTTGCTTAAAACACTATATCAATGACTTCGTTAACCTGGAATTGATTTTGATCGAACAATCGATAGATGTATATAATAATTATTATAGAATGCAATATCTTATGGGGACCAACCTTATAATATTGAACTCTTAAGTAATATAACGTTGGATTTTATACACGAGGGTATCAGATAATAATTTAAATTAATCGAATAGACTGGTTAGCTGTGATTGCTTGTTGTTGATCCGCTTTGAAGATAACATTGTGTTTACTTTCAATGTCTCATTAGAAGAGATAAGATTCTATATTATAGGTAAGGTATATTTGATTTTTAATTTATAGTGGCTCTAAGATGATTATATGTACACACATAGTATCTATAAATACCTTATAATAATAATAAAAATTATATAATTTAAATTATAATGTATGTTTGTTTATGTGTTAACAAAATATATAATATAAATAGGCAAGTGAATATACCATTTAGTAAGGAACAATTGCGTTTTTGAATATGTTTGTCTGAAACTTATATATAAATAAATAAATCGGGTGGCACAACGGCTCATGAAGAACCAGGGCCTAGTGACTAACAACTCGCAACCATTCCTGTGTGCACCTTTCGACAGGAATGGAAGGGACCTACAATTTTATGCCGAATCCGAACGGCTAGACGAGAAGCACTTATTCGTGACAAGTGATACTCTTGGAGGATTTGTCAATTCCTCCCAAGAGGCAGTAGCCCTGAAAAAAAACCTTTTAGTTTTTAGGTGGACGAGGCTGGGAAGCGATCCCAGACCTCTAGCATGACAGTCGAACGCACTAACCATTACGCTACGGGCTACTACACTCTGGAACTTAAGGTTGCTCAAAACACCAAATTCCCCCAAATTCACCCATGCATTTTTGAGAGAATGGTTACAATGATAATTTTTCAAACTTTTTGGTGTTACTTGAAAACTAAGCTGAATTTGAGAATTTTCGTACAAAAACTTTTTGTAGGAAAGTTATTTTTTTACCATAATTGACAGTTTAAAAAAATTTATAAAAAAAATTAAAAAGAAAAATATAACGAAAACCAACCTTAAACAAATCAGAAAATCATAGATTTTTAAATTTTGTACTAAATTGCATATAACTTTTGTTTTTTTTTTTTTTTGAATAAGAAAAGGAGAGACTCAAACCTGTAATATGACGCATAGATATTTTTTTCCAAAATTGGGGAACATTATATATCCTTTTAAAAATAACATTTTTTTTTTTGTTATTTTTAATTTTTTTGCTCGTAAGCCTCTTTTTTACTTGTAATGCATGAGCATAATATGGCAAATTTTCCATTCTTGAAATAATTTGATGTGGACATTTTGATAAAAAAAAAAAACTCGCTACGATAGTAAATAATTCGAAAACAGACTGTATCTGCCCGTCTGTCTATTTGTATGCACACAGGCCTACAGACTGAACGATTTATATATTTTTTTATTTATAACTTCACTATATGAAGTTAGCAGGGCAGTATGAAATTTTTTTTCAAATTGAGGACTTCAAAATTTTTAACTAACATTTCCTGAAAAGCAAAATAAACTGCAAATTTGGAGTCTAACTTTAAGCTTCTAAAAAAAAACTAATAGTAACCAACATTTGAGAATGAAATCACCAAAAATCCATTTGAGACTCGGAAAGCTATCCGCAGTATGATTCAACTTTAACTTTTATCGGCGGTATTCATACTGCCGATGTTGTATTTGATATTCATGTAAGATCCTACTATGGATAACTACTATGGAATACTTCTATGGATATAGCTTTTCCAATAAAACACGGGTACTATGTGACCTGCTAACTTCACAGTGAAATTAGCAGGTCACATATAGTGTATCTCGAGATTACTCGATGATCTGCAAAATCGGGAATAGAAATGCAAAATAAATGCAAAAAAACTGCAAATTACTGCGTTGGTCCCGTTGCTCTAGGTGAAAGTTGCCCTGCCAACTTCACAGACGTTATGTGGAATGCTATACCCGAATCTATGTTTCCCTCGCATCTAGAACTTTTAAACAAATGTGCATCGGTATCTCTTCTTTAACCCTTCCCTATTTTCCTAACGCTAGCACTGAGTTTATTTACCCTAATGGTAGTCAAAATCCCATTATTTAGTGCACATTATTAGAAAAAAGAAATATGTAGGACTGGATCGCACGACTAAAATATAGCTGACATTGACGGTGTAGATATGGTAATAAAAATAAATAAATAAATTGGGTGGCATAACGGCTCGTGAAGAACCAAGGCCTAGTGGCTAACAACTCGCAACCATTCCTGTGTGCGCCTGTCGAAAGATATAATAATGGTTTGATAACATTTGTATGTCATTTACAAGAAAATAATAATAACATGTTAAAATAGCAATTTTGAATTTTTGATTGGTTTCATACAAACAAGTTTGGACAAAAAGTTAAAAACCAACAATTTTTTTTATGCTTTTATTATTTCGTTGGAAAAAATAATTTAAACAAATTTAAAATGCAATATTTTTTAACTTATTAAGAAGTACCAAACTGGAAAATAATGATAAAATCAACCAAGCCAATTACGAGACATGCTAACCAAGTATAAAAAAGTCAATTTTTTCTTAAAAAAAGACCATAACTTTATCTCCATTAGTCGAATTTTTTTGTAAGAATAACGGGGTATGCAGATCTATTAAAACTAATCTAAAGACTACATATCCGAATTTAATCAAAATCGTTTTAGCTGTTTTCGAGAAAACAGCTATGTGTATACATCAGGCCGACGGATGCCTTGACGAAAATCACTTATTTGGACTTCTACAACAACATAATGTTAGTTTTGATTAAGGCCTTGAATATTATTTTGACACGAAGCCAATACTTTTGCCCTATAGAGCAAGTAAAAATAACCGTACAATATGAAAACGGTTTTTAGGCTGACATGCAATTTATTTTTTGTCAAAAGCATTTTTACTTACTTCCTCTGATATTTCCGATTGAGTGTCATAAACATTCCGGTAAAAATAAAAATGTCCTCACTCTAAGTTTTTCTAAAAAAACTGATATTTCATAATTTTTAAAAAGCTTACTAAAGGTGTACTGTGGCGTATGTGGAACTTTTTTTTTAATAGGAGCTAGATCTTATATTATTCATAGGAGCTAGAGCCATGGTTCAAAATATAAACAACCCAAGGCCCGAATCAGTCCATCCGCCATCGTGCACAGGAGTTGAATATGTGTCCATCCACTTTATGGAATTAAGCGAATTTTGCTTAGCGATGAAGCTCACTTTTGCTTTTGGTTGCATGGATACGTCAATAAACAAAACTGCCGTATTTGGAGTAATGATAATCCTCAAGTGTATGTTGAGACACCGTTACATCCACAAAAACTGACTGGTCCATATAAAAACGATGCTGATCAGAACGTTACCGTCAATGGTGACCACTATAGAGCCATGATTACTGAATTATTCATTCATCAATTGAACAACCATGATGTGCTGGAGCTGTGGTTTCAACAATGCGCGCACAGTGTGGGAATTCGCTCATCTAGCGGAATTAAATTAATAGCGCTTACAGCTTAACCTTTTTGATATTTTTTTTTTCGCAAGATTTATCATAGATATGTGAGTAATGAAATTTAACTATAATTATTTATATACTCCGCCAAATTTTTGGACTACAGAGCTCTGAAAGTACAAGTTTTTGGCAGTTTGGTAGACCAATTTGAAAAAATTAATTACGGTAAAAAAAAGAATGGACATAAATACTAACCTTTAAAACTACGTTTAAGTTGAGTTGATATGTGTGTTAGGGTTGCCAGATACTCAATTTAAAATGGTGTTCAATTTTTCTTGCCCGAGCAAAATTTTGACTTTGAGGTCAATTTTTTTCAAAAAATGCGTAATAAACATAAAGTTTTCTTATTTTTACCTGATGAACAAAACAATAATAAAAAAAAACTCATTAATAAGTACACCCAAAAACGGGAGTGGGTCATAATACTATTTTTCAAAATTCTGTATGACAAAATTCTGTGTGGTCAAAATACTGTAAGACCATAATTCTGTATGTCATTATACTGTTAATATAAAATTCTGTATGTCAAAATACTGTACAAACAAAATACTGACTTGCAAAATTCTGTTTTGTAAAATGCTGTACGGCAGTTCAATACTGTTTTTTTTTTTTTTTTTGAAGAAGAAGAAATTTCCTTAAACAAAAATAAAACACACATCTTATATAATACTAGTTTTGAATATAATTGTGTTGTGTTTACTGACAATCAAATCATAACTACAAATATAATTATGTTAGTTAGAAAGTATATGTACATATATGTAAATCCTGAGAAAAACAAATCAAACTTTTCTACAATTATGTACATATTATGTCAAAATCAATTTATGTACATAAATTTAATTTGTTTGCAATTCGTTTTAGGTATGTATGTATGTATGCAATTTAGGGCCAGTTTGTTCACAGTGGGTTAAATTTAGTATGTGACTTTTATAGGCTTTAATTAAACAACGCTAATCAACCAAAATTGGCTGATTAGTGAAATCCATGATTAGCAACTCATAATTTGAATTAAAAAAAAAAATTTGATCAACGAACACATTTGAGGATTTCCCAGCTCCACTAATCATGGATTAAAGATGATTGGCTGTGAACAAACTGGCCCTTAGGATGTATTGTAATAATATAATAATAACTTTAGTAATAGTTTTTTTCTTCATATTTTAGCGCCTTAAATAATATACATACATAGCGACAAATGTATGACATGTACATATGTACATAAAATAGAATTCATTCATGAAATAAAATTGTATTTTCACAAACTAAAGAGATATGTAAGTTGAAATTAAATAGAGAAAGTAAGAAAGAGTGAACAAAAAATTACTATAATAAATTGATATAAAAATTGACATTTGCCAAAAAAGACGAGAAAACTAAAGAAATAATTTTAGAGAGAAAATTAAGTGAATGAACAAGAACTAAATAAGTGTAGAATTTAGTTTTCTCTCTCCTTTTTCCTTAGCTCCCAACTAGGTACCGACATAATATTAATCAACAATTGAAGCTTGCTTCTTTATCATCATATGTAGTAGCCCGTAGCGTAATGGTTAGTGCGAGGAATTGACAAATCCTCCAAGAGTATCACTTGTCACGAATGAGTGCTTCTCGTCTAGCCGTTCGGATTCGGCATAAAATTGTAAAATTGTAAAATTGACAAGCGCACACAGGAATGGTTGCGAGTTGTTAGTCACTAGGCCCTGGTTCTTCATGAGCCGTTGTGCCACCCGATTTATTTATTTTTTTTTCTTTATCATATTTCGATCTTTTATTGTTTCAAGTGGTTATAAGAATGTTATGACGTCAGTATAAAACCTCTAATAAATAATCCGTATTTCAAAGTTCTGTAAAAATGCTGTAAAAGAAATATCGTTTTGGTAATGTAAGCGCATTTTTTTGATATTATGAAAACGATATTTCTTTTACAGCATTTTTACAGAATTTTGGTATTTTGATCAACCAGAATTTAGCTATACAGAATTTTGACATACAGTATTTTGCTCATACAGCATTTTACACATATAGAATTTTGACATACAGTATTTTGGAACACATCAAAATTTTGCTCGGGCAAGAAAAATTTAACACCATTTAAAATTGAATATCTGGCAACCCTAAATACCTATCAGCTCAACTTAAACGTAGTTTTAAAGGTTTTAAAGGATAGTATTTCTATTAAAAAAAAAAGTACAAAATGAGGTCCCTACCATTAGCACCGACAGAGAAATTGACATTGACATGGGTCAGGGTACACCAAAGTAAGACTTTTCTTAAATCGTCAAAAAGTGATGTCAAAGTTGAAAATCAGACTTTACTGTACAACAATATTTTTCTTAGAATATGACCAAGAATCACATCCCAAAGTATGGTACACGAATTACCGGACACCCTGTATCACTCACTTAGATCCTCGGACCTATTACGTTCGTGATGTTTCCCTTACGGGACATAGGGCCTCCACTACACGTACGCGCCATCGTGTACGATTTCTTGAAATATATTTCAGCTCTCTCCAACTTTTCCCCAGTCGAGCCGATTCCTGTTCGACTGTTCTTCGCCATGTACTTCTTAGCCGGCCCACTTGCCTTCCCTCCTGTGTGAGCGGGTTCCACTGCATTGCTTGAGATGCAATGCACCGATCGCCTTTTCGAAGCGTATGGCCAATCCACTGCCACTTTTTTCTTCGTATAATACAGTCAATGGGCTCCCGACCCGTTCTCGCATGAAGTTCGGCATTGGAGATACGGTAGGGCCAGAAAATCCTCAAGATGTTTCGTAGACATCTATTAACGAAGGTTCGCAGCTTTCTAGTGACAGTGACTTTCCAAGTTCTGCATCCGTAAAGCAGAACGGATTCAACATTGGAGCGGAACAGTCGTAGCTTGGTCTTTAAGCTAAAAGAGTTGTTTCTCCATATTTTGGACAGAATTCCGAACGCAGCCTTTGCTTTTCTGATTCGGCTGTTTACGTCCAGTTCAGTTCCGCCACCCGTAGAGACAATACTCCCAAGATATTGGAAATCCTCTACCATCTCTACCGGTTGTCCAGAAATATTTACTTGGATTGATGAGGAAGTTCTGGCTGATCCTTTTAGTTTTTGCTGAGTTGATCTTAAGCCCTACGATTTCTGCTTCTCTCTCCACCCTTGTTGTCATTTGATGGAGATCCATGATCCTATGAGAGAGTAAGCATACGTCGTCCGCGTAGTCCAGATGTTTGAGGTGAGATTGCAGAGTCCACTGAATTCCTCCATTTCCATTTGACAAAGCTGCGTGCAGTACGTTACTTATAACCAACAGGAACAGTATTGGTGACAGTATACAGCCTTGCCTAACTTCACTTTGGATTTCAAACTCCTCTGACAGCCTACCTTTGTGTAAAACGTGACACTTGGATTCATCATATGTAGCCTTGATAATAGCAATCAATTTATCTGGGATGCCCCTCCTGCGCAAAGCAAGCCAAATAAATTCTCTATTGACACTGTCGAACGCCTTTTCAAAATCGATGAACAGCAGGTGAAGTGGTGATCGATATTCAACGCACTGTTCGATGATGATCCGCAAGGTGTTGATGTGATCCACACAGGAAGATCCAGTGCGGAAACCTGCTTGTTCGGCGTCGAGTGTGTCTTCGAGGTGGTCTTTAATTCGGTCCAATACTATCCTTGCTATTATCTTGGCTACTGCAGGCAGAACGCATATTCCTCTCCAGTTTTCGCACTGTGTGAGATCTCCTTTCTTTGGGAGCTTGACAATCGTTCCTTTTTTCCACTCTTCAGGAAAGCTCTCTTAACAAGTGGGTGCAGTAGCTCGCTCGATGTTGTTGGGGCTGCTCCTAAGAGCTCTGCAGGAATACCGTCAAGTCCAACCGCTTTGATGTTCTTCAGTGCATTGATGGCGGTCATAATTTCTTCTTTACTGGTGGGTACGGTGAGTATTCGCGAAATTATTACTTCGGGTAGCTCAGTGGGAATAGGGTTCACTTCACTGGCGAAAACGCGGTTTAAAACCGCAGAAAAAATTCCCTCCACCTTATGAGCTGGTCCTCATCCGAAATTAGCAGGGATCCGTTTGTGTCTTTAACCAGGTGTTGTTTAGAGCTCTAGACACCAGTGAGCTCTTTGGTAATTCTGTAGACGGTCCTACTGTCACACCTACTAACGGCTTCTTCTGCTTCTGTAGCCAATGCGTTGATGTTGTTACGCTTATCACGTCGCACACTACGGTGAACTTCCCTCATCTTCATGCGGTACGTAGCTGGGGTAGCTGCGATGCGAGCTTTAAGGTTTTTCCTTTCTTCGATCCTTGCCCAAGTTTCGTCGGCGAGCCAAGCACTATTTCTCCCTTGCGCCCGGCCACTATACTTTCATCACTGGATTTGAACACATTTTTCACAGCACACCAATGATTTTCAATGGATGTGGTTTCCGTGCTGCTGATTGCGTTCAATCCTTGTGCAAGGTGGTCCCCTAGTTGTTGGCGCACTGCGGGATCCTTTAGTCTATCTGTATTAAACTTGGGCATTCGAGTGTTTCCTTGGGATCTCTGAACTGCAGCTGTACGCAATCTTACGGTAGCAACCATCAGATGGTGGTCCCGGGCCATTCCCATGTCAGCACCTCTTCTGTTACGGACGTCCTGGAGACTGCTTCTAAAACGCCGGCTGATCGCGAACGGGTCAATTTGGTTGGAAGTTGCTTGTCTGTCAGTCGACACCCAACTGACTTTGTGGCACGTCTTATGCTCGAACATGGTCCCTCCAATAACAAGGCCGTTAGCGTTGCAGAAATCGACAAATCGTTCGCCATTGTCGTTTCGGTTACCAACACCATGTTTTCCCATGATATGCCTCAGCCCAGTGTTGTCATTGCCAACCTTGGCATTTAAGTCTCCCATCACCATAATTATATCACCTCGTGGAACGCTATCATAAGCAGCGCTCAGCCGGTTATAAAAGGCCTCCTTCTCCGCGTCAGAAGAGAGCAAAGTTGGGGCGTAACACTGTATGATGGTGACGCGACGTACTCTAGTCCGGAACCTGGCTTTCAGGATCCTGTCACCTAAAGGCTCCCAGGAAATTAAGCTTTTTAGAGCTGTTTTGGAAAGCAGCAATCCAACGCCAGATTCCCGAGCGCTTCCAGGTGTTTTTCCGGAATAGAATAGTACAGTGTTACGGGTTGGTGACTTAAACTTCCCCGAGCCCAGCCATCTAACTTCACTTATCCCTAAGATGTCCATCCTATACCGCATGAATTCCTTCTCTAGTTGCAGGAATCTGGCATTCTGAGGACCTTCTTTTCCATTGTCAAGAAGCGTCTTCACATTCCAGAAACCAATCTTTGTCCGGGTACAATAGCCAAAAGTCGTCAACGAGTTATCATTAATTATCCGAGGCGTAGTGTTGGTTTCGGTAGCGGGTTGATTTCAGTTACGGAGAATGCTAACCTCCGTAACCTATCCTAGAAAGCTAGGCCTTTTCGCACTTGTAATTTTGGCCTATTTATGTATATTGGGATACACAAATAGTTGCCCGGGGACCACCACGAGGAGGTAAAACAAGCACTTCATCGTGACTGATTGTTGCGCTACTGGCCCAGACCAAGTTCTGAGCAATCAATAGTTTCCCGATCAGGCACGATGCAGGTCGCCCTGTATAGGACTCTTTTATTTTTGAAGGCCAAATCGAAAATGAAAACAATGTATGGGCGTCGTCGCACCGACGCGCTGCAACTTAAAGCGCTAAGTGACACATGACATATCAGGTTTTCAAATGCATGTAGTCTCCCATCCGAACAAAACTATACACTTAAAGTTTTTCTCTCATGAATGCACGCATTTAATAAAAATAGCGCCTTTTTTATTCCATCCACTAAAAAAAATTTAACCCCTTTGAACTATAATTTTACTTACTTTTTAATTCTTTGATATCGTATTTATAAAATAAGAATAAAACTTTCAATAGAAAAAAGCACCAAGCACTCTCAAGAAAAGAAATACGTCATCCACCTTCACAAGCCAATTGCCACTGAAATTACCAATAACTGCCACTTTGAGACCAACTTTATTTACATGACTCCCACATAACAGTCATTTCTTAATCGTTTAGTTGAAGGTTTAGGCTGCAAGAAAAACCAGTTTTTACATCAATTTGTGCAAGTCATTTTTTAATTAAATTCCGCTAGATGAGCGAATTCCCACACTGTGCGGCGCAAAATGTCACACAGCTCGTGTCACAATTGATTTAATATGAAGGAAACGTTTGGTAACCGCATAGATTCACGTTAACGCCGCTACTTGACTATTTTCTGCGTTATTGCCGATATTCGGCCACGCAAATGTTGGAAATAGTCATTAAAAATTGAACATCCAGATTAAACTACGTCCGAACCAGCCGTGCCAGAAGATTATCTTTCGAATTTCATGTCAATTAAAAAAAATCATGATTTTTCTTTTGTTCCATTTCAAAGTTCTATATACATCTAAAAAAAACCCTTTATTATTTCGAGACAATATTGAACTTTATTATGGTGTAATTTACGGCGCAGGGTCAAAAGTCCACAGGCAAAAAGTCCCACAGAAGTGGGACAAAAGTCCATAAATAAATTTTGAACTTTTGACCCACTCCGATGGACCAAAAGTCCATACAAAAATCTTGTGGACTTCTGGCCCATTGATTGTGGATTTCTGACCCACTTCAGTGGATCACTTTATAGATAGTTTTCTTTAACAAGACTGCTTTGGGTGGCCTGCTTCGCGGGTTTAAGGATTTTAACTCCCTTTTCTGGTCCTCTGTCCACCTCACGCGACTCCGTCGCTCCGCTTAGGGTATGCTCAGTCGCCAGACAGGCGCCTATGTTATCAGCTGGTGTGCTTTAAGTCTACGAGTAGTGAAGATTATACAAATTAATTCTTAGCAAAATAAATAAATAATTCTTAATTGTTCTGCTTTATTCAATATCTTAACATGAAATTATTGTGGACTTATGACCCACTATCTTTCTAAAATTAGGGAATATTGACGCTTTTTTTGTGGACTTTTGACCCACTTGAGTGGGTCAAATCTCCACAATACAATTGTGGACTTCTGACCCACCCAAGTGGGACAAAAGTCCATTATGGAATTTTGGCCTGTGGACTTTTGCCCCTGCGCTGTAATTTACTGCCATCATCATTCTGCTTTTCTTCATCAGATCTACTTGTATCAATATTCTTTTAATATTGTAAGTGGAAGTAGATAAATATATAAAATTTTTTTTTCTATCCGAAATTTGGCACCCATTTCAAAACATTTTTTATTCCTTCGCCTCTTTTGTAACTTTTTCGGCCCTCAAAAAGTGCCGCAGTCTGTACATATTTTCCTCGTCGCAGGCCATCGAATCATATATCTGTTATTTTATATTCTTAACTATAACATTACATTGTAAATGTAAACAGAAACAATGTTACTACTCTTGCATTAATGATATATGCTCATTATGCATATGCATATTGCTGCATCGCATATAATATATTTCTTTTAACATTTTTTTACTGTGAAATATTGTTTTTTTTTTTTTTTCTTTAGAGAGCCCCAATTTTTTTTATTATCGAGCTCCTATAAAATTATGAAACCAACATAACCCCCATTATAACTCATACACCACTCTATTTAAAAATCCATTAAATTCAAAAAATAAATAAAAATGAGATTGGAAAACAAAAAAAAAACAATGCTTCCCCATTTTGCGCATATAGTTAAACGGTTCCTCATATGCACGAATTGAATTATAAAATATCTATTTTTCCTCGATGTAATCTATTATATGGACTTTTAAGCCTGAGGTACCTTTTTCGCGATTTCCCACCGCACTCACCTGCCAACGGAATCAGATTTTGGTTCGGGTGACTTAAAGCGCGCACTTGATTTACGCTGATTGCGTTACAGCCTACAAAATCATTGGTCCAGAAAATAAAATAATCTACCTGTGCGCAGTGCGCATATAAATATATAAATACAATTCCGGACAATGTCATATAAACTGCAAGGCACACCATTTACCCATTGAAACCTTAAACTGATCGTTAATCTCTCGAAGAGAGACCGCCTTTGATGAGGCGGCAACCAAACTGTCTATGCCTGAATCTGGTGCTGGTGTATATTGTGTCGTATAGCTAAAGCTTGATCTGAGATCGTAAATTGTTCAATCGTTGCATATAGCCCGGTCGAGGCACTAAGCTAAGTCATGTCAAGTCTTCATGCAGCCATAGGTATTAAAAATATTGAGCTATGCATCTGTTGCTCCATGTGAATCAAAATATCACATTCTGGCCAAGCCAGCGCAGCAACCAGGCCAGTGCAACTGCAACTCAAGACGTGTGCCGTGAAGTTGTAAGCGTATACGCGCTCACACTATCTGTATCTTTTTTTGCATATTGATGTTTAAGATACACATTCCAGAGATATAGCTCGGGACGGGACTGCTGTGACAACGTCGACGCGACGCTATGTTGTTGGTCTATTTTTGGTTTACAATTTTGCTACCTACGTGCTGACTATTAAATTTCTATCGCGTAGATAAATTGGTCCATTATCTTAGTTTGGATAAGAAAGGCTGGCTGCAGTTCAGCCTGGTTTGGACAGAATGAGGTCGCCTGTGGGCTAAATGCGAGTATATATGCACTCGAATACTAAAGCCTGCAAAACTGAACGAAAAAATGTTACATTTCTTTTAAGGGGTTCAAAAAACATCGGGCAATTATCCTTATAAGACTTTATGAAAATGTAATTACATCACTTTCAACACAGCTACCGTTAGTTACAGGCTTTTTGGTGTTCAAAAAGCCTCGGGTCATTTACTGATGAGTGTAACCCATTTATATTGCAACTGGTGCAGTTTTGCGACATGCCAACTTAGGAGTTTTCAATAATAAAACAAAATTTATATTCAAAATGTGTGTTTACAATTTACCAGCGAAAGCTTATTTATTGTATTCAAGCTAAGCTAAGAAATAGTTCTTCGCAGATATATTAATTAGAATAATAGACCATATATGTATACATTAACATATGTGCGAATTCGTATAAGATTCCTTGAAACTGGTGTTTGATTTTTGGTGTTTCATGATAATGCGTATATCAAAAGCTTTCGTTAACTTACTGAATGTTTATTTATCTGAAAAACCACATCCAAATCAATATTAGTCTAAGAAAGATAGGATCTGACCGGGAACAAATTAATTCATGAATTTTTATTCCTGGTATCGACGCAGAATTTCATCCTGTACAACATATCCAAAGTGCACTAAAATTCCCTCAGTGGCTTTTTGTACAGACGCATTTAAAGAGGTGCAGAGGGGAGGGAGTTGGGAGTTTATCAAGCTGAAAAATTTATTTTATTTTCCCAAATTTGTTTTGTTTGTGTTAAATTTAAAAAAAAAATCAAAATTGCTTTTTGAACTTATTTTTATTTTTTTTTAACGATATGATAATACAAGCAACCTACTATATCTGCACCGTCAATGCCTAGCTACATTTTAGTTGTTTGCTGCAAGATCAAGTTCGCAGGATCCAGTCGTGCATAATTTTTTCTGCAATAATTTCCTTTTTTTAGGTGATTCCCTAGACTAGAGAACAAATTAATTTGTTTTAGCTGCAAAAATAACGGTACCTCCCATACAACCGATATACACAAATTTGTTTATTTCAAAGACGGCTCTAACTATTAAAAAAAAAATAGTTATTATAAGGAATACCTATAATAAATATTTTGGTAGAGAAAAAAAATATTTATAACGGTTATTAAGGTTACCAGTCATTCAATTGATATTTTTTTCTTGAAAATTCAACATCTTGAAATAGGGTTAGTGAATTTTAATTTAAATAAATGTTGTAATTTTTTTTGTTTAATACATTTTTTAAGCATGATAAAAGTTACTACATGTGTGTAAAAATTCAATAACATTTATATGTACTATGTAGTGCACAAAAATACTTGGGGGCCGGGTTAACGTTATAGTAAAATGAGCTCAAATTTTACAGGATTTTTTTTATATATTTCGATCCAAATATACAGTCTCGTCCCGGTCTCGTCTTGGATGCTTAAAAGGCAGTCTCGTCTCATCTCGGTCGCGTCATGCGAGACCGAGACTTTTCTTGTCTCTTGACCAGTGAATAATTGACGTTGTGTTAAATAAATAGTGAAATGAAATTGAATTTAGTAAACAGAAAAGTATATGTATACAGGGTGTCCCTTAATTCGTCAAGAGTATTTTAAGGTATGATTCTGAGATATATTCTAAAAAAATTGTTCTACAATTAGGGCCTATCTCCAATTTTGATATCATTTATCGGGAATTTAAGAAAAGTCTTACTTTGGGGCACCCTGATCCATGTTACCGGTAATTGCGCTAAGTACTTATGATGGACACTCCGTTTAGGACTTTATTTTTAGAAGAAACACCAGCCCTTGTAATTGCGTTTAAATAAATTTGATATCTTGTCTTAGTCTTAAGATATCCAGTTTAAAGCCTGTTTAATTTTTTTCCCATGCTAATTTTTTGACTTGTGGGTCAATTTTCTCCAAAAAATGCGTAATCAACATGATTTTTTAATAACTTTTTTGAATTGGAACAGCGACACCCTGTATATTGGTTTTTGCTGTGAATATGTATTAATATCAAAAAAAGTTTCAAGTTCATATCGAAGGACAATTTTGAAATTAAAATTAACAGATGGTAACCCTATCGATATTTCTCACAGATTTGTGCCAAATTATCATGTTTACTACGACAACTCTATGCTCAGTTCTTATCATTGTACACTGTACATTCAGAATGAAAGGTTAATTGGTATATTTCCTACAGCAACGGCGTATACAGGGGGGAAGTCACGGGGTCATGTCCCCCCCGAGAACTCAAGATTATTTTGTTGATCTGAAATAATTATTTAGTAACCACATAGAAAAAAAAATGAAAGTTGGTTACTTAGAAAGCTAGTAGGATTTTTGATTGTTAATTTAGAATTCAATAGAGAATTTGAATGTTGGTAACTTCAATTCAATAAGAAATTTAACACAACAACAAACTTCTCATATGATAATACATTCAAATCTTAAAATATATGCATAGGCTAGTTTCTGTTTTTAGGTGACAGCCAAAACCTGTTAAACCAAACAGAAATCAAAGTGCGGAGTTGTTACCAAATTTTCACTCGGTAAAGTAAAAACTAATAGGATTTTCAAAAAAAGAACATTTTTTTTTTCTGAAAATAAAATCTTTAAACACATTATAGAACACATACAGAAATTGTTTTGTTTGATTTCTGTATGAAAAATTATTTTTAAAAGCAAAAAAGTGATAACTTTCGATTTATAGTTATTCTAACCAAAAAATATTAATGTTAACGATAAAAGACATAAATATATAAAACTATGATGAAAACCTATTACGAAAGGATTTTGTTTGCACTTATTCAATATTTACGATCGAACAATATTGTTATTGATTTGGATGTGGATTACTTTTACAAAGTAACCTATGAATCCCATAATGCAAAAGCCAATAGCTATGGTAAAGGAGATTTTTTGGAACTCCTTGCGGTGAACCGTTTGACCAGTCGGATGGAATTATTGATGAAAAGCGACTAGGCTCGTAGAATTTAAGAATTTTGCCCATTATTTTTATCAGAAAGGCTTACTGGTAAGAAAGATTAGGTATATTTGATGTACATATTTATTTTGGAAGGTGCCTTTCACTTTTCCATCGGTGGCAGTCTTAGTGACATACATTTTTTCCAAATCAGAGGCATATCGAAATCACTCGTGAACTTTGTTTACACTATTCTTGAAACGCAACGAAAAAGAATCTTTGTATTCAATTATAATACGAATATGTAATGTATTTTCATCAGCAGGAGATAAATTGGCTAGGAGCATACACCAGCTCATCTGCAAAATTTGGTCGGAGGAAAGTATGCCCGATGAATGGAACCTCGGTATAGTGTGCCCCATCCATAAAAAGGGAGATGTTCTGAAATGTACCAACTACAGAGGAATTAGTCTCCTAAACGTCGCTTATAAAATCTTGTCGGCCATCCTGTGTGACCGCTTAAAACCTTTTGTCAACGATCTGATCGGCCCTTATCAGTGCGGTTTTAGGCCAGGCAAGTCAACCGTCGATCAAATGTTCACACTCCGACAGATTTTAGAAAAATCCCGGGAATTCCAGATCGATACACACCACCTTTTTATCGATTTTAAAGTCGCGTATGATAGCGTGAAAAGGGACGAATTATACAGAGCCATGTCGAGTCTCGGCATCCCTGCCAAACTCGTCCGCTTGTGCAGGATGACGATGGAGAAATCTCGCTGCTCCGTGAAAATTGGTAAGAACACCACCGATTCCTTTGATGTTGAGAAAGGATTGAGGCAAGGCGACGCGTTATCATGCAACCTATTCAACATCGTTCTTGAAGCCATTGTACGAGTTAATCAAACACCAATTCTTTTTTGTAAAAAAATATTTTTTTTCTCAGAGCAGGTTGCTCTGACCTTTATTGAATCAATACAAATTATCAACTGAACTTAAAAATAATTTTTCATTAATTTGTTTCTTACTTGCTAAATACATAAATGCAACCTTGCATTATTTCTTAATGCTACTTTGCATTCCCACAGTTGTTAATTTCGTTGTTTTTCTACGTAACAAGCCAGACGCATCGTCAGCATTTCCGTAAAGTCAAACTTCGTGTTAACTCTTCCCCTCTTAGAAACGATCGTCATCGGTCGTCAGAAGTATGGCAGGTTATTGAACTTAGGGTTGTTTAGATTTTGGATAGAGTTCATCTCAAGCATAGGAAATTTATCCACAATTGCTACTGGTCCATTGGCTTCGGGTGTTGACTGTTTTATTACGATTTTCGTATTGTGACGTTTTGGCAAGGAACAATATTATGAAAAGAAATCCAAGGACGGAAATGAAGGAATATGTGGTTATTTGATTATGATTATTCTCTTTTTGCAGGAGTGTTAGTGTTGTTAATATGAAGATCCTTCATCATTTCTAGCGAGAGTAATTCACGGTATTCTTTTTCCTTAGGATTTGTTTGGAATATTGCTGGGAGGGGTTTTATTATAGAACCTTCTTTGGAGATATGTGGGATTCCATTCAAGTTGATGGTCATGTTCCGGAATTTAACTAAAAATGTTCCGTTTAAATTGTGAGTCGTATTGTCGAATTCAAGAGTTCCGATAAACTGATTGAGCAATATTACATCTGGTGTTATTTCTTCTATGGTTGGAATGTGGTGATTATTAACTGTATTGCAGGTAGCTGGTAAACTTTTTAACAAATTGGGAATGCAAGAGTCGTTTGTAATATTTACAATATTTTTGGAGTTACAAATTGATAGATTATTGAATGTCTTACATTTTTTTGTTGTTCCATACAATTGCTCATTATTTCTTAAAACTACATCGTATAAAATTTCAGTTACAATATTTTTCCTTTTTATTGGTTTGATTAGAAGATTTTCGTATATTTCCTTGTTTGTTAAGGGAATACTTATTATATAAAGGATTGATAAACTATTACTTATAATTTTGATTTCTGCGAAATCTAAGGCTTCTTCTATTGTTGTGTAAGGCAATTGTTGTTCATTAAATATTTTAGTGGCTAAATCTATTTCGTTTTTTGACAATATGAAAGAGTTAATTGTTCCTTGTTTAGCCCAATGAATGGCATAGATTATGTTCTCTAATTCTTCTTTTACAATTTTAATTCTGTATTTAAGATTTGTAATGATTTCAAAATTGATTTTATTATTCTCTTTAAGTAAATTTTGGATTTCATTTTGGATTTTTGTAATGTTATTAATTCGTTCATTGTATAACTCGTTAATGATAACTTGTTTATTATTATTTTTTAAAACATCTGTAATTTTTTCTTCTATTGTTACAAAATCATCATGATCTGGATTGCCAATAATCCATTTCCAACCTTTACCTATGAAATCTAAAGAGCGTTTACTTTTGGTTTTAAGATTATGTAAAAAATTGCGGATTTGTTGAATTTCGTGTGATAGTAAGGGAAAAATGGTTTGGTTTTGGGTTGTTTCTAGGTTAAGGATTGGCGATATGTCGGAGAGGAATTGATCGTACTGGTCAAGATTAATAATATGGATTAACTTAAAATGTCTGTTCTGTATCTTCGTCAGTCCTGTATGTAAAGAAACGATTTGTGAATTTGAAAAGTCCATGATTTGAACTTCAGCTTGGCAAATGTAAAAAGTACATCTGAAAAAAAAAATAATTAATTTCTTATGTTACTTTTGTGGACTATTTTTCCAGATTCAGTTAATATTGTAGAGTTCTCATTTTCTTTCACAATTTCTTGTCTATATCTACTAGTCAGTTTAGAGCCTATAAGTTTGTTGTTTTTAACATAAATAACTTGGCCTATTTCATAATCTTTAATAGGTTCTTTCTTTTTGTTGTGGTATGTAGTGTCTTTTTCTTGTTTAGTTTTTAGTTTGTCTAGGTTTATTTGTCGTGTTTTTTCGAATTCGTCGGGGTTTAGCCTAAGTATTCGTCCACAGAATAGTTCTATAGGTTTTTTGTTTGTGGTTGAGTGAATGGTAAAATTGTATTCGTTTACTGCTCGTTCTAAAAGTTCTTCAAAGGACCGTGAAGGTCCATCAGATTTAAGGCATCTCATTATTTCTGATAGAGTAGAGTGAAAACGTTCAACTTGTCCGTTCACTTCACTTTTGTATGGTGGAGTTTTGAAAATTTTGATCTGGAGGTCGTCTTCTAACATTGAAGTTATTGAGGCTGAATTGAGAGCTTTTTCGTTGTCTATTACAACTACTTCGGGTACGCAGAAGAAAAATAGTATGTCTCGTAAAGGGCGTCTTATGTCTTCGATTGATCTTGATGAAATTATTTTAGCCTGAGCAAATTTAGTAAATTTGTCTAATGCAGTAAGGACGAGACATTTTTCCGTGGAAAAAATGTCGATATGCAGTGTGTGTCCGGGGTAGTTAGGAATTGGTGTCGGATTTAAATGTGGTTTGTTAGGATGCCTATCATATTTATTTTCCTTGCAAGTTATACAGCGGTTAACTATGGCTTTGATTTTTGAAGCCATTTTAGGAAAATAGAAGTTCTCTAACATTTGAATTCGGTTTTCATCAGCATTGCGGTGAGCACGCCGGTGTATCTTTAGGATCTTCTCTTCTTGTTCGCTTTGGTTAGGTATGTCTTCGACAAATTTTTTTGTGAATCTGATGCGATAGTCTCTAAAATGTAGAGGGTAAATTTCTTGTACACGTCCCATTGTCATTTCGTCTGTAAAAAGTCCGTTTATAGTATTTGGGTTAAGGTATCTTTTAAAGATATCAATAATGTCATTTTTTGAGTAGTCGGGTCGAATTATGATATGTCGAGTGTAGTTGTCAAATGGGTTCTTAATTTGATAGCTATTTTCGTTTCCTATTTTTAGCAGAAGTTGATTTCGGAAGATATTTATAGGGATTTCAACGGAGGGAATTAAATTTTGCGCTGAGCTGTCAGCACTGTGCTCTGTTGGAGTCATTGAATTAATTTCTATTTTCGGAGGTCTAGAGTCTGCGACAACATTTTCCTTCCCGGGTTTATATTTTAGCTCATAGTTGTATTCTTCCAAAATAGCTTTCCATCTCTTCATTTTGGAGTTCGTATTTTTGTTACTAAGCGCATAAGTAAGGGGTTGGTGGTCCGTAAAAATGTTAACCTTGCGCGATCCGTATAGGAAATTTCTAAGAGAGTTAAGCGACCAAATTATTGCCAACATTTCCTTTTCGTTGGTGGCATAATCTTCTTCTGATTTGCTCAACGTTCTAGAAAGAAAAGTTATTGGCTTGTCGTCTTGGGAAAGGACTGCGCCGATGGCGTAGTCGGAGGCATCTGTTGTAAGTTGAAAACTTTTTTCAAAGTCTGGGTATTGAAGGATGACTTCTGCAGAAACAAGAGATTTTTTTAATTTATTAAATGCTTCGATGGCTTCTCGATCTAGTTGAATAAGTTTTTTCTTTGACATATTCTTGGACACATGTCCGTCTTCCCCTCTTAAAAGGGATGTCAGGGGTTTCGCTAGTTTTGCGTAGTCTTTAACGAAGCGGCGATAGTATCCCGACATTCCGAGGAAGGATCAAAGCTCTTTTAGGTTTTTGGGCATAGGTCGATCGACTATTGCTTGTACTTTTTTTGGATTAGTTTTTATACCATCCCTGCCGATAACAAAACCTAAAAATTCAATTTCTTCTTGGAAAAATTCACATTTGTCTAATTGGATTTTCATATTTGCTTTCTCTAATGTGTTGAAGACTTTTTGGAGATTTGTGAAGTGTTCGTCTTCGTCTTTTCCGAAGATGACAATGTCATCAATGTAGACATAACAACATTTTCCGATAAGATCTCTTAGGATGTCATCTAAAGCTCTCTGAAAAATGGATGGAGCGTTTTTGAGACCAAATGGAAGGCGTGTAAATTCAAACTTGCCGTTGTTTACCGAAAAGGCAGTTTTATCTATATCAGATTCTTTTAGTGGGATCTGATGAAAGCCACTTTTCAAGTCTACTATGGAAAACCATTGGTTCTTACTTAGATTTGCAAGAATTTCATAAATTTCAGGGATCGGATATTTGTCGGCTATGGTTAAAGTGTTCAGCTTACGGTAATCAATTACCATTCGGAATTTCTTTTCTCCTGAGGCGTCCATTTTTTTGGGGACTAACCAAACCGGAGAATTGTAGGGTGATTTTGATGGTCTAATAATACCGTCTCCTAATAGTTTTTGAATCTCTTTTTCAACTTCATTCTTGAGTGCCATGGGATAAGGATACGATTTAGAGTATACGGGATCCCGAGTTGTAGTTCGAATTTCTCCTTTTACAGTTGTAGTATAGGTCAATTTTTCATTTGGTTCGGAAAAAAGATTTGGGCATTTACGAATAATGTTTTTAAGCTTGGTGCATTGATTTTTAGTCATGTGATCAGTTCTTATATTGTTGACAAATTCTGACAGATGCTGTTTAAGAGGAATTGAAATTCTTGGGTGAGTGGAACTAGGCTGAAGGGACATATGATTCTTCTTTGTATGGATGATGGCATTAAGTTGTTTTAGAGTATCATGCCCTATAATGCCGTCGAATGAAATAAGGCTGGGGAGGATGAAGAATTTAATTTTGTCAGTTTGAGGGCCAAACATTTGAATAAGTGAGTGGTGCGTTATCTTGATGCTACCTCCAACAGAGTTAGCATAGAAATGATTTTTATTAAGAATGGGATTTTTTATATGACGAGGCTGAATATAATTTTTATTCGAACCAGTGTCAACAAGGAATTTAAGGATCTCTCCGCTTCTGGAAATGTGTTCGAAAAAGGGAAGCGAAGAGGACTTTAATCTTAAAAATAAATGTCGTCTAGTTCTTCTAGTTGTTCTAAGTTGTTGTTCTCCTCTTGGTCAACGTATTCTTCTAGGGATTCATCGTACTCTTGGTCTTCTTTTGCAATTTCTGCTTCATATTTTTCCATAGATTTTTCGTCATCACCTGGTTGAGTATGATAGATGCGCTGCATCTTTTGTGGTGGGTGCATTTGTTGCGAATGTTGACGTTTTTGAGTAAATTGTTGATTCCTTGGTCTATTTTGGTAGTTCACCTTTTGAGTTTTTAGAGAGTAATCAATGGACATCGGTTTCGGTGGAAGAGGTCGTTGATTTGGTGGGATTCTTGGCTGCTGATGCTGTTGATATCTAGGTTGGTATTTCACGTCCCTATCAAACTGCGGGGATTGAGGAGTACGTGGGTTATGCAGTAAGTGAGGATAAAACTCACGTCTGGGAGCCGGTATTGGCGTAGGGTTTTGAAAGGTTTCTCTTCTAGGAGGAACTGGAGGTGCTTGTTGATGCATTTTTCTGCTGGAACTTTGTGAATTATTAGCATGTTGTGCTCTAAAGTCTACATTTTGCAGCTTAAGGCAAAAATGCAAAGCCTGGGGAAGATCTGCTGGTTCTCTGATACTGAGTAACCGAGGAAGATCTCCTTTTCAACCTGACCCCTGACAAAGGTGTCTAAGGCTTTGTCACGGTAGCACTGAGTCATGTTATTCATAGAATCCTGACTCATTTCGATTGATCCTAATTTATTGAGGATCAAAGTCAAATGGTGATACACGACTTGATAGAATTCAGGAACCGTGTTATTACCTTGAACCAGAGTAGTCATCTGGTATTCGAGGGTGCCTAAGTCCCTCTTATCTGCATAATGCAAAGTAAGGCATTTGGATATTTTTTCCCAATTAAGGGGTGTATTATAGGACTCGAGTACCACGTCAGCATGTCCTGTTATCTTATTTCTTATGACAGATAAGATACCGTAGTATCTTGGAGTACCCTTAAGGTGCTCATAAATTTTAAGAATTCTGTCGATGCTTTTTTCCATGAATTAAATTCATGTGTTTATGTCCGGAAAATTCCCTCAAACTTTTTACCACGTCGGGTATTTTATCCAAATCATTCAGATTATTATCTGCTAGATTAATTGGTTGATCTATATCATTGTTTATGTCGGCTGCAGGGTTCATAATAGAATTGAAAATCTGTCTTCCCTGGATATGTAGAGTTTCGCTTACTAGTCTAGTAATAAGTTGAACCAAATCATTTTGGTTAAGAACAGGTTGAATCGGAGGAGCGGGTGGAGGAGGTTGATTGTGAATAGGGGGTCTGATTAAATTATTTGGATTCGCCATATTTTAAAGAAGGGTAAAATGAAGGTAATAAATAAGAATTAGCAAAATATTGAGGAAAAAGGATGGAAACAAACAAAGGCAGCAATATGTTTACACTTTAAAAATACAGATGAAATGAAAATTTTCCCAAAACTTTTTCTTAACATACGATTTAAAATTTTAATGAACTTAAAAAGGTACTTTTGCTAAAATTTTAGTTTTATTCTAATTCTTTAAAAAGAATGAAATCACTTTTTTATTATTTTGTGCTTAGTTTTTTTTTTCACAATAAAAAAATTTCTTTTAATAATTTTAATTTTGTTTCATTTGGTTTTCCTGATAACTTTACTTTTGTAAATTGCTTCAACAAAAAATTTTTTTTAAATTATTCAATAAACTTACAATAATATGATGAATTGTTGATTCATAGTTGCTGATTAACAAATTTTTATTATTTCTGGTGGTTCTATTCCTAATCCAAGCGGCTGCAGTTGACTGCTCCTTTTTGTCCTTGGTTATCGGCTTACTGGGGGGCCTCTTTTCTTGGATTTGCTTTTGTCACTCGCTTACGAAGTTGCGATTTTTTTTTCACAAATTAGGAGTAATACGCGGTAAGACGGCAATGGTTAGCACAATTCAAGCACGTATTTTTCTGCACAGGATAAAAATGTCACGTAAATTAATGTCAATGGTTAGCACAAATTAAACGCGTATAGTTCGAAGCCACACAGGTTGGGCGCCAGTTAATCAAACACCAATTCTTTTTTGTAAAAAAATATTTTTTTTCTCAGAGCAGGTTGCTCTGACCTTTATTGAATCAATACAAATTATCAACTGAACTTAAAAATAATTTTTCATTAATTTGTTTCTTACTTGCTAAATACATAAATGCAACCTTGCATTATTTCTTAATGCTACTTGGCATTCCCACAGTTGTTAATTTCGTTGTTTTTCTACGTAACAAGCCAGACGCATCGTCAGCATTTCCGTAGAGTCAAACTTCGTGTTAACTTACGCAACGCACATTTCAACACCAGCGGTACAATCTATCAAAAGTCCGTTCAATTGCTTGCATATGCGGATGACATAGACATTGTCGGCAGAACGAAGCGAGCTGTGGCAGGGGCATTTGCGAGCATTGAATCGGAGGCGGCTAGAATGGGATTGGCGGTTAATGAGGACAAGACGAAGTATATGCTGTCATCGAGAGAGGAATCTCAACATAGTCGACTCGGGCAAAATATCACGATGGACAGATATAACTTCGAAGTTGTCAAGGACTTTGTCTACCTGGGCTCCACTATTACATCGCAGAATGACATCAGTGCAGAGATCAAGCGAAGAATTACTCTTGCCAACCGCTGTTTCTTCGGTCTAAGAAGGCATTTAAGTAGTAAGGCCCTCTCTCAGAGAACCAAGGAGACCTTATACAAAACCCTAATCATCCCGGTCCTGCTTTATGGGTCAGAAGCATGGATACTGAAAGATTCGGATAAAAATGTGCTAGGGTGCTTTGAGAGGAAGATTCTTCGTGTGATTTTCGGTCCGGTGTGTATCGAAGGAGTATGGAGGAGAAGATTCAACGACGAGCTATACGGGCTATACAGCGACGTTGACCTGGTCAAAAAGCTGAAAATACAGCGGCTGAGATGGCTGGGGCACGTGGAGCGTATGGACAGCAACGCACCTGCCCGACGAGTCTTCGAATCCAACCCCGATGGGGTACGCAGCAGAGGAAGAACCCGTAACAGGTGGCGCAATCAAGTGAATGACGACATCAAAGCACTCGGTGTGCGCAACTGGAAGCGGCTAGCTAGGGACAGAGCTGGCTGGAGGGGCTTGTTAGTTGAGGCCGAAGCCCATACTGGGCTGTGAGCGCCATCAAAAGTAAAGTAAGTAAGTAATGTATTTTAGTTTTTCCACTATTATTAAAAGAGCAATTTACACAAGTGGTCATTTCTGAAAATCAGAGCTATTGTTTTCATTTTCAGTAGTGAATATTTATAGATATCTTTTTACTAAAATTAAGAAACAGAAAACAGTGCACAGTATCTATGATATTTTACTAATTTTTCCTGTAACTTCAATTCGCTGAAATAAAAACTTTGATAGGATTAAAATAAATTCTGAATAAAATTCAAAACAAATGATCAAGCGAATCCAAAAATTTTTTTCCTCAGTATTTTGACAGCTAGCTAAACTGATTTTTTTTGGTCAGGCAACTGGAGATTGCTGTTGCTGAGGCCCTCCGAAATAAAAAATGTTACAGTCAGGAATAAAAACGAAGAGCGCGGTCACTGGTCCAGCTAATGAAGGTTCGTTCGACTCAGTTGTTTATTTTAATTTTCTTTGGAACCAAAAATGAGTTAACTTTGCAAATACCAAAATAGTGTTTTCGTCTTAAATTTGTTAATTTTTTTGTATAGGTAGCTCATTGCATTTCGAATTGGCTTTGGCAGTTCGAAATATATATTTTCAACGAAATTGCCTAACTTTGCGTAGTGAAAATTACATTCGTAGTCTGCTATTTCACGCCGACTTTTGATTCTTAACTGTCTTGAAATTAAATGAGTTAAGGTACGATTTATATTTTAACTTATTTTTAACAAAGGTAATGTATGATGGGGTTTCTTATTAAGGGCGGGCCGATTTTAAAATTGAATAAAACAAGATATCAATAAGGTTTTATCTCTATTTGAGAGCCCTATTATAGTAATATAACATCGTTCAAATGGCCGCCCCGTCTTCGCTGGGTGGCGCGGATTCGAAAGGTCCAGTTTTTGATGACTTTGGCGCATAAATCAGGCTGAATTTGACCGATGGCATCGATTATGTTATCTTTGAGGGTCGAGGTGGTTTGCAACTTATTCGCAACGACCTGCGACTTAAGAAATCCCCACAAGAAAAAGTCCAAAGGGGTGAAATCATACGATCTTGGTGGCCAATTCACGTCGCCTCGGCGCGAGATAACCATGCCATGAAACCGCTCGTGCAGAATATCGATTGTGTCTTAAGCTGTGTGGCACGTAGCGCCATCCTGTTGAAACCATATATCTTCAGTGTCCATACCATCCAATTTAGGCCACAAGAAGTTGGTGATCATCGACCTATACCGATCGCCGTTGATTTTCGAAGAAGTACGGACCGATGACGCCTCCAGGCATCCAACTCAAAATCCACACAAAACAGAAACTTTATTTGGATGCATTGGCACCTCGTGAATCTCGCATGGATTAGTGTCTTCCCGAATCCGGCAATTTTACTTCACGTACCCAATCATCCAAAGATGGGCCTCATCGCTAAAGAAGATTTTACGACCAAAATTGGGAAAAACTTCTAACTGCTCTAAAACATCATTTGTACGTGTTGCTCGACGCTGTAACTCACTATGATATTTTTTCTGTAGTAACTGATTAAAAGAGGATATTTTGAACGAAAGTTAAAGAAACAATATGGCCGCCACGAGCTGTCAAAATCAACCCGTCCCTATTGGAAAACCCTTAAGTATAGGTAATTAAGATTTTTTCCCTTTTCTTTTATATAGCTACGTACAGTAATATATGAAAAAAAAATATAAGGCACTTGACTTTTAACAAATATTAGTTTGTGTTATTTTTTTTTGGCATGACCCCCCCCCCCAAGAACTAAAGCTGTATACGCCCCTGTCCTACAGTGACTTTTTTTTTGGACAGAGTAGGTAATAGTTCAAAGCAACATACCGACTGCTCAGATTTAATTTTTGATACAAAAATATTTGCAACTAAACTTTTGCCTTGTACATAGGTGCATTCAAACGTTGCCACTCCTTCCTGAGGAATCATATGTCATTGTTATGTTCTGGATTTCAAAATGGTGCAAGCATAACTTGAACGTAAGCCCAATTTTTATATAAATGTGCTTTATTTTCGTAATTTTCAATAAATCGGAGACTGTCTGATCTAATTCATGTCGCCAATATTATTTTGTCACAATTTTTTGCTGATTTATTGTGACTTAATAAAACTCATTCTCACTTATAGACAATGACTTCATTGTAAGCCCTGCTTACACAATTTGAAACTTGTCTATATTTGCACGAGCATTATAAAATTTGATTGATCATTAGATCGTGATTGTATACATCATCACCTCATTTTTATCGGTACATGTTCATATATTATAAATCCCACCTTTACTTTTATTTTCCAATTTTGTATACAGATTCTTTTAAGGATGTTTCACATAAAATGTCACCAAACGTCTAATTAATCACAAAGAAGAAGTTGCAGAAAAAACTTCGATTGAAAAACGTGAAAATGATTGTTTCATAGTGGAAAAATAAAATAAATAAAAATAAAAATGAAATAACTTAAGCACGTTTTTCTAAATGAATGGCAGGTGACATTCTCTGATGTGAACATCATTAAGACCATGTTTGTTCATAGCAAGCGGGTGCAATACTAATGAGACAATGGTTGCATCCATTAAGGTCATGGTGATGCATTTTTTGTATCTAACATTTTGCCTTTGTGACACCTTAACTGATGATGCTGTTTACTTTTATGAAATCAAAAGTCAAGGAGTTTAAAACAAAAGACTAATCTGACGGTCATAAGGTTTTTATTTTTGAAAATTTATAAATATTCTTCTGAAGCAGATCTTTCCAAAACGGTAGTTGCTTTGTTTGCATTTTCATATGAAGTAAAATTCAAATTCATTCAGGTATTTAGTATGCTGTTCATCAATTTTTGTTTATTAATATATTTCGGCCGTATACAGGCGTATACAGCCTGGAAGAAGATGTTAAATTTGCATTCAAGGTTAATTTTGGCGCTGAACTCAAATCTGTCATTTTTTTTGTCATCTGCTCATGTTTTTAGTAGTTGTGGTAGTAATAGCTTTGGACTGTCACGCTGGATGTCTGGGTTCACTTCCCAGTCTCGTCCACCTAAAAACTAAAAAGGTTTTTTTCAAGGCTACTGCTTCTAGCGAGGAATTGGGAAATCCTCCAAGACATCACTTGCCATGAAGAAGTGCTTCTCGTCTAGCCGTTCGGAATCGGCATAAAATTGTAGGTCCCATCCATTCCTATATCGACTCGCGCACTCAGGAATGGTTGTGAGTTGTTAGTCACTGGTTATTCACGAGCCGTGGTGCCACCCAATTTAATTTATTTATTTATTCATGTTTTTTTTTTAAATAAAGCTTAAAAACGAAAACAAAATGCTTTATCTCTATTTGTTAGTTTTTTAAAGTATCTCCTTATATTTTTTTTCAAAGCATGTTTAAAAATGTTCCTAATATCTTTGTTAATTTCCGATACGATACGATAAAAATTTGTCGACAGGTCAAAGTATAAACATTTTTGACATATTTTAAAATTTTAATATGCCGTCAATTTTTTGATTGAAGACGATGACAATCCAGCCAGTGAGAGTCGACATTTATACCAGACTATGGTTAAGGGAATGATGTTTTGCAAATATCATTCCCTGAAGCATAATCTGTAAAAATGTCGACTATGAGAATGTCAACTATTGAAAGCTAGACTGTTGAAATCTCGATCATTTAAATGTTGATTACTTTCGAAATTTGGAGCATGGACGTTTTTAAATATTTGATCGTCAAGTCGGTCAGGTTGAGATTATAAAAGTCGATGATTTAACTTAGTTCATTTAGTGCTCACCCAAAATTGCAATCACTTGTGTAAGCCAAGCTCGATGGAAGTGGGTCTCACGATTTTCTTCAAACTTTATGTATTAAAGGTTTTAATGTGATTCCCTATGGGGAAATTGAGATTTTCTTTACTCCAAAACAACATTCCCTGCCTTACAACCGTTATGAAATTAATTATTTATGTCAAAAACGGCTCTAACATTTTGTTTAAAAAAAAAATAACTTGATAGTGGAGGTTTTTAACCTGTTTTTTATTTTATAATCAAAAGATTATTTTTTTTTGAAAAACTTAATATCACTTTCCAAGCGTTAAAAAAAGATATAAAATAAGTATTTTTTAGTTATTTAAGAAAATTATCTTTCAATAATAAAACAAAAATAAAGAATTACTGCTAAGGTCAATATTTTGGTACAGGTACATATAGCCAAGTATATTATTTTCAAATTTCGCGCTAACGGTTCCACTGATTTGGATTAAATTCAGCTAAACTATTTTGCAATGAAAATTAAAAAAAAAAACAAATTGTTGTCGTTTTTTAAAAAAATAATATTAAATTTTTGTTTACTCAATATCTTGAAAACAGCTAAATGATTATTTTTGAAATGTTGGTTAGTACCTACAGTATTTTATGAAATATATACCTACTTAAAATTGGCATACCAAATTTTGTTTAGATATAGAATTTTGCTAGATATAGAATTTTTAAAAATAATTTATTTTTAAATCTCCATCAAATATTTGATTGAAGAAAGGAGAATGGGCCAAGTGTTCAACCTACTTAACAGTAATGTGTCATTGTCATACGTTGTTGAAAAGATATTCGCTTTAGAGAAAATAATAAATATATTTTTTTAAATAAGTTTAAATAGCAATTTTGAATTTTCTGTATTTAATACAAAAAGGTACAGAATTGTAAAATTATTACAAAATCAACTAAGCTATAAAAACGGGAATATCAACATCAACATTTTAGCAGTTTGCTAAAAAGACCCAAACATTTTATTTTCGTTCTTCGAATTGTTTGGCAAGAAACTGGTTCAGTATTATTGCAACAGTATACTAGAGATTACTTGGATGAAGTTTTATTAAAATCATAATAGCCGGTTTCGAGAAAACTTGATAAAACTGAAGTCTTTGTCTATGGCAGCTACCCATTCTAGATGAACTGAAACAAAAAATTTAAATTCAACTTTCAGAGAAACACATTAAAGTGTTTCACACCCAATTTGAAGCAAATCAGTCCTGTTTAGGCTCTAGCTCGATGCCTATCAGTACACACAGACGCTAAGAAATTAAATAACCAATACATTTTGGTCTAATATTGACACTCGTAAAGCAGTTGCGCGTCTTAAATATAAAATTCTAGAAACGTATTAAAAAATTAAATACAAAAAAGTCCAACTTGTCTATTAAGCACAAGATACATATATTAAAGGCAATATCATTAGCGTTTTCATTTTTGTTCAGTTCTGCGCATGTGTCATAATGGAAGAAAAATGGCTGATTTCAGTGCGGTTGTGTGTTCTGACATTCTGTCTCGTGTGTGTGCATTAATTTAAATTTGTTTTCAAAATTCTGTCCATAAAAATAACAAAAAAAGTATTTAAAAAAATGTATCCGGGCCAATTAATCAGTGCTAAGCAGATAAAATAAAAAAAATTCAGGAATTTGTTTTTTTTTTTGTTTACCTTTCAGTTGTCATTATTGTCATTTTTCATATTGACACAGAAACCTACACTGAAAGAAGCCATCTTGAAACTTGACAAGCTGCGCGTGATAATACCTTAGATGTGTGTACTGTGTATTAATCAGGAAAACTGGTAATTTTTTTCATTCTGCTCATGTTGTCAAAAGCAAAGAAAATAGTTGGCTCTGTGCGGAATGGTGCTTTTTTAATAATAATATCAAATGAAAAATATATTTTACTATATAATAATAAAGTTCAAGTTTTTGCTATTTCTATGTGCATTATTGCATTAACTATCCAAAAACATTGGCAAAATCATTTTAAGTTCAAACAATTATCACATATTTTTTTCTTTTTTACTTTAAAAACACAGGAACAGATATTTTAAATTTCTGACAACCTTTGAAATATCAGGGGTATCTTAGATATTTGTACTGTGAGTTGAAACTATACCTTGGTGACAAAACAAAATCTATCGAGGAATTTCTATGTCTCTATATTTGAATAATTCCAGCTGTTAAAATTAAAACTAGCTCGTATGTTAACAACTAACAAATGACATGGTATACAAAATTCGATTGAAGAATTATTGTTATCTGAATACATATTTTTGTATACTTAGTACATAATACGATAAAAAAAACACCTATGTAATACGATTTTGTTCTTTCGGAATATCCAAAAAGAAGTTTTATTTTCAATACCGCCACACACTTTTAGTTAGTAGGTACAGAACTTTTCATATGTAAGGCTGGTGAGTTAAAAGCATTTATATGATTTAAGTAACATACAAATTTTTGAGGTTATTGGACAAATAAAAATGTGAATGTGAAAAAAAAAAATTATTTTTGAATTACTGTTTTCAATGTTTTAAACCACAAAATAGCAAACTTCAGGTTTTTGAACAATACTCGAATAAACAGGGGAGATAAGAAATATATTTTTTTTTAATTTGTTACCAAGTGATTTGTTGGGTTTTTTCTTTCACAATGTTGTGTGCAGTCAAGCTTTTATGGATATTCTGTTATTATAAGTGGCTGATTATTTTGACCTTAAGGTCATACGTAGTTTTTTTTTCAATAAAATACTCTTATCCTGTAAATCTTATGAACTAAATGGTCTAAGAAACATTTTAAGCAGACGCAGGCGTGTATGTTAAGATTTACTAAAAAAACAGTCCAAAATAAACAAAGCATTGATAAAATAAACAGTGATTGAAAACTTGATATATTGGGGCAAAAAGTGCACAATTTACATAAAATTTTAATTAAAATATGTAGGAGAAATGTATATTAATTGTCTGTATGAAGATCCTTCATTCTCTTTGAAAAATCAGATCACTAATTTTCTCTACCAGAACTAAATGACAAACATTCTTGTCTTAATTAAACACTATGGACCTTACCAATAATCAAATCAAGCCAGGACTTAAATATTCCAATAAAATTAACCTTAATTCCATACCATTATGGTTCATTTTACATAAATATTTAAGTCATCACTAAATTTGATTATTGGTAAGACCCATTTAGGAACAGATGTTTAAATAATAGCATTAAAAATTATTGGGGCTAAGAACTCATTTATGAAATTATCAAAAATAAAATTGTGAAGATAAACTGAAAATTCTTGAAAAGATAATTAATTATCTCTAACACCTATACCTAAAAAGTAGCACAAATAAATTATTAGCGACTACTTCAAAATATTTTTATCAAACATTTCATTAAAACAATAAAGTTAAGTTATTTTATTTGGCTGATTTCAGTGCCGTTGTGTGTTCTGACATTCTGTCTCGTGTGTGTTCATTAATTTAAATTTGTTTTCAAAATTCTGAAAAAATTGTGTTTAACTAATTTGTCCATAAAAATAACAAAAAAGTATTTAAAAAAAAGTATCCGGGCCAATTAATCAGTGCTAAGCAGTTAAAATAAAAAAAATTTCAGGAATTTGTTTTTTGTTTTGTTTACCTTTCAGATGTCATTATTGTCATTTTTCATTTTGACACAAAAACCTACACTGAATGAAGCCATCTTGAAACTTGACAAGCTGCGCGTGATAATACCTTAGATATGTGTACTGTGTATTAAGCATGAGAACTGGTAATTTTTTCAGTTCTGCTCATGTTGTCAAAATCAAAGAAAATAGTTGGCTCTGTGCGGAATGGTGCTTTTTTAATCATAATATCAAATGAAAACTATAGTAAAATGCACAATAAAGTTCAAGTTTTTGCTATTTCTATGTGTATTATTGCTTTAACTATCCAAAAACATTCGCAAAATCATTTTAAGTTCAAACAATTAACACATATTTTTTTCTTTTTTTTACTTTAAAAACACAGGAACAGATATTTTAAATTTCTGACAACCTTCGAAATATCATAGGTATCTTAGATATTTGTACTGTGAGTTGAAACTATTAGCCCTATCGAGGTATCCGTAAGGAAAAAGTTCCGAAACGATAGTCCGTTCCGATCGGAACTTAGATTTCGTTCGAGGTATCCACTTCGGAACAAAAAAGATAAAGCATACAATCGCTTTCATTTGACACATTCGTCCGGATTAGTTCAATAAGTGATAATCTTTGTTATGTTTAAAAGTTTATAAAATGGTCCACAAAAAAGGATAGTGTTGCTTTATAATCTATTTGTTATTTCAACCACCCTCTCTTGCTGAGTCGTCTTCGTTGTTTATTGCACTAACGAAACAAAATTATATTTATTTATATTTTTTGCTTACTTTTCTTAAAATATTCCGCAACTATTTTCTGTCGGAGAATTTCGGAAGAAATTTAATGCACAACTGTCAAAAATTCTGGACTGAACGCACTTCATCGCTATGCGATGATAGTCCTTACATTTTATCGGAAGATTGTCCGATCTGTCAATCGGAACGGATACCTCGGAAGAAAATTCTCCGATTTCGAATGGATCGGAACACAATTTTCTCCGAACGGATACCTCGATAGGGCTGTATACCTTGGTGACAAAACAATATCTATCGAGGAATTTCTATGTCTCTATATTTGAATAATTCCAGCTGTTCAAATTATAACTAGCTCGTATGTTAACAACTAACAGTTGACATGGTATACAAAATTCGATTGAAGAATTATTGTTATCTGAATACATATTTTTGTATACTAAGTACATAATACGATTAAAAAAACACCTATGTAATACGATTTTGTTCTTTCGGAATATCCAAAAAGAAGTTTTAGTTTGAATACCGCCACAAACTTTTAGTTAGTAGGTACTGAACTTTTCATATGTAAGGCTGGTGAGTTAAAAGCATTTATATGATTTAAGTAACATACAAATTTTTGAGGTTATTGGACAAATAAAAATGTGAATGTGAAAAAAAAATTATTTTTGAATTAATGTTTTCAATGTTTTAAACCACAAAATAGCAAACTTCAGGTTTTTGATCAAAACTCGAATAAACAGGGGAGATAAGAAATATATTTTTTTTTAATTTGTTACCAAGTGATTTGTTGGGTTTTTTCATTAACAATGTTGTGTGCAGTCAAGCTTTTATGGGTATTCTGTTATGATAAGTGGCTGATTATTTTGACCTTAAGGTCATAAGTAGATTTGTTCAATAAAATACCCCCAATCCTGTTAATCTAATGATCTAAATGGTGTTAGAAACATTTTAAGCAGGTGTGTATGATGAGATTTTTTGGGGCAAAAAGTGATTTTTTTGGGGCAATAAATGCACATTTTACAATTTTAATAAAAATATGCACGAGTAATGTATAGTTGTCTGTATTTACACAGATCATGTATTCTTTTTGGTTAATCCTATCAATAATTTTCTCTACTAGAACTAAATGACATAAACATTTTTGTCTTAATTTAGAACCATATTTACGAAGAGATGTTTAAATAGCATTAACAATTATTGGCGCTAAAGAACTCATTTATGAAATTATCAAATATAAAAATTTGAAGATAAACTGAAAGTTCTTGAAAAGATAAATTTAATTATTTCTTATACCTATACCTGAAAAGTAGCACAAATTAATTATTAGCGACTACTTCAAAATATTTTTATCAAACATTTCATTAAAACAATGGAGTTAAGTTATTTTTTTTTAAGAGATAAGATAAAAAAAATATTATTTCAAGTAGATAAAGCTAAATATTCTATAGAAAAATTAAAGAAAATATAAATCCAAGCATTCATTCCTTTCATTTAGTTTTAATCAAGAAGTTAAAAGCATGATGGCATCTAAAAACAAAGCTCTTCTAACAAGCATCACGGCTCTTATTTTGTCCCTGATTTGTGTTGCAGCTTTTCCAGGTAAGTAAAAAGAAATAACATGATTTTTTTTTTATTAAGAAAAAAAAAAAAAAACTAAAATTTAAGGTTCGAATAAGCAAATGAGAATTGCTGGAGGTGACCAGGTTAAACCAAAGGAAATCCCATATATAGCTTCTTTGAGAGTTTATGACCAGCATGTCTGCGGTGGAACAATTATTGGCCCCAAACACATTCTAACTGCTGCCCATTGTTTGGATGGTCTAGGTTTTGAAGAACCTTTTGATGATATTAAGGTTGTAACAGGTGGCGTTAAACTTCAAGATACTCGCAATGAACATGCAATTGCTGATATTACCATCCATGGGAAATTCTCAAATGGCCAACAAAATTCATGGTTAAATGATATCGCTGTTATCACAGTAAGTTTTGAAAACTGTGTGTTTTTAGTTTACTTATTCTGAGTTCTGTCCATCAGCTTCAAGATGAAATTAATATCGATGAAACTCAAGCCCCGGCAAGTTTACCAGTTGCACCTGTTTCGAACGATTTATCTGGCATTGTTGTTGGATGGGGTCGAGAAGATTTTGGAAATCCTTACCTCGCAAAAATGCTGCAAAAAGCTACACTGAAAGTTCTCACTTCGGAGGAATGCCAGCCAAAAATGAAAGCAAACATTTATGAAAGTCAAATTTGTGGATTTGCTGGAAAAAATATCGGAATTTGCAAGGTATAATTATTGGAGATGGTCTTTTTTATATAAACTTTAATAAGGGAGTCTCGTCGATGATATTGAATTTATTGTCTTTTCTTATTTCCAGGGAGATAGCGGTGGTCCATTAGTTGTTGATGGTATTGTTATTGGGATTTCTTCGTGGAACATTCCATGTGCTACTGGAGTACCAGATGTTTTCACGAACGTGTATTTCTATCTTGATTTTATTAAAGGCGTTATGGCTAAAAGTAACTAAGGCTTTAAATTACATTATCATGTGATTATGATGATTTTCTATTTAAAATAAAGTAAATTTTTCGAAAAAAAATATTCTAACAGGAGATACTTTCATTTCTATAAAACAATTTAAAATGTTTGCTTGTTAAAAGATCATTCAGCTTAAAAAATGTAAATGTACATGAGTGGATAAGTAGGTACCTAGTGAAAAACGATGAAAGGTTCTTACAATTTTCTACCCAATGGATTGTGTTCATTCTACGATCTTTAAGATATGAACAAAAAAATCTAGTGAGTCTATAGGTGATCGCCAACTACCTACGTGTTATATTTAACCTTATGGGTAGCAAGTAAAATTATTTTTAGAGTCGGATACTATTTTTTAAATTTGTTTTAAATTTTTAAGTAACTTAATTTAATGAAACTATTTTTCGCTTGGATTATTATTATCTTTCATTTGACACCTTTTTTTGAATGCCGATAAAGATATGCCGAAATTATGGGTCATTTTGTTAACTATTTTTGCCATTTTCGACAGCAAAATTTTTATGATGTACATTTTCTATTTTATTTTTGAGATCATTGTATGAAGTGTGTATATAATACATTTATGCAGCTTAGCTATGGTTTATATTTATATCAAAACATGAGTTAAGTTTTTGGTAAGTGAAATAAATAAAGATAATTCATGGAATTTTGTTTACAAAATATAAAGTTATTAACGCTGATCGCATCAAGCACAGTCTTACATAAAGTAAAGTCTAAAATGAAAATAAAGGTTAAAAAAAAGTCACAATTTCTTAATCTCAATTTGTGGGTAGCCTTTTTGATAAATCAAAAAAAGATGCCGTGAAATAAAGTAGAAGGAAATAAGGTCGAATCGACTTTATTTCAATTTAGATTGGAAATAATGTCGAATTCAACTTTATTTCATGGTCGACTTTATTTCCAAAAACAAAATAAAAAAATGGAAATAATGTCGATCACTTCAATAGGATCATTTTCATCGTCGACTTTATTTCCCAATATAAAACTCGTTCACAATTTAATTTAAAACAAAATTCGATTTTATTTTAAAAAAAAATTATTCGCTTTGCCGTAGTCCTGATCTAACAGTACATCTAGAAATTTGAAAAATTACCTCGCTTAGCCAGCTTCGTAGAAAGTATGCTGTTGAATCTATCTTTATAGAATTACTTAATAAAGTAAGGTTTTGAGAATAATCTAATAAGAAATGGGTGGCCCGGGCGTCACGGTGCGGTTGTCGCGCGCGCTTACGCGGGCCGTGTCGCTCGCATCGTCTGCGCTGCCCGTGCCCCCCACGACAACCGCACTTTGCCGCCCGAGCCACCCATTTCTTATTAAGTTATTCTATCGACGGCGCGGCGCGGCGATGCACTAAAAGAAAAAATTGTTTAATAATTCCCTAAACCCTTAATCTGAACTGAGAAAATATCGTGCTATAAAACCTTACACAGGACTACGAGCTCTTTAGAAGGATTCAACAGCATACGTTCTACCCTACGAAGCTGGCCAAGCGAGGTAATTTTTTCAAATTTCTAGATGTTAAATATATAAGTTCGACTTTATTACCTATCTATTTCGATTGAATATTTTTTCTTTTCTGCAATTTTTTAACTTTTGACATAAATTCCCTTTTTTCGACCTCATTACTATTTTGCTATGGAAATAAAGTCGACCATGAAAAAAAGTTGAATTCGACATTATTTCCAATCTAAATGGAAATAAAGTCGATTCGACCTTGATTCCTTCTAATTTATTTCACGGCACCTCAAAAAAGTACACAATCAATTATTTTAATAGCTTTTCAGCAGTACTTTGCACTTTTCAGAGCCACTTTTGTGTGCCATTGTGCATTCGTCCCAGATTATGATTTTAGATGATACTAAAACTTTGGCCACTGCAGAGTGTTTGAAATGTTTCATGTCGAATGTTCAAGAGTTTGAACGCTTTTATCGCTTAATGAGCCCTTCGGTATCCTTGTAATAATGAGGCCGCTATTCCAGAAGAAGCAACTGCTACCGGTGATTTCGGGTCTCGCACGAACAGTTACCAAAATCAATGATATGAGGAATGTTGTCCCAGTGCCACCGGAGGCATTAAGGAAACATAAGCTACAATTTCCATCACCAATTGCCTTCATTAATGTAATATACTATACATTTCTTTCTGTTCGGGGTTCAGCAGGAGTACATGAACTGATTGGTGTAATTCATGTCAATCATATTCACGTTCGAATTCTTGGTTGAATGCGTGATTCAATCCACGATCTGGCGCTGGCATTCCTTACCTGAATAACAAACTGGCGCTCATTACCTATCAAACTAACATTTCAACTTCGGTTCGGCTTAATAGAAGTTAATAGAACTTCTATTAAGCCGAACCGAAGCTGAAATGTTAGATGGGTACCTAACACATTTTTTCGATCAAGAGCAAGACATGGTTATGCATCTTCTCTTTAACCTCAAGATCTGGATTTCTTGAACTGAAATGAATTCAATGAAAAATGTCTTCTGACATGTTAACCCTTGAATTGTTTCCAAAAATCCTCCTGGACTCGATGGGAAGTATGTCAAAACGATGAATAGCAAAAAATGTGCGTGTCTGACTACAGATTTTCTTTTTTCAACAGCCAACTGACACTTTAACACTTTTACATTTTTTTTAATTTTTGAAACAGAAGTGTTTTGTAATCCAAGAAAACAGATCAACGAGACCGGACATTATACTACAGCTCTGAAACAGATAAATTTCGGAACGCACCTATACTATAAATTTTTGACACCAAATGACAATTTTGTATTTCTAAAAAGAAAAAAGCCATCAAATGTTTCATAGCATAGGAACATTTTGTATTGGAAAATTAAATTTTCGTTTTTAGTATTTCCCTTTACTTATTATTTATGTTTCTCACCGTTTAAACCTTTCCTGAACTTTCACAAATATTTCAAGATCAAAATTAGCCATCGCATTGCGACACCGAGGCGAGACGAGACGAGAATGCCTTTTAAGCAATCGAGACGAGACTGTATATTTGGACCGAAATTTATAGAAAGTCTAATAAATTAAAAAATCCAATTTCAGTTAAATATTTAATTTCTTCTTCACATATTCAAACTATAATCGAAAAATTTTCGATTCAATATTCAACAGGTTGTCCGGAAATCGTATTTTTCGGACGAGAATTAATAATACGCGACCGACACGAGACCCAGACGAGACTGACAATTTTCGATTTTAACGAGACCGATACGAGACTTATAAAACTCTCGCAGAGTCTCGTCTCGTGGCCAGCCCTACAAACGAACCGCAATTCATTTTTATTTATTTTTAGCTTCCAATATACATATGGTAAGCCCAATCCATCCTAAAAAAATATATTCCCCAATTACACATAAGCCTTAATAGTTAACTGGAATTATTTTTATTTTTAAAACTAACGTTCCTGTTTACACTATAAGTATTTATAGAAATTACTTGATAACAGCAAACAACTTAATCATAAAACTTATTAGCGTAACTATAAGAAACAATTTGCACGTACGTGCTGCTGCAGATAATTACCATCTTCAACAATACTTTCAAGCAATCCAACACACTTATACGTACAAGATGCAAATCTTCTAAGAAAGATTTAAGATAACATCGCAGTGAAATGCTTTCGCATCGCATAAGACCAGTGTGTGATTGTATAAAAATCCAAATACCTATATAAACTCCAATTCTTATGAGCAAGCCCAATAAGATCTTATCCTTATACTGGATGATATTGCTCTCAAGGCTTGTTTATAATAAACATCCTTCAGTTTAAACTTCATATACAAATTATCTTTTCTAATGTTTCCATCTAGTCTGATCTGTTGCTGGCCTTTCTTTATAAGAGTATGAAGGGGAGTGGTCTTCAAGGCTTCATACCTTTATTCATATACTTGTAGTTATAGCTAGATACACTTTTTTTTTTATTCCCAATGGAGAAATGGGTGCATCTGCATTCTGTACCGTTCGTGATGATAGTCAGAGTAACAGCCACACGATGATGGCGAAGCAGGAAATCTCCAGCACCAGATTCTCTCAGTCATCATAAGAAATAAAACGAAATGACCAAGCAAGAGACAACAATCATCATCATCACATTCGTATGCAAGTAGTCTAAGTAGAATTATAAGAAATAACAACAAAAACAACAGCCATATGGCATAGCAATGCTTCCTTTGAGATGTTGTTAGCCAGGTTGTTGTTTCTATAGATTGACAGGCGCCCGTCACTGGCAACAATCCTTTGGGATTGGCATCTTACAATTACAATTGGTATCTATATACCTTACCTACATTAGGTACGTGTATTTTGAAAAAGCAGTGTAATTGAAATGGATTTCTCAACATCTACTTGAACTGGATTCCGTTCTGAGTAGTGTAATAAATCTTTCAATAAGTAAAGTGGCTAACTTGATAGTAATTAATGCAATTTTACTGTAGTTTAGGTATAAGGAAATAAGAGATTGGTAGAATGGGACACTTTTCGTACTTCTGGTAAGATCTAGTTTATGTGTGGGCAATTATTTTTGAATCGCAGTAAATGTTAACCTTTTTCTTTCACAAAAAAACAATTTTACATTCAATACTCGCAATAAAAAAAGTCCTTGAAAATTGTTCGATAAAATTCGACATATTTATAGTTTCGTGATGCTTCTTAAAACTAGATGCAATAAAAATGATGCCTCTTACAACTAGATATTATAGAAATAAATAGCTTCTCAAAAAAAAAACAACTAGATTGTTTCTTGAGAATTGTTTCCGCTAAACGATGTAAATAAATGCCTTTTTGTAATGTCTATTTTTTTTTTGTCTTATGATACTTTTTATACAATAACTATCTAGCTCAATAGTTAAATTTGAAGGCGTTCAAAAACTATTTAAAGATATGTAACAGAATTTAACTAAAAACAAAACAAAAGAGCTGATGCACGAACTTCTAGTTTATTACAATTTTTCTATGTATTGTCTTACCAAGGTAGAAATCCACTAAAGAACTGAGAATTCTTTTTAATACTCGTCATAAAACCAAGCCAAATGCTAACCAATTTTTTTTTTTGTCTCAACTCAACTTTTAACCTTTGATATCTACAGCAACGCTCGCTCTACACTAGCTCTGAGCTCTCTTGTTTAGAAACTCAAATCCACACCACACGTTGATGTCAGAATTCCATTCAATATCTCTCTACTTAGTTGCACAGCATGAACGAATTATTATTATATCCAAAAATCTAAAGAAACTGCAACAAGTGCATTATACATACAATTGAAGTCAAAGTTAAATATCGCGCCACAAAACTAACACAAGATATACATTTTTTCGTTTAACATAGATCTGAAATCCATGCATATTATGTCGTGCGTTGATCTCAATGCAAAACTGAATGAACAGACAAAAAGTGTTGGCGGTCTGTGTTTTGTATACTAGATAGATATAGACAAGACCTTGAAATAAATCTCGGGAATCAGACCTGAACGAACTTCTCGGTTTTTGTTGATATTTCTTTGCGTAAAAAAAAAAAGAAAATGTAATTCACAAATTGTGAAGTCTGGAACTAGTGCAGACTGCAACAGAGAGTTGTAATATTAATTTTTTTTAACAATGAAACTAACTGCGCATATTTATTTGTATTCTTTGTAAATTTGAATGAATTTCAGCGTAATAAATATAACGAATAAATACAAAGAAATTGAACAATCACACAAATGACAGGTACATAATACGGGTGGTAGACGTGTGTAACTGACACTCATAGACGGTTCTTAACAATTCTGTATTGAGTTCAGAATAAAAGTATACATAGTTGTTAGTTTTTCTGACATTGAGGCAACATCGTCCACTAATCTCTTTCCATCTTTATTTTCGCCCCTAAGGAATCCCAATTTTGTTTCTTTTACTCGCCTACTGTGATAGAACTATGTATCTCTTGTTTATTTTCTAGGTGTTTATTTCTTTTATAATTCTCTTTTTTTTTCCTAAGAAATTTATTGTGTTCACTATGATTGTATGATTTAGGTACGAATGATCGACAAAAAAAATATGTCGGCTGGTCGACTTTTAAAATATTTACTTCTATATGATCGACTCTCATAATCTCGACAAAAAAATGTTGACTGGTGCTTGTAAGAGCACGTGTTTGTTTAAGTCATTCCTTAACCCTAATCTATTCAAAATATCAACTACCAAAACATCGACTATCAAAATATTGACTATAAAAATGTCGACTTTTATTATATCAAACATTAAAATCCGTTGTTCTTGAAGAAGCCTGATGGTTCCTGGACTGTTTCATCTTTGGGCTGCGAGAAGGGCAACTATCGCTGCTCAACGGCCAATTACTCTTGCTTTCCTCCAATGCAAAACATTTGGGTTTATTCTTGACCCCATAATTAAACTGGAAAGTAAACATTAAATAGCAAAACTTTTGGTAAAAATCCAATCCAGTCGTAGATGATTTTCCTCACCTAACACATACTCGCCACTACCGATTCTATAATATGGTTCGAATAATAATAATAAAAATAATATTTATTGAACTGAAGTATATACCGGGTTTTTCAACAGGGTCGTTTCAAAAGTAGAGCAACAGGGACAGCAAACGACGCCATATTTCTTGCCGTTCTTTTGACATTTCTCTTCAGTAAGGTTTGCCATTTTATGACAGACAGATATTCGAGCCAACAACGAGTCGAAATTATTAAAATTTACTACCGAATTTCGGAGTCAGTAGCCTCAACTTTAAGAGCGCTACGTCCAATTTATGGTCGTCATAATCGTCCTAGCAGATCAACAATTGAGCATCTAGTGGAAAAATTTGAATCCACAGGCACAGTACAAAATGTTCCCGTGCTAGTGAGACAAAGAAGTGCCCGTAGTGTCGAGAATATTGCTGCCGCTGATGCTTCAGTTGCAGAAAGCCCAAATGTGTCTCTCACACGTCGTTCTCAAGCGTTGGGCATCTCTGTGACTTCGTTGTGGCGAATTTTGCGAAAATATCTTGGCCTACATCCTTAAAAAATTAAATTGACGCAAGAACTGAAGCCGCTTGACCACCAGAAGCGTCGTATATTCGTGAATTGGGCTGAGCAACAACTTGAAAATGATTCGGATTTTCATCGAAAAATCATCTTCAGCGATGAGGCTCATTTCTGGCTGAATGGCTTCGTCAATAAACAAAATATGCGGTATTGGTCAGGCAGCAATCCACACGTACTCCAAGAGTCATCATTTCATCCCGAAAAATATTACGGTTTGGTGTGGTTTATGGGCCGGCGGCGTCATTGGGCCGTACTTCTTCCATGATGATCAAGACCGGCACGTTACTGTGAACGGGGATCGCTACCGTTCAATGATAACCGAATATTTTTGGCCCCAATTGGATGATATGGAGTTGGAGGACATGTGGTTCCAACAGGACGGCGCCACAAGCCACACAGCGAATGTCACAATCAATTTATTGGAAACCAAGTTTGGAGAACGTGTTATCTCACGAAATGGTCCAGCCGCTTGGCCGCCTCGGTCATGCGATTTGACGCCGTTAGACTACTTCCTGTGGGGCTACGTCAAGTATATGGTCTATGCCAACAAGCCAGCGACGATTGATGAACTTCGTACGAATATCGAACGTGAAATTGCAGCAGTATCGGCCGATTTATGCTTGAAAACGGTCGAAAATTGGGGACCAGCGTCTGGACTTCTGCAAGCGTGTCCGTGGTGGCCATGCAAATGGCATCATACATAATAGCATCGAACGTACTTTCACAGGAATAAAGAATTTCATTGATATTCAAAACCGTTTTTGTTTTATTTTTTGTAGCGCTCTTATTGAAAAACCCGATACAATTGCCTCTTAATTCTAATTTACATTATATAACATTGGTATTTGAATTTGTTTTGGCACATAAGGGGCCTAATTTTATACATTGTTTTTATTTTTATTAAAATTATTTAAAAAATTGTCTTTGATTGTCTTATATTATTTACTTAATACTATATGGTTCAACTCGGGTTGTTCATTTCCGGTTGTCTCTGTGGTGGGATGTGGGGTGGAGGTGGCTTCTAGCCACAGTGGAAGTTTGACGCTGCGTCCTCGTAGAATTGGATTGCCTCGTCGTCATTGGTATAAATTATTCCGTCATCCAGTAGTTCTTTGACATCTAGGTATCGTGGCTCGGGGTATCTCTCTTCGCTGGTGATGCTTCTTACTAGCGGGTTCGGATGATTGCTTAGAATCATAAATGGTTCGATTGTGTCGTGGCATACACTTAAGAAATTATTTTAACATCGATAAATTTAAGTTGGTTAAAAGAACTACTACCGTTGGCAATTATACCAGTGGCTTTAAGATCTTGCCCAACTGATGCCTTTTTTTCTCCACCTTTTACCACTTCATTTACAGATCAAATATCTATTATCTTCCAGATTTGATTTAAATTGAAATGTTTTCGAATCCAAATTTCTACTACACCTACAATGAGTATAAGTAAGGATAATATAAAGTTAAATTTCCATTCAAAACTGAAAATCAGGAAAATATCTGGGTTCTGGGCTTACAGTGGCATTGACGGGAATGAATAAAATATTCTAGACCAGAAACAATTTGTAGTAGTTTTTTTTTTTTTTTGATAAAAAAGATGTATCAATTGATTTTTTTTTAAAATTTGTATCAATTTACAATTAGCCCGAGGCTACACGGGTAAGTACTGACAAGCAAGTTAGATTGACTGTCAAATTACTATACGTAAATGTGCTGTGGCGTAGGTGGCAAGCAACTAGTCAGGCAAGTTGCTTTCAAGTTTTTTATTGGCTTCGTTCTGCTTTTAAAAGGATAGCCTTTCTAGGGTATCGAACTTATATATTTTATTAAAATTGCTTAAAATAATGCAAATTGTACTTCAATGACGAAAATGTAAATGCAACCTTACAGGGGCTGACCTTGAGCTGAATCATAAATTTCGTTTTTTTTTTTAATTTAAAAATATAATCTCGAAAATTTTGATTATTTTAATAGTAATAATTCTTAAAAAAAACTCTGATCTTTTGGATGTTTTTTAATCCATCATCATCGTAGCCATCCTTTAATGGACTTTGATTGTTCGTACGTTGATAGATAGGTAAGAAAACTAAATTATGTCGGGCAAGGAATATTTTGTTCCAAATGTCACTATAAAAGCCCTAAAATTACCTTTTCCCTTCCCCCATCTTTGTAGCAATCCTTCAATTTAATTTGACAGTTTTCTAGCTTGACAAATCAGTAACAGAATGTTCAAAATATCACCAAAAAATGTACTCTCAAAAAATTGGGGTTATTAAGAGATTTTGAAATCCATCATAATTATAGCCATCCTTCAATCATATTTGACAGTTACTTGTTTTCGAAATGTTTAAATTTCTTGGCCCCTCCTCCCTTGAAATATTGTTTCTAAAAGAATATTTTCAGTTCCAAAAATTTCACGAAAAGCTATCTAGATCGCTTTGTATACAATTCTGAACGAGTCCACTTGCCTTTAAACTTGCTTCTTTACTGGCTTCAGAAATTCTTAGTTGCTTAGGTTTATACCTAGGTATTAGTAAAAAAATGTTTGTGTATAGCAACTTGCTTGCCATTACTTTACCGCGTAGAAAAGACTTATTTTTGACTTATATTTGTTCTTGTGATATTTAAGACCGAAGACAGTTAATTATTTTTGTAGCAGTGGGAAACCGCTAATTAAATTTTTTGGAAATAATGTATCTACCTTTTCTCTAAAATTAAATTTATCTGAAGACGATATCTTTATTTCTTTTCGAGATATGGTGAAAGAAAAAAGGTTTAACCCTTACACAGATATCTTTTTAAGAAATGATGGATTCGGTTCCCAAGTATACCTTCAAGCGTTCGACAAATGGGACCAATTATAATCGCTTCCAATTTGGGCACTATTTTATTACGCTATAGAGGTTATGTTCCTCGCTATAAATCTTTCTGTAACTTAAGTTTTTTTTATAGATTAAAAATGTTTTAAAAAAGATATTATAATCAATAACTATAAAGTATTTATTTAAATCTATAAAGCCTTAAATGGTTAAGTATATCCTCATTAAAAACCACTTGATTTTATTTAAATAGTTCCTAAAAAGCTTCTTTTCTTATTGGAGGTAGGTACTAAATCTCAAGTTACAAAGTATCCTAGTTAACATAATTCCACCACCCGGAATATTATCAATCTAAATGAAACTCCTGAATTATATTATAGCCTCTATGGACAGTTTGATATTGTTTTATTTTTTTTTTGTGTGTGCCCGTTTGGCCTAAGGCGCCTGACCATGCCATGAAATTGATCCGAATTCCTATAATAAAAACTTGTTGTTGGAAGCATAAAGATAATAATAAACAATCAAATATGCAAATTCAATTAAAATTATATCAAACAAGTCGCTCGAAGCGAATTACAAGTTTATGTTTTAGTTTTTTTTTTTCATCGGAAACAAGTTTCTTTTGAGTTAAGTTTTCATTTTCTTTCTTTAAACAAAATCAATTTTGTGTATTATATTGGGTTTCTATTGATATTGTGATTTGATATAATTCCGGGTAAAATAATATAAATTGTTAAGTGAAGAAATTATAAATAAGTTAAAAATTAAAAAAAAAAAAAAAAGAAATCAATGAATTTTAATGTTTTGGTTTTGAATAATTTCACATGATAAAGTTACGACTAGGATACCTAATAAGGTATCACGTTTATTGGCTATGATCGAATGAGAGTTTCAAGCATCATAGCAACTATGCTTTTATTGGAAAGTGTAACAAATACCAGCTTAACCCAAAATTAGCTCTTCCAATTTTACCTGTAATAGTCCAGTAAACAGAGCTATTGATTAAATAGGAACAAAAAATATGCGAAGACTGAAATTTGGTAGGTTATTTCCGGTGTATGTAAGTAGCGAATTTTAATTTATGGAGGGATCGTGTTTTCAATGCCACCTAAACTTCTTTATATCTTGATTTCTTGGAAAAGGCTCTTAGGATTTCTATTAAATTTTCAGAGTTTGTTCTCTTATTAGCGAGAAAAGATTAAGAATTCATAGCAAAATAGGTGACCCATTTTGTTTAAAACAATTTATCTCCCTTAGGTACCGGTTATAGGGATCAGGAAAACATCAGGAAAACATCAATTGTTGCAATATTTCCCGAATTTAACAGAAGGGATTTATGATGATTAGGAAGACGAATTATAATACTTAAAAACCGTGACTTAGGATTATACGAATCAATAATTGTGATTGGAAGTGATTAAAAATAATCTTTCCGTCGGCTTTTTTTGGTCACTGTAGTTTTTGCAATGAAACAATTAAGTTACATTAGCTTTCCCGACGTTTCGGCAGGGGTTGCTGCCTTCTTCAGGGGAACTTTATTTGGACAACAAGAAAAAATATATTGTTTACATTATAATAACAATAATTGAAACAATACAAAATACACTCACTTTAATAAAACTGTGTTTAAATTTAAACTGACATTTAAAATTGTATCTAATAATTGTAATATTATTTACAAAAGTTAAGAAATAACCACTTCAAACGAAGTTTAGTCTATGGAATTTAAACAAGGAGTAAAGAAACTGAAAGAATACTGTGTTATGATGAGACAAGAGAACAATAGATGGCAGAGATGTTTTGGGTGTCTTGTTTTCTGTTCATGTTGTTGTTGTTGTTGATGATGTGTAATGTTTCTAGGGTGTATCGTTTCGAAACATGTTTCTCTGTCTGTAGGACTTTGACACCTTCAAAATCTGGAGAGTGGCCGTTTTCGATACTGTGGCTCGCCAGGGCTGTCTTTCCAGGATTGTTTGATTTGATATCCGATTTATGATTAGAAATTCGCTGTTTAAGAAATTGTTTTGTAGTTCCGATGTAACACTGGTTGCATGGTTCATTAGGTTTACCCTTACAATTTATTTTGTAAATGACATCAGTAACTTTATCCTTATCCGCTTTCGTTTTAAGTTTAGTGAAAAGGTGACTCAGAGTTTTATTTGATTTGAAGGCCAGGCGAACATCTGTTTGTTTTTGGTTTATCACTTCTTTAAAATTCTCAGTCAGTCTTGGGATGTAAACCATACTTTTGTAGAAACCATTATTCGGGTCTTTAGTGTCTTCGCTTGGAATTTTGCAATTGTGTTTCTGAAGTAGACCACGAATTATAGAATTTGGAAAACCATTGTCACTCAGGATTTTTTTGATTTTTTTCTCATTGGCAGAGTGAAATTGTTCGTCGCTGAGTGCGAAAACTTTACTGACGAGATTGGATGCAGTGTTCATAACTATGTGCCTTGCTTGGTTAGACCGAAAGTTGACTAATCTTCCCGATGCAGTATGTTTTTGGTACCAGTCAAACAATAGACGGTTGTTTTCACGATGGATTTTTACGTCCAAAAATGCTATTGACCTGTTATGTTCCATTTCCACAGTGAACTGGATTTTCGGGTGGAATCCGTTAAGGATCAGCTGCACTTTTTCAATGTTGCGTTTGTCCATCACGGCAAAAATGTCATCTACATACTTAGCAACAAAAGTAGGCCTTTCTTCCATTCCACTAAAACATTCATCTAGTACGTGATCAAGTACTAAATCTGCAATCGTGGGTGACAAAGGGTTGCCCATAGGCATGCCAAAAATTTGTTTGAAAATGTCATCTTTAAATTGTAGATAGTTATTTTCCTTGAGGCAGAAATCAAGGATTTCAAGAAATTTGTTCAGATTAATTCTAGTGTTTTCACTAATTATTTCCCATTTCTTTTTTATAATGGTGATGGCTAGTTGTATGGGAATGTTTGTAAAAAGTGACACTGCATCATACGAAACTAAAACATCATTGTCTTTTAATTTTATTTTTTTAGCCTTCTCAACAAATTCAAATGAATTAATAACCGAGTAGCTTGATTTTGCCGTCGCGCACTGTAAAATTCTGCCAATAAACCTCGAAAGCTCATAACATGGTAGTTTCATTGATGACGTAATGGGACGCAGGGGCATGTTTGCTTTATGAATTTTTGGCAGTCCGTATATGGATGGAAGCTGCGATGTATACGTTGTCATCTTCGCCTTTTCCCTATCATCAATGCAATTGTTGTTGTTTAGCCATTTGACTAGATCGTTGTTGCGAGTTTGTAAAGTTGTTGTTGGGTTATTCCTTACCCGTCTGTAAGTATTGCGATCTGACAACAATTCAATCATCTTATCGTCATACTCCACACGCTCCATCGCCACGGTGACGTTACCTTTGTCAGCTGGTACAATAACAATGTTTTTGTGCTGCCTAAGAAAATGGATTGTTTGCTTATTTACATTAAGCAAATATTTGGCAAATCGATCATTTTGTTGGTGGCGTTGGAACGAGTGCAGCATGTTGCTATGAGGGCACAATATAGCAACATGCTGCACTCGTTCCAACGCCACCAACAAAATGATCGATTTGCCAAATATTTGCTTAATGTAAATAAGCAAACAATCCATTTTCTTAGGCAGCACAAAAACATTGTTATTGTACCAGCTGACAAAGGTAACGTCACCGTGGCGATGGAGCGTGTGGAGTATGACGATAAGATGATTGAATTGTTGTCAGATCGCAATACTTACAGACGGGTAAGGAATAACCCAACAACAACTTTACAAACTCGCAACAACGATCTAGTCAAATGGCTAAACAACAACAATTGCATTGATGATAGGGAAAAGGCGAAGATGACAACGTATACATCGCAGCTTCCATCCATATACGGACTGCCAAAAATTCATAAAGCAAACATGCCCCTGCGTCCCATTACGTCATCAATGAAACTACCATGTTATGAGCTTTCGAGGTTTATTGGCAGAATTTTACAGTGCGCGACGGCAAAATCAAGCTACTCGGTTATTAATTCATTTGAATTTGTTGAGAAGGCTAAAAAAATAAAATTAAAAGACAATGATGTTTTAGTTTCGTATGATGCAGTGTCACTTTTTACAAACATTCCCATACAACTAGCCATCACCATTATAAAAAAGAAATGGGAAATAATTAGTGAAAACACTAGAATTAATCTGAACAAATTTCTTGAAATCCTTGATTTCTGCCTCAAGGAAAATAACTATCTACAATTTAAAGATGACATTTTCAAACAAATTTTTGGCATGCCTATGGGCAACCCTTTGTCACCCACGATTGCAGATTTAGTACTTGATCACGTACTAGATGAATGTTTTAGTGGAATGGAAGAAAGGCCTACTTTTGTTGCTAAGTATGTAGATGACATTTTTGCCGTGATGGACAAACGCAACATTGAAAAAGTGCAGCTGATCCTTAACGGATTCCACCCGAAAATCCAGTTCACTGTGGAAATGGAACATAACAGGTCAATAGCATTTTTGGACGTAAAAATCCATCGTGAAAACAACCGTCTATTGTTTGACTGGTACCAAAAACATACTGCATCGGGAAGATTAGTCAACTTTCGGTCTAACCAAGCAAGGCACATAGTTATGAACACTGCATCCAATCTCGTCAGTAAAGTTTTCGCACTCAGCGACGAACAATTTCACTCTGCCAATGAGAAAAAAATCAAAAAAATCCTGAGTGACAATGGTTTTCCAAATTCTATAATTCGTGGTCTACTTCAGAAACACAATTGCAAAATTCCAAGCGAAGACACTAAAGACCCGAATAATGGTTTCTACAAAAGTATGGTTTACATCCCAAGACTGACTGAGAATTTTAAAGAAGTGATAAACCAAAAACAAACAGATGTTCGCCTGGCCTTCAAATCAAATAAAACTCTGAGTCACCTTTTCACTAAACTTAAAACGAAAGCGGATAAGGATAAAGTTACTGATGTCATTTACAAAATAAATTGTAAGGGTAAACCTAATGAACCATGCAACCAGTGTTACATCGGAACTACAAAACAATTTCTTAAACAGCGAATTTCTAATCATAAATCGGATATCAAATCAAACAATCCTGGAAAGACAGCCCTGGCGAGCCACAGTATCGAAAACGGCCACTCTCCAGATTTTGAAGGTGTCAAAGTCCTACAGACAGAGAAACATGTTTCGAAACGATACACCCTAGAAACATTACACATCATCAACAACAACAACAACATGAACAGAAAACAAGACACCCAAAACATCTCTGCCATCTATTGTTCTCTTGTCTCATCATAACACAGTATTCTTTCAGTTTCTTTACTCCTTGTTTAAATTCCATAGACTAAACTTCGTTTGAAGTGGTTATTTCTTAACTTTTGTAAATAATATTACAATTATTAGATACAATTTTAAATGTCAGTTTAAATTTAAACACAGTTTTATTAAAGTGAGTGTATTTTGTATTGTTTCAATTATTGTTATTATAATGTAAACAATATATTTTTTCTTGTTGTCCAAATAAAGTTCCCCTGAAGAAGGCAGCAACCCCTGCCGAAACGTCGGGAAAGCTAATGTAACTTAATTGTTTCATTGCAAAAACTACAGTGACCAAAAAAAGCCGACGGAAAGATTATTTTTAATCACTTCCAATCACAATTATTAATTCCAAATTGGTCAATAAATCATTTTTGATTATACGAATCCCATTAATTATTCAATAATATAATAAACGAATTAATTTAATTATTCTGTGCAACCGGCACACGCGAAAGTTAAAATCGAAATGAGGAATGTCAATCAATTTGCCGAAAGACAATTAAAGGGGAATAGGGAGAAAGAAATATTGCAACACACTGCAACTACGATGCAGCCAACCGGCTAGTCAGCTGGGGTGGGTTCGTCTAATTAGATATGAACAAAAAAAAGTAAACAACCCGAATCGAATAAAAAAAAGAACTGTGTGTTAAAAAAAGAATAGTACGTATGTTGGTATGTATGTATAATAGGGAAGAATTATTAAATTATGTTGTAAGTACAGTGACGTAATTACGTGGTAGGGTGGGCGCCAGGAAACTTTTTTATAGGGTCGTTTGCCTTGACCGGGTGCTGAAAATTTCGTCTTCAATTTATGAAGGAAACACAAAGTATTATTCCCAATGGGAAGCAAAAAATATTTTTATTGATAAATAATGTCTGGGAAACCTTGGCTTTCGCCTGGATTAAAACCCAGAATCTTTTCAATATGAAGTTAATTATAAAATGTTCTATATTTGAAATGTCGAAGGACAGTTTCGAAGAAACAAAAAAAATAAAACAAAGGAAAATTTCAAAAGGGTAGACCGCAAGAATAGACCGCTAATACTCGGTCCCGAAATAAAAGACAAAGAAAACTACGTTAAGTAATGGGGTCACGAATCCCACAATTTAGGGATATATGTAATAAAACGAATAAAACAAAAGTCAACCGAATCTCTTGAAACACTTATTTTTCGAAACGAACAATAAACTAAACTCTACTTATCTTTTCTTTTGTAACTCCTGTTGCCTTCCTGCTCCTTTCCTCTATAAATAAACTTCGCCCCGTTCTGGCGATTTTAAACTCCTTTCTTCGACGCTGTTTCCTTTTCCTCTATTAAACTCTTTTGAAACACTTTCAAAAACAACCACACTTTATAAAATTCTGCTTTAAAATTTATCTCAAATTCAAACAAAAAAAAATAATTATTTTCCGCTTTTCAATATTTTCTTTTTCTTTCTCAATTCTAAAATCAAATTTAACCTCACGGCTATGACAGTCAACCAAGAAGTGGTTGATCTTGCTTAGCCTTTGTCCTCTATTGGCCGCCCTCTTTCACTCACACATTCACACTCTCATGCAATAGCTATCGTGGAACTCGGTTGCGGTATCACTCCGAAGTTGAGTTCCATCGAAACTCTCTTTTACCCACACATTCACTGAATTCCCCAAGTTGTTGGCGTTGTCCCAAAACTTGACGAATCCAAGGCCGTATCTAGACATATTCACAATAATACCTTTGAGAAAAATAAAGAAACTATAAAAAGTTGAAAATACAATTCTGAGCATTCTCTCAGCTACTCTATATTATTAATTCTAACTTTTTGAAAATGTTTCGAAAAAGAACTATACAATCTCTGAACTACTTTATAAATATTTTTTTGAATGTCGGTCAATGTTAACTAAGTTAAATATAAGATTATGTATTTTAGGATGGGCTGGTAGCCATAAAAAAAGAAAGTTAAATTTAGGTTGTTGTGTTGCGTTGTTGTAAATCCACTTAAGTGACAGTGTATATTTTCCATCGGCCCTTATTACGTATTTATCGGTGGCGTGTGAGTCTCCAGCCCATCCGCTGGCTCAACACGAAATAGTAGGTGACGTGTGGGTTTCCAGCCCATCCGCTGGCTCAACACGACAGAGAGCGATTATGTAAATCGAGAATGGTGGTAGAAAGATGTTGCCATTCCAAAACGAAAAAAACTAATTTTTTGAAGCGCAACCAACTTCACCCCTATTAATTACTGTCAAAAATTGATTTAAGTAAACAAAATTTAAAATCAAATTTCAAAAGAATTCAATTATTTTGTAAAAATGTTGTTCCATTGCGATTTTTTTTTGGAAAGTGATGAGGAATCCGACGAATAAGAGACGCTTCTGACCCAATGAGCATTCCCAATACTGCGCAAGAAAATAATTAAACATTATCAATTATTACTTATAGTATAAATAATATTATGTACCTACAATCTTTATATTTATTTTTAAAGGTTCATCAACCTATTTCGGTTAAACAAAGAAGCATTTATATATGTTCTGGAAAGGATGGATTCGGAGCTTCCGAGTGCAAGATAAACATATATACCAAATATTTTAAAATTGTGTGCAACTCTTCGCTTTTTAGCAAAGAGGAACCGTTCAAGATTTTCTTATCGGTATGGCGCAACCAACTTTATCCTTAACCATAAGAAAGGTTTTGTCGGTAATGGAAAGTAGTTTATGCCCCGAAAACATATCATTCCTCATGACGGAGGACGAGATGTCTTCAAGCAAGCATCATTTTTATGAAAAATACCGATTCCCAGGTATAATTGGATGTGTTGACGGGACACATAAAAATAATAAGGCCAACTGCTAATGAACATCTCTATTTCAATAGAGAGGGTGACCACAGTATAAACGCCATGATTGCAAGTACTTAAAAGCATCTACCTAAACATACAGATGTATTGTTTTATCTAACCTATTTGTTTTTATAGGTCTGTGACTATAAAATGATGATACGGGCTATTGACACCCGGTTCGGAGGAGCATCCCACGACTCATTTGTGTTTAGTCTAAGCGAGTACCGTCGCCATCTTCTCTGAAGATGTCACAATGGTGACAAGCGAAGTTGGCTACTTGGTACGTACATACATACGTATTTATTATTTGTGATTATTAAAATGTAGGTATCACTTTTTAAAGGCGATTCTGGATACACATTAGAGCCGTGGATGATGACACCCTTCAGATCAGCAGAAGAAGGAAGCCGAAAAGAACATTTTAACGCGGTACATTCAAAATGTAGAAATGTTATAGAAAGAACAATTGGTGTTTTAAAGTCACGATTTAGATGCTTCCTTGGAGCAAGGCAGCTGCATTACTGTCCAGAAAAGGCCATTCAAATTGCCAATGTTTTTGCTGTTCTACACAATATTTGTAAAAAATTTCAAGTTCCAGAGTTTCCAATTGCAGAGAATGATGATGATGAAGAACAAGGACATGATCTGGTGGCAAATAATCAATATCAATTGTCAAATATCGCAACAACTATATAAAATGAAATTAAAGAAAATTTGAAAACTATATAGCTCTTTATTTGTTTCATTCTTAAGAACTTAAAATATCACCAATTCACTTCATTAAAAAATAGGTTAACATAAAAATAAATAGAACAAAAAGTTTGTACTTAGACTGTAGGTGTAGGAACTTTGATTACAAAAAAATAAAACTTAAATACACTCTTATAGTTACTCGTTAGCTGTGGAGCTACCGGATTCCTGAGGTGAATTTTTTGGAAGCGTATTTTTTAGTTTAAGTTCTTGTAGTTTTATCTTTCGAGATTTGATTGCGAGCAGTTCCAGCCGAGATTTATTTTTTCGAATATTAATCATTTTTTGTTCCTCAAACTTCTCTTTTTGTAGCTCAAACGACTTACTCCTCCATCGGTCAGCTTCCTTGTGCCATCGATTCGTCTGCTTCATCTCCTTCAAAATATAATTTTGTGTGGTTTCGAGTGAGCTTAACTTTTCCTTCAGGATGGATTCCCCTTGCATGTTTACGTGCTGCTCTAACATCGCGGTTCGTGTTTTTTTTCTTTTTTTTTTGGAAGAGGGGCAACATTCTCGACATTTGTTTTGGAATCATTATTTACATCGAAATCTTCTTCCATTAATGCTTCCTCCTCGAATATAATGTCTACTTCGTCTAGTGTGTCCTTTTCATTGGCCAATGGCATCTCGGGCACATTTCGCTGTTGGGAAGGCCCGCTGAAATGCCTTCCCAATAAACTTCCAGACACCGCTTCATTGAGGTCCAGCAGGGCTATGACGGCTTTCTCATAATAGGTATATGGTTTTTGCTTATTGGGGCCTGCCCCTGTGCCACTTAAATGTAATGCGTTTTCACGCATCTTGCGTTTTAAATTGTATTTATAATCTTTCCATACCTATAAGCAAAAACAAAGGAAATAACTAAAAAAGAATAAATGAAGAAATAATGAAGTGAACATAACGATAGAATTTTAACGATAATCGTTTTACGCAATAGGGCGCCAGGGCTAGTGACTAACAACTCCCAACCACTCCTGTGTACGCATGTCGACATGAATTGAAGGAACCTACAATTTTATGCCGAATCCGAACGGCGAGACTATAAGCACTTTTTCATAACAAGTGGATACTTTTGGAGGACTTGTCAATTCCTCGCAAGAGGCAGTAGCCCTAAAAAAACTTTTTAGTTTTTAGTTGGACGATGCTGGGAAGTGAACCCATTCCTCCAGCGTGACATTCCAATGCACTAACCATTACGCTAGGGGCTACTTCTTAAATGATGAGTTCCCATAAAAGAAAAAACTGATGTGTCAGTCAAAAAAAAAGATTGAAGCTGTTTTTTTTAATTTTAAAAAGTATGTTATCTTTTTTGATGGCCATTAGTTTATATGGTGTCACCCTGCCGATATTTGTTAACTTTATTTTTTAGAGATTTGAGAAAACCAATTCCAATTCTTTTTTCTTATTATTTGACCGCCAAACTGGAGACATTTTTGTGAATTCCCAAGAATCTCTGAAATGTAAACTGAGCAATTGTTTCTTTGCACGACATCTTTATCTGTCATACTTTGACAATATAATAATTGAGTTGTCATAATTTAACATCAAATATTAATAAGACAGGGTGGTCTTACTTTAAATAATTATTCCCTCATGATACTCGTCAATTATTTTGTTGTGAAAACCCAAAACTCAGTTAAATTTACTTTACACACGCAATTTAGGTCACTGGTGCGTATTAAATCTTGCGAGAGGTACCTTACGTTGAGAATAAACCTTCATCAACACTTAAACCTTGTTTTATATTCCAAGCTTAACCATGTTGTGTTTCTTTTTAATTCTTTTTCCAGGAAAACAAACGAAAAAAAAATCTACAAAAAATCAGTTTTTCCATCGGCATCATCACTTTAATGAACCTCTTATCTGCGTGAAAAAATCTTAATTTTATGGTAGTAGGTACCTGAATCGCCTGAGATATAATAGCATATGGCTTTGCCACAAAGAGATCACAACAAAAAAAGGTTGACCTACAAAGGTATAATGTCTTGCATCTGGGATCTGGGAATTGCAACTGCAACACAGACACTTTCTGTATTAAAAACTGGTTATATGCACACGTTCTGCTACTTTCATTTCTAGAAATAAATTGCATTGTTTTTTGTTTGTTTATCTTTGTTTTCTGCATATTAAATTTGCGATTTGAGGTCATTTTTCTAGAATAACTAAGCCAATGTAATCAGTACATAATACAGCTGATGAATTAGGCGATGGCAATCGGTCTGATGAAAGTGACATCATTGTTGGTCTTGTTTTTCATTGAAATTAAAGAAAATCTTTAAGAGGTTACAGAGAAGGTACCTCTAGGGGCAGGGAGAAAGAGCGTGAGCTTCTTAAGACCATGCAATCCTCTAAAAACCATATTGATGGACCATCTTTATGAAAATAATTTCCAAGGCTAAGGTTGTAGATCGAAATACAGACAAGCACACCGAATTATGGTACCAATTTTGTTTGTCTGTTCCACAACTGTAGGTTATATCAAGGGCCCAAAGTCTCATCTATTATTGTTTTCTCTTCTTATCTCCACGGAATGACTCTCGCTGTTTTAAGCTTTTCAGTAATGAAAAAAAAGACGACGGATAATAATTAATGAATGTAGATACTGTACCCACATTCCGCTTATCTATTTAATAATAAATATCTGTTGAGGATAAGATGCATACCTACGTTGTTTACCTTATCTCGACATACGGTTGCAATTATTTCCATTAAAATAGTCAGCTATCATCGATAAGTCGTTAAATCGTAAAGTATCCATCTAATTCTATACTATAGTCTTGTGTGTGAGAAATTGTAAATGTCGATGTCTATAAACATATGACTGGGCTTGTCAGGTGTGAATATGATTGAGTTATGAAGTTTGAGATAAAAAGATAAAAACGAGTTATTAATTTTTCATTAGCTTTGCTTATAAAACCATTACATATTTTAATTATTGATTTAGTAATGTGTTTTTAATAATCTCTCCAGATTATCGACTTAGAGAAAATCTGTAGAGGATTGGAACAAAATAAAATGTGCACAGCATCAGAATAATATGGTTAATCTATGGAAATAGTTTGGCTAGCTAGCTCGTTATATAGAGGGTGATTCTCCTAAGGTGTGACAAAAACATAGAGCGTGTAGGTTGAGTCTAGAGAAGAAAAAAATTATTACAAATCAATGGTAACACTTACAATACCATGCTATACCTTTCTGTAAAGTCAAAAACAAGTTATTTTTGTCGACAGTTTTTCAAAATTTAATTTTCAAACTCCGAATTTGAAAAAAAACTAAAAAAAAAAAATGTTAACTAATTTTTTTTTTTTTTTTAATTTACTAAATTAAGTAGGTAGATACTATTTTTGTAATCATAGGAGAACCGGCAAAAATGTATGCAAGCTGGTCTAGGAACCAATAACAAAAGGTATTTTTGTGTACATGAATACTTATTATGGCAGCTCATTCCAAATCGCTGTGTGAAAAAAGTTATAGGCCAACAAAGATTTGAATTAGGTAAACATTAATGTAAGTATGTATAGGCAACAATGTGCTGGCCTTACCAATAACAACAAGACATATGTTTCTGAAAAGGTCTTTTTATTTACCACATTATCTACCTGGACAGCACATTTCAAATAGCTGTGTGAAAAAAGTTATTCGATAATTAAGATTGTGATTAGCTACATTTTAGTATGAAATAAAAGACTTTGCCTATGCTATAAACATTTTCTATACTAAAATTCACCACATCACCATCTTAATTATCGAATAACTTTTTTCACACAATGATTTGAATGTGCGGCATAAGTCGCGTTCTTATTGGTTGGACCAACACATTTTTGCCTATATTACATACCTACAAAATTTACATTTTCTATACCAAAATTCACCCCATCACAATCTTTTAGGGAATAACTTTTTTCACACAGGGACTTGATGTAAGCTGTTAAGGTAGCTATTGTAGTACATACAAAGACCTTTTTAGAAACATATGTCTTGTTGTTATTGGTAATGCCAGTACATTGTTGCCTATACTACATACTTACATTATATGTTTAAATTATATGTACCAAATTCCAATCTTTTTTTTGGCAAAAAACTTTTTTCACACAGGAGTGATTTGGGATGAGCTGACATAGTAAGTATTCATGTACACTAAAATACCTTTTCAACGACAATGTCTCGTTGTTATTGGTTATGTAGACCGATTTGTCCGGTTCTCCTTTCTATGCTTTTATTAATTATTAGTCAAACACTGAAAACCGGATGGCTCTAGGACTTTTAGGTTACGTTAGGTCATAGTGGCTGTCAGCAGATAAGCTGACACACTTAGACTATCTATTGGTCCATTGAGATAGAATTTAAAGTTTTCTCCCTAAACCAATTTAAGCTCTTTTCATAGCGTGCCGAGACTGCTATATAGTCCGAGCTTGCTAGATCAGTAGGATAATTGAAGAAGAAAACTCCAAGATGGAGTTTACGTGTTTGAGATAAGGTGGGACACGTACAGAGAAGATGAGGAATAGATTCTTCCTCCTTTTCATCCATACAGCTTCTGCAAAAATCATTTGCGAATACTCAAAGCCGCGTTGCGTGATTGCCTATAAGACAGTTTCCGGTAATGACGACAATTTAGGGTTACCATTTCAGAAACTGATAAAAGGGGGATTTTGAGTTTTATATAGCGCCTTTTATATAGCTGGGTTTCAGCGGGGATAACATTTCAAAATCCTCTACTTTTAATTTAAGAAATAAATACAAAACCAATTAGATTTTTTATAAACTTTTGTTTTTGAACTAAAAATATTAATTCTTTTTAACAATGGTGGCAACGGCACAGTGGATATACTGTTTGACTGCTAACCTGGACGTGTGGGTTCAAGCGCCAGTCTACGTAGCATTCTTTTCTGTATTCCCCAGTCTCAACTAGACGCCTTTCCTCCTAACTAGTGCCGTGTATTGCATTTAAAAGACCTGAGGTCTTACTGGCATATAGTTAAAATTATTAAAAACAAAAAAAAAATATATACATACATACATATGGACCGACTTATTAAAAAAAAAAAAAAAAAAAAAATGATTTAAAAAAGGAACATAAGCTCAGGTATTCATTTTCTCCTATACAAATTCGGTGAGGTAAAGGTAAGGATAAGTTAAAATCCTTCATAAATTATATTTATCACCTGATTTAATTTTTTGCAACAAACTACCATTTTCATATATACAAACTTGTTAAAATCATTGCAACTCAATTTATAGTTATGTTTAACAATTCATTCTGTTTCAACTGATTCGACAAGTAAACGATTTCTGTCTTTTCGCCAGGTGTTAAACATAAGACATGTTTTCAGTTGTAAAGACTTTCAAAGTTATGATGGAAGTATCAACAGATTTGCTTAAGAAAACTATTAAAAAAGTAAATATGAAAAAGAAATTACCTAGTTTTTGAATGGAAAAGTTGAAAAATTGAGTATGCGTAAAAGAGTGGGACATTTGCGTCCCCCTTTATCATTTTCTGTGTTGGGGGGCAAATTTCTTGATGAGATGAAAAAGTGGGACCTACATGGTAACCCTTCACCAATTATGGAGCTGATATGCAATCATATTAAGGATCACAAACACTTAGAGCGCTTCATGTCGATCATTGACTAGATCTTTTTAGTCGCCAGGCAAGTAGTGATGTTGTTCCACCTAAGGTTTTTTCTCCTTATAGGATCTTGTTTCAGCATGAGTTTTTTTTTTTTTAATTCAGCGCGCACTAAAGGGGTTCTTACTACCCTTAAAATGTTAAAACACAGTGCTAGCGTTAGATAAATAGGAAAGGATTTAAGAGGAGATACCGGTGCCCATTGGCTTTGAACCCTTGAATATCAAAATGGCAGTGAAAAATAGTGCCGGGTAAATCATTCCACATTCTTGTATTGCGACTTAAGAAAGAATCTCTATACTTAACAGTACGTCCGAAGTTGGGCTCAAGAGTAAACTGATGTGCATTTCTAGAAGGACGAGTGTAACGGTTGAATTGTTTAAAGGGAGCAATGCAACTGGCTATTTCAATAGAAGACTGTTTATAAAAATAACGGTAAAATAGCGAAATACATGAAACATTGCGGCCGGCGGTGTTCGAGAGTTACAAATGCTTCCGTTATTTTCATAGTTCTTCTTTGTATTCTTTCCAATAGACTCATGTGGGTTATTGAAGCACCTGCTCAAACATGACAATTGTACTTGAGTTTTGGACAAATAAAGGTTTTGTAGATAACAAACAGCCATATCTGAAGAGTTGACATATTTCTTGCATTGCAGAAGTAACTTAACACTTAGCAACATTTTTGGTGACATCAAAAATGTGATCGTTCAGCAGAAGGTGGTATGTGATACAGTGATACACATACCGATGACTGAAAGCTTTTTGGTTTCCTCAATATAAGTGCTACTCATGGATGAGGGAAGTTCACCGTAGTGTGCGACGTGATAAGCGTAACTACATCAACGCACTGGCCACAGAAGCAGAAGAAGCCGCTAGTAGGTGTGACGGTAGGACCGTCTACAGAATTACCAAAGAGCTCACTGGTGTCCAGAGCTCTAAACAACACCTGGTTAAAGACACAAACGGATCCCTGCTAATTTCGGATGAGGACCAGCTCATAAGGTGGAGGGAACACTTTTCTGCGGTTTTAAACCGCGTTTTCGCAAGTGAAGTGAACCCTAATCCCACTGAGCTACCCGAAGTAACAATTTCCCGAATACGCACCGTACCCCCCAGTAAAGAAGAAATTATCACCGCCATCAAAGCACTGAAGAACAACAAAGCGGTTGGACTTGACGGTATTCCTGCAGAGCTCTTAGGAGCAGCCCCAACGACATCGAGCGAGCTACTGCACCCACTTATTAAGAGAGCTTGGGAAACAGAGAGCTTTCCTGAAGAATGGAAAAAAGGAATGATTGTCAAGCTCCCAAAGAAAGGAGATCTCACACAGTGTGAAAACTGGAGAGGAATATGCGTTCTGCCTGCAGTAGCCAAGATAATAGCAAGGATAATATTGGACCGAATTAAAGACCACCTCGAAGACACACTTGACGCCGAACAAGCAGGTTTCCGCACTGGATCTTCCTGTGTGGATCACATCAACACCTTGTGGATCATCATCGAACAGTGCGTTGAACATCGATCACCACTTCACCTGCTGTTCATCGATTTTGAAAAGGCGTTCGACAGTGTCAATAGAGAATTTATTTGGCTTGCTTTGCGCAGGATGGGCATCCCAGATAAATTGATTGCTATTATCAAGGCTACATATGATGGATCCAAGTGTCACGTTTTGCACAAAGGTAGGCTGTCAGAGGAGTTTGAAATCCAAAGTGGAGTTAGGCAAGGCTGTATACTGTCACCAATACTGTTCCTGTTGGTGATAAGTGACGTACTGCACGCAGCTTTGTCAAATGGAAATGGAGGAATTCCGTGGACTCTGCAATCTCACCTCAAACATCTGGACTACGCGGACGACGTATGCTTACTCTCTCATATGATCATGGATCTCCATCAAATGACAACAAGGGTGGAGAGAGAAGCAGAAATCGTAGGGCTTAAGATCAACTCGGCAAAAACTAAAAGGATCAGCCTTGGAACTTCCTCATCAATCCAAGTAAATATTTCTGGACAACCGGTAGAGATGGTAGAGGATTTCCAATATCTTGGGAGTATTGTCTCTACGGGTGGCGGAACTGAACTGGACGTAAACAGCCGAATCAGAAAAGCAAAGGCTACGTTCGGAATGCTGTCCAAAATATGGAGAAACAACTCTTTTAGCTTAAAGACCAAGCTACGACTGTTCCGCTCCAATGTTGAATCCGTTCTGCTTTACGGCTGCAGCACTTGGAAAGTCACTGTAATTGTCACTAGAAAGCTGCAAACCTTCGTTAATAGATGTCTACGAAACATCTTGAGGATTTTCTGGCCCAACCGTATCTCCAATGCCGAACTTCATGCGAGAACGGGTCAGGAGCCCATATACTCCATTATACGAAGAAGAAAGTGGCAGTGGATTGGCTAACGCTTCGAAAAGGCGATCGGTGCATTGCATCTCAAGCAATGCAGTGGAACCCGCTCACACAGGAGGGAAGACAAGTGGGCCGGCCTAGAAGTACATGGCGAAGAACGGTCGAACAGGAATCGGCACGACTGGGGAAAAGTTGGAGAGAGCTGAAATATATTTCAAGAAATCGTACACGATGGCGCGTAGGTGTAGTGGAGGCCCTATGTCCCGTTAGGGAAACATCACGGACGTAATAGGTTCGAGGACCTAAGTAAGTAAGTAAGTATGGATAGCGGAATAGGAGACGGGATTCGTTTTAAGGAGAGTAGACAGCATTGAGTTTTTGAATCGCTTATCATACGCTGGTGAATCTGAAAACGAATATGAGAAGCTGAGGGTGCCAATTCGTCAGCAAAACAGTTTTATGGGTAAGAAGTTTCAGGTGAAGATGCGTTTATAAGACTGTCTAAGCGAATGCTGCTTTCCATCTACTCGGAAAGAGACCAGCACCAGTAGAATAGGACATATGGAAAAGCTTATGCAGTGGTTTCGCCAGCATTAAAGAACACCTGTTCAGATGAATGGGAGGGATACTATCTGGGTCAGCGGACTTGTGTATATAGAGATTTTTCAAGTCTCTAACAATTACACGAGTGCGATAAAAGATTTGTCCCATAAAAGCGTTTACGCTCTCAACTTCAGGCGGAGTTCTATCACTTAATGGTAGCGTCAAATTAACAGCAAACTGGGCTGCAACTGCAAGCAAATTGGCTTTATCTTGTGAGCTGACAGCACGTGTGGTGTTGTAGACGAGCGTTGGACAAAAATTTCAATAATATTGGGAGTATTTTTTGCCTTAATTATTGATCATGCAGAAATTTGGTTCTTCGAATACATGCGAATAGCGAAAGAACTAGAGAATCGAGATAACAAACACTTTTTGGAAAAATCATAGGTGTGACAAATTTTCAAACTCAAAATTAAAAAACAAAAAATAACAAATAAAAACTGATAAGAACTTCCTATGCTGGTGGGAGTCTTAATTGGCAATGGGATAAAATTGAGCTTTGTAAATCGTTAAAGTTGCAAATAAATGCTGAAGCAGATGTTCAACTTGAGGCTTAATTGCGAAGCGAGTATCGAATAGCACATATGTTGGTCTTTCGTTGTGTGAGATGTGATAGGAGGGTGAGGTAGACGATCTCACAGGTAATGCGAAAAACGCTGCAAGAAGAGGAGATATCAGACAATTGTACCAAATATACAAGGAAGTTGTTGGGAAAAAAAGCAACACCAGTCATCCTATAATGAATGTGTGTGGGACACATTTGGTATCAACTTAAGATCAGCTACGTAGATGAAAAGATCATTTCTGTGCTCTGCTGAATGAAGATTCTGCTGGGCAGGCGTAGGTGCTGAGTTGCTCCAGCTAAACGAGATGTGCATCTCCTGTATGGGTATTGACATCGAAACTCCTTCAGTAGCGGAAATCCAATCATTGATAAATCTCTTTAAAAACAACAAAGCAGCTGGACTTGTTGGAGTACCAGCTGAATTCCTGAAAGCCGATCCCGGCCAAACGGCTTTCTACAGCCGTTCATACAATCTGTTTGGGAAAACGAAACCCATCCCAGGGAATTGAAGGATTGAGTGATTGTAAAGCTGCGAAAGAAAGGTGACCTTAAGAGTTGTAACAATTGGCGTGGTATTACCGTTTTGTCCGTTTTTCCAAAACTAATTGCAACCATGAATTGTTCTCGAGCATATAAAGGCCTGAATCGAGTCTACACTCAAGAGGCATAAAGCTGGCTTCCGCAGCGGTAGATCGTGTGTCGACCATATCAACACTCTGCGTATTGTCTTTGAGCAGTCTGCGGAATTTTAATCACCGCTTTACCACATGTTCGTGGATTTTGAGAAGGCCTTTGACCGCGATGTATATGGAGATCACTTCGTAGTAGAGGAATTCCCCCAAAACTTGATGCCATTATAAAAGAGTCTAACAACAACGCAAGGTGTTTTGTTTTGCACAAGGGTCAGCTATCCGTGCTTACGGATTTATGGCTACGAAACCTGGAAAGTCTCGGCTACCATCTCGAGGAAACTGCACGATTTTGTAAATCGTTGTCTACGTCACATCCTGAAGATTTACTGGCCACAAATTATTTCGAACCAGGAATTATGTTGCAAAACAAGCCAAGATGGGCTGGACAACGACATATGAAAGCGCAAATGGCAATATTATACACTGAGGAAACCAAGCGATGATATATTGCGAAGCAGTCCTTTGAATGGAATCCTCAGGCTGCACTACCGGTGGCGGCGGCGGGTGGGAAGACAAAGAACAACAAGGAAATCAGCAGATTCTAGCTGCAGACCGTGACGGATATCGACGATTTTTTAGCGCCCTAAGCCCCGATTGGGTTTACAGGACTTGATGATGATGAGGCGTTGCTATGGACATTTTTCCGCTCTTTCCGGTTTAATATTGAGGAAAAGATAATGGGATGTACCTAAAATTTTGAGTTTTAGCTATTAACAATTTTTTTTCAGCTTTTTAAATAGAAATTTATAAAAATTAAACAATTTATTTTGTACCACATCATAATATTATTGAACTAATAACACCCATTGTTAATTTAAAACATTCCATTAAGAAGAGTGTGTTAAGTTAAAAGTGTCTATTCGGTTTAAAAATTCAAAATATTATACCAATAAAAGTTTTGGAAATACAGCGTTTATAGACCCGAAGGTAGGGCGAATTTGCTTTTGGGACTTATTTTTCTCAAATTATTATCTTAATTATTTTTTTATTATAATTTCAAAGCTTCAGAAATTAAAATAAAATACCTACCAAAATCTATTCAAACGATTTGTATGCAAATTTAGCTGAAAAATAAGCCTCCGTCCATTCGTGTCAAGCGAAATGCGATTGGCATGCAGACAGACGTGCGCGCTGCGCATGAATCGGTTTTTTTTTTTTTAATTTAAATAAAATGCGCACACCACAAGGAAACTTATTTAAAACAATAACATTGGCAATAATAATTTAACAAGTTGTACATACTTTTGACGATGCAAGTATGCTGATTAAATATTCAAAGCGCACGACAACCATGGTGGCCTGTCGTGGTGGAAAACAGTGGGGCAGATTGCATAGCCTGGGGGAAATAAATAAAAAAGAAATGTTAGTAACAAAAATGTGTTGTTACTGTTGCTTCTGAGCTCTTTTTCTGGTTTTCGAAAAAAGGCTATATTATCAATATACAATATACAAGATTTAAAATTAAAAGTTAAGAAAACAGTATAAATTTGTGGGTCTATTAAAACTTCTAGATACTATAAACTTCTAAAAGCTCCGAATTTTAAGTAATATCAACATAATTAACCATTTTTTTTTTCTAATTTTAAGCATACTCTAGTCCACTGTGAGTTTTGCAACGAATATGCTCCGTGATGTTGGTAGCTGCCACCTACCATCTGCAGAGCCAGCACCTCGTTGCTCTTATTTGCAAAACGATTCAAGGCAAATAAAATGCGCATTTTGCATTTCGGCTTATCGCCTCTTATTATGAGTGTAAACCTCGTTTTTAGATAAAAATGGAAAATAAAATACAAAACCCTCAACTATACACCTACCTTATACAACGGGTACCTCTTAAAAAGTTGAAGCCAACGAGTAATCCAATTTAGTTGTAGGTACTCTGTACTCTCGTAACAATATGACAGGTAAAATTAATAATTCATGCTCCAAATCGAGGACCTCTCTTAAACGTTGAACGGTAGTATAGGATTTTTCATTTTAAAGTCATGTCTCCGAGGTTCTACGCTCCATAAAACAATGGGACCGAAAAAACCACCACCGTTCCGATTTGGGACAAAATCTCATAAATCCATACAAAAAAGCACCAACAGGTGAATTAATGGTAATTTTCTATACAATTAGTGACAATTTATATCTTTTAAAGTTATGAACTCTTGCAAGTGATGCAAGAATGGAAAAAATATTGGAGCCAAATATTCACATTGGTATTAGGCTAGTTTTTGTGTGTGTTACTTCTGATTAAATGCACCAAGGGCGAGTTAAATGGAAACAAATTACACATCGTTGTTGATATAGATAGATGCATTCAGAAGTATCGAATAATCTGTAAATTTATCTGCTCTTGGATTTTTCGTTGCAGATAGATGTATGTAGTATGTACCTACCTATCTATACGAATTTATTTTGCGATTAAATTTATGAGTAGGTAGTTGCGATGGTGCCACCCCTGGTATAATTTTATTTTTTTTTTTTTTGTATTTTGTACTCGCCCCCCTTGGTTAAGTAAAACGGATATCGATTGTTTTTCTCTTGCTTATGAAAAGAAGTATTACCTTTCACGATCTTATAATTGAGATTGCAATTAATTTATGAAATAAAGTATAGTAGGTTTGGGTAAATTTTATTGGAATTTCTCAAGGTTTCTGTGAGATGATTATGGTGGTTATTGCACTTATTGACTAGGTACTGATTATAAAATTGATGAATGTTTAAGACAATTTATCATTTGATTGACAGATTATAGTTATTTAAACATCAGACTGATCAAGCCTGATGGTTTGAAAAAGTTTTTTTTTTTGTCATGGGAAAATATTAAATCTTTTTAAAGCCCTGGAAATTGAGGTGAAGAGTCACTTCTTCAAATTTTGATTGCTCTAATTGAAACTGTCTGTAATTATCTGCAATGGTATAGGGAACAGTGAAGACTGTTTTTATTTTAAGAGAAAAGAGAATTTAATATATATTTAAAAGCAAATGGCAGCCCAAAATAAGTATTTTTTTTAATGTAAAAACTAAATATCTTAAAAAATATTTAACGTGGCAAATTAATTTGGCTATTATTAAAAGGACAAAAAGCCTCTTTTTCATACAAAAAAAAATGTTTGTTTGCTATTGACAAACTTCAAGCTCAAGTATCTATTATTTCTCTATATCGACTTTGGTTAATATTTCACTTATATAGGACTAACTCAAGATCAGCTTTAATTTCCAAGACAGGATACGCGACCAAGTCTCAGACTAAAAAACATTAGAAGCCAGTTCCTAAACCCCAATAGCTAACTTATTGGCACCTCGGCCAAGAAAAGAAAGGATAGACGAAACAGCAAGCGCTTGTATAAATTGAGTCTGCGTATAGGGAAATTAAGGAACAATTTGAGACCAATCTGGCACCAGCAATGAAAGTAGTTTGGTCCACACTGCTAAACAAATACGCCTCGCCGAGTATCATAGAACCGCTATTAATCACGTGCAATGTAAAATCAATGTAAAGCGTTTTTAAAATTACGACATTCCCCTATTTCTGAAGAATCACTCATCTGAGAAACCAATGTCACTAAGCCCATCAACATAATAGTACAGAGAGTAGGTACAACACTTTTTGAACAGAAAAGGTTCAATGGAAGGGGGCACTTCTTTCCTAGAAGAACATTAAGATCTCTTAAGTCAAGATCTATTGACTAAGATTATTCGAAGCCCCATCCGTGGTCAACAGCAATTATCTTCACTGATATAACTGATATTAATCACGATGTTTTTCTTTTCAGCTACCTGGCCGCACCAGCACACTTTGAAGGCGATTTCAATAATGTAACATTGTTTCAGAACTTCTTCAGTATAGGACTTTAACAGGAAGTATAGACCACACGGACAAGTGAAACTGAACAGTCGATTTTTGTAATAGATCCAGAAACAACCATCTGGATATCGAAAGATTCCAAAGAAATAACGAGGAGACAACGGTTTGATTCCGTCCTTACCAGTAATGAAATATAAGGAACCGCACAAAAGTGAGGGGAATGGAATACTACCAACAGCAGCTATTGAATGGTGCAGAGTGCACTTCAGTGTTAATCTACATAAATTATGTTGAAGAACGCTCTTCAACATTTCAACAACAAACAGTTCCAAAAAAGACTACTGCAAACCATCACGCAAGGTCCCGATGCATTTAAGGAAATCACTAAGTTAATAAACGACAAAAGACAACAAATGAGTGCATCAAAACTTAACAAAACAGGATGACATAATAGTTTCTTGAAAAATCTAGAAACGGCAATCGTTCAATTGTGTTGGTTTGACGTGATCTGGGTCTTGGTATCTGCCCCTTTAAATCTTCGTTCTCTTCTGCTCATCCAGGGCGTTAGTGCCTTTCATCGCTTTTGTATCTCCCTTCATACGAGCAGCTCCCAAGCTAAGTTTAAGAAGGTGTTGTTCTTCGGAGGCTTATGTCAATTTGCGACATCATCCCGGATTTGCAGTTCGGGCAAACAATACGGCTCTTCTTATAATCTTAAGGTTCCAGAATGACGTTGCTAGCACTTTTAACAACCACTAGGTTCCTGTAAGAGGCTTCCTCGATGTAAAGAAAGCATTTGACCGCTTCTGGGCGATAAAGGGGAATAATAACTAGCTAAACCTTCCAAATTTTCCAACCATTCTCATCAAAATTATTTAATGTTTGTTACTTCTAGACACTTCTTCGTATATATCGAAAAAACCCAATCGACATCCAAAAGCCAAAACCATTTGAGCAGGAATGGCTCGAAGATCAAAGCTGGGACCGTTCTTCAACACATACATAATATATACAGGTCAGATCATCCAACAATTCCATACTTTAGTCTATTGGGATGATTCACCTTATTCACCAAATCCAGTTGTTCAGTCATTGCAGCCCGCAGAGAAGAAGAACACTTGCGGTTCCTGTGGAAATTCTACACAAGATGGGGCATCAACTTTCAGAAGACACGCGGGACATCGATCTTCATCCAGAAGCTGCCACAGAATTGCTCTCAATCTGCCCTACGGACCACAACTAACAATCAAACGAACGTCGTTGAACTATATGGGTATCAACTTTAAGGAGAGGAACCGCTTCAACCCTCACATAACATCAGCTACCTTGAAAACAGCGGAATTAAGCTCTCCACTAAATCCATCACCTTATACGGAAAAAGAATAGTCACCAAAAGGATATAGTCTAGGAAAGATAGGAAATTTAATATGGGCAACCGGGGGCAAATTAATTCATGAAATTTTATTGCTGGTATCGACGCAGCATTTTATCCTCAACAGCATATCCAAAGTCTTCAAAAATCCCTGAATTGACTTTTTGTGTAGACGCATTTTAAGAGGTGGAGAGTAGAGGGAGGCAGCAGTTTGTCAAGCTGAAAAATATGTTGTAATACAATCTAATCATATGACACATGTTTTTTGGGTGCTTTTCACGCTGATTCTAAAGAAACCAAAACTGAATAGATACATGTATCTTGTGGAAAGTAAATGTCAGTTTTATGAAATGATCACTTTTTTTAAAGTACAACTATAAATATAATAGTATAAATGTTTCATTTGGTATGCTTACCAAGAATCAAAAGAGTCCACAAAAATATCTGTGGTGAAACGGGCGATATGTTAGTGCGTCATTATTACCATAACATCTATGAATATGTTTTGACACTGATGAAATTTGCTAAATAAAATTAAATATTTCATGTTTTCCAAGTATTAATAGAGTCCAGTAAAATAACTTAATGCAAAGAGTTTTTTTAGAGAGTTTATGTTTGACCTGCCCTATACGGAGCAAAATGTTAGGTCTTACGAAAAATTGTATTTTCGTGTAATCGAGATAGTACATATGACATATGATATATGATTTAAAGGTATTTTTAAACGCCAAATCTAATAAAAGAAAAACCAATATGATACAAGCACCCTAAAAAAAAATTTGATTAATTTTGAGACAGAAAGTACTGTTTTTTCCGTTAAGCAGGTCAAACATTACACCCCAAAAAAACACACTTGGACATTAGATATTTGTACGGACTCTTTGGATCCTTGCGTGCCAATATAAATTTAATATTTTTAGCCAATTTCATAAGTGTCAGAATTTGTTCATGGATGTTATGGTAATAATCCCTCACTTGCAGCTCTCCGTCAAAAAAACACCCTTTAACCACAGATATTTTTGGGACTCTTTTGATTCTTGGTAAGCATGCCAAACATTTATACCAAATTTCATTGAAAATCCCATTATTTTAAAATGGTTTTGGGTAATATATTACTTGTTGTACTTTAAAAATAGTGATCATTCCATAAAACTGACAATTACTTTCCATAGGATACATGTATCTTTTCAGTTTTGGTCTCTTTAGAATCAGCGTTGAAAAGCACCCTAAAAACATGTGTCATATGATTAGATTGTATTACAACAAATTTTTCAGCTTGACAAACTATACCGCCTCCCTCCCCTTTCCACCCCTTAAAATGCGCTAATACAAAAGCCAATGCGGAGATTTTGGGGGACTTTGGATATGTTGTTGCGGATAAAATTCTGCGTCGATACCAGAAATAAAATTTCATGAATTATGTAATTTGTCCCTGGTCCGATCCTATCTCTCTTAGACTAATAAGGTTGCTTATCTATCACCAACTACATAGGACGATTTATCAGATAAACGGATTTTTCATATTTGATTTTCCATTTCCAAAATCAGCTAGAGAAAGTTTGGGATGTAAAATTCCTGTGGATCTGCACGCGACTCCTCCTCGACTAGCAAGCGGTACTGTGACGAAAGCATATCAACAACAAGCGAGTCTACAAAGCATCCGGAATATGCTGCCAAAATATTGCCGATCAACCTTAGCTATTTCCAACCAAACCCATCACTATTGAGAATCATAACAAGCAAAGAGAGATATCGAACAACTCTACCGGGAAGGGATCAGTGCTGTCGGAATGGCTACTATAGTAGCTTTTGGCTCCTTTACTGTTGAAAGAACTACTGTGCTACCCATGTCTCAGAAAGGCTCCCTAAGAAAGTTAATGAAAATATTTTTAAATCCTGACTCCCATTAAAAATTTCACACCTCTGTTAATTTGGGATCATATAAGGGGTATTCATGCAAACGTGAAAAATCTAAAGAAAGCTTAAAAACCATAGAAATTTATAACGGTAGAAATGAACTGTATACCCTTATTTATTTTATAAAATATCTAGAATCAAGGCTCTCCCAAACCAACGCGAAATCGGCGCGGAACATTCGTCGACGACAATTTTTGTTGTTATTTAACATTGTTTATTTCTCATTTTGTTATCATTGTGAATCGTTCGCCCTGCAGAGTGAATGTTCTTCGCCGCTTTCGCGTCGGTTTGGGAGAGCCTTTGGCTCCCCAACTTCCCAAACTGCTCCCCAAATGTTTTGAAAAGTGCTACTCTCGGAATTTGTGAAACAACAGCACTGGAAGGGATCTGACGAACTATTGGATAAAGAATTTTTTTCTATCAACGTCAATGAAGCAAACCAGTTCTTAAAGGACGCAGCCTAAAACTACCACCACACCGTAGTTACAATAGCCGCCATTATCCCACCGCAAAGACAACCTGATATGAACAATTTGATTCATTATCACACACTCTGAATCAAATAAGAATTGAAGTTGTGATAGCGTTTTGCTTGTACAACATCGCACAGATCGAACAAAAGGTCATTTTTTGAACATTTTGCAAACAAACCTACATAATTGACACCCATTTTAGGCTTATTTATGTGCGATTTTCTCTTAATTTTATTTCATTAAGAACACAACTGCATAACTTTAGGGTCTATGTTCATTAAGCCTCTTATTCTAAATAAAGAAACAATGAGTGTTTCTGTTTATCTATTTTTAGTACTAGTCATGGAATGATTAAAAATCTTAGCGTCTGTAAGCGTGTAAGCCATAAGCTTAACCCACAACACACATATATTATAATAATGGCACAAACTCAAAGGAAATATATCAAGATCTAAGGCCCCACTAAATCCCAACAACATAAGTTCGAACAACGATCTCTACGAGTTATAAAACATGATGTTAAATTTAATCACGAGATCAGGACACGCATTCCGCACTGAGAGCCCAGACCAGTCAAGAGGATGTAGTTTTTTTGGTACTCTGCTCTGTTGCTTTTTTTGCTGTTTAATCAGTAACCAGGATACTCATGATCAAGATTATTCATCCGCATGTTTGTAAGGGTTTTATGTGTTTCTTCTTTTTTTAATTTTTTGTTTGTTTGTACATTTTATTTTCACGACAATGCGATGTCATGTAAGGTTCGACTTTACCTACTTGGATTCCAAGATCAGGTTTTGGAATTATTTTTTTTTTTCTTATTTCTTTTTGTAATGAAACATGACTTCCATTGACATTAACGGGGCCATCGTCAATCTATAGGTGGGCATCGCTCTGGTGGGATCATCAAGAAGCGCGTTAAGCATATCGTGTTTCAAAAGGGGATAATAATTATTATAGGATTTAATCACTATTTAGAGCAGACGGATAAACACAGACAAGACAACTTACAGCGGACACTTCTTGATGTATACAAATAACAAATCCATTAATCACTTTATGAATTAAGGTGTGGTAGGCAATTTGACAATTTATTCTGAAGAATAGCAGAGAAAAGATGGAAGAAGTTAATAAATGCGCAAACAGCTTTAAGGATTACTCTGTATTTACAATTATTTTAATTTGACTTGAGCAGAGTTTATCAGTTGATCTTTGGTACCAACTTGACTAATGACCAACAATTGTTTCTTATCATTCCATTTCTAAGCCAAGGATTATAAACCAAACAATGACCAGAAATCAAGTTGATAGTATACATTAAAAATATTAAAAATATAGAATTATTGTTAATCGAAATAAAATGAATGCGACGAATTTTTTTTAAATTTAATACCAAAACGTGTGGAAATAAAATGCACGACTAGATCGCAAGAACTTGCTCTTGTAGTTAACAGATAAAATGAAACTAGACATTGACGATGTATGAATGTTAGTGGTTCAATGATTTAAAGTTTAAAAAGGATTAATGTCCTTGCGGAAACGCAAGATGAAAATTGTAAATAAAACAAAAAGTTTTAAGAGAATTATCTTAATATTTATTTTCTTATCATAGAAGGATCTATGACAATAATGTGCGAAACAAAATATCGGCCAAATGGTTGCCACAGCTTCGGTGGCATACCTCTTTCCGATGGTCCATATTTTCAATGACTCTGGGACATAATTGAGGTTCAATGTCATTAATGTGCCGAATTATCTCATCCCTTAGCTCTTGAAACTTGAATTATTCTTGGCTTATTGACGTACACTTTTACTTTTAAATATCCCCAAGGAAAGAAGTCCAACGGTATCAAATCGCATGATCGTGGCGGCCAATTAACATCGCCACGACGCGACGTGACATGAGATCAGTGTTGCCGCAAGCTGAAATGAAACGTCGCTAGACCAACCTCCAAAAGTCGCTAGATGGGTTGAAATTTGGAGGACAAAATGTCGCTAGACAAAAATTGGTAAATAACTGTTAAAAAAAAATTCTTTTGGAATAACTTTTTTTATTATTGTTCAAAAATTTAAATTAAATTAACAAAATGCTTAGGTCTATAATAAATTTGAAACAGATGCATTACTTACTCGCTCTTACATTTTGCATATGTTTTTGATGTGTGTGTGTGCCTGTCAGTGGTGAATTTCAGTATGTTATTATTGGAAATAGAAAATGTCATGAATGTAAGATCACCAGGGCCATTACAAAAAACAAATAGTATTTGCCTGTTGAAACTCAGAAATGCTTGCTTCATTTACGGTTACTGCTTGGCCGACCTCATTTTCCAAGAAGTACGGCCCGATCAAGCCGCCAGCCCATAAACCGCACCAAACAGTCACTCTTTGTGGATGCATCGGCTTTTCAACATTCCTGACATACCCGGTTCGCTGAAATTTGCGCACAATTCTACCATTTGTAGACACTTTTTGTCGATTATGCTGACCAAAACAATCACGAAGTGCATGAAATGCATTTTGATTTGAACGCCCGTTTTCGTAGAAGGCTTCAAAAACCTTAACACGCTGCTCAATTGTGTACCTCTCCATGGTTGCATTTGTCAAACACTGAAACAATGAAATTTCAAATTAAGTTTTGGGCAAAAAGCTTGACGTTAAGGTGTGACTAACAATTAACATCGTGCATTATGGTTGGACCACCTTATTCGTAAAAGATTTTTCGATAGCTCAAACTTTTTTTATTGAAATTCATAAAAAAACAGCAGGGTAACAAAGTACAAAATTTCACCGAATAGGCCTAATTATGTTTATTTCATATAATTTTGGTTATTATTTTGGAAAAATGTTCTTTGTAGTCCAAGGTTTATGCTCATTACACAAGAACATTTTTCCAAAATAATAACAACTTTGATGCGTAAGGTCTGGCGAAATTAAGCCTGGCTGTTATATTTTTTTGAAACCAGGGACTTAAGCTGAGTAATGCAACCTATCAAATCCTTATCGTTGAGTGTTCTTTCGATTGTTCTGCTACTTACTGCTATGCGCCATGGACTTGATTCACTTCATCCCGAATTTGAGCTGATGTCAAAAACGGACTTTTCTTTGGCATAAGCCGCGATTATACGATCATCAGCAGAACTTACCTTTTTTTAAAGGCGGGTTTCTTCGGATGGCGTTGGTCGTATTATGAGTTTCATAAAATTTGATGGCACTATACACTAACTTTCTTGCCCGTCCCACATTATTTGCGATATCGTGAACTGTTTCCCCGTTATTTTGTATCATGATGATGTTTTTTTTTTAACTTGAGGTGTACAAGATTGTTGCCAGCCCATCTATGCAAAAAATATTCAATTTGTTTGCAAAAATATTCTTTAGAACAACTTGCTTTGAATTGTCGATAACTTTTTTTTTTTTAAATCGGATCAAAAATACAGCTTTTTTATACTATTAACACAATTTTAACCCAATGTGCTAATTCTTTGACCATGGAAAATTTAGCAATAGCACACTTCTCCTACATATGGAAGTAATACACAAACATGTGTAAATAACGGTACATTTCCAGGGATAAAAGGGTGATGCAGTCTAGATTGCAATAATAGGAAAAGTTTTTAAGAAAGGCTTTTGTCAACTGGTTTAAGGCAATGTTAACTGAAAAAAACCATAATAGCACATTCCAACACTGTATATACAATTATACATACTCGTATATCATATTTACAGGACATATGTTTGACTGCCTTCCTGGAGTTGAGGCTTCCAGTCCAACTTTGCTCTTCTATATTCCCAAGTGGGTGCCAACCGTGGAACTTCATGAGACCATCTTTTTCTCAGTCCATTGTTCTTTTCTTATAACTTGTGCATTAGGTTGCATTTCAAAAACCTAAGGTCTAACAGATATACCTACCTACATATAATTCAAATTAATTTATAACTAAAGAAGGTTGCATAAAGGTTAACTCATAATAAAAATAAATTGTATTCTTTTGCTATTGAATCCATGAACTCCTTTATATACCGATATCTGGTTTGTTTTTGTGTGCCAAATAATTGTCCTCCCAAGAAGCAAATTTAGGTTCAAATGCTCTAACAGCACTTCCAGAGCAAGTCTTAAAAATCGTCACTTTGAGAATTAGCTCTAGTTACGCATTCAGAGTAATTTTAGAGCTCTCTTACAGGGAATTCTTTGACATTTAGAGAAAATTTCTGTTCGTAGTCAGCTCGTTATCAGTCAGCTCGCTCAGTAGAGTTTAAGCTCTTTAATATGCATTTTTAATCTACTAAGGAGCACCTTTGACAGCTTTTTGTTGGTATAAGTGTGCGTAATACAATCGAAGAATAGTAATATAATAGTTAGGGAATTATAATATTTTTCGGTAAAATAATTGTGAATTTTAAGTGCGCGTTTTGTTTTATCACAAATGTATTGAAGGTACTTCGCGAAATTACAACGCACCTCCAGAATTATAAATATTTCGCTGAGAATTTGAAAAAATTTATTCTGAACAAAACAAAAAATCTTAAGAACTTACTGTCAATTATTAATAAAATGTTTGTTTAAAAATTACAAGATGTGTTGTGTTTTTTAATCGAAAACGGAGACCTTTTCTCTTTCAAAATTGAAAAAAAAAATTTGTTATTCGAATCATTTTTCTTTTTATCACCATATTTTTATTAGTACTTACTTTACTTTTGATGGCGCTCACAGCCCAGGATGGGCTTCGGCCTCAACTAACAAGCCCCTCCAGCCAGCTCTGTCTCTAGCTAGCCGCTTCCAGTTGCGCATACCGAGTGCTTTGATGTCGTCATCCACTTGTTTGCACCACCTGTTACGGGTGCATACCACATTGGGGTTGGATTCGAAGACTCGTCGAGCAGGTGCGTTGCTGTCCATACGCTCCACGTGCCCCAGCCATCTCAGCCGCTGTAATTTCAGCTTTTTGACCAGGTCAACGTCGCTGTATAGCCCATATAGCTCGTCGTTGAATCTTCTCCTCCATACTCCTTCGATACACACCGGACCGAAAATCACACGAAGAATCTTCCTCTCAAAGCACCCTAGCAGATTTGTATCCGAATCTTTCAGTGTCCATGCTTCTGACCCATAAAGCAGGACCGGGATGATTAGGGTCTTGTATAAAGTCTCATTGGTTCTCTGAGAGAGGGCCTTACTACTTAAATGCCTTCTTAGACCGAAGAAACAGCGGTTGGCAAGAGTAATTCTTCGCTTGATCTTTGCACTGATGTCATTCTGCGATGTAATAGTGGAGCCCAGGTAGACAAAGTCCTTGACAACTTCAAAGTTATATCTGTCCATCGTGATATTTTGCCCGAGTCGACGATGTTGAGATTCCTCTCTCGATGACAGCATATACTTCGTCTTGTCCTCATTAACCGCCAATCCAATTTTAGCCGCCTCCGATTATATTATATGGATTAGGGTAAAAGTTTTTTTTCCATAGAGCTGTAATAGCGCTTCAGAGCTGTAATAGCGTTATTTCAGAGCTATTAGCCACAAGGTGACAGATTTGCTTTCAGTGCTTTATATAAAAAAGGGTGTTTTAGAAAATAAAAGAAAGAGTGAATATTCTGCACAGCAAATAACTAGTATATTTTTATTTAAAGAGTAGGTGTCCCTGAGAGGTACTTTGAACTTAACGAGAAATTTTTTTTTTTGTGATACAGGTTTAATTAAATTTCGATAAGTTTTAAAGCTTTCTTAGGGTATAGAAATAAATAATAAATAATTATAATTATTAATACAACTTCCTACTCTAAAACCCTTTCATAGGGAAAGTTATTTATTTATTTTCGACCCATGATAATTTTTTTTTGTTTTTTGTTGAAATAATTTTGTTGTTAGTTTGTAACACCCTACAAAATCAGTGGTGGCTTTACAATAGCTCTGTAAATGCTTTTTTTGACACTTTACAATGCGCATGCGTAATATTTGTGTTATGAACCATTTGTGTGAAAGTATTAGAATTCAGCTCTAAAAGCACTTCTTGTGTGGTTCGATTAGAGCTATGTTTCGACGGTTTGGTAGGCGCAAGCGTTAATATTTTGTCCATGTGTTGTTAAAAGCTCTATAATAACTAGTTTAGCGCTGATTTTTAGACAGTGCTTTATTTTGAATGTCATAAACTCCATTAAGGAGCATTCTTTTTGAATCTTGAGACGTCATTAGTTGTTAGAGCTGAAACCATTCCAGAACCTCTGTTATAGAGCACAATTTTTAAATAAAATAAAGAGAGCTCTATTATAAACTCTTACAGAGCTATAGCCTTAGATTACACTATATTAGAGCTGTAGAAGAGCAGTTTTGCTTCAACTAGCTACAACAATGTTACTTGGGCTGAAATACTAGCCTTCACATGCTTAAGGCCCTTCTAATTTATTATAAAATAGAAACTACTATAAGTTAATCATTACAACCACATTATGTAGTTTAGAAACTTTATAAACAGAGTGACACCAAATTTTTAACATCCTATTATTAAGGGTTTAGTATGATACTACTTAACATTTTTGTAAATCTTTAATAGTTCACTAAAATTTTCTAAATTTTAAATAATTTTTAACTGGTATCATACTAAACCAATTTCCTTCATAAACACCAATTTTCTTCACTGAACACGTCCAAAATGTCAAAAAAAAGATTTTGACTTCAAAGTGTAATATGGATTTAATACGGTACTAAAAAGATAAAATAGCCATTTGGTGATTTTAACTTTAGTATAAAATATTAGAAGATAATACGATTCTTAACTCGTTTAAAACTAGCAAAATAAAATTTTGTACCCTAGTATCATATTAAAAATGATTTAACTACGTATACTAAGTCGAAATCAAATTTGGCACCAGAATCTCCATAATATCCAACTCAAAAGGAGGCACCTATCGCAATTTTTATTTTTAATGCATGTACTAGTACCTGTTCTTACTTACCAACCTAGCACCAATAAAACAAAACAAAAAGTGCTAATATAATATATGTATAATTGGTGTGTAGTGTATCCTTACTAATCTTTAAATGACATACGACTACACTCTAACACTTAAATGTTTATCAAAAAACAGGAGCAAATTACCATCATCAGAGGCCACGACGACGAACGAAAAAGGCTTCGTATTTCTTATGGCTAATCAGGTAAAATATACTGCAATCAGGTGTTGGCGAGACACTTGCCACAAATTAATTGGATTATAGATAAAATATATACCTACTTGATGTCTCCAGTTCATGTTGCTCGGTGTATCATTTTTTTTGTCGCTGCTAAAGTTGTATTAGTTGTTGTATCGCTCTATAGACAAAATATCACACGCTTTGGAAATTTATGTAAGCTGAATGAATAATCGTAAGTGTAAGATTTTGTTGTGTAATAAAAAAAAAAACACATGTAATGCAAATTTTGCACGACGATCTGAGAACAAAAAAAACGGGCTTTTAGTAGAAATGGATACCAAAACGGACTTGTAAAGTAAATTGGGAACAAATCGAGTAGACATGACGCTATGTAGGTCCATATATGTATGTATGTATAGGTATATAGTCAGGGACATTGCGATGGATAAAATTAGAAAAAAATTTTATCAGTTAAAGTAAGTGTCAATTATACCTTCTCGCCCAACAAACTCTAACAGTTCAAAAATTAATTTTTGATGGTCAAACAATAATTATTGAGTTCTTTTTTTTTTTAAATATTTTAACACCATTAATTTGAGTCAACATAAAAAAAAACAATACATAAATTTTTTTTATTTTCTTATAATTTTATTAATTTGTTTGTTTACACACATAATGCATTTCAACCAGTGTACTGGTCATCTGCAGCAACACGACTGAGAACTATAACCGTCATTCATATTAACAACAACAAATCATTATAATAATCTATGTAAGATATATAACTATACAAAAGTTAAAACAGGAAAGCAGGCAATGTTTATGCAAAAAAATTGAAAATAAATAAATATATTAACACTGATAATTTAATGAAATAAGAGTAAAAGAGAAAGTCATTAAAAATCATTAAAAACAATTAAACAAGTAAGATTCTATATTTCCATTATCTGCATTTAATGCAGTGGTGTCATTCTGCATATAGAAGCTTTCGGTTGCATCAAGCTTATTATTGTTTGAGACGCTTGCAAGTAGTCGGACATCATTTAAAGTTAATGGTAAATGTTGCTCTTGTAGTGCATATGCTGCAATCGCTGACTTTTTTGGATCGTTATTTTTTATATAATTTTGATGGTCTTTGAATCGTGTAGTGATTGATCTTTTAGTTTGGCCATAGTATTTTCGTCCACATTTGCATTTTATTTCATAAACACCAGATTTTTCTAAGTTATTTTTTTATCTTTGACACTAGTTAACTTGTTTTTCAGTTTGAATTTGTTTGAGAATATCAAAATCATTTTATTTCGGTGGAACACTGTTTTTAGCCCATTTGTGATTGCAGGTGCAAAGGTCATTGAGACTCGACGATAATCATCTGTTTGTGTTTTTTGTGTGAAGAGGGTTGAAAGTTCTTCTTTCCTGCGTTTATTTGCATGCTTTCGTATTATATTATCTATTAGCTGTGCACGATAACCATTTATGTGGGCTGGGTTAATGATGTATTTGTATTCCTCATTATAATTTTTGGTAGACAAAGGTAAACTGACAAAGGTAAACTCTATGTGACAAGGAATGGAATGCGGATAACTTGGATTGGATTGGAACAAAAGCATTGCTAGGTACATATCTGCAGGTGCTGGTTGGTTTATGATGAATAGCTATGTCAATTCGATTTGATATATTTCGTATCAATTTCAAATCTAAAAAGTTTAAGGTTAAGTTTTCTTCTACTTCGTAAGCAAAATTGATGCTGGTGTGTTGATTATTTAAAATCGATAACAAATCATTTACCTTACTTCTTTTTACGATTGTGAAAACGTCATCAACATAACGAAGCCAACGGGTGGTAAGATGTCCTTTCTTCTTCAATTCTATTTCGAAATCAGCCATTAACATTTCAGCGATAAGTGGTGAAAGTGGATTGCCCATGCTGGTTCCAAAGTTGATTTTGAAAAAACGTCCTCTGAATTGCAAGAAATTTGTGTTCATGCACATTTCTGCTGCGCGTACATAAGCGTTTACTTTTTCGATTGGTACGTTGTTTCTTAAGAGATGGTTTTTAAAAATTGTGAGTGCCTTTGGCACCGGTATTGCAGAAAACAGAGCGGTGACGTTGAATGAAGCCAAAACATCATCGTCAAAAAGAGTGATATCTTTGATTTTTTCTGCAAACTCAATTGAATTTTTGACTGATGAGCTCTCACATGGAGTATATTTTTTCATTTCCTGGACCAACCAACGTGCTAATAATGCTACAATTTGTCTCATCGAATCGCCAGGTTTCTGAATCTTCGGCAAACAGTATAGTCGAGGTACATCTGGATTTGAGACTAAAAGATTCCATTTGAACCTTGCACCAAAAACTTTATTTATTTCTTTTCTCACTTCATTTGCAGCTGAAACCATTTTGCTGAGTGGTGATTTTTTAATTTCCTCATAGTGACTGTCTTCATTCAGTTTCCAACAACGTTGATCGTATTCCAACTTGTCCATCACCAAGATATTGTTGCCCTTGTCTGATTTCATGACATAGCAATCTTTCTCGTTCAAGGACAAAACAATTTTATTTTCATCGGCGTGATTTGGTTTCGAATGGTTGTTAATGTTTTCTAAACAAAATTTAGTGCGTTCACACATGTCGTTTTTAACATCAATTGGTTTGTTTTTTAAAATGGTTTCGATAACAATGACCACATCCTTTATTGGTTGTTTTTTCGGTTGAAAATTAATGGTGTTATGATATTAACAAAAAAAAAAAAAATAATATACTAGAGTCATCGTTATTGTTCTTCAAATAATTACTTAATAATTATTGAGTTTAGTTTTTCAAAATTATATGTAGACTAGCTGACCCGGTTAACTTCGTTTAGCCTAGTTTAGTTCGTGCAATGAAAACAATAATTCCGAGCATACACAATGTTTTTCGGTCCATTAAATTTCATTATTCAACATTTCTATACAATAAAAATAACTAAATTAAGAATGTTGATGTGTTTCAATAAAACCGAAATGATTGGCGTGTCAGCCAAAACCTTCCCCTTTTTCTCGGAAGTGCTTTATTCTCGGGCGCGTTCACGTACAAAAGCGGTGTGTTTGTCGACACGTGAGCACGCCACATACAATTGACCATGTGAGAAACATAGAAATTCAAGATTAATGCCAGAAACATTGAGCGATTTTCCTTGCGACTTATTGATTGTCACAGCAAAAGCGAGACGCACCGGAAATTGGAGAAGCTTAGATACGAGCAAAACGTTCGGAATAAGTGGAATACGCGGAAAGACAAATCTTAGCTCTTTGAATTTTCTTCTCAAAATCGTGCCTTTTGAATTAGATTGGATTTGATCTACTTCACAATCAAACGCATTCCGTTACAAAGTTTCGGAGCATTAAGGTGGCGCATCAAAATTATAAGTGAGCCAACTTTCAATTTCAAATTGTGTGGCGACAAGCCCGAAACATCTAAAGAATTCAAGAACTCTGTGAAATACATAGTTGGTGTCTTGGTTTTCATCCATCGCGGAGTGCAAAAATATTCGTAGACATTCAATCAGACCGATTTCCAATATTCCTGGAAATATACCGGGATCCAGTGTCATATTCTGTATGAACAAAATTTTGTATTTTAAAATCCTGTATGAGAAAAATTCTCTATTAACAAACTTATTTTTTCATAATTCTGTATTTAAAAACCAAATCGTTTTCATAATGTAAAACGCACATGTTCCAAGACAGTATTAAAAATTGATTTAAAAAAAAATTTAAGTATACGCCCAAGTGTACCATTTTTGTTTTTTATTGTAATGAATTTTTTGTATCATGTTAGAGTTTGGCGATTCTTTCACCTACAATGATAAATACTTAGTGCTATTTGTGCTTGGTTTTACCTTATATTAATTGTTATAGTTAAACCTTGAGCACGTACCGGATAAAACCTTACTTCTTTTTGTGTTCTCCACATAAATGAACACCTTTTGACTTTATACATCTCTTATATATCAAGGGAATTGACCTCTCTTTAAAAATGAATTATTTAATAAATAAAACAATTTATTCCTTTTTTAAAGCCCATTTTTCGCTACTTCTCTGTATTTCCCGGTTTTCTCACCTCCTTTGCTCCTACTTTTTCGAATCATATGGCAAAAAAAAAACAATCCGATATGGAGTTTGAAATTGAAAAAACAAATGTTTTGAATTTTTTAGAAAAACAAATTGCCATAATATTTAATAGATTTTGAAGGATGCATTTAACTTGTCCTGGAATATTGCACTCATTCATTGTTTTTTGTTCGTATTTCATGCCATGTAAAAGAAACTTGAGGGAGCTTTAATGGATCATTTCCTACTAACTGAACAACATTTTGATGTACAAGGTTCTCTCAAAGAGTCCCGCAGTAACTTGTTGTGGAAATGCGTGAAATTCCTTTAAAAATAACAGTTTAAATGCCTTGAGGATATTACATATGGTCATCAGCATAATAAAAAGTGCAAAACGCGTACTTCCAAAGACAAAAATAGACAAAACTTACCCTAAGCATACATAGTTATTCAATGCTTTTAAGTATTCATTTAAACATACATGGAAAACAAAAGATTCACGGATCAACATCAAAAGGATGTGGCATGGCGGACGTCATGTTACCCAATCGGAACATGATTCAAAGTTCCGATGCTTGTTCCAGCTAACGCCCCCCTACTGGTGTCCCATTTCTAGAGGTAAAAATAAAGTCTTTCTTATTTGAAACATTCGTGTGCTGTGCAATTGTCACATAACACAGCAACAGAACGCAACATTTCCCCAAAGGAGTGATGACACCTCGGTGCGCTACATGTTGTTTGGGGGCATGTATCGCAAATGCATACACATACATATATGTGTGTAACGCCAATGTGACTTTTCGTGGAACTAAACTTTGTGTGGACAAACCGACAGTTTGTTGTTGATCCTATCAGTTGCGTTGCGTCACTCCACTCAACAGGAGACAGGATAGACCGGCTACAGCACAGCGAACTCATGTATAAAGGAACAAATGACATTGCGCATCATGTTCGCTGTTTATAGTATAACACGAAAGGAATTTTAATTGAAAACATGACAATTGTTTGTAACGAGGTGAGGAAAGTCATTATATACGATTAAATGTGAGCAATTATTGTATATGATTTTATATGGCTGGGTAAAGTGTTGAACCTTATGGTATAACGAACACGTGAAACTGTGTTTCCAATTCAAAAAGTGAATTTTGACATACACAGGTATACGCTACGGCCACCAATATATAAGTAATCCAGTGCAATTAGACAAAAATGGCACCTGACCCAGGCAACATTTTTTACAAACTGATATTTGCTTTTGACGAGATACCCTCTGATTTCTGGAAAAAGATGGAAGACATCGGACCTAGATGGCTTATGATTCTCATCTCCAAACTTATCTGCGGCGACCAAATGCCTTATCAGTGGTGGGAAAGTTACCTCCTTCCAATCTACAGGGGGAAGGGTCGAAATTGCGACAGCTACCGTTAGATCAAGCTGATGTTACACACCACGAAGTTTAAATATCTTGGAATAGCGAAGATCTTGTGATGACGACATCAAACATCACGTAAGCGTAAGGTGGATGAAGTGACTGGATAATTCTGCCATCTTCTGTAATCGAAAAATGCCCCTTAAGCTGAAAGGAAAGCTCTACCGGCAGTTGTTCGTCCAGCGCTTACATACGGTTCTAACTAACTAACCTAACCTATGACAGCAGGATTAACAAAGCGTGATCGAATAAGAAGCAAGAGAAGCCAAGGAAGCCTTCACGTCAAAAATACCACCTTGGTCAAAATACAGCATGACCAACTTAGCTGGTACTTTCATGTACAAAGAAGGTGCCATGAAAACCCAGTTCAAAAGGCAATAGCACAATACGTTCCAACACTATCGCGGAAGAAAGGCAGGCGCGAAAACTCCTGGATGAAACCTAGCAACCACACCTGCATTTAGTTGGCCTTAGACATGGAACAATCCAAAATCGGTAGGCCTGTCGACGTTTTCTGAGGTCAACCCGGCAAATCATACATGTGGAACATTAGGCGAAGCAGTTGAGTGGGAGAGTTGTGGTCCCCCTCGAGATCATGACAATCGCCGGTAAAATGAAGAAGAAGATATTTGCTTAATATTGTTCAGAAAAGGCGGGTTTTGGCCACCATCTTTGCTTGATATTGTTCAGAAAGGGTGGGTTTTGGCCACCATCTTTAAAAAACCGCGACCACAACCATCTTGGATTTTAGGGATATTGGCTTGGAAACTTATTGTCCTATAAATGTCATTTTTATATCAAATTGAATGGTATAGAATGTCAAAAGAAATAATTTTAAATACAATTTCAGTGTTGCCACTTTTCAGGATCAAGTTATTTTTAAATGTCAAGGGGTAGATCACATATCAATTATCACGAAGAATTAAGACGAAAAATATTGCAAACATTTTCGGCAGATTTTCCAAGCGATAGTTCTAAAGTAGACACACAATGGGTGCCATTTTCAGTGTAACCACTTTTCGGGATAAGTTTTTTTTTTTTTTTTGTCAAAATGTTACAATACTCATTTTTATGATTTAAATACGCTTTGCAAGTATTTTATAAAGTCTTAAATGACCACAAAAAATACCCCGGAAAAGATCGAAACTTTAAAGTTTCCATTAAGTTTCGATAAAGTTTGCCCTTTACAATTATCTTCAAAATAAATTTCCTGCAAAATACAAAAACTATTCCGCTTATTTCACGGCGATAAACATACCTGCTTATGAAATAAGTAGATACTGGAAAAGATCGTAACTTTAAAGTTTCTTTAAAGTTTCGTTAAAATTTGTCCTCTATAATTAGCTTCAAAATAAATTCCATGTAAAATACAAAAACTATTCCACTTAGTTCACGGCGATTAACATACCTGCAGATTGTATAACAGAATTACAACTATTATAACTGTTATAGTTGTTATACAAAAAGCTAAGTAGTGATGGCGATTTGTCGTGTAATTATTTGTAAACTAACATAAAGGGCACACAAAAACACTTAATATATACGTTATGACCTTAAGGTTTAGTTAACAAAGAGTTTCTGTTCCTTTTAAGGTATCTATACATTCATTTTATATAAGACTTGTTGTAAAAATTAATCATTTCCAAAACTATAACGGCTCTCTTATGGAACTTTTAATAAAAATTTTTTTAACTTGCCTTAAAGTCCATTACAAGAATTTTATAAGAAGCAAGATAGCATCAAGAATAAGCTACTTATTATCTGTTTACCTTAAAGAAAGTTTTCAGAAGCTTAAAAGTAGCTTAATGTAAACTGAAAAAATGTGCCTGTTAATCTGAAGGGTATAGATTCTGAAGAAGGTTTCAGCTTGGTTTTGGGTCTGTTAATCTGAAGGGTATTGATTCTGAAGAAGGTTTCAGCTTGGTTTTGGGTCTAATCTCCCGCCATTTTTGTACAAGTCTACATATTTATACTGTAAAAATGAGATTATGTAAACTCGATTTCGAAATTGTACTTTAAATTCCTATAATGTACCTAAGGCTACATTGTGTATCAAAATTAAATATACCTATATAAGCTTTAATCATGTATAGGTAAGTTAAGCACCTCACAATTGTAAGCATACAAAAAATAAAATTTAATTACCTAAAAAATTTAAATAATAAAAAGTAATATCAACTTTAACACCAAACATCACACATAGAAACTAATTTCTTGTTAGAAATCGAATCTCTTTAATACAGTTGAACCTTCGTTGTCCTCTTATAGTTCACTAAAAATGGACCATTATACAACTTATGCATCTGTAATGAGAGTCTCATAACTTTGTGGCTGGAAGTTTAAGTAAACAACTAACTATAAGTATTTTATGAAGGAACGAAATCTGCTCACCTTTTGTTTCAATCCCATTGCAACCCCGTGGTGTCGTTTTGCAGTACAAGTATATGCAGAGCAAGTCAAAGACACATCAACGTTATTCAGGTCAGTTGCTATTCAAATTAACATACACCGACCGAAATCCATTCGAATTGGATTAATAATGCCAACAATACATTTTCCCGATTCATTTTACGAGCTCTAATGTCAGCTCAAGTGTGCTGTGTACTGCAACACTGCAAGTATCAAGTCTACATAGGTCTAGATTTTGGTTAGTTGTAACTTTTTTTTTACTATTTTACTAGTGCTGGCCAAAAAGCGAAAACGATAAATCGATCGATAACAAGATACCGTGTTTTGTACTTTTCCGTGTGTAAAGACACACAGAAAACCCACTAGCTATATTTATCCGCGTGAAACCTGTAAGACTTGTAAGTACAACAGCACATACTGTTTTCACTCTGCAGCACACCTCCCACCCCACCACTAAGCGGGAAAATACCTCAGCTGTGCTGTTTTGTAGTGTAAGCTGAAGTTTCTTTTTTTTCGAAATTATAAAGAGGAAGATAAATTCTGTAAATAAGTAACCGAAACTTGAAGCAACATCAACTGTATCGTATCGTTGTTTCTAATGATATTTAAACTCTAACACCGCCAGCATTGTGTCGTCGAAATTGTTGATGACATGAAATGAAATTGTTCACTCTCTAAAGCGCTCTAACCTGCTGCGCAGAGCAGCGATGCCAGATCGTGGGATTTATCCCTTCTTGAGGAATTTTCTTGTCTAAAATAAGCTAAATGGGATAAAGGGATTTTTCTAACCCCAGTGCAAGAAAATGGGATTTTACGTAATGCTCAAATACCCATTACTCGTTTTATAAAAAAGACAATTTATCCAACTAAACAACAAATTTGCAAAAGAGAACTCATTCTTTATATCTGAATTCATTCATTTTCATACACAGATTCATAACTTATGTATATAAACTTGGTGAATTTCATCACAACATACACATGCAAAAAAACGTCAACTATGCTTTTTTTCAATTCTCAACTAACACATCCCATGAAACAAATGAGGAATACGTCAAATGATTCACGGCTAATAGTTCATGCCATATACTTCATATCATATCCAGAATGGATTTTTTTTTTGTCGAAATGTATAGGATGTACATCGCCCATTAAGGCCATACTACATAATGATGTATGTAAATATTTATATATTTATTTTTCTTTAAACTTTTATAATTATTGTTAATGTATCGCAATATACCAAAGAAACAACCTCTAATCGTTCCTAATAAATAATAAAAACACTGAATTATAAAGAAATATATGAATTTTAATCTTTTTTTTTTCATGGGATAATTGAGGGATATAGATAATAACGGCGTGGGAAAAAAGGGATTTTTTTGAGCGCCACTGTGGGAAAACGTTCTTCGAAAGTCTGGCATCACTGATGTGGAGTGGTTGTGAATCTCTCGAAGTTTTTAACTTGTGCCGACAAGCTAAAAGAATTTCACCACCATTTTTATTTAAACATTGATTTAACTTTGATAGTTAAGATAACTTATGTTTATGGGAAAAAGAGATTCAAACACAAATGGGCTATACACTAGGGCATGATAAATCCGTGAGAATAAATGCAATAGCAATACAAGCTAACACCATGCAGACTGCGTGGCAAACACCAATTTATGTAACATTGAACATTTTGAATTAAACAGAAATAACTTGTTTGTATTTTTTCACCAATTTATATTAAGGCTGAAGTCATGAAGTTGTAACTTAATATTCTTAACCCTCGTGACTGTATTTTCAGAAAATGACGTTTGGCAACGTCTCTGACGTTGTCAGGGCTTCACGTAGAGTAATGAGATGGGCTAATGCAGTTATTTGCTATTTTTTTGTTTGCATTTTGTTTGCAATTCTAACTTCCTTTCGTAGTGAATTAGCAGGTAACGTAGTGTATCTCGAGAACAGAGCATGCTATGAATTTTTGGTCAAATGAACATATACATATATTTGTAACCATTTTTCAGGGAGTTTTATTTAACCGAAAAGTGGTCGTTTATGAGAATTAAAGAATTTTGTTCGCGGTTAAAGTTAAGTGTGTCGCAGGAACCGTTAGTTTTGGTCCTAAAATATTCAAAAAAAGAAGAAAATCGATTCAGCAGTATAGGCTGTGTTTACCATTCACACTGACTTTTTAGATTTTCTTTTTATGTTAACTTAGGTCCTCGGACATGTTACATCCGTGAGCTTCGCTTTGCGCCATCGTATACGGTTTTTGGATATGTATTTCAGCTCAGTCCATCTCTAGTCCAGTTGTGCTGATCGTCCTTGCCAAGTAATTCTAGGGCAGCCAACTCGTCTGCCTTTCTGCGTGTGAGGTTTCTATAACATCGCTTGGCCCGCAATGCACTGACACTTTACGTTTTCGTTCGATAGATTCAATGGGTTTCTGACCTGTTTTCGCATGAAGTTCATCATTGATTGAGGGTTGGGACAGAAAACACTTAAGTTATTTTCGCAGACGTCTACGTACGTTTGCAGTCTTTTGTAAAACCGGGTGTGACTTTTCAAATCCTGAATCCATGAAGAAACATGGATTAAACATTAGAGCGGAAAAGCCGAAGCTTGATTTATAAGCTTATAGAGTTGCTTTTCCATACTTTGAACAGCATTCCAAACGCAAGCTTATCTTTCCCGATTCGGCTGATTATATCCAGTTTGGTTCTGTGACGTAGTAGAGTCAATACTCCCAAGATATTGAAAATTCTCTACCATCTCTACTGCTTTTTGTCCAGAAATATGGACTTGGTTTGATGAAGAAGTTCCAAGGGTGATCCTTTTTGCTTTTGGACCAATAGTCGCAATCATTTCAGCTTCTCTCTCCATCCTTGTTGTGGTTGTGAGATCCATAATACTATGAGAAAGAAAAAAGAGGGTATGCGGTTCGTTGTCGTTGTAGTCCAGATGTCTTAGCAGGTGTGATTGCAGCAGTCCATTGAATTCCTCCATTTCCAGCCAACTAAGTTTCGTGCAATACATCACTTATTACCAAAAGGAACAGTCTTAGTAACAGTATACATATACAACCTTGTCTAACCCTACTTTGGATATCAAACTTCTCTGACAACCGTCCTTAATGCAGAACGTTATACATTTGGATCCATCATTATGTAGCCTTTATAATACCAATCAATATTTATCTGGGATGCTAATCCTGCCGAAAGCCATCAGCGAGATAAATTCTTTACTAACAGTGTCAAACGCTTTTCTGAAGTCGATGGACAGCGTCAGGTGAAGTGGTTATCGACATTAAACGCCCTGTTCGAGATAGTCCGCAAGGTGCTGATGTGGTTCACACAGGAAGATCCAGTACGGAATACTGCTGGCTCGGCTACGAGTTTGTGTTCGTGGTGGTCTTTTATCCGGTCCACGACGATTTTTGCTATTATCTTGGCCACTGCATGGAGGACCAAATTTCTGAGATGTTTTTGTTGTCAGCTTTTGGCAATGAAAGGTGGCTTTAGGAATTTCGATAACTTGAGTAACAAATAAAAGCTAAACATATCTCTTGTTATATTCGTGCATCCCGAGCCCTTGCATTATTTTTGAAATTTCAAAAGAACCACACTTGAAAAATTCACCCGTCTTTGCATTATTTAAGATCGTGATACTATACAATGATTTGAATTCACCTCCTTATTACCATGTAACGTGCACCTAAATCGTGCGATATGTTGTGGTGCGGCTTGGCGCAAAAATTCAACGGAATTAGAAATTGTTGTTTATTGGTGTTAGAAACGATGTGTGTGCGCCTGCGCAAACACAACCACCATGTTGTGTTCTCTTAAACTCGAGGTCTCTACCAAAGTATTATTTTAAGGATTCAAAAAAAAAAGAAATATGACATCGCATGGAAAGTGAAAAATAATTTTATGTTGTTATGTGCGCGCGTTACGGCGACCTATTGACATCAATAGATTGTTCGACCGTTACGGAATTTGTACCTGTATCTGTGTTATGTCATTGCATATTGATATGGTCGGCATTTTATTGTTTTTTATTTTTGTAATTTCTTTAATAATGCACATTTGAATGCGGTTTCGTTTTAGGTTATTTGCATACACAAATTCCAATATCGCAGCAGACTTAGAGTCGCCATTGTAGGTTTGTGTGTATTATTTTTATTTTCGCTTATGGTCTATGATGGTTGATGTTGTTCTGGTTATATAAATGATTGTGAGAAAAAAGTAATTTATTGAGTTTATATACATAGGTAACAGTTGTGTTTAAAGCTGCCTAGGGAATTTAGAACTAATAAAAATCAAAGACTCATTTTGAGGTATTGTTTGGAACAAAAAATGTTTCTGCACAAAATTGACACATCACGTCTTATGGATTTATATATTTAATATCAACTTAGCAAATATTCCTTAAACTATATATTGGGGCCAATTTGTTCCACGTACATAATGTCTACGAACATATGAAGGGCTCACTCCATAATTTCTGCGCAAACCGTAACTCTTGTCAGATAATGTAATAACTAATAATCTTAGCCAGAAAGTGTTTCATTCCTAAAGTTAACGGTAAAAAACCCAAGTCAGTGACTTGCAATTTCAATTTCTTTCGAAGCAAAAACGAACTAAGTCAATTATATAATTCAAATAAAAAGTACAAGTGACCTCAACTCCAGAAATGATTGTGTTTCGCCCAAGGTATAACAGTGGGCTCCCCTTGAATAATCAAAGGGCACGGTAGTACCCAGCCAAGTTCTGGCACTACACCTTTTTACAGGATCAAACTTCAGTACCAAGAAAGTCAGAAATTTCAAACTCGCAGCATTTGCTAAGCTCACCGGGTTTAGGCAACTCACCAAATTTCAATTCTTTAACATTAGTGGTTCCCGAGATATAAGACTGCAAAAATCGCAAGAACCGTAACTGACTCACTGACAGATCATCAAAATTATGGAGCACTTCCCGACATCGTAGAATCTTGTAGTTTCGCGCAATGGTAGGCCCTGTGGTGTATACAGAGGAAAAAATCGAAAATTTAAGATTTTCCATTCAGGGGGCGTGGTACCCGCCCATTTCCATAAAACTTATATTAATTATTTTGAGCACTTCTGATTGTCCTAGAATGATGAGATTTAACACAGCGGTAGGGATTAAAGTGCAGGCATAGGAAAAATTTTAAAATTTGAAATTTTTCATTCAGGGGGCATGGTTTCCGCCCATTTTCATAGAATTGATATAAATTATTTGAAGCTTTTCTGATTGTCGTGGAATGATGAAATTTAGCACAGCGGTAGGGCTTAAAGTGCAGACAAAGGAACAGTTTTAAAATTTGATATTTTCTATTAAGGGGCGTGGCACCCGCCCATACGAATAGAATTGATATTAATTATGAGGAGCACTTCTGATTGTGGTAGAATGATGAAATTTTGGTAGAACTAGAACTGCAAGCAAATGCAAAATTTTTAAAATTTGAGATATTAAATTCAGAGGGCGTGGCAGCCGCCCATTTTCGCAGAATAAATATCAACTATATGGAGCACTTCTGGTTGTCGTAGAATGATGAAATTTGGCAGAGCGATAGGATTTGACAAGTGAAAATTAAAAATTTGAGATTTAATATTCAGTGGGCGTGGCATCAACCCTTTTTTCACAGAAATAATATTAAATATATTGAGAGTACTTCTGTTTGATACAGGATTATGAAATTTGTTATAAAGCGACTCGTTTTCAGGCGTATACAAAAAAAAAGTTGAAATCTTAAAATTTTTCATGCAGGGGCGTTTCATCCACCCTCTTCTTATCAAGTATTATTATCATTTTAATAGAGCTCTTCTAACTTATTAAAATTGGCAGATGGCTAGGACTTGTAGTAAATAAAAAAGGTATACATTGAAAACTTACTTTGCTTATAAGGTTCTGATTGGGCGTTTTTTCCACCCACTTTTCCTGATAAAAAGAACCTTTGCAAAATGTAGTGAAATCACAACAAAAACATAAATGTTAAAAAAGTAGCCAAGTTCTTCTGATACAAAAACCTTTGCGTAACAAGTCAGCCGTAAAAAGTAATGAGATCTAAAAGTACGCCAGGTTCCAGGTTTATTAATGTAAAATATAAAATATTTTAAGTGGAGTAATATCGAAGAACCTCAAAATTATTAGAGACATCTATTATTTAATGATTACTGACTTAAATTGAGTTGGTTTACTTGGCAAGTTTTCTTTTTCAACCTAATTACTCAATTTTGAAATGAAAGCTTGACTAGTAATCATTAAATAATAGATGTCTCTTATAATTTTGAGGTTCTTCGATATTACTCTACTTACAAAATTTGATATTTAGAACTTGGCGTACTTTTAGATCTCATTACTTTTTACGGCTGACTTGTTACGCAAAGGTTTTTGTATCAGAAAAACTTGGCTACTTTTTAAACATTTATGTTATTGTTGTGATAAAATTCACAGTATCTTCTTGCTGTGATTTTTATAAGAGTCGGTAAAAATCGACCAAAAGTTGTGTCTTAGACTGACTGAAGAGCCCACTTTTATACCTTGGGCGAAACACAATCATTTCTGGAGTTGAGGTCAGTTGTACTTTTTTTTGAATTATATTTATTCACTCCACTTAAAATCAAAGTGATGTTAATATTTTAATATTTAAATTTCTTTTTCTTTATCAAGTCAATTATATGCAGTATTTGTAGGTGTTATGTATGAACTGATGTACATGTTTTCATGAACATGGTTTCGGGAACGGGTTAGTGATGTATGCAGTGTTTGTTATTTAGTGGCCAGATTTATTTGAAGCAAAAGCGGGACACTTTTTCAAAATTATGCAGAGAGTAGAAATTATGATTTTTTTAAAGTACAAAATTAAAATAGTGCGCAACATAAACGACAAATGACATATTTATTTAAAAAAAGAACCGACTTCAAACTATTTTTTGTTTTAATAAATAAAGAGATCAGAAAAAATGTACCTACATAAATCAATCTAGGTACTAACATATTTTTTAATAAACCTTAAAAAAAATTAGCCTCAATACCTATTAAAATTAAGATAAGTGAACATACGTGTGATTTAATATCAAATTTAAAATGTATTCTTGTATTAAGATGCAGAATATATTTCCTTAAATATTTCGTTACTGTTTTTAATTTTTTCATAAAAATTATCACAGATTTTGTACTGCAATTTTTAAAATAAGTATTCTTTTAACTGGTTCGATGGATAGTTGATTTTTTTCAACCGTCCAGATTTTATTTATTAACGAAAAAATTCTTTCTGTGACCGCATTAGTGCCAGGAAGACACAAAATATATTCCACTAGTTTTAAAATATTTTTAAAGGGAACTTCTCTAGTTGAAAAATGTTAACAAATTTCTAACCACCTCAAATCAATAGAAACATTTTTTCTCTTTCCAGTAACTTAATTTTATATCGTCAATATATTTATTTACATATACATATATCCCACTTCGTCAAACAAATTGTTTTCCGAAATCGTTTGATCAATTTTCTGCAACACAAATACAAAACTTTTTTCAACATCTTCCCATTAAATGAATGCTTTTAGACAAGCCCATATTGAAACTCCTTGGCGTATTTGTACTGAGATGTCTATTTCTCTAAGTACTGCATACAGTTTTTTAAAATTTCTTGCATGCAACATAATTCTCTGTTTATCTATTTGTACGGACTCTGTTAAATTAGTTAAAATTTGTTTGACTGGGGTGAAAATAAAATCGGCGGCCAACCTATCAATTTAGATATAAGATAACAAATCTGTTCGCTCACCTCCATTATGGTGTTTTTATTCCCTTCAATTGCTTAAATTGTGTTGTGTTGTGTTATGAAACATGGCAGACTGATTATGGAGTAACATCAACCATACTTCTGTACTTAGGTCTTCAAAAATCGTCTGAAGAACAATGGTACACTTATTAATTGAGAGAAAATATGATAACGCAAGCCATCTAGATTTGCAAATTATGCGATTGTATTTATTTCTAAGCAAAACTCTCAGTTTTTCAACACGAACGGTGTATATATAAAAGTGGGTGTGTTCATTATAATATTTTCCACGTCTAGTGGCATGTAAAAAAGTATTTAAATAATTGCTTCATTTTGAGAATTGTAGAGACGTGTACACATTTCTACAAACTTTGTAGGAAAAGCGGGACAATTATAGCCGCGGGATAGAGACCCCAAAAACGGGACTGTCCCGCTGAAAACGGGACGTATGGTCACTATAGCTTAGACCAATTTTTTTGGGAACGTGATCATTGGTTTATTATTTTACAGGTTTAATACTATCAGAGAATAGTTTCAACTATGGAAAGTGACACTCAATAAAGAAGTACAGTTTGCCAAATTTAACTTGGGAAAACCAAAAAAGGGAGATCCCTACAATCCTTTCAAAATTTAGAACAAACTAGCATCTACCTACCCGATTCGTCGGTCAGTTACGTCAAAAAAAGGATTTAATTTAATTAATGCCACCTGTGTACCAAAATTTTTTATAAAAACTTACCAGTCAAACAGGAGATAACAACGAGACAGCAGCCAGTACCAGGACCAGTCCCAAAGTGATGAAGACGATGAAAATGACTAATTTTTTGTATGTACCTACCTAAAATGTTTTCTACAAAAAGAATTATAATACTTTTTGTTAAGCTTTTGAAATACATAAATGAGTTTATTACTTTTGTCACTTTTTTTCAAAAACTATTTCTTTTACTATTATATTGAATGACAATAATTTTTCAACGGTGAGCCCTCCATATATGATAGCTTCAGTTTAGAAGTAAAACCTTTAAGTATTAAATTTTGCCTCAAATCACAAAAAGTCTACTGGACATCTAATGTGTTCTTTTTTTTAGAAAGCTTACTGCAACAAAAGCCATCCTCTTTATATAGATTTCCGCGACTTTTTGCAAAAAGCTAACTCACTAAAGGCACATTTTTTATTTTTACAAAAATCTATTATACCAATAGCCTCAAAAAACACCAACAAAGACATGGTTTTAACTTTCTGTTTTGCATTTTGTAAGGTCTGCTGCATCGTCAACACCACACAACGCTCTTTACATTTTTATTACAAAACACATCACATCTCTCCTTCCTTATGTGAATTTCCTCATTTTCCCTCAAAACATATTATCATCATGCCTTGCTAGAAAAAAAAAAAAAAAAAACCAAAAACAAAAACAAAAATTCGTTACGGCCGCATCGCATACAAATTACCTTCATGCTGGTCATTAGTGATAATAAAGTTTATGACGTTTGCATATTCTGCAAAATCCATAGCTAAATTGCGGAAAAATAATACCTTTTTTTTTTTTTTTATTTTGGCATATAAAGTAGCTACATATGTACATACGTAGTAGATATGAGTTAGCATATTTTTTTGTTGTTGATAGTATACGATTGTTTGTGTTTCTGTAAGATGTTGCTGCAAGTGAAAATATTTCGGCAATTTTTTTTTTAAGAAAATCGTCATTTTTAACCTTTCGGTGGATTGAAATTATTTTATTTCAATTTATAATTTATAAATAATTATTTATTTTTTTTAAGGTTAATATTCTGTAAGATCATATGGTTATCGATTATTTTACTCTCACAAACGAAAAATTACCTTAACCAACGATTAACTAATTCAGTTTTTTTTGTTCTGAATTATTTTTATTCTTGTTTAAATAGCATAATTTGAACTCTCATAATTGAGAGCTGAAGTCCAAACTTTGAACAACATTTCACATGAACTGGAAACATATTATAAACTTTTAAAATAATTTACTGAACAACCAGCTCAGACGAATATAGTGCATATTGTAATAGAAGTATTGTACATGTTCATACATAAATGTAATGGAGAGCAGGATTTATTGCAAGTGTGGGTCGTTTGTTTATATAGCGATAAGAGACTTTTTCAGAAAAGTCGCATCGGACGTTGAACACAATGACGCACTTGAATAAGGATCTAAACTTTTGTTATCTACATCCGATGGCTGGATCTGAATGTTTTGGATGTTCAAAATGTTGACAAACGTAGTAGCCCATAGCGTAATGGTTAGTGCATTCGCCTGTCACGCTTGAGGTCTGGGTTCGCATCCCAGCCTCGTCCACCTAAAAACTAAAAAGTTTTTTTCAGGGCTACTGCCTCTGGAATTGACAAATCCTCCAAAAGTATCACTTGTCACGAATAAGTGCTTCTTGTCTAGCCGTTCGGATTCGGCATAAAATTGTAGGTCCCTACCATTCCTGTCGACAGGCGCTCACAGGAATGGTTGCGAGTTGTTGGTCACTAGGCCCTGGTTTTTCACGAGCCGTTGTGCCACCCGATTTATTTTTTTTTTTTTTTTTAATGTTGATAAATATCTGTTTCAATTTAAAAATTAACTATTTGTGTATTACACCTGACAAAAGTTCATTACGCACTCAAAAAATGGCCTTCACCAATGATGAATCCAGAATTGAAGGCTGTAGGAGCTTTATAGAACCCTCACGGCCGATTCCTTAAATACAATATGAATTCGCAGTGTCTCGAGTCTCAACCTCCACATTTAATTAATCAACGAAAAAACTGTGAACATTTTGATTCAAATCGCTTAGCGTGCACCGTACTGAGCAGCTGATATTCCCATAGAAAAAAGGCGTCAAACGTCAGTCTTATCCCGTGACCACGAAGAATGTTATTTCTTCGAAACGTGTCGGGAAAATAAATAAATATATTTCTTATTAAATACGTGGTAAGTTCCGAAAAAATATAAAAAAGTTACAATATTCAGGTTTTGTTTGAAAATATTTATTTATTTAAAATATATATATACATATTGTGCAGTGTACGTTTTTTAATAACACTATGCAATGCCGAACGTAGAATCTTCATTTTACCTGGTTCAATAGTTAAAACTTGCAAAACACTTTCATCACCATTACCGAGCGAAGAGGGACTAGACTCTGTTGATTTCGAACAATGTGCTTCAGTATATCTTCGCCAATTGTATGTCCAACAGTACTACAAAATCTACCTCAGAAAGAAGTTGACCTATATGAGTCTTTTATCGAGTATCGTCAAGGTCAATTATTAACGCTTATAAGGAACACGCTTAAAGAAAACCTCACTTAAACGAAACTTGAACAAAAGCACCATGCACTTTTCTATAAATTTTAATGTTAAATTGTCTGTTTATGAGAAAAACATTTATACAAAAAAACACACATTTCTCAAACCACGAACTCATTTTCCACTTTTTTAACTAAAAACAAAAAAAAATCACTAAATTCATAAGACACAAATAGAACCTTAAGAAAAATTCAAAGCAAACAATCTTAATCATTTATTTGTAGTATGAAAATTGAAGCACAAAAAGTACTTTTACATACTACACAGTGAATTTTGCGATGTCGTTTTTGTTTTATTAATAAACGGAATTTCTTTATTAAAAAGAGTTTCTTATTACTGTGTAAATTATTATTTTTTTTTTGTTTGTACAAGAAATTTGTTTATTGTATCCGTTCTTAGAATATAAGAAAAACTCGGTTATGAGTAACAGATATTGTGCGATTTCCGAGTTTGTTATAAGTGTTTTGTACTGTATTCAAAAAATATAAATAATACCGCATACTGAGTTTGATAAGGTGGGACATTAACATAAAAATGCTGAACACGAAAGGTGAATCAAATTGCTCACAAAAAAACTGACATATTTCGAGTTTTTTTTTTAATATTGAACGACCCTTGTTGGTATTTATTGCTGATTAGCTGCTTCATCTGGTAATGTTTCTGCTGAAAACCAGAATTAATAGCTTAAAGGTATACAATAATAAAGTGAATGACTAAGTACTTTATAGTTGAACTTGCAATTATTTAATTGTTTGGACACTGTGGCGTATACGTATTATTTGTATTGTATTTTATTTTTAAGAGTTTTTTTTTACGATAAATCAACAGGTTGATTTCAATTTGACCAGCAGACGTCTTAAAGATAAATTTAAATTAATTTATTGAACACTGTGGCGTATACGTTTTTTATAAGTAATCTATTACGATACATACAAATAACACTGGCTTATTGTTGCAACCGCGAAGACTGATGCTTGTAAGATAAGTATAACAAAGGAGAATGCCCAAAAATTTATGGGCGAAAAACCCAGAGTCGATTAAGAAAAGTCATATATGTTTTAAAAGGGCATTATTTATAGATAACAAATATGGAATTCTTTTCTTAAAAATGTATCCCCGGGACTGGTTATGACCATTTCTATTTTTTTGCAAACAAAGTGTTTCTTCATGTAAAAATAATAAAAGCAGTGGCGTGGCGTCCATATAACACGATTCCTACCGTCTTTACTTTTAAAATGTCCGTCAAACGCCATAAAACTGCTTCAATTTTAACTGACATGTAACCTACTATTTTATCGTCATTTTAAGATCTCAATCTTGAAGATCCGACCCGTAGAAGTCAAGCTATATGCTTTTTACCCGACCCATATCACTTTTTTCACAGCGACCACCCTGTTATTCAGTCTTATTTTTGTTCGCGGTAGTTAAACAAAGAAAGGGATAATACAAACAACACTAATGAAAAAAGGGATTCAAAAGAATTTAGTTCCAATCAGGGAGAAAATTTTCTGGTTTGAGTACAGAAAAGCTTAAGGCTGGTATATTTGATGGACCACAGATAAGACTTTTAATGAAAGATGATAATTTCGTTCATTCAATGAATGATTTAGAATCTACAGCCTGGTTAGCTTTTGTTAACTTAGTAAGCAACTGCTTAGGAAACCATAGGTCGATAAATTACCGAGACTCAGTGCGGGACTTGCTGGAAAATTTTAAGAGGCTATATGAGTATTAAAGTTCACTACCTCCACAGTCATTTGGACAGATTTCCTGAAAATCTTGGCTCATATAGTGAGGAGCAAGGAGATCGGTTCAATCAGGACTTAAAAATCATGGAAGATAGGTATCAAGGTCGATGGCATGAACACATGATGGATGATTACTGCTGGAGCATCACGCGAGATTGTCTTAAGGACACTCATGCAAGAAAATTGCTAAAGAAAAGCTTTCTTCTGTAGAATAAGGCAATAAACTGAAACATTTGCTTTATTTGTATTATTTTTCCATATATGCTATAACTCAAAAACTACACATAGGACCAGAAAGAAGTACACAGTTAGAATTATTTTGGCGGCACCAAAACCACTGTAGGCCTGTGTTATGAAAGGCACAAGACGCTTTTGCTCGGCTTATTTATCTTAACTTTGTTCAAAATGTTACAAAAGAGTGATGTGGCTCGAGTAAAAAGAGTATAACTTGTGTTCTAATGGTCGGATCTTCAAGATAAGGATCTTAAAATCTCAGGAAAATAATAATCTACAAATATATGTTAATTTAGTTCATAGACAAAAATTTGAATTCGAATTTTATACCTAAAACAAATTTATTGAAAAATTTTTTAAGAGAAAAATTTTATACTGACAAATCTAACATATAAGATGTTTGAAATAAGATTTAACGCATATCAAACCATTGATATTTCCATATGTTCAACAAAATTTCGGATGATGCACAAAAATATATAATTATTTAATGTGATAATGATTGGAACTTTACAAAATTAGTATTGAAAATAAACGCATAAGAACATGGCCAGAAAATTAAGGCTCTTAAATTTGCGACTAATTTGATTGATTTTGCTTCGTCTTCCCAATGCAAATAATTCACGCCACGCCACTGGTAAACAGTGACATATTTTAATACTGTGGTTGATCCATGCTATTAAATAGGTCAGCTACAAGTCACTTTTATCTGCAGCCATAAGATGATGATGCTGTCCAAAATCGCGGTTATCACACATATTGATACACAAAAGTTTAATTATAAAAATAATGAATGAAAAATCTTAAATCATAAGAATTCGAATCAGTATCCGTTATAAAAAGTAAGAAGGTAGTCGCTATATGAGTTTGCATTTACCACTGTATATAAATGCATCTGTCTTTATTTCGCACCACATACCGCTTTTTAATGACAAGAAACTCGTTACTCTCAAAAGTGCTACTTTGTGCAATAGTCAAGACCCTTATTTCTTTACTGCACATGTTACTGTAAAATTCTGAAATTAAAACGGCAAAACTAAGAACTTTTCAACGACAATGGTAAAAGTCCGAAATGGTTTGTTTTCATAATTTTCTTTTTTCACTGAATTCTTGGACAAGAGTGCTTTCCATATATTGTAACCCCAAAATTCCAAAACAAAATATAACGTCCGCCACGCTTGTAAATTTTTTTTTTTGAAAACTTGTGTTGTGAAACTTTGCCTTTTTGAATTTTTTTTTTTTACAAAACTTTGTTTTCGAAGCTTCGTGTTTCGGAAATTTGTTTTTCGAAACTTTTTTGAACTTTCATGTGTACAATGGATATGGAGGTATATTATTTTATTCGACAATGTTTTTTCTATATTGCCCTTAGCAATTTTGTAGACATGCAGAAACACCTTGCTATTAAAAATAAATAAATTGTCAAAGCTTGTCCCGGGGATAACTTTTTAAGAAAATAATTTCATATTTGCTATCTACACACAAAGCCCTGTCAATCCATATATGATTTTTTTTAATCGACGCTGGGTTTTTCTTGCGCATTCTTTTTTGATCAAAAATGCCGGTTTTTTTCAGTGTGAAGATAATTATATTTATTTAATCGATTAACAAACATTTTAATCAAGTTGAAACAGCTTAAAAAAAATCATAATACATACTTATATAAAGTAACATAAAACAAAAACCATTTAACTCATAAAAAACGAAAAATTTACATAAATGTACATAGATATAACATGTACAAATTATCCACAATAAGTCTGAGTCGCCGTAGCTGTTATATTGTCCCTCTTTTTGTATATGGAACTTACGGTGGATCTGGCTATTCCATATTGTTTGGCCAAAAACGTTGCCGAAGTACACTTAACAAATGTGAATTTAACACTTCCCATTTAAGAAATTTATCTTACCTACTGACAGCTCCTTCCCTTACCTCAGTTTTTTCAAGCAATGTTAAATGCTTTCAGGCCATTCTTACTTTACAATGCACTAAAATTAACCAGATGTCGTTACGCACAGCAAATCTAAACAAAAATGAGAATATTAAACACACTTCAGCATTTGGTCGAATATGTTTTCACAATTACAATGTTGTACAAAAGTAAGAACACAGCAAGAACTTGTGTTCTACTGAGTCAAGTGACTACTTTCTATTGTGATTCAGTGTAAGATATACATGAATGAACGGTAAAATTTTTTCAAGGATGTCGACATGCTGTAGACGCATTGCAGCTGCAATATTCTTTTTCAAACCTGAGAAAAAAAAAAGTTCACGATATATACAGGGTGTCCCATTTACAATGGTCCAAACCAAAACTGGTGAAAGGCCAGGCCATGGCTTTTCAGAATTTGGTAACTTTTCTATACCGAATCATAGCGGTTCTCGAGTAACGGCTATTTTTTGAAATTTGAAAAAAATCTAACTTTGAACCAGTTTTTTGCTCACCCTGTCCATAATTGATTTTTGTTTCTTACAAATTTTGCATTAAAAAATTCACTTATAGTTTCACTAACTTTGCCAAAATTAATTTTTGACCTAAATCTTCTGATGAGCCCCCTGAATAAAATTCGTATGGCTCAATACAGGTTTTGTATTTGATGTCTTACGCATTTCTTAAATAAATACCTTAAATTTTGACAAGGACTTTTAATTTTCTGTGGTGAAAGAGTATAAATGCAGTATATTTAAACATTTTTCGAAAACCATCAGGTTTTTTAAGAAGTTTCTTTGGAAAACATGTAGTTTATAAAATTCTACAGAAAAAAAATTAACTCCTTTTTTTCGTTGGAGCAAGAGATTTTGAGAAAACGGGGACAAAATGTGTTTTTATACTTTGATGTGGTATTTTCTACACCGTTGCATTTACGCACATTTGTCTCAAAATTTATTGGTCTAACGGAAAAATGTATTCTTATGGTTTTTTTTAGAATGCTATAAGCTACAAGTTTTCCAAAGACACTTCTTAAAAAACCTGATGGTTTTCGAAAATTTTACAAATATACTGGATTTTTACGCTTTCACCACAGAAAATAGAAGGTCCTTGTCCAAATTAAAGGTATTTATTTAAGACATCAAAACGAAGATCTCCACCAAAATTCAGCTCTTTCGGAGTTATATTTGAAGTGAAATTCTAATTTTATCAAAATATTTGAACAAAAATGTTGTATTTTTGTTTGATTTTGAACCTGTTTGATTGGGTTCAAACGGTTATAACTGTCTGTTTAAACATAGCTTTGGCAAGTTTAATACCTTTTTTGAAACTACAGAAAAATAGGCATTTTTGAAAAACAAAACCTGTATTGAGCCATACGAATTTTATTCAGGGGGCTCATCAGAAGATTGTGGTCAAAAATTAATTTTGGCAAAGTTCAATACTAACTAATGATTTGTAGGCAAATGGTGATGCCAATTAAAAATATTTGACTCAGTAAAGTTAGTGAAACTATAAGTGAATTTTTTAATGCAAAATTTGTAGAAAACAAAAATCAATTATGGACAGGGTGAGCAAAAAACTGGTTCAAAGTTAGATTTTTTTCAAATTTCAAAAAATAGCCGTTACTCGAGAACCGCTATGATTCGGTATGGAAAAGTTACCAAATTCTGATAGTTCATCACCTGGCCTATCACCAATTTCAGTTTGGACCATTGTTAATGGGACACCCTGTATATAAAATTTTGGGTGTTCACTATACTGGATAGTTCAATCTTCCGTGATTCACTATATCGAGCGTCTACTGTAAGTTTTGCATTATGCGCCACAACCTTGTTCTCAAAAACTTATAACTGAACACATATAGTATTAAATATTTTTAAATCAGTTTTAAATGTGTGAGGTTTTGAAAATTGGAGCATAATGCAAAAAGTGTTTTATAAAAAATATTATGCTCAAATTTTCAAAATCTTGTTCTTAAAATATAAGAACTGGATGCCTATTTTTCAATAATTCAAATTTATTAATGGAAATCTTTTTTTTTTTGTTTTCAAATTACCTAATTTACCGTTGATTTTCCGTAGTCTCTTAAATTTAAGCAGATGTGATGATGAACAAAATGACGTATTCTAATATAGTTGTCTGAATGTTGCTCCGTCTATATTTTACATATTGCTCTGTTCTAATATTTAATTTACCGTGCAGCTAGAAGAATGCATGTTAAATAAAAGATAATGCATTTAATTTTTTTTTTATTAAAAACAAATAAAATTAAGCACGTATATATTTAATTAATCTTTATGAAGTTTTATAAACTTAGTATAAATGTATAATAATAATTTTATTAAATAACATATCGTATATTTATAATTATTTTATAAAGTTAAGAAAAAATGTTTAAAGTAAGTTGGCTTAGCATTGTATGTACCATACGAGTATATGTAGTATATATTTATATTGAGGCATTTGGTTTTTTCTTGTTTGCTGAGGCTTGGGTTTTCCTGAAAACAAAGAAGCAGAAAAAAAAATTAATAATACTAAATTCTTTAAAAAAATGTGTTAAATTTGATAAACAAATACACAACAAATAGAAATAAAACAAATGATGCCTATGCCTTTGTCATTTATCGGATAACAAAATACAAACATATTTTATTATTAATAACCCTAATATATTTTAAGTAGTTTTTAAATAAACAGTTTATTTCGCCAGATTATTTTTAAATTAAAAAAAAAAACACAATTTAACAATTTAGTCAAACAAATATTCAGCTTACAGTTTTAAACAATTGTTTGACTTCACAAGAAAGGCACGAGAAAGTTTCCAAACTAAAGTTTAACCTAAGTTATTTTGAGGAACTTTGGTTCTCTACATATCTCTATCTTTGATTTTGATCCTCGAAAAATTGAGCAATATTCGATATAGGCGTCGCACACTGGGTCTGGTTGTATGAGAGGCATGCTCAAAATGCAAAAATGAGATTTACGGTTTCTTCCAAAAAAAGTTGTTTGCTACAAAGGTGACATAAGTGTCTATCAATCCGTAGAAATTTGAAAGTAGGAGAGTTTATAGGCTGATAGAGAATAAGCAGTAAAAGTTGTATTTTCAGTAAATAGAGGGATATGTTGTGCTCTAGTCGGTTATTTAAAAGTTGAAAGCTATTTTGCAAACGAATTAAAAAAATAAATAAATACAAATATGGCGTCGTAAAGCAGGGTCAGTACATAAAGAAAAAGTATTTTTATCAAAATAAAAAAATAAAATTCAAGTAAATTAAATTTCCTATATAAATTTCCTACCTATAAAATATTTAAAATTATTTTTTTTTTTCAAATTGCAACAGAGGCTTTCACTTCTAGCAGTTGGTTTTAAGGAGCGCCTATTTTGTATGACTAAGTACTCTGTTGCAAAAGCCACTGTTTCAAACTGGAAAAATTAATTTTGTTTTCAACTTTTTTTTTAAATTTACTTGAATTTTATTTTATTTCGATTAAAATATTTTTCCTTATCTATACTGACCCTGTTCTATGACCCCATATTTTTTTTTTTTTTTTTTATTCGCTTCGACTTTTTTTAACTGACCTAATAGAGGACAACCGATATTTCTGTCTACTGAACACATAACTTTTACCGCTTGTTGTCTATTAACCTTCAACCTCTCCGACCTTCAAATCCTTACGGATTAATAGACAGTTATGTCAACTTTTCAGAAACCCATTTTTTTTTTGTAACAAACCCTTAATCTCAATTTTGCATTTTGAGCATGCTCCCCATACATACGTGCCAAGTGTGCGTCGGCGCCTAGAAAAGGTTAGGTTAGGTTAGGTTAGTGGGCTGACAGTTGGTCTTGTTACCGTCACACTTAGATCAGTGTAGATCCATTGCGGTACCCAAGGAATTTTGTATCCCCATATAAAATGTAAACCTATGACAAATCTTAGACATAGCCCTTAAAGGGCGTCGATGAAATTCTAACAGGCTATAGCCTGTTAAAGGTGTCTTTCGCTATATAAACACCGGGTTGAGGAGAGGTTGACGCACCATTGCCTTTTGTGGGTGTGTTCTTTTCCTTTACCCCCACTAGATTGATTAACCCCGCACGAGACCGCTGTCCTTTAAGGGCGTGGTCCCCCTATACCCACATCGGTTTAATCATCCCTCCACCAGGCCCGTAGGAGCAGTGGTTCCATGCAACGTCTGGTGGGTGAGTTTGATAAATCAGTGGTTGGTGGATGTGTTGTTTAGTAAGTCCTGTTTTCAAGATGTTGTATAATTGACTGACGGCACAATCTCACCGGGTCATGGAGAGGTATGCGTCGGCGCCTAAGGCAAATAGAAGCTACACTAGTTAGCAGTAGCGGATCTAGAATTTGGCTGTGGGGGGGGGGGGGCTAGCAGTTTGGAGATCCATTTTTAGACCTTAAGTAATAAAATTTGCTTTTCCCAAGATAAATTTTATAATTTATAACAAATAATAGAGATCAGTTTAGGTTTAATGCAAGACCGTACTCAACTTCAGTCGAACTAAACTTCACGACAACGCGGCAAAACATTATTTTTTATGAAATTTAAGTTAACTAAGCGGCAACTAAACTTCATACAAATTCATACGAATTCGTGTGAAGTGTAGTTCCGATCCAGTGCAGTTCCGGCGAGTGCGGTCTAACCTTTAAGGCTCAAGTATTTTTTTTTCCTTTTCCTTTAATGATATCCGTTTTTTGTGTGCCTTTATATCCGCTCCTGTTGCGCTTCAAAATGTTTTCAATACAAAGAACAATAACAATTATTCATAATTGCTGTAGCGGAGATAGAAGCAAATTCAAAGGCGCACAATAATTTTTACCCATATATGCTTGAACCACGCGTACAAATTCGTTTATTTATATTATTTAAAAATTGATTAGGTACCTACATTATGTAGTTATATTTTTAAATTAGCTGTGGGTATGTTTTGAACTTCCCATTTCTGACAAGATTTGAAAACAGTTTTTAATTGGCTAGTTCATAAAAATTATATTTAAGTGTTCGTACTGGCAAAAGCTCATATATGTGCTTTGACACGGTATTAGTCCTCTAAGATCTCATTTTTCCTGAATTGTCCAAATCAAAGAGAAACTATTTTGTTCAAACTGACACTTTACGACATAAGACAAAGCTGCTCTAAGAAATAAGCCGCGGCCAAATTCTGCCAGCGTGAATGAGTTTTCGTGTATACGCTGTATACGCTTTATAAGTATTCATGCTAAGAAAATATGTCGACAAATTTGCACGTCACTCTAGAGGGATTGCAAATATTCATTTGCTTTTGCATGATTTTCTGAGCGCGCACAGAGAAAACTCACGCTTTTGGAATTTGGCTCCTTGACTAGAGAATTTCTATGTTTTGTATGTACAATTGCCTTGCACCTTTCAAATTTTGAAAACGTAGCCCCGAAAATTTTTAAGCCCAGCCAATTATTAAACATACACTAAACTTGGCATCCCGTTTTTCTCCAATGGTTTAAGCCTTAAATGCGTTTCTTTCGGTAAATTAGCTTTGTTTTTAGTATATACAGTTGGGGCATTTGACACGTTAATGTAAAGCCCCGACCATTTTTATCTCGTTTTACTTATCTCTTCAAGCCTTAGCCCCAACTTCGGACTTTGACAGCCTTAGCCCCCAAAACTCTCTGGAATAAGGTTAGTTTTTAGGAAGTAAGTTGCTTAACCCGTGGCTAGGTTTTTTGTCCAATATTCTCAGACCTTATTTCGCCAAAGCTGTTTTTTTTTCGTCCCAATTTTCTGGGTTTAATTTTTAGGGAAAGATTGTCGTTGCATTAAGAATATTCATATTCATAGCCCCCAACTTGTTTTTTGTCCAATTCAGGCTTTAGCCCCAATCTTAGCGCTTAGAAAAAAATTACATAACATGTATGCAAATAGTTCAGCCCCAACCACGTTATTTTGTCCATCAAATTTCATATCTTAACAATATTTTAGACGGAATATAAAATTCTACACATTGTAATGTATTGCTTTCTATATTTTAAATTATTTTATGATTCGGCTGTGGGGGGGCTTTAGCCCCTATAGCCACCCACCAGATAGATTAAATGTGCGCATTTATAGTATAACGGTGAAATAATTTTTTAACATGATATTCAGATGGTTACATTTTTGTCATTACTTTCTATGACTTTCTATAAAATAATGTCCTATATAACGTAACATTTTTTGTTCTTTTTTTGTTCAAATGTACTATTTTCTATACACCACAATTTAGTGTTCCCCCTTTCACCACACAAAATGCAACGTTCATACATATAACATCAAAAACATCAAATTTATTTACTGAAAACGTTCGGCAAAATCATTTATGTAGAATACTTCATTAAAAACGAACGTTATAGATATATACACATTTAACAATATAGAGTACCTACTATCTGTGCTAAAAAGTCGATAAAACTGTACCGCTATGTTTGACCACATTCAAATAACATCGATTTAATGCTCATGTTAAAAAAAATACAATTTTTAACTATTGGCCTACCTAGTAAGTTCATCATCTTCCCTTTTATATTTCAAAACCTAAGCCTGCGGCAATACTCTTATATTGCCTACGCTAAAATTCTATGCCAAAGATTTGACTTTAACGACTTTGCAGATAAGTACGAATTTAGGGTTGTGCATCTTAAAATGGATCTCCTCCTAGTTAAGTATAAGAGTATAACCTTCCATTTACCATTTAGTTTTTGCAAATCGATTATAATTAAAATGGCGAACATTATCTTAGATGTGATCTCTTCTTTGAATTCTATTTCTCGCTAAATGCAAATCACACCTGGGTCTTTTACTACCTATCATATAGGTTAGTTTTATAGCGCATCAGGCCAAAGAATGAACATTTATGCTTGAGGGATAGCGTTTAAAGAGGATATAACCATCAAAACTGCACCCATGTAAGAGCTTATAATATGTTATTTAAAAGTTAAATCAATATGGGTTGGATAATGTCTTGGTTCTTAAATCATTTAAAGAGTAACAAAAAATAAACGAACGGCAATAAACATGTTTAGCAGTTTTTCTACAAAATATAAGAGCTCTCAAAATGTTATTAGTTCAGGAGATTTTTTTTAAATGTGCATTTAATTAAAAACAACTTCACAAAAGCCATAATAACATTCCAAATGAAACTAGGTATATTAAAAATGGTTTTCATGAAATAAAAATTAATTTAATTTCTCATTGATGGTTTTCTTGAAATAAAAATAAATTAAATTTCTCATGTGAACAAAATTAATAAAGAAAAAATGCTACCTAGATAAATGATACCTAAAACATAATAAATAGGTAAGGGACGTTAGACAAGCTAGCAGAAGGTCATCGATAAAGTGATTATCCAAAATGGTCAATATACATTTTTGTTTCTTAAAAAATTGAATAGATTTGTTGCATTTTTGTTGATTCCAGGTGGCCGTCTTTGACACCTTGATTTTGATGTGCATATTTATATTCTAGGTTATATCGTTGGCTACAATAGCTAATACCTCGACTTTAATTTAAAAACACCGTGGACTACAAAACTTTAAGATATTACACTTTTTCTACGAGCATCGTTTATTTTCCTTCGAGATGTTCAAGTTGGTTTGTAAATTGGTACCTCGATTTTCATTAAAAACGCTTTGAAGTGCATAAGATTTGAGATAAACCCATTTTTCTGCGTTCATTTTTTCCGTGTATATTTCAAATGTCTTTATTTTTGCGACGCATATTTATAACTTATGGTTCATCGATTGTCCGCAATAGCTAAGTTCATGAAATAGGAGATATTATAGTTTTAATTGTAGCAGCAAGTGGATATTGTACTTATTGTCCTCGAAAGTGAATGTCCAAAACAGTCAATACTTTGTTTTTTTTTTTTTCTTAAAAAATACCTGGGAGATATTGCATTTTTGTTGATGCATCAGATGGAAACCTCGTATTCATACATCCAGTGATTCAAGATAATAAAACAAGATATATTGCACCTTTTTAATAGTGCAGCAGATGTCCATTTTTGATACGTTTTTCGTACTTTAGTGTCCTTGGATTGTCCTCAACACCTAAAACCTCGTTTACGGGCATTGAGTGCGTTTCAAGTTTATGAATAAAGAGATATTGCTACTTTTGATTGTGCAACCGGTGGTAATTTTTGATATCTTCATTTTGGAATTTAAATTATTAGTCTAATGCCCTTGATGGATTGTCCTCAATTGATATAACTTCATTTTTTTATTGTTCGTAAAAAAAAGAGATATTATGCAACAGGAGTCCATTTTCCATATCTTCATTTTGGAATGCAGATTCGTACTGGAGTTCCTTTAAATTATCATCAACAGTTATAATCTTTTTAACGTCCATCCAGCGACTCCCAATTCAAAGTTTATAATATGCAACAGGTTGACGTTTGCGAAGCTTTTTAGAATAAACATTTAAATTATAGTGCCCTTCGATTATCCTTTAGCAAAAAATCGTTCTTGTGCATCTAGTGACTCCTTAGTTCATGATGAAATAGGAGATATTGTACCGTTTAACTGTGCAAGTTTTTGAAAAGTTAATTTTGGAATGGCCATTCGAACTCAGTATCCTTCGACTGTCCGAAAAAGCTGAAACCTCGTTTACATGCAGCCAGTGACTCCGAAGAAATAAAAGATATTGCAACTTTGCACTGAGCCATCTGATATCTGGAGCCATTTTGGTATGCACATGCACATTGGTACTCTATAATCCTTGGATTTTCCACAATAACTGATATCGCGTTTTTGATTACAATATCTCTGTAGTGTAAGCAATTTGGAGATATTGAACTTATTCTCTATGCAGCGGGTATTTATCCTCGAAATATTAAATATGAGTTATTATGAGGCCATGACTGAGCCTTCTCAAGTTATCTTTTGAAAATTTAAAGGGAAGACTTAAATAATATTTAAATCATTTGGTTTGACAGAGGTTCGGTCTCATACTCTGTCATCGTTTTCTTAGCTAAACAAAGATTGTAATAGATGCATAGTGAGAAATGAAAAAACTTTTTCGCTATTCTCAAGCTGTTCAATGCCTTTCGTACCATTTTTATAGTTTATAATTCTAAAAATAGCATACTTTTGTCTGTTGATACATGTCAAATAAATATTGTTTAAGTCTTCCCTTTAACAGTGTTAACTAAGTTCAAAGTGTTTTAACAAGCTTAAAGAGAAATATCAAAAAAGTTAACTTCACATAAATTTTCCAAAAGTTCCTTGTGACCTTGCGAATAGTCCACCAAATTAAAAATATGTGCTGTCAAGCCTTCAGCGAAGTATATCAAATGGTTAAACTGATAACATTATTTATTATTCCATACAAGTTTTTAAATTAAAATTAAGATAAAGATTTATTTCCTATCCAAATTCTTGCACCCAAATACAATTATTGCTATAGGTAATATGGCTGAGTAAAGACAAGACTATACGATACCACGCCCACTTGCAATATCGACACCAAAAACGTCTTACATTGCCAATTCGCCACATCCCAAGCTATCAATGTGATACTTATTTAATTATAAATCTATCCGCGTCAGCTTTAACGATTCGCCCACGGAAGAACATATTGAATACATTTTTGCATGTGCAAATAAACCGTTCCACCTGTCGTGGTTCATATGGCAAAAGCATTATAACTCTGGGATTCAAAAATATGTATCTTTTTCAGCCTTTAACCTACCTACGCTTGAAATCCTGACGATCGACGACGACGACAACGACGAAACACCATTGCTACACATAGCGAGCGACAACATGACAAGTATTAGCCGGTGCGGAATTAGAAACATCAAAACAAAATCCGCTAGATTAAACTTAAATCTTAAAAAGGCGACAGATTGTTGAGCTTCAAACGTTGTTTGCTAGATGTTTTTTTTTTTGTATGATGTTGTTGTTGTAAAGTTGTGAAATTAAAAATATCTTTTGAAGTCATTTTCATTCATTCATCGATTGTTTATAAGATGCAAATAGCTGGGTGCTGTAAAGTTTGTAAATTCAAATGAATCAGAATGTACGATTATTTTATTGTCAGATCGCACCGGGCCGGTGCGGTCGACGGCCTACGCGTTTAATGCCAGAAGCTTGTGGTTGGATTTTATAAGGAGGCGATCGGGGTCTTGTGGTTACAAGTAGGTGATGGCTTTGTGTTAAGGCGAAACCATTTTGGACTAAAAGACGACGACCGACGTCAGGCACGATGACAACGACGACAGCGACGACGTCTGAATGGACTTATTAGGTGTGGTGACTTGAAGTAAAATGTTCTTATAAATTCAACTAATAAGTTTAATTGAACAACATTATGCGGGTTATAATTTATGGGTTTTTGTTAAAGCTCAAGCTCATATAGCTTTTAAAAGAGTGGTAATTGATACGATTTTTGAGAGAACCAAGTTGTGTAATCATACATAGGTATAAAATTTTATTTTTACCTTGAAATAGTAGATAGACATGCGTAACGCCTCTTACAGAATTGAGAAATAAAATGTTTGAAATCACCTCTATCGTATAACTATGCCAATAGTGAAATAGATTTAAAGAAAGGGATTAAAATCTTAACTTAAGCTAATTTTTCATAATGACATATAAATACTCCTTACTGGAATTAAAACTAAACCTATAACTTAATTGGGACAAAGAGAGGTGTTTCGGTCTTTTGAAGATATCTAGAGAAGAACGAAGACAAAGAATTTTAAAAATAAAACAGCTTCTATTAATCATCAGTTAGATGCTATCGTATCCTCCTGATATGTTTAATTGGGCATGCTGTTATTCTAATAAGAGTCCCTAAACAGGGACTGAAGCTTGCGTCTGAGAACAATACGGAACCATCTAACTGATGATCCCACTTTCTTACGTGGGCACAAAATATCGAAAATATAGTTGTATGTAAATTTTATTACAAAATCCTGTTTATTCGAAGTTGTCCATTTTTGAAGTCGCAATATCATGCAACTGAAAAATGTATGATTATGTTTCCTCTAGGGAATATTAAAATCTGCAAAATAGGTATAAAATATTTTCCGAAAAATTCGTCATTTAAGAGTAAAGAGCCAAAAACCGGTATTTTAAACTTTTGGTGTTTTTATTTAAATACCGAGGTCATAAGAACTATATAGCTTGCAGGAAAAAAAACTGTTAATGGTTATATAATATATAATTATTTAAAAAAATGTTTAATATAATTTTTCGATTAAGCTAAGGGTGTAAAAGATATATGCGTAAAACCGGTTTGTTTAACAGTTGACACTATTGAAGTCACAATATCTTTCATATTCTTTTGATGAGAATATTATGATATTTAAACTGAGTGTTAGATTTTTTTTGACAACGTGTGCTTTTTAGAGTAAAAATTAAAAAAATCAAAAATTTGAATTTTTTGTCGAACTTTAAAAAAAATCATATCTTTAAAACGGTTGTTTTTAAGAAAAATAATAATAATCTTGCTTGTAGGGATTCACATAATGTACAAACTTTGGATTCAGATGTTTTCAAAAATTTGAACCGTTTAGGAGTTATTTATATGTGAAGAACGACCATTTTCGACATTTCACGTTTTCTTAAACGTCGAAATCTTTTTTTGGCAAATGACATAATCTACAAGTTTTGTCCGAAACACTTTTCGATAGCATTTACCGTTTGTGAGTTTTAAGCGAAAAACTGATATTTTCGACATTTAACCTTGTATAACTAAGGACGCGCACACGATTTGATAATAGACTTTCGTGACAGTAATTCTTATGCCAAAATATAGACAATTGCGTTTAAAAATATTCACTTCGATTTTTTTTGCAGAAAAAGTAAAATTTGCCTGGGCTATTTAGGTATATCGACGAAATTTTTAGGTTTTATAAACTTCTTAAATACTTGCGCTGCTGTGTCAAATGGAAGTTCCAGGATGCCTCTTAAGGCAAATTATGTTCGCCCTTTTCTTTGAAAAGTTTTTGTGATAAATGGGACCTGAATATAAACACCTCAAAGTCGAAAATAATGATTTTTGAAAGCACCCGTCGAAGTAGAATCTCGCTAGCAACATGGTCATTGGGTCGTGAACCTATAGAGATGGTTTACCAATGTAAGTGTTTAGGTGTTCTATTTTGTAACAATCTAGATTTCCGTCCCTATATTAAGAAAAAATATCTTGAAAAGGGCTCAAACCTTTACAAGTAGATTAGTATACAGGGTGTCCAGAAAATAATGGATTACCTTGCAACCAGTTATAGCTGGCCTTAAGACCTTTTAGAAAAAAAATATAAACAAATATTTTCCTTGTAGTTTTTAGGTTATGATTAAAAAACTAAATACAACATGCCTCAAATACTTGAACATTACCACCACGGTTGAATGATTATTATTGTATTTTTTTATTTTTATAATATTCTTGAATAATTTTACTGTTGCAGTTTTTTTTAAATATTTTTTTTTTTAATAAATATTTTTATACAAAAATCAAGTTTTTTTTTATTTTCACACAAGTTTGATTTTTGTATACAAAAATAAATTTAAAAAAAATATTTAAAAAAAACAGCAAGTGTTAAATTTGGTATAACATCTGTTAGTACAATTCTTCAAGAATATTATAAAAATAAAAAAACAAAAATAATCATTCCGTGGTGGTAATGTTCAAGGAAAATATTTTTTTTATTTTTTTTTTTTCGGAAAGGTCTTAGGGCCAGCTATAACCGGTTGCAGGGTTATCCATTATTTACTGGACACCCTGTATAAACATTAAACAACTTTATCACACTCTATTAGCAAAAAATATTATTAAAATCGGCAACTTTCTCCAAATCAAATAAGTATACCCAAGAAACAAATTAAGCTGTTCAAATGCTCTAACAGCACTTCCAGAGCAATTCTTAAAGCTCGTCACTTTGAGAATTAGCTCTAGTTGCGCATTAAGAGTAATTTTAAAGCTCTCTTACAGGCAATTCTTTGACATTTAGAGCAAATTTCTGTTCGTATTCAGCTCGTTATCAGGGACTTAGTAGATTTTTAGCTCTTTAATTATGCATTTTATATCTACTAAGGAGCACCTTTGACAGCTTTTTGTTGGTATAAGTATGCATAATACAATCGAAGAATAATAGTTGCGCAACATATTTTATGTTTGTGTGATGGCTTATTTTATTTGAAGTATTTAAAGGGTTTTCCAATAAGAGGTGCTATTTTGGCATTCAAAGAAAAATGGCATTTTTTGAGATAAAGCATCGGATGATTATTTCAATAAAAAAGGGGGAAAATATGCCATTAATAATGGACAACAATATCAGCCAAATGGCCGCCATGGCTACGCTTACACAACAATATCCTTTTCATGAAATGTTCCATCACCAAATCGCTAAGTGGCTACTGTATGCCCTCAATAGCTTCACGAATTCCATCCTTGAGGTCTTGAATCGACGCTGGGGTTTTGGTGTAGACCATATCTTTCACGTGGCCCCAAAGGAAGAAGTTGCAAGGTGTTAAATTGCAAGGTCGCAGTAGCACATTGAGATCACCTCTTCGAGAGATAACATGGTCCGGAAACTTTTCCCGTTAAAGATCGATGGTTTCATTGCTTGTGTGGCACGTAGCGCCGTCTTGTTGAAAGTAAACGTCGTCCAGATCAATACCATCCAATTCCGACCATACAAAATTATTAATCACCTCTCGATAGCGCAATTCATTCACCGTAGCTGTTGCTACAGCTTCATTTTCGAAAAAGTAAAGTCCAATGACCCCGCCGGACCGTAAACCGTACCAAACAGTTACTCGTTGAGAATGGAGAGGCTTTTCAACAACAAATCTTGGAATTTCCGAGCCCCAGATGCGACAATTTTGCTTGTTGACGTAGCCACTGAGGTGGAAATGGGCTCATCAGTATGTATTGAAAGTACTTCGCAAAATTACAACGCGCCTCCGGAATTCTAAATATTTCGCTAAGATTTTGAAAAATTTTAATCTGAACAAAACAAAAAAAATTTAAGAACTATTGTCAATTATTAATAAAATATTTTGTTTAAAAATTACAAAATGTGTTCTGTCTTTTAATCGAAAGCAGAGACCTTTCCTCTTTCAAAATTAAAAAATATAAATTCTTATTCGAATTATTTTTCTTTTCATCGCCATATTTTTATTAGGGTAAAAGTTTCTTTTCCATAGAGCTGTAATAGCGCTTCAGAGCTGTAATAGTGCAATTTCAGAGCTAGTAGCCACCATTGTATTGATATTTATATACAATTGTAGCCACAAGGGTGTTTTAGAAAATAAAAGAAAGAGTGAATATTCTGCACAGCAATGAATTTCGATAAGTCTTAAAGCTTTCTTAGGGTATAGAAAATAATAACAAATAATTATTATTAATTCAACTTCCTTATACTCTAAATCCCTTTCATGAGGAAATTAATTTATTTATTTTCGACTCATGATAATTTTTTTTGTTTTTTGTTGAAATAATTTTGTTCTTTTTATAAAAGTTTGTAACAACCGACAAAATTAGTGGTGGCTTTACAATAGCTCTGTAAATGCTTTTTTTGACACTTTACAATGCGCATGCGTAATATTTTTATTATGAACCATTTGTGTGAAAGTACTAGTATTCAGCCCTATAAGCACTTTTTGTGTGGTTCAATTAGAGCTATGTTTCGACATTTTGGTAGGCGCATGCGTTAATATTTTGTCCATGTGTTGTTGAAAGTTCTATAATAATTCGTTAAGCGCTGATTTTTAGTTAATGCTCTATTTTGAATGTTATAAACTCCATTAAGGAGCATTTTCTGAATGAGACGTCATTAAATTTTAGAGGTGAAACCATTCCAGAACCTCTGTTATAGAGCACAATTTTTAAATAAAATAGAGAGAGCTCTATTATAAACTCTTACAGAGCTATAGTCTTAGATTACACTTTATAAGAGCTGTAGAAGAGCAGTTTTTTTTTCAGCTAGCTCCAACAATGTTACTTGGGTACTTTGTAAAAGGCTAGGACTGAGCTAAATTTTATTTAAAAAAACCTTACAGACATGATAATCCCAGATGTAACCCCTCTAACCAAAATGAAATCGAAAGATATGTAAACCACTTTTTAGCCGTTTGTCCAATTCTGCAAGAACTTCGAAGACTTTGTTTTTTAAAGAGCTTTCTCAGTCACCAGGAAGCGAAACAAAATTTAAACGGAGAATGTGTTGCAATGACCTCTTTTTTTTATAATTCACGCGCACACAAGGGGTTATGGCTACCCTTTAAATGTTTAAATTTAACACAGTGAGAGCATTTAGGAAGCAGAGGGATGATTGAAAAGGAAATAACGATGTACATTTTTTTTGAACGCTTGAATATTGAGATTGGAAGGAAAAAAAAGTTGGGTAGGGAATCCAACATTCGTGTAAAAAACAATAAATAAATTGGGTGGCACAACGGCTCGTGAAGAACCAGGGCCTAGTGACTAACAACTCGCAACCATTCCTGTGTGCGCCTGTCGACAGGAATGGAAGGGACCTACAATTTTTATGCCGAATCCGAACGGCTAGACGAGAAGCACTTATTCGTGAAAAGTGATACTCTTTGAGGATTTGTCAATTCCTCGCAAGAGGCAGAAGCCCTGAAAAAAACTTTTTAGTTTTTAGGTGGACGAGGCTGGGAAATGAACCCAGACCTCCAGCGTGACAGTTGAACGCACTAACCATTACGCTACGGGCTACTACTCAACAACAACATTCGTGCAGTACGGCTATAAAAAGAATATCTGTCTTTAACGGTACGACCAAAGTTTGGCTCAAGGGTATACTGATGAGCATTCCTGGCAGAGCGGGAGTTAGGGTTAAAATATGTTTAAGGGGAGGAATGCAGTTGTCAATTTCACTAAAAAACTGTTTGAAAAAGTAGCGATAAAACAGTGATAGGCAAGAGACATTTCGACGATGTTCCAGTGAAGCAAATGTTTCCGAAACTTATCTCTCACCTATCAGCCTTAAAGCTCTATTCTACATTCTATCTATGGAAGTTATAGCTTAGGGCATATGTACGCCTCATAAATTGTGCCAGATCAGAAGGGTAAAAATAGTTCTTGCATCGTCTTAACATTTTGCTGCATTTTTTGCAAGATCTAAAATGTGGTCAGTTACGCACATACCTAGAATCGAAAGCTTTTCTGTTTCCTAAATGCAAGAACAATTCATGTATAATGGCAAAGGAGTTATATTCCGCTTTAGCGACTGTAGACAGCTTTTAGTTTTGCAAGCATTGAATTCCACTCTTTTATTGATACTCCATTTAACGATACTATTGAGATTGGAGTTCAATGAGCTCATCATAATTTCCCGTTGTAGTTCCACATTCAAAGAACAGGGAGGTGAATCTGGAAGAGAGTATGAAAAGCTGAGGGTGCTGTCGTTGACGAAAGAGTTAAGTGGATTAGACTTTTCAGAAATGAGATCGTTTATGAAGATAATGAACAAAGTAAGGACAAAACAGAGCCTTGGGGTAAACCAGCCAACCAGAAATAAATTCACGGACTTGAGACTTAAAACCATCCAAAACGACTTAGATTGAACGTTCAGAAAGGTAATTAATGATCCACTGAAGAAGTAATTCATCGATACGAAAAGCACGCCTTTTCGATGAAAGAGCTTGATGCCGAACTCTATCAAATGCTTTAGAAATATAGAGTGCAACAATCTTACTTTCAACAAAACGATGTAAAAATTGATTCCATTTTTCAGTGAGATATGCCATAAAATCACCGGTGCATCTGTGGCTACGCAAGCCGTATTGACGGTCATTAAGACCTCTTTTCGAGTGGAAGAGTATTGCTTCAAGATGTCTTTATGATTTTTATGAGATAAATGAGGGCGGTAACAAAAAACACTCAGTTATTGGCACTTCAATTCTGAGGTCTGATTCGTATTTAGGGCAAAAAAAACCCTAACTTTGGATATGTTGTTGAAGTTAAAATTCTGCGTCGATACCAGCAATAAAAATACATGAATTAATTTGTTCCCACTTGCCCATATTAAATTTTCTATCTTTCCTAGACTTAAAGGCAACAATTACCAAAACACGTATCGATTAATCTAATCCTCGTATTGACATTGCATGGGTATTTTCATGTATTTACCTATCCGCTCATTGCTATACATAATCTTTTTAATATACAAAACAAAGGAATATTTTTCATTATATAACGCTGCGCCCGCGCCGCCCGTTTGACATGCAAGCATATAATAAATAAATTAAATTGCGTGGCGCAACGGTTCGTGAAGAACCAGGTCCTAGTGAATAACAACTCGCAACCATTCCTGTCTGCGTGTGTCACCAGGAATGGAAGGGACCTACAATTTCATGCTGAATCCGAACGGCCAGACGAGAAGCACTTATTCATGACAAGTACTCTTGGAGGATTTCTCAATTCCTCGCAAGACTCAGTAGCCCTGAAAAAAACTTTTTAGGTGGACGAGGCTGGGAAGTGAACCCAGACCTCCAGCGTGACAGTCAATCGCACTAACCATTACGCTGCAAGCAAATGTAATCAAATTTCAACACTTTTAATGTTGGAATTTTGTTCAACAGCAGTGATGTAGGTACTCATTTTAAAATCTGTAAATGGTATTGCAATTATAATACAATTTGTAAGAAGGCAGGTAATTTAAAATGGAAACAAAATGTTAACAACTCCTTTAATGGTGATGGAAAATACCCAATTCGTCCTATTCATATATCGATGTAAGTTATTTTTTTTACTTGCTTCCCGACCCGAAGCTATATTTCAAATCCTTAACTAAGCCCACTTAAAAGTCCGAAAAGCATCCATTCTCAGATCCCAGTCTGCCCTATCTTATGGAAATAATAATAATCACTGCAATGGAAAAATATTTTCTTCCCTCAGTTCAACTTTATATTGATGAAGACTTTTTAACTTCTAAGAACTAACAAGTTTTTGTATATATAGTAGGTATATAATGATGGGACTTAAGTTATTGGCAGAAAATCTGTAGGCCATGGTGTAGGACGGTAGGAACCGATAGACAAGATAGTAATAGACATCCAGTCGAGGGTTTTCCCTATTTTACACATTACTATATATCTTAATATGGAATGTTGGATAAGTTTCCACGGACAACGCGTCGCTTACGTCAATAAATCGACTAGACACACGCAGACGTATTGTGTTCCACAAAGGATGAGAGACGTTTGGGCTTCATGTAGCCTCATATAGCGGCCAAAATGTGTAGGCCCATCAACTTGTTCCTGATTCTCATAGTCATCGTAGTCGCCCGGTCCGGTCGTCGTATGGTATGGTATCGTCGAGTCATCGTCTTCGTCTAAGCTACCCACCCAACAGCTGCACGTATACTTGCTTTACTTCTTTTTTACACTCATTCCGCGGAACATAAATCCCTCTTAACTCTCATATCCCACATTGGCAGTTTTCATCTCATGGTTCATGGTAACCACTTTAAAATTTTCCTTAAAATGCTTCTAGGTTTTATAACTTTAAAAAATTATCAGAAATAAGATGTTCTTCCATGTTCCCAATTCCAAAGGCCTTTAGAATACTGATGGACACCATATGATTGGAGTTACATAATAAAATGAAATAAATGATGAAATTCATTAAATGTTAGATTATTCAAAATAAAAACACATATGGGTTCCTAAATTTGTGTCGGCGTTTTGTTTTTTTTTAGTGAGAAAACAAAAGTTAGATCACCCTATATATATGATTAAAATCCTGTCCTGAATACAAGGAAGCAATGAAAAGTAATAAAATAGGAATGGAATTGAATTAAATTCCGTGCATGTGGTTTTTGCCCTCCCCTCTCCTGATAAAAATCCTGCATAACCCCTTGAGATTAAGGATCAACTGTAACATTACTCGCCATCATTTCCTTAATTTAGTTTAAAATAAGAAATTACTTAAGAATAATTTCAATTCAATTGGCAACCATGCTCAAGTTCATGGTTGGTACCGGGTGAAGTATAATTTCCACGCTATTTGATATCTATTTTTTTTTTGTTTTCCAAGAATTTGCAGATCGTGATGATAAAAGCTATTTAGATCTAAATTTCCACTTGTTTGGTGTGAATAATGATCTGGTTCGGAAGTCACTTTACTTTTAGCACTTTTTTGCCATAATGCTGAACAGCAGTCTAGAGGTGATTCATAGCACATACCACATTTTGAAACGAAGTTAATGGATAAAACTAAAGTTTGTTAAACAACAAAATGTAAAAAAAATGCCAATGCCAACCATATTTCCTTAAAAGTATGGCAATCGGGCATTACCCAGCGGGAAAAATTCAAAAATTCATTGAGGAAACATCAGCTTTTTCCTTGAGGAATGCCAGCTGCACCGTCAACTTTTCAGCTTATTCCTCTGATGAAATTAACATGGACGTGTCCTAGGCGGGAAGCACATGCTGAAAATCCCATGAAAATTCACCAACGAAATCACTACTTCGTTGGAAGTTGTTTATTCACCGACCCAGGTGATGAAAAACATGGTGGTTGTATAATCTGTGACTCCTTTACATAAATGTATGTGTATGTGGTTTATTTATCAGTTTAATATTTTCGATGAAAATGGTAATGCAAATTCAATTATCAAAGCACAAGATTAGTGGTATTTTGGCAAATTTAAGAACATTTCGCTGATCTGTGTTCACGCCCCCCATGAAAGGAGAGAGGACTCAACCAAAGAAGCATTCTACGATCTCCTGGAGACAACGTATGGTATGTGCCTGAAGTACGACGTGAAGATAATTCATGGTGACTTCAACGCAAGATTCGGAAAGGAGGGCATCTTTGGTTCGATAGTCGGAGGACACAGCCTAAACGACGAAACTTCCGGCAACGGACACAGGCTGGCAGACTTTGCGGCGGGGCGAAATGTCATCATCTCAAGCACCTACTTCCCACACCTCAATATACACAAGGGGACTTGGCGGTCGCGTGATCAACTCACCGTCAACCAAATCGACCACGTTGCGATAGACGCGAGACATGCTTCCAGTATCTTGGACGTCGAACGTTCCGAGAGGCCAACATTGACTCGGATCACTACCTGGTGGTATCTAGACTACGTATGCGGATATCCATGATGCGACAACGCAGAGCAGATGCTGTGAAAAGATTCGATGTCGAGAAGCTTAAATCGCAAGAGACCGCCAGAACTTTTGCAGACCACGTAACTCTAAATCTCTCAGGAGCTCCGCCACCAGCATCAAGTACAGAGGACCAGTGGGAACACTGTCAACAAGCCATCAGAAGTGCCGCCTCTGATGTGCTGGGTTTCACTAGGCGAATACAACGAAACCCCTGGTTCGATGAAGAGTTCCGGCTAGCGCATGCAGCTAAGGACGAGGCCTACCAGGCAATGCTACAGACTCGAACAAGAGCTGCTGAGAGAGTGACCCGGAAGCTCTACGGGCTGAAACGAAAAGAGGAACGCCGACTTCTCAGGAGGAAAAAGAGAGAGCACGAGAAGCGGGCGGTAGAGTCTATTGAGGGTTGTAGCGGTAGGGGAGATGTTCGAAAATTTTATCAGAAGGTGAAGCGATCCACCTAAGGATTCAATGCTAGAATGGAAGCCTGTCGAGATTAGAGTGGGAATATGGTAGTAGACACACAGTCAGTGCTGAGGATCTGGAAAGAACGATTCTCTAGACCGCTTAATGGCGAAGACAGCCAAGATGCCGCTAATAGGCAGAACGCTCCATTCAACTTGGACGATGATGGTCAAGAGTTTCGTCCACCCGACCTAACCGAAGTGCGGCTGGCGATATCCAAACTTAAGTCGTACAAGGCTGCTGGTGCGGATGGCTTACAAGCCCAACTATTTATATCAGCGGGAGATGAATTGGCTAGGAGCATACACCAGCTCATCTGCAAAATTTGGTCGGATGAATGTATGCCCGATGAATGGAACCTCGGTATAGTGTGCCCCATCCATAAAAAGGGAGATGTTCTGAAATGTACCAACTACAGAGGAATTAGTCTCCTAAACGTCGCTTATAAAATCTTGTCGGCCATCCTGTGTGACCGCTTAAAACCTTTTGTCAACGATCTGATCGGCCCTTATCAGTGCGGTTTTAGGCCAGGCAAGTCAACCGTCGATCAAATGTTCACACTCCGATAGATTTTAGAAAAATCCCGGTAATTCCAGATCGATACACACCACCTTTTTATCGATTTTAAAGTCGCGTATGATAGCGTGAAAAGGGACGAATTATACAGAGCCATGTCGAGTCTCGGCATCCCTGCCAAATTCGTCCGCCTGTGCAGGATGACGATGGAGAAATCTCGCTGCTCCGTCAAAATTGGTAAGAACACCACCGATTCCTTTGATGTTAAGAAAGGATTGAGGCAAGGCGACGCGTTATCATGCAACCTATTCAACATCGTTCTTGAAACCATTGTATGCAACGCACATGTCAACACCAGCGGTACAATCTATCAAAAGTCCGTTCAATTGCTTGCATATGCGGATGACATAGACATTGTCGGCAGAACGAAGCTGTGGCAGGCGCATTTGCTAGCATTGAATCGGAGGCGGTTAAAATGGTATTGGCGGTTAATGAGGATAAGACGAAGTATATGTTGTCAGCGAGAAAGGAATCTCAACATCGTCGACTCGGGCAAAATATCACGATGGACAGATATAACTTCGAAGTTTTCAAGGACTTTGTCTACTTGGGCTCCACTATTACATCGCAAAATGACATCAGTGCAGAGATCAAGCGAAGAATTACTCTTGCCAACCGCTGTTTCTTCGGTCTAAGAAGGCATTTAAGTAGTAAGGCCCTCTCTCAGAGAACCAAGGAGACCTTATACAAAACCCTAATCATCCCGGTCCTGCTTTATGGGTCAGAAGCATGGACACTGAAAGATTCGGATAAAAATCTGCTAGGGTGCTTTGAGAGGAAGATTCTTCGTGTGATTTTCGGTCCGGTGTGTATCGAAGGAGTATGGAGGAGAAGATTCAACGACGAGCTATATGAGCTATACAGCGACGTTTACCTGGTCAAAAAGCTGAAGATACAGCGGCTGAGATGGCTGGGGCACGTGGAGCGTATGGACAGCAACGTTAACGACCTGCCCGACGAGTCTTCGAATCCAACCCCGATGGGGTACGCAGCAGAGGAAGAACCCGTAACAGGTGGCGAAAACAAGTGAATGACGACATCAAAGCACTCGGTTTGTGCAACCTGAAGCGGCTAGCTAGGGACAGAGCTGGCTGGAGGGGCTTGTTAGTTGAGGCCGAAGCCCATCCTGGGCTGTGAGCGCCATCAAATGTAAAGTAAAGTAAGTAAGATTAGTGGTATATATATTCAGCAATAAGTTAATTCAATATAAAAAATGTGAAGAAAATTAAATAAATAGTGGATTTATTAACTCTGTTGTGTTTTGAATTTCTGATTCATTAATCAAAATATAGAATTAAAACTTTAAGTTGAAGTGAAATCACTGGGTCAGATTGCTGAATCAACTTCTATCAAAACACACAATGGCGGTGCAAACTTTACAAACCATACGGAGTACATAGACGATGAACTGATGAACTTATACATTAGTTTTCAACAGTTTTTTTCATCGCATAATTTTCCCTATCAAAATAAATTTTTAATTCAATGAAAGAAAGGGTTGTTTTCTAACCACAAAGCAGAAAGTGGGTTCGAATCTATAAACTGAGGATACCTAGCATGACTCTTCACTTACTAAATCATTACATGTCGTTTCCTTTTATTATCTGGCTAGTGAATTGATTGCTGAATTCAGCTATACAATTTATTGGGGACGATATTTCCCGCTGGGTTGTAGTGAATCAACACACTTTAAACTATACATCCATACATATATAAATATGTATATGTACGAACATTAAAATCATAAAAAGTAAATTTAAACTTAAAGGGTGGCACTGTATGGCCATTGATTGAAATTAAATGAGAATTAAATTTCAAAAAAACACTGACATATCACGAAATTTTACTTAAAAAATTAATCTGATTATTGCCAAACTTCTTTTAATGAAAATGGAAGTAAAGAAACCTTCAAAATTTCTAGTTGGAGATGGAGCTAAGTAGGTCCAGGTCTTTTAGAGACCTATTCGCTGTGTCAAACAAAAATAAAATGCACGACTGGATCGAACTCACTTGCTCTCGTAGGTAACAACAAAAATTTAGCTAGACATTGACGGTTATAGAAATGGTTCGATAATATTTTTATATCATTAACGAGACAATAATAAAAACAATTTTTGAAATTTGTTGATTTATGGCAATATATATGAAAAAAAAAATAGATTTTTTCTTGGATTTGATATGTGTGTGCCTATGTGTAGTGTATCCAATTATTGGAAATAAAAATTGTTAAACTAATTAAAATGCCATAACATCAACAAAAAAATAGAATTTGCGTGTCGAAATCGAAACTCACAAATGCTGCTTTCACACAAGGAAACTGAGTTGCCAGAAGTTAGCTAGTTTGTAGGCGAGAAGGGTGTGAGGGGAGATTTGTATCCTTCCACTTACGCTCTTCTCACCTACAAACTTAAAATTGCTGGCAACTCAGTTTCCTTGTGTGAAAGGGGACTTACCTTCAAAAGTCGCTAGAAATAATCCAGCGACATAAAAGTATTTTCTGTCGCGGAAGAAATGGAAATGTCGCTAGATCTACTGACAAAGTTGCTAGAGTGGCAACCCTGACGAAGTGTTCTTTGCCTGATTTTACGGTGTTAATTTCGTGGTTTTCAAGACACCCAAAAAAATGTTCTGTTGTGTGATTCATATCAATTATTTTTTTTTTATTCATTTTATTTTGCAAATATACGATGTTTTTTTTTTGGAGAAACAATTAGTTTTTTAGTTGTTTAGCTTGATAACCCTTCTCAATTTCCTTTGTATCCACTATTCTGTCTTGGAACAAGCAATACAAACCTAATAAAAACAGTTTGGTTCTTCTTCGCATTAAAAAAAACTTGTGTTTAAATTAGTGGAGAATCTAGTAGCGTCACACGAAGAGTTTCTCATGCAATTACGTGTTTCTTGGTTTACCTCGAATATAATAAAAACGGTTGTTTTCATGTTTAAACTGGAATATCTGAAATCAGTGCACCAAAAGCCTTCGGAAAAATACACATTATCAAAAAAAATTTGATTTTGTAAGCATGTGTAATTAATGAGTCATTAATCTTGCTTAAAAACAAAATGTTAAATAGCCTATTAAGAGTTAAGCATGAAACTAGTTGAATTTTTTCTTATTCTTTAACAGTTTACTAACATTTTCTAAATTTTAAATACTTTTTAACTAGTATCATACTAAACCAATTTCCTTCATAAACTTCAGCTGAACACTTCCAAAAAAGTGACAGCTCTTACAAAAAAAATCACAAACATCCCCGATTTTGACATTTATAAACGTAAAAGTGTCATGGATTTAGTACGATACTAAAAAGATAAAATAGCTTTGGATGATTTTAACTTAAGTAAAATATTAGGAGATATTACCATGCTAAATTCGTTTAAAATTAGCAAAATACAATTTTTAACCCCGTATCATACTCAAAATGATTTAACATCGTACCAAATCGACTAAAATTTTACGCCAATGTTTTTAAAGAAGCCTAACTTGCTGATAGATAGTTAAATTCAAGAATAGAGATTAAAATTAAAATACTAAATTTTTTTTAGATCAACTCCAACCCCCCCCCCACACTAATATGTCCGACTAAGGCCTTGAGTTCGTGCGATCCAGTAGTGCATTTTATTTAAGTATGTTTAGGTACAATCATATAAATTTAAATTTATCGCAAAATACGAATAAATGGTGCTACAAGACCTAACACATTTATGCAATTCTAGTTCTTATCCCTTCTTCTTAAGAATTGTTTGATACGTCAATATAGCAATATCTCCGGCAGCCAGTTTGTTTATTCAACTGTTTTAAAGTCCTCATCTTACACCTGCTAATTTAAACAACCAAGGTAACAAACGACAAAATGTCTGGTTTGGCCAAGAAAAAATGTAAAGTAAATTACAAAACACTTTGAATTATTCCAAAGGGGAGCTCCTCTACACATTGATGGATCGAATAACATGCTACGATAAACTTATAGTTTATTGTTCACACGTGCATTTGAAATTGTCAATCTGCATTAGATTGAGATATGAATGAAATATAGGATAGGACATAGAAGAACCTACTGTTTAATCATATCGGCAGCCTTTTTATGTATCGCTTTATTTATATGCAATTTATAAAAAAAAATATCTAAGTGACAGAGAAGATTAAAAATGAATAGGTGATCTGCTTTGTTTGCATGCTTATAAATTAAAATAAATCAGACTAAGCGGAATTGTTATTGTCGTTCATTTATCAGGGTTTTATAATAATGCAAATAGAGCGGTTTTTTTTTAATCAATGGTTTTATTCAAGGTATTATTTTCCAGACTTACTGTCACGGCAGGACAGTGATTGAGAGTAGTTGTCAGAAAAAAAAACAAAAAACAAAGCATATTTACATTGGCGCTTAATTTTAAACAATTAAAACCGGCCCTAAATCACTTCTAAAATGGGAGTCGGCTCTGAAAACTCTTTTTAAAGTGAGAGTTGACCACAAAGTTTAAAAAATGATCATATATTTTTGAAGATGATGTGATATCCTAGTCCAAAGTTAGTGTTTTTGGAAAATTGGCTGCTAAATCAATTGAGCCGATAAAGTACAATAAATATATATTTTTTCGTGGAATGAAATATTGGTAGGCTATTAGAACAGCTTATGTCCGGGAATTCGGGACGCCATGACCCTAGTAAAATCCACAATTTTGGAAAATGTGAATGGTCATACATATATCTCCGAAACTCTTGATCTTAGCAGAAAAACTGCAAGGCCAAGGTTATAGGCAATTAAATCATCTTTCGTTTGTACGTAAATTTATTTTCGGTGCGGGCAATAATTCCAAGGTTACTTTTTATTTATTTATTTAAAAAAAAGCAACCTATAGGATCTTTGCAGATTATTAAACAGGCCACTAAATCAAAAAATAATAAGCTTGATGAAAATATCGCCCGCACAAAAAAAAATGTATATATGAACAAAAGATAATTTAATTGCCTACAAGCTTGGCCCTACAATTTTTCCTGTCAGATCAATAGTTTCGGAGTTATAAATCGATTCGCGTTTTCCAAAATGGCGAATCCCCAGGGGTATGGCGTCCCAAAAAACCTCATATTTTCTAATAGTCCTCTTTCAGTTATACTAAACTCAGCCGTTCTATATTTTTTGAATACTGCATTTTAAAGAAAATTATATAATCTTTCTTTTATATGGAGCAATTCCTATACCTATCTATATCTACCGAAAAAAAAGTTAAAGGCTAATAAGTAAAATAAACCAAAAAAAAATAATTTTTTGCGTTTTTATGTAATTTTAGCACATTAAAAATGTAACTAAAATTTTTTGAATAGACTAAGACGATATTAAATTTTATTTTCTACAATAAAGATTAACAGCATTTTTTGGAAATTTCGCTTAGTTTTCGAGTTATATGCAAGAATCGAAAAGGGTTGCATTTATCCTCTCCCATCGGCTTTCATACAATAACCCATACAATGATTTCTACAAAAAAAAAAACCGGTAACGTCTTAGTTCCTCAAAAAAGCACCCTTTAGCCCCAGATATTTGTAGGGACTCGTTTGATTCTTATTTCTTACGACAAATGATACATGTGTGCCAAGTTTCATCACCATACCATTGAAATTTGGTAATGTTATGCTCGTTTCACTGAAAATTTAGTCGTAATTTTATAAAAAGGTTATAACTTTTTCCAGGGAAATTATATTGAAATTATTTTGATTACATATTTTGGGCATTAAAAATTACCCTAAGGTCACGTGCCATAGCTTAAGATTATACCAAGACGAATATTTAGTGGTTTGATATACTTCCACCTTCCCCTCCCCCATTTTTAAAGCGATTATACAAATAACTAAAACATGGGTAAAAATGGACTTCGGTTATGCTGTAGAGTATGCAATTCTAAGTCGACGCTCATCTTAATATTTTATGAATATTCATTAAACATTATTTTCTGGCAAATAAAAACCCTTATCAGCCGAGGGTATTTTGCTCCCCCTGCGTACAAGGTATGGGGAGGGGTCACAAAAAGAACATATTCCTATGGCATCAAGTATTTTTAATCCAACGAGACATTCCACGACATCAATCGATGTCTGGTTCTCGATTTATATGATAATTTATCTGAAATTTTGTGTTAAAACATGGTCAGAAGGCAACCCTTATATCTCCGGTCTGCCAGTGTTGCCACTGTGGAAACACTTCCAAAAAGTAAACCTAGGATGTGGTCTATTAATGTACCAAAGTTCATCCTGTGAGAATGAAGTGCAAGGTTTGACCTTAAATATGGCCTTAACGCCCTAACTAAGGCGGAGTAAACGAGAAAATAAAAAAATTGCTTATATGCTTATTCTTCGGTTAATGTTTATTTGAGTTTGTCAATGGATTTTTGGTGATGTCCTTTGGTAACTATGGATATAGGGGTATAAACATAGTATTAGGTATAGATATTTTATTCTTTTTTCTTTCTTAATATTTGAATTTGATTTTGATGATTATGAAAGCAACGTTGTTAAATTTTATTTTATCTACGCGGGAATGGTCTTGCAACGTTGCTTTGCACGTTTGATACGTCTATGAAGTTGGCAGGGCAACTTACACCTAGGGTAACTGGACCAACGCAATAATTTGCAGTTTTTTTGCATTTATTTTGCATTTCTATTTCCGACTTTGCAGTAGACCAAATAGAGTGTGGAATCGAGTGACCTGCAAACTTCACAGTGAAGATAGCAGGTCATGATTTTTGAATTTTTTTGAATAACAAATAAATTTGTATCTTTTTTTAGCTCAAACTTTTATAGCTTAGGATTTTAAGCAATATGACAAATATTTAATTTTGGACGTGTTCAGCTGAAGTTTATGAAAGAAATTGGCTAAGTATGACACTACTTAAAAATTGTAGTAAATTGTTAAAGAATTAGAAAAATGTTAAGTAGTATCATACTAAACCCTTAATAATAGGCTGTTTAAAATTTTTCGCAAATGTTTTTAGATACAACTTGAAAATACAATTTAAAACTTAAAATTTCAAAATTATATTCAAATTCGTATTTAACATTATATAACTTAACATACATAGTCAATGCGTATAATAACATTCTACCTGTTAACTACAAGAGCAAGTTTGTGCGATTAAGTCGTGCAATTTATTTCCCAGGAAACTGTTATTAATTGTACACTCAATAGGGCCGCTTTTTTTTAAATCTTCGAATTTCTGCGATAAAACTTAACCTTTTTTTAAAGGAAACTATCTAGTCTTCGCTTCAATGCATTCCCCACATACATACTTAATTAATAAGTTTCTTACAATCTATAAATGCAACTAATATCTTATCTAACAACGTGAACTGAAACGTTATCGATTCCTCTCAACACCCTCCTCTTATCTGATGAAATGTACATTATACTTATGGACTTACATATGTGCAGGTACTTCTGTGCCCTATCACATGATTGTGATGCAAACGCCTTATCGCCATTCAATGGGAGATTTCTCCCTCGGATTTTGTCTTTTCCACAGTAGTCAAAAACCTTCTCTGGCTAAATAAAAGTGATTTTATTCCAGTAGGCAAATGTCTTCAATTCCGCCCCGAAAAATAGAGTTACCTCTTACTTTTTCGGTAGTACCCAGTAGCGTAATGGTAAGTACGTTCGACTGTCACGCTGGAGGTATGGGTTCGCTTCCCAGCCTCGTCCACCTAAAAACTAAAAAGTTTTTTTTCAGGGCTACCGCCTCTTGCGAGGAATTACAAAATCCTCCAAGAGTATCATTTGTCATGAATAAGTGCTTCTCGTCTAGCCGTTCGGATTCGGCATACAATTGTAGGTCCCTTCCATTTCTGTCGACAAGCGCACACAGGAATGGTTGCGAGTTGTTAGTCACTAGGCCCTGGTTCTTCATGAGCCGTTGTGCCACCCGATTTTTTTTTATTTATTTTTTTTTTTTTTTACTTTTTCAAAAATAGTTATCGATTAGATATGACATTTGTAGAAACAAATTACGAAGAGAAAATCCGAGTGAAATTTTGTTCCTAAATATATTTTGTGGGTGATTCACCTACAAAAGTGTGACAAAAAGCTTGAGGGTATTTGTTAAATCCAGACAAGAAAATAAAATTGTTTGGGAGGGGGTTCTATTCATCCTCGCTTAGGTGGCAGGGGCAATTTGTAAAAAAAAATACCTAAAACAGAAAACAACTTATTGAAAAACAAAGACAACACTTACAATGACCTGATACCTTTTTGCCAAAGCCAAAAACTTTAAAAACGTTACTCAACTATAAGTAATAAGTATTTTTGTTTTTGAAATTCAATACTCTTATCGATTCATAGTCAGACACTCATAAGAAGATGGTACTAGTTTTAGGACTTTTACTTTTCAAAAATATTAAGAAATAGAGAAACCAACTTTTTATCAACAAGAAAAAATTGTTTGCTAAAATGATTCTTAGTTTTATGAGAAAATTGTTTCATTTGATTTCTTATATCATCCACATTGGATTATTAATTAAGAAAAGTGCGTATACGCCCGAGTGCACTCATGCTGTTGTATCGTCGTTATTATGTAGAATTAAATTTGGAATATTTACGCCTCAATTTTTCTCTTCGAATTAACATGATTTTGGTGAAATGGCAGCAGAATTGTTTGCTAAGGTGAAAACGTTAATAGGTTATTTTTTGTTCGACACTTATATGTAGAGCCGATTTTTTAATCATAAGCAACAGGAAAAGATTTTTGTTTTATTCAAAGAATAAGTAGTATCTTAGGTTTAACTGGCTATTGAAAAATTGGCCCTTAGTAGGTTGAACAAATGTAATTTAAATACATATCAAAATTTTAACCTATATTGACCTTGGTGAAATAACTGAGGTTCAAAAAGAGTTAAAGCATGTTATTGGCTATTATCACATACCTACCTAGGGGAAGTGAAAATCAGGTGTGAAAATCTAAGATTGGCAATATATTAAAATACATATTTGATATCTATAACATTGAAAAAAATTGCGTCACATTCCGATGTTCTCATTTCAACTAGAATCTCTAACGAGTAGGTACTTTGAAGCTAGCAAACCGTTAAGTGAAACTTAAGGCTTGACGATATTAATCTGCTGCATAGGTATTTCAATACCTTTTACATAATAAGTATCAGATAATGGGCTTAAGTGTCTTAAAACTTTTCCTTGAGACTTCCCGCTATTTAAAGGGAAGATGAATCATCTTTTCGTTTTTCAAACTTCATTTGCATATAAGAAGAGGTATGAAGCTTAGATACCCAGAAAAAGCAGCATATAATAGAGTTCATAAGTTCTATGTTGTTATGAGCAATTTTAACAACAATATTATTTGAAAACTTACCACGGCCAGATTTTCGTGAAAAGCCTCCTCACAGAAAAGAAATTGTTAAAATTCAATAGATGCAACAAAAGCGGCAACAGCTAGTCATCAGAGCAATCACAATCACAGCCACCTGTACAACATCCGTCTGTGTCTGGGCTTCCGCTTCCTCCGCCTTCACAGCAGCCTTCTCCCTCGCAGCAACCTTCGCCTTCACAGCAGCCTTCCCCATCACAACACCCATCACCATCACAGCACCCATCTGGACAACTACAGCAGTCACCTCCACAACACTCGGATGACGAGCAGCACCCCTCAGAATGTGAACACAAATTAAGACACAAAATATTACTCAGAACGTCTTCTAACCCCTCCGCGCAACATTCACAAAAAAAGTCTAGACAACTTCGAAGACGAGATATTTCTTTCTCCCTATCTGGGATGGGGGTTGCCTCTATTCTATCTCTAGTCTCAGCTTCAACCATTTCCTCTATTCCTTCTTCACGCTGATTTATTCCATTATTGGCTGGCCTTGGTTCTGTTTGAATTACTGTTTCCATTTTGTTGATATTTATAACAAATTAATTTCACTTTACTCTCATATAAAACATAAAACCTATGCAATTCTTTTTGTTTTTGTCTATAAATAGATTTCGCTATCGTGATATTCGTTGGCGCCGGGGCCGCGTCACTTGTTATTTAGTGAAACTAGTATAGTATTCGAAGTTCAATAAACATCTCAGCTAGTTGGGACCTACTGGTGGCACCAAATAGGTAAAGTAATATTTATTTAAATTGTTCATACTATTTTTGTGACGTCACACACTTTTTTAAGCTGCTAACAAATAAAAATAACAAAACACCGGCACAATTTCAATTACATTTCACAACACCGCAAAAGCTTTACATAGACTGACCAAGTAAACACGCTATTGTACCATCAGACGTCTCCGCCAAGTCCACAATATTTTCAGCAATGACGTCATTTTAAACGATACCAGACGAAAATAAAATAAAACCTAAATGTATCCGAATCATGTTATTGAATCAAGACTGATAGACCGGTTGGTTTGGTGGGGCTTTTGCACAGTAAGGGAAATAAGTTTGAGTTTCAAAGATAACTACTGGCTGAACACAATGATGTTGCAGTAGCTGTACCTACTCGTAGCATTGTGAAAGTTGAAGTGAATAAATTATAGTAGGAAGTAGGTATACAAAACAATGGCCGCGTTCATTAAAAAACAACGGTAACTCTTATAATGCCTTGTAATAATTTTTCGGAAACCCAGAGATCTCCTATTTTATTTTATTTTATTTTATTAATTTATTATTTATTATTATTTTATTTTTGAATAAAAATGTATATGTAAGTGAACAGGTGTATTCCACTGTAACGTAAGGACAAAACCGACACAAATTTTGATCTTATTATGAAAATATTTTTCATTTAAATTAATTCGTATGTATAGTAACTATTGAAGAAATCATTCATCTTCGATTCATTCAATATTGAACTATTTATATACTTTACTGGCCTGAAGAGCGTTTTTAGGTCTACACCTAAGCTACATGCATTCTGAAATAATTAAATATTAACCCCCAGTTTCACAGCGCAAGTTTAAACTCCACTTTTGGTTTAAACTTCAGATCAACAATTTATTCGGTTTCACAGTTTCGTTTAAACCTTGAACTGAGTTCAATTTTTGGTTTAAGTTAACCAAGATCATTCTGCCGTTTAAACCTAAGTTCAACGATTGGGACCACGATACATAATACATTATGAAATGTATTTACTTATTTTTCATACCCAATTCCATAAGCAAATCGATGTCTGCTGTTAAAGTTTTTATTTCTTTTTTTTGCACAATTATTGGTTTATTTTCCAAAATTTTTTTTTAATTTTTTTCGTGCCAATTGAAAAAAAAAATTCGACAAATTATCAACAACCCAAAATAATTGTTGGTGTTTCGCGTATTCCTTGCTTCAGAAAGAGAAAGAATAGACAAGGAGAGCTACGTACTGTTTCCAATACGTCACTTGGCGAAGCGAAAACGTACAATGCTGCCAACTCTTTTTCATAAAATCTATTTATACGAAGTTCAACTGATCTGAAGATCAGATTTCACTGTGAAACCGAAAGAGTTAAACCAAAAATTTAAACTCAGTTTAAGGTTCAGCTGATCTTAAGTTTAAACTCCCACTGTGAAACTGGGGGTAAGTAAATCATATGGTTTAAGTATACATAACGGCTATTTGACGATTATTGTACAACTGCAAACTATTAAGGGTTGCAAAAGCGTTAGCCTTATTATAGTTTAAGTTCTCGTTAAAATCTTAATTCAGTAGTGGACTCGTGATGATTTGTGAATTGAAAACTATTTAATTCACAACCACATTCACAATCTCTTTCTGATTTGTGAATTAAAAAAATATTCAATTCAAAAGCTCTTTCTGATTTGTGAATTCAATATTTTTTAATTGACAAATCAACTACTTAAAAAAAATCAACTACTGAAGCACTAATTAAACGAGGGCTTAAGCTAAAAAAGATATTAAGCTTTTGCAACCCTGGTTTCTAATAATACCAACATATTGTTTTATTTTAATTTCGAAAAACTGTGTTTTGACAAAATCAAAAATAAATTACTCATAAGGCCCTTTATTTACCACTCTCGGTTGATTTTAGGTACCATATTAAAGCTTGTGAGTTACATATATACCTTAAATCAAAATTCACAAATCAGAAAGAGCTTGTGAATTGAATATTTTTCAATTCACAAATCAGAAAGAGCTTGTGCATTGAATATTTTTCAATTTAGAAATCAGAAAGGGCTTGTGAATTAAATGATTTGTAATTCATAAGTCACCTTCTAGCTTATGACTTAGTGTTTTTTTCAATTCAAAATCTCGCAACCCTGAAACTATTAGAATTCTAAGTTTGATATCAAGATGCAAGAAACAAAAAGAACAATTTTTGTACAGATTTTATTTTACACTATTTATAACTTTTTAGAAGAAGGAGTAATTGACCGAAAATTTTTTTAATCAACTTTATACCAAGAGAATTGTCAAATTTGTATGAGGTTCGATCAGATTTGGTGAACAAAAAAATTCAATTGAAAAAAATAAAGGAATATCACACAAAAGAATCTTTACATTTAACTTTTACATTTTGAACCATGTTCTGGCTTAAATTGTGAAGCCCCCATTCCGAGTACAAAAATATAGACAGTACCACTGAATTCTGAGTCCCCAAATCATTAAGTATATACCAAATTTCCAAGATTTTTGGCCACAGAATTCAACAAACGGACCACTGTGCGCCAGCTCAAAAACCGCATCAAACAGTGAGACGTTGAGGATGGAGAGGTTTTTAACAATAATTTTTGGATTTTCCTAGCCCCAAATGCAACAATTCTGCTTATTAACGTAGCTTCAGAGGTGAAAATGGGTCGCATCACTGAAGATGATTGTTCGATGAAAATCCGGATCATTTTGATGCATTTCAAGGATTCAATCAGCAAAGCTACGACGTTGATGGTGATCGAACGGCTTGAGTTCTTGTGTTAACTGAACTTTTAAAGCCCTAAGACCTAAGTCTGTATGCAAAATACGGTGTAGTGTCGTTTGAGTAATGCCTAATTAGAAGATCGACGAGGAATAAACAAACCCACTACAGGCTACAGCAGCAATAAACTCCGTTGTTCTTGAGCGACGCACACGGCTTCGATTCTTCGCATCACTTCAACTTGTCCAAACAGTTTAAATTTTTTCACCAGCGAATTTTAACAATTTAATAAACTTGTTGAAGCGTGTATCTTTCCATTTTTAATGTAATGACATTTACTTGTCAAATATCAAAAGATGACAGCTTCAAAAGTCACAACTGCCCAAATAGCGGGCTTTTCAAAGTGAAACTTTTTATTGGAAAACGCTTTTTTATTGTTCTTAAAAACGGATACAACGATTTTATTAAAGAAGTTTGAATAATTATAATACAGGGATACGGAAAGGCTACTTTTTATTAATTTAAAAAAACATTATTGCTGTTTGTTTTTATTTTTAGCTCGAAAACGGTTCAGTGCATATTTTTTATTTTGAAAACAACTTGGTCAATTTTTGTAGTACTTATAGACTGAGAGCCCACAGCAGATTTTGGGTGTGAACGATAGCAAAAATTCAATACTATTTTAAAATACATCTTAACTTTTTATATCCAAATATATGAAAGTCTGGTACTCCGTGGTTGAGGCGTTTGCAGGAAATGCTGCATTAAAAATGCGTGCAGATAATTGGTATAGCAACTACAATATTTTATATAATTAAAGAACTGAGCGCCCTTGTCATGAATATGGGGGTCCAAGACGAATGGCGGCCTGACGCACTTAAAGAATGCAAAAAATCGGTTTTACAAATAATTAAAAAATAATTCATTTTCCTAATGATGCAGTAGTCTCTCCTCATCACAAAAATATGGGTCCAAGACGTTTTCTATGGGGCAAAATGGCTGCCAGACGCACTCAAAGAAAAAAAACTACTGTATCAGACTAATTTTTTTTTAAGGTAAGCTTTAAAATATAATATTATGTATTTAATTTAGGTGAACAAAAATGATGTTATTAATAATAGAACAAAATAGTTTTTTTTATACTAAGGCGTTTGATTTCTTTTTTAATCAACAATTTAGAAATGAAAATATTTTTTGAGTTTTGCATGATGTTTTTTAAAATAGTAGTGAATATTTGCTATCCTTCAGATCCAAAATCTGCAGTGGGCTCTTAGTCTATTATTAAAGACTTTTTTTTTATTATTAGAAAAAATCATGTTTATAAACTCAAAAAAAAAAAACGGTACCTACCTTCCAAACAAATGTTAAAACAGTTAAAATAAAAAATTATTTTTCTTAAAAACAGCGCGAAGAATATTGATAAAAAGATGTGGATATTTGATAAGTTGATATTTTATTTTGCCTTCTTATTAGTATAAGAGCTGGCAGAAGATTTTGGGCGTGAAAGGAAACCAAAAGATATTAATTGTACAAGTAGTCCCGGTTAAGGTGATAACGAATACGTTCGTCTGCCAGCATGTAGTGGCCCAGGCAAAAGTGCATCAAAAGTACCTACAACTTTTCTGAAAATAGAAATCGGGTGGGAAACCATTTCAAATGTAATACAAATTGAAGCCCTCAACTACCTGATTACAAATATGGTTTCGACAGACGTCTACGTGGCCCCGAAACCCCCACAGACGTCCCTGAAAATACGTTTTTTTGGCATTTTTGGTCGAAAAGGAAACCACTTGAAATGAATCACAAACGAATGAACTTCTTCCCCCTGAATGCGAATATGTACATGACAGACGTCTAAGTGGCAAGTTGCCCCAAAACCCCCGACAGACACGATTACATATTTGCCTTAAAAATATAGTATACAGTTTTGATTTTGTTCTGGAAATAGCTTATCAATTCTAAGAAATTTACTTATTAAACTTTTTTTTCTAATTCCTATGGAGGTATTAATTACTTAAGCCATTCCTTTTTAAAGAGACTATTAGAAAATTATAAACTATAAATCTGGGGAGTATACTTTAAACCAGGGACTGTTTTAAGTGGTAGTTGTTATGTTTTCTGTTAGTTGATATTTGAAATTGGTAGTTCTAAATCACGTTTATGGTAGTTGTTTTTTAACACTCTGCCCTTTCTTCGACCAATTCAACACAAAGTACTTCTAGGAATGTCAAATGGGTTGGGGTCAGAATCCCGAAAATTGAAATCCCGAAAACCCAAAATCCCGAAAATCCAAAATCCCGAAAACCCAAAATCCCGAAAATCAAGAATCCCGAAAACCCAGAATCCCGAAAATCCAGAATGCTGAAAAACTAGAATCGCGAAAACCCAAAATCCCGTAATCGGATTCCCGAAAAATTATATAAAATGAAAAATTTGCGCAAATTTTTCATTTTATATAATTTTTCAGGAATCCGATAACGGAAAAATAATCCTAAGTTAGTAAATGTAAAGTTAAGAAATAAAGGTTTAAACAACAATCAGTTCCGTTAATATCTCTTTAAACATTATCTAAAGTTGTTATTGTACTTTCAGTAGTGGTGTGTTGTAATTGCATTAAATTATTATCTAAATGGTGTTTTATTTTATGTTTAATAGCTATAATGAATGTGTCCATGATAAAAACGAATAAAGAACGGGAGAAAATATGTATTGATGGCGGAGAAAGAACCCCCTTTATGGTAAAAAGAATTTTGTATTGTGTTCCTTTAAATATAACGTTATCAGTTTTTGGGGCCGCCGCTGCCGTATGAAAACAACTCTTGATAATTAAATTTTGCCTAATTTAGTGTACATCAACTTTTTCGTATAGTTTCGAATAAATAGAGAAAAGAGGAAATTATAACTCCACTCTCAGCCTCATGACATGATGAAATAACAGTGAATGAATATGTATTTACCTTTTTTGTTTTTTCCAAGTAAATTGTTATGAAAACATTCAATATCTAAGACAATAACAGTTTTTTTTTTCAGATTTATTGACTTTTCTACCCCCCCGAATATCACTTATTATTACCCCTAGCGAAAATACGAACATAACCTTTTTTATAGACAAGTTATTTGTCTCTAATTTTGTAGTACAGACTTTTCCGCTAACATGCTAGGTTGTGCCAATATTCACGAAAATCTAAAAAGGGGTACCTTTAACCCCCCTCCTGAGTTTACCTCGCGGCCCTAGGCTGGGGACTTTGGGTATATTATACCTGGGGGTATCCCCTACCATATAAAAAAATTATGCAGAGAGCACTATTTCTTGCATTTATTTTATCAATTTGAGTCTTCGTTGACTGGGCTATAAAATAAAAGTTTCACTGAGCAGACAATTTTGAACAGTTTTTTTAATTTTTCTATTTTATCTTCGAGATTTTGGCCTTTCCAAATTTTGGGATTTCGGGATTGTGGATTTTCGGGATTCTGGGTTTTCGGGATTTTGGGTTTTTGGGGTTGTGGGTTTTCGGGATTTTGGCCTTTCGGGATTCTGGATTTTCGGGATTTTGGGTTTTCGGGATTCAGAATTTTGGAATTGTGTCCGTCTCCCATGTCAAATTTCAATCATAGTCTAGGATCGAATATTTACTGCCTATTTTAATTTCAAATGATTTATAACTATTCATATTTGTTAGGATTATCTAAGTACAGAAAACATATTCCACTTTTATCTGATCTCAATATACTTATGTACCTATTTCCCGCACAGAATTGGGACATTTGGTTTTGTTGCTTCAACGACTTCACATGGAATTTCGATTGAATGTAAAAAAGAAAACTACATTTTTGAGCGATTTATTAATGATTCTTGAACAGTAAAGTTAGACAGCAAAAGTGAGGAATTTTAACAAAAAGATCAAATTTTAATTATATATTGGCATCACGTTCTGCGGAACATATTTCTATTGAATCGCTTTTCCAAAAATTAAATATTATATTGGAAATGGTTTCAGCTAGAGCGGTAAAATTACTTTTGGTAAGAACAACAATTATTGCTTTAAACAATAAAAATTACATAGTTGCAAAGAATATAAAAATACAAAAAGTCTCAGATGCCAAATTTTGATTTTGAAACGATTGTGAGTGTAAGAATTTTTCGAATTAATACATTTTTGAACAGTCGTTATTGGCAACATTTTGATTAACTTTTCAAAGGGTGGTTTTAAAAATCTCAAAATTATATAAAATTATACATAAATTTTTGGTAAAAATTTGAAGTCGATGTCGTTGTTTTTTCTACAGATAAATATTTGACTTGAAAAACATTTTAATTTTTTTTTGAAAAAGTTGCCACTTGTTGACTTCGTCATTACGTCATTAGATAAAGATTATGTTAGCAACAAGAATTAACTTACCTTTATAAGGATTTTCCTGCAAAACCCCTTATGTATAGCAAATACACAATTTAAAAGCCAAAACAAATAGTGCGGGTGAAAAGTGTTTCAATGAATAAATTAATTAATTAGGTACTATCTTCACATGGACAACATCCGTGTGCACACAAATAACAGCTGATACAGCAAAAACAACAAGTGTCTGGACAGCAGCTGCTTATACAACTTTTTGTTGTCTGCTCTCGTTTGCTGTCTTTTGATTCGACATCATTAAGCTGTGGTATTTCTTCACATTGATTTGGTTCATCACTCGGCTTTGGTTCTGATTGATCCATACTTAAAAAAAGTGACACTTTCAAAATTCAAATATCTTGTTGATTTTGTATTAAAATAAAATTAGTTCGTTGGTTTCAAATTCTATTCAATTAATTCAAAACCATCTCAATAAGGCCATCAATCAAAGATTGATCACGGCATTGTTTGTATATTTTTGAAAACATTTAACATTAATTATAAATTATTTATTAAAAAAAAAGTAATATTTTTGAAATTTGTTACAATTTCTTTTGTTAAATTTGCCATATTATTACACCCAAAGCTTAAAACACACTAACCATATTTTATCAGAAGTCCCAAGATTCCAAAACAGCTGCAGCAGTCATATCATTTTTAAAAATTCCTGATAAATTTAGAAAGAAATGTGTACGTTTAATAAGGTGACGCGTTCTTGCTCTTGTGTTTTAACTTTTTAAGACTGTAATATTGGTTAAGTATGAAAACATTGATAAGAAGCAAATGGGAGCAAATCATAATACCTACTCTTTAAAAGAATTTTTTTTTTTTTTTGTTATTAAAAAAAAATTATTCATGTTATATTATTTGATTTGTACGGAAAAATTAAAAAAAAGGAAGGAATGTGGTCAACAATAAAATATAAGCGTGTGACATCGAAATATACATTATTATCCAGTGCAACCGACCTTGCGACATTATCCTTTTTGGGTTAATTAAAAATTAAATTTCTTTTTTTTTTCACGAAAACAAAACTTGTCTTAATAAGTTATTATACATAATGTACCTACCTACCTATTCATCTCTGAATTAGTTGAAGTTTGTTAGCTGCAGAAAATGTTTGTTTTATTGAAATATTTAGTCACATCTTCTGCAACCTTAAAAAAGATTATAATCCTAAATATTAAGTAATTTCAGTTTTTGCTGAATTCGCGTGGCTGATGACAAAATGGATGCACATGCACGACTCGATCGCACAAACTTGCTCTCGTAGCTAGAAAATTTAACGTAGCCAAAAATTGATGATGTAGGGGAGAGTGGGGCAAGAAGCACCACCTAAGCTTTAGACGCTCCTAATTTTCTTTCTATTAATAATAGACAAGCAAATAATTTTTCAAATAATAATTTAAACTTTGAACTCCATCAAATTAAACAATCAGTATAATTAAACAAGTATATATAGAGATATACACAAATATACAACCTTACCTAAAAAGTCCGTTTTGTCCCACTAGCGGGGCAAAAGGGACCTTTGAAAGGGGCAAAATGAACCACTGATTTCATTTAACAATGATATATACTTGCATATGAATAGTATGGACCTATCGTTAATGGAATTTTTGCTATCGTTCACACCCAAAACTTGCTTGTGGGCTCTTTGACTAATAAATTAATAACAAGAAATAAAAATTCCAAAAAACATAAAATAAATTCATCGAAATGACAGTCAGTTTTATATTTTCCCAATAGAAAAACTCGTCAATTTGTTAAATAAGAACTAATTAGATCTTCTTCATCTTCGTGAAGGTCATGGAGCAAAACAGACTTAACTTAGGTAGTTGTTGTTTTGCTTTAAAATTGGAACCAGTACGTCGTGGGGCAAAACGGACTGGTAGTCCTTTTTATGCCCCCTGACGTACTGGTTCAATTTACCCCACAAGGAGTTTTTAAAAAAAAAAAGTTTTATTTTTTTTTAATATTATTTTTTTACCTTTATTTTCAGTGTTTTTAAAGAAGACAAACGATCACAAGCAATAGAAAATGTACTTAGTTTTTGAAAAGGTCAACCTGTCGTCTTGGATCGGTTTTTCAAAGTGCTTGTTTTTTTAACAGATGGACCGTTTTCAAACTTTCTTTATTTAAACCACAACTAACTTCAGTTTTTCAATGAAACTAAGGGATGTGTTGGCAAAGTAGGTTTTTCATAAGTTCTCATTATTGAATATAAAATGGAGCTAAGAACCACGCCAAAAATCGGGTTGGATCTTTTTGCCCAGAGGTTCGTTTTGCACCACTCTCCCCTACGTATGTAACTATTGGTTCCATAATATTATGATATCATTAAAAAAAGTTTTTAAAAACAATTTAATTACAACCTTTCAACTTTTTATTTTAATCGCTAAAAAAGCTTGAGCTCAAAATAAAGTATGCCATGTGATTTGTTTTATAAATATGAATTTATGAAAAAGGTTTTCTTAAAAATTAATTTTGTATACCTACATTATACCTATATGTTTAAAAAACTTATGGACAATTTTTAAAAACAAAGTCTGGTTTGCCAACTTCTAGTAGGTATTTTTTAACACAATTTTTACACAAAATCAAAAATTATTCACAAACCCATTTTCAAGATATTGGCCCTAAGTAATAAATGAATTTCTAGTCGAATCTACATATGTATGTACTTATGTATGTATAGCTTAGATTCGATTTTTTGTATGAAATAAACTTGACTTTATGATAAATTCGGCTAAAAATTCGTTTCTTACTAAGAACCATTGAATTTTCAAAAAAAAAAAAAAATCATTATTTTTTTTTAAATCCAAAAACTCTCTTTTTTAAATTTGTATACCTATGCAAAATTGTTAAAATTGTGAGGGGCCTCTTGTATAAAAATATTGCTTGAAATCGGTGTAGCCGTTAACGAGAAATTTGAAAACCAAAAAATCGGTTATATTACAGATACCGTGAAAAACCCGTATTAGTAGATTTTTTATCGAAATATCGACCATACCCTTAATATTATTCTGAATTTTTATATCAAAATCGTTAGAGCCATTTTTAGGATAAATTAATTTCTTCATAATAGTTGTATGGCAGGTAACTTTATTTTTTTAACTAAAAAATTCAGTTTCCCCTCTAGGGAATTACAGACATCGTAATGTTAGGGAAAATCGAGTTCGATTTTGTGCACGAATCCTAAACCTGCCCTATAGTACCTAAATACATTTATACAATGTATATTGCAAGTGAAAGTTATTGCTATTTGATAAAAATTATGTTTTATGAAAAAATAAATAGAACAAAAGAGTAGGACATTTCATTATTTGTTCTTCAGCATTAAAGGTCCGCAATATAAAGGGTGATTCAACTAAGCTGTGACAAAAAGCTTAAGCGTGAAGGTTTAGTCAGGACAATGAAAAAATCGTATTGGAGGGGTCTATTCCCCCTCGGTTAGATGGGAGGGCAATTTTCTAAAAAAAAATTGACTTAAGGCAGAATCAAAATTATTAAAAAAACAACGGTAACACTGACAATGCTTTGATACAGCTTTTTGCAGAGCCAGAAATCCTTTTCTTTTATTTTCTTTTTAAGTTAAGTTGTTTTAAAGAACAGTTTTTGAAAAATTAGTTTCCAAACTCACAAAATTTTACTTTATTTAGTACTATTTTTGTGTTCAGAATACAATGTTTCTTCAATTTGTAGTCAAACACTGAAAAACTGGATTATTCTAGCACCTTCGTTTTTATAATATTAATATACTTTAGTATTAGATATATTTCAGTGTAAGACAACATATTATTGATGAAAGCATTCAATTATATAAAGAACAAAAAATGAAAAAAAAAAAGGTTTGTAATTTTTTTCTTTTCAAAATTTTGAGTTTGAATATTAATTTTTCAAGAATTGTTCATTAAATAAATTTACTCAAAAGGAAAATAAAAGAAGGGATTTTCTGGATTTTCAAAAAGCTATATCAAAGCATTGCAGGTGTGGCCGTTGTTTTTTAATAATAATGGCGCAAAAGTTTAGACGATTTAGTACGATGTTTAATTATTTTTAGTATGACACTAGGTTAAAAATTGTGTTTTGCTAATTTTAAACGAGTTTAGCATCGTACTATCCGTACATTTTACTAAAGTTAAAATCACCAACTGGCTTTTTTATCTTTTTAGTATCGTACTATATCCATATGAGAAGACCCGAATGCTCCAGGTTCGAGTCCTGCTGGTTGCCAACTTTTATTTCTTTTTTTTTTTGTAAATGATGACGTTAAATGATAAAAATATAAATATCTAATACTTATTTCAAGCAAATGATGGGTTTCCATCAACATATAATTAATTTACAACGCATAAAAACAATAATTGTGTTCATCAAATTCAAACCCTACTAATGCAATTTACTAGTTTAAGTTTAGTTTAACTAGGTAACTCGATAGTGACGTAGATTCCAGTGCAGATATGATTACAAACTTAATTCTTTGTGGAATGAGACATTTTATCCCGAATAGGGTGGAATCTATCAAACCCAAAGAAAACTCATGGTTTGATTCGAGCTGTAAGGAGGTTATTAGAGTTAGAGAAGTAAGCTTCCGTTGTTATAAAGCCAACCCTACTGAGGAAAACCGGAAAAAGTTTCAACAAGCTAGAAAGGCCTGCAACGTTCATATTCGACGAACCAAATTTTTACATGGTCAAAAATTACGGCAAAAAATTCTACAATGTCCCAAAGGTAGTCATTTGGTCATTTGTAAAAAACATACGAAACACCACCTCGTCCTCGGTTCCAACGCTCGTCTTCAATAACAGCTCGTTAGATACAGCCAATTTGCTTGCGACACAGTTTGCTGTTAATTCGACGCTGCCAGAAAGTGTTATGGCTCCTCCTGTACTTGAGAGCATAAATGATTTTATGGGACAAATCTTCTTTCGCACTCGTGCAGTTGCTAGAGTTCTAAAAGATCTCGACGTACACAAATCCGCTGGCCCGGTTAGTATCCCTCCCATCGTTCTGAAGAGGTGTTCTTCAACGCTGGCAAAACCACTGCGTAAGCTTTTCCATCTGTCCTACTCTACTGGTCTATTTCCGAGTGGATGGAAAACAGCATTTGTCCAGCCTGTCCCTAAAAAAGGCGTACCTTCTTCACCCTCTAATTATCGACCAATTGCACTTACGTCCCTTCTTTCCAAGGTCATGGAAACGCTGATTGAATTTAATGAGCTTATCATTGCACTTACGTCCCTTCTTTCCAAGGTCATGGAAACGCTGATTGATTTTCAGCTCAAGAAATGTCTCGAAGAACGAAAGCTTCTTAACGACCGGCAGTACGGCTTTCGTAGCAATAGGTCCACTGGTGATTTGATAGTATATCTCACCGAAAAGTGGAACAAATCTTTACATCGTTTTGGAGAAAGTAAGATTATTGCACTTGATATTTCAAAAGCGTTTGATAGAGTTTGGCATCAAGCTCTTTTATCGAAAATGCGCGCATTTGGTTTCGATGAATCTCTTCTTCATTGGATTAGAAATTACCTTTCGGACCGTTCAATACAAGTTGTATTGGACGGTTTCAAGTCTGAAATAAATGCTGGTGTGACCCAGGGCTCCGTTTTGTCTCCGACTCTCTTCCTTATTTTTATAAATGATCTTTTGTCTGAAACTTCTAATCCATTAAACTGTTTCACTGACGACAGTACCCTCAGCTTTTCATATTCGTTTACAGATTCACATCCATGTCCTTCGGATGTGGAACTTGAACGGCAGCGTATGATAAGCTCATTAAATTCTGATCTAAACAGCATTTTTCAATGGGGAATCAAAAACCGCGTAGAATTTAATGCTTCTAAACTTTTTCAATGCTGTCTCCTGTTAAAGCGAAACCCACTCCCAATGCCGCTATCAATGGACGGCACTTGCATCGAGGAAACCAAACAGCTCTCAGTTCTCGGTATGTGTGTCACAGACCACCTTTTGTGGAATGACCACATATTTGATGTCGCCAAAAACGCTGCTAAGTGTTTAGGTTTTCTCTGCAGATGCAAGAAATTTTTTTCCCCTTCTGATCTGGCTATGATCTACAAAGCCTTTATTTGTCCAAAACTTGAGTACAATTCTCATGTCTCGGCAGGAGCTCCATAAACTCACTCAAGTTTGTTGGACAGAATACAAAAGAGAGCTTTAAAAATAATAGGTGAAGGTCTTTCCCTATTTTACCGTTATTTTTATAAACAGTGTTCTAGTGAAATAGCCAGTTGCATTCCTTCCCTTTAAACAATTCAACCGTAATACTCGCACTTCTAGGAATGCCCATCAGTTTACCCTCGAGCCCAACTTCGGAAGTACTGTTAATTATAGAGATTCTTTCTTTAGTCGAACCACAAGAATGTGGAATACTTTACCTGGTTCTGTGTTTCCCTCTTATTACAGTATTCAGACATTCAAAACAAATGTTCATCGGCATCTCCTTTTTAACCCTTTCCTATTTCCTGAACGCTCGCACTGTGTGTAAATATTTTAAGGGTAATAATAATCCCTTTTGTGCGCGCAAAGTTAAAAAAAAAAATAGGTTTACAATTTTGAAACAGATATTAAATTGCTAAATACTTAGGATATTGTTAGGTAGTAAAATGTTAAGCCCTTAACAATAGGTTGTTTAAAATTTTGCGCCAATTTCTTTTGTGCTTTAAGTCAAATTCTTTGAAATTTTCCCCTCACGCCTAAAAGAGGGGGGATACAGAAAAGACCCCTCCCCAAATACGATTTTTCTTTTGTCTCGACGAAACCTAATCGCTCAAGCTTTTTCTCACACTTAAGATGAACCAACCTTTGTATATTAAGAAGTTTCTTATTTTTGAAATACCTAAATTGAATACAGCTTATTGTTTTTTTTTAATGCCTTTTTAGTTAGTTACCTGACAACTTCGCTTATCTGAATTACGTTTTACCAAAAATATCGGTTACCTAATTGAAACACAAAACTGTTGACTGTTTATAAAAATAGATTAAAAACAAGAAAACAAATTGATCAATAATATCTAGTTTTTTTTTTAATGATTTAAAGTGGTTTTATTTAAAATATGGAATATAAGCTCAAACCCCTTTTACTCATATTTTGTTTGATTAAAATGACTTAAAACTAGTTAGATACGATGATATTATACATTTATTCTCACATAGGGAGCCTAATCTTATACTATGTCTATATGCATAGCATTAACTGCGTTTTATTCATTTAAAAGAAGATACAATTAACATAAATGGTGATTCACATAGCATGCAACACAAAGTCAGAGCTCAAAGACAATAAAAACCGCATGAAAGGGGAGTCTATCCCCTCCCCCTCCCTTAACACCAATTGTCTAACAAATTGACTTAAAATATAAAAACAACGGCAACACTTGAAATATTATGTTTTGGTTTAGCCAGATATCAATTATTTTTTTTTTAAATCCAGTTGTTTTAGTGAACTGTGATCTTTTCGGACGAACTTCGTGGATTTTCAACCAAACAACGCCCCTATTCATCCTTTCGAGTGTTTAAATCGTCAATTTCGAGCAAAAGTGGTATATTCAACGATTTTTTAGTTACCTTTCGGCCGATGTTGGAATTCGTTATTTCAACGATTAGTCATTCGTTCCTTAATGAAGCTGTTTAGCAAACAACGATTTTTCGATGAGTCAGTGAAATATTTTAATTAGACAACGTAAAAGCCTATTAATAAAATTTATCGTTGAGTCAACGAATTTATTTCATTAATTACCGTTATTTTTTTTGAGTCTACTCATTTTTTTTTCATTGATTAACGACATTTTCGTTGAGTCAATGAATTACTATCATTGATTGACGTAAAATGTTTTCGTTGGTTAATGAATTATTCGTTAAGTCAACGAATTTATTCGTGATGATATTATTATAGCTTTATTTTTTGCATTGGTTTGGTATAGGATAAACATAAGTAGGTATTGTTCTTGTTTTGTTCATTATAATTAATCCTTATTCGTGACCTTTTTAATATTAAAATCCTAAGTAGGCTATAGGTCTTTGTTGAAAATTGTTTTTAAAATAAGACGACGTTTAGAACGTGGTTACGTTCTTCTTCAGGACCTGAAGGAGAACATAACCACGTTCGAATTGTCGTCGTTTTATTTTAAAAAAAATTTCAACATAGACCTAAAGCCCACTTAGGGTTTTAATACTTGTTCATTATATTTAGTTCAAAGATCATTCTTGTCAAAGAATCTGTTATAGCATGTCCAACAAAAATAGTCAGTATAGGGAAGATAGGACGCTTTGCCTCTCACTCTGACTGTAATAGATACCAATAAGTTCGCACTGTTTTAAAACCGCAGTAAGCATACTAAATTACCACAAATTATTTGTTTTCAAAAGCTTTATTTTTCACAAAATCACAAAGTTCCTTACCAAAACCCAAACAAAAAACCTCAGCGATATGTATAAACGTAGCAGTGGTAACTCTGATTCCATGTGTTTATTTCAAAAGCACACAAAACGAGGGTTGATTGCATGCAGCAGTGTGCACTTCATTGGATGTGTAGTAGGTAGGTCACGGTGGAATATGCGCGAGTTTTGACAAGATTACAAAAACAATTTGTATGAAACTCAGTGGTTTTTTCAGTGGGAATTTAGCAACAGGCACCAGTGTATTGCTTAAAACTCTCCCATAAGGCCTGTACTGACTATTTAGCCCAGTCAAAATAGACATACAAATCTCAAATCCTCAACAAAATTCCGATAACGCTTAAACTTGGTGGGGGCCTTCCAGTGACTATAACGCAGCAATGCCTTAAAGTCCCCTACGATCCTACCGGAGCATAACTTTTTAAGCGTCAAAAACATCAGTTTTTAGGAAATAACTTTTTAAAGGAAACATAACATAGCCATCATCACGGTTTAATAGGAATACCCATAAAACAAATATTGTAGGCATTTGATGTTCTTTTTCAAATAGCTATATTTTCTTAATTCTTGCGTGTAGAAAAAAAAAAGTTTTGTATTTTTTGAAGAAAATTTTTTGGTCCACAAACTGTACCTAGACTTCTTTTCGATATCATTGACGGTTTAGCAGTTTTACTCAGAGAAACAATAATTTCGTCAATTTTTGTTTTCTTAGCTCTATTTTGTAAATTATAGGTCGTAGAAAAAAGTTTGTTACTTTTTTTATAGAATATTATGTGGTCTACAATGTGTTCCCAAACATTTTTGTGATAGCATTGACGGTTTAACAGTTATACTCAAATCATTATTATTCATTATTTTCGTCATTTTTTATTGTTTTTTTTACAGCTATACTTTTTAATTATAGGTCGTAGGAAAAAAGTGTGTTAATCTTTTTTATAGAACATTTTCCTGTCTACAAAGTGTTCATAGACTTTTTTCGAAAGCATTGGAGGTTTAACAGTTATATTTAAAAAAAAAAACAATATTTTCGTCATTTTATGTTATTTTTAAATATAACTTCTTAACTATTGGTCCTAGGAAAAAAAGTAGGCATTTTTTATAGACAATTTAATGATCCACAAACTGTACTCGAACTTCTTTTCGATAGCATTTTCCATTAAACAGTAATTTTCTAAAAACTGATGTTTTTGACACTTAACCATGCTTAAAAAGTTTTGCTCCGGTCGGATCGTAGGGGACTTTTAGTCATTGCTGCGTTATAGTCACTGGAAGGCCGCCACCAAAAATGTAAGCGTTATCGGAATTTTGTTCAGGAAAATGTCTATTTTGACTGGGCTAATTTTTGTTGGACAGAGCATAGTGAACAAATCAAATCAAGCCAAGTTCTGGCACTACACCCTTTTTACAGGATCAGACTCAGGCACTTCAGTGCCAATAAAGTCAGAAACTTCAAACTCACAACATTTGCTAAGCTCACCAGGTTTAGTCGACTCAACAAATTTCAATTCTTTAACATCAGTGGTTGCAAAAGCCGTAACTGACTGACTCACTGATTCGCTGACTCATTGACTCACTCAATGACAGATCATCAAAATTATGGAGCACTTCCCGACATCGAAGAATCTTGTAATTTGTCACAATGGTAGGCCTAGTGGTGTATACAAAGGAAAAAATTTAAGATTTTCCATTCAGGGGGCGTGGTACCCGCCAATTTTCATAGAATTGATATGAATTACTTAGAACACTTCTGATTGTCGTAGATTGATACAATTCGGTACAGCGGTAGGGCTTAAAGTGGAGGCAAAGGCAAAATTTGAAATTTTTCATTCAGGGGGCGTGGTATCCGCCCATTTTCATAGAATTGATATAAACTATTTGAAGCACTTCTGACTGTCGTAGAATGATCAAATTTGGTACATCGGCAGGGCTTTAAGTGCAGGCAAAGGAAAAATTTTAAAATTTGTGATTTTGCATTCAGGGGCGTGGCAACCGCCTATTTGCATAGAATTGATACCAATTACAAGGAGCCCATCTGATTGTCGCAGAATGATAAAATTTGGTAGAACGGTATGGCTAGAAGTGCAAGCAAATGCAAAATTTTAAAATTTGAGATTTTATAATCAGAGGGCGTGGCATCCGCCCATTTTCGGAGAATTGATATCAATTATATGGAGAACTTCTGGTGGTCGTAGAATGATGAAATTTGATAGAGCGGTAGAACTTAAAATGCAAAAAAAAGGCTAAATTTTAAAATTTGATATTAAGCATTCAGGGGGTGTAGCATCCGCCTATTTTCTCAGAATTGATAACAACTATGTAGAGAACTTCTGATTATCGTAGAATGATGAAATATGGTAGCGCGATAGGATTTGACATGCAAGCAAAGGGAAAATTAAAAATTTTAGATTTTACTTTCAGGTGGCGTGGCAACCACTTATTTTCACAAAATTAATATTAAATATATATAGAGCACTTCCGATTGGTACAGGATTATGAAATTTGGTAAATCGGCTAGTTTTCAGCTGTGTACAAAGAGAAAAAGTTGAAATCATGAAATCTTGCATGCAGGGGCGTTTCATCCACCCACTTCTTATAAATTATTATCATTTCAATGGAGCTCTTCTAATTTATAAAAATTGGTAGATGGCTAGGACTTGTAGTAAATACAAAAGGCATACATTGAAAACTAACTTTGCTTATAAGGTTCTGATTGGGCGTTTTTTCCACCCACTTTTCCTGATAAAAAGAACCTTTGCAAAAAGTAGTGAAATCACAACAAAAACATAAATGTTAAAAAAGTAGCCAAGTTCTTCTATATGCAAAAGTCTTTGCGTTACAAGTCAGCCGTAAAAAGTAATGAGATCTAAAAGTACGCCAAGTTCTAAGTTTATTAATGTTAAAGATCAAATATTTTAAGTAGAATAATAAGAAAGAACCTCAATATAATCAGAGAAATCTGGTTTTAAATGATTACTGACTAAAATTGAGTTGGGTTACTTGTCAAGTTTTCTTTTTTTTTTTTACCCAATTACTAAATTTTTAAATGAAAACTTGCCAAGTAACCCAACTCAATTTTAGTCAGTAATCATTAAATAACAGATTTCTCTGATAATATTGAGGTTTTTTCCTTATTACTCTACTTAAAATATTTGATATTTAACATAGATAAACTTAGAACTTGGCGTGCTTTTAGATCTCATTACTTTTTACGGCTGACTTGTAACGCAAAGATTTTTGCATATAGAAGAACTTGGCTAATTTTTTAACATTTATGTTTTTGTTGTGATTAAAATTGCCTGATGACAAGGTGTGTAAGTACTGATTCCCAATAAGACATTAGGAATCATAAAACTTGTAATAGGTGCCTTGCACACTTTTCATTTATTTTCATAGATTCTTCGACATATTAAAATTCTATTTTCATTCAAATATGATTTTTTTCGATAGTTTAGTTATTTTACATTATTGAACGCAATTGTTCGTTGAGTCATTGTAAAGTAAAAACATATTTCACGAATATTTTTCGTTGTATTAAGAATGCTTTCTTCAGAATAAACTTGTGGCTTTAGAGCTAAGGCAAAAAGTGTATGAAAGCACTTTCATTGAGACAATTTAGCCATCGTCAACCAGCATATAAGTGTTTTATTTGGTGCAGGGAAATAATTCCACGGGAATTTGCTCCACCAGGAAATTTATTTCACTTTTTGTATCTGCTGCACTTTTCAAATTAGAATTAATTCCCACCGAGAGTGAGAATATATTTCACCTTAATTTTTTTGGAATTGTTTCTCACCTAAAACCGCGGGACTATTTAATATTTCTTGCATAATACAACGTGTTGCTCCACTTATGGCATGGTCAGTTGCCCGGCAGGCACCTATGTTGGCAGTTGGTGTACTTTAAGTTTATTTGTAATTTGCTTCAGTTGAAAGCAAACCAACTGACATCATAGGCGCCTGAGCATATCCTAAGTGGAGCGACGGATTAGCGTGAGCGGGACAGAGGACCCAAAAAGGGATTTAAAATCCTTGAACCCGCAAAGCGGGCCACCCAAGGTATATACATATATTTACAGAACAAGGTTTTGAATTTAATACTAGGTGTGCACTTCTTAGTTTTTGAGAAAAAAAAAACACTATTCAAAAGTCATAGGAAAAGCAGTGTAATTATTTCTCACACTAATTGGGCAGAAACTCAGCCCTCAAAGTGAAATTCATTAAAAAGTGTAATAAATTCTCTCTCTCAGTAGGAATCAACTCTACTTAGAAAAGTGGAGCAGATTCCCACTAAGAGTGAAATAAAAGCCCATGTGGAGCAGATTCCCGTGGAATTCTTTCCCTATACTGTTTTATTCAGGGCTGGCCACGAGACGATACTCTGCGAGACTTTTATAAGTTTCATCTCGGTCTTAGGGTTGGCCACGAGACGAGACTCTGTGAGACTTTTGTAAGTCTCGTCTCGGTCTCGTTGAAATCGAAAATTTTCAGTCTCGTCTCGGTCTCGTGTCGTATATTTAAGTCTCGTCTCGGTCTAGTCTCCGAAAAATACGATTTCCGGACAACCTGTGGATTTTGGAACGAAATATTTTCGATTATAGTTTGAATACGTACAACAGAAAATAAATATTTAACTGAAATTGGATTGTTTTAATTTATTAGACTCTCTGTAAATTTTGGTCCAAATATACAGTCTCGTCTCGTTCTTGCCTCGGTTTCTTAAAAGCCAGTCTCCTCTCGAGACTTTTCTCGTCTCGTGACCAGCCCTAGTTTTATTAGGCCAACGAATTTTGCGTTGAGTCAACGAAAACTCAGCTAACGTAAAGAATTTCATAACTTTACGAAGAATATTATTTTTAGTGTTGCTGGCTGCACTAACCCCCTGTATATCGGACTTCAAAATACAAGAAAATGTTAGGGGATAGCTCACACGAAAAGCATACGCAGAAGGGAAGCATAACGATGACTGCTTCACACCATTTAGTTGGCCGCCTTGACTAAAATTTCACTTCACTATTTAGATTCACTGGCCGCGTTCGAATACGTATGCAAAGGTTTCTGGATTGGTTGGTGTTGTTGTAAATGCCTAAGTAAAAACCAGCTGACGAACCAAACAGCTGATGTCAAAAAGAAATTTAAAGCTGTCCCAAAAATGTTCGGATCTGTTTGGATTATACTAACAGCTGACATCTTATCTGTTCATTTTCTTGGTTTTCGTCTGGTTTAGTTACGTATTCGGCTTAGGTCGTTCGAAAACATATCAGATTCTAACGTATCTCAAATACGTATCTGCCTACCACCCGAATGCGGCCACTGTATAACTCTCTTAAACATCAACTTTTTGATGACATTTTGAAAGTTCGATGAATTATAAGCATACAAATGTAATAATAAAATTTTAATTTAGCTATCATTAACTTTTTTTTTCTTGGAGTGCAAACATAGGTTTTTCTTTGGCACAAAAAACAGTCTCTCTCTTAAGTCATACAAAACTTTGATTTCTTTCCCATATAACAGGAGAAATTTGAGATTAACTTTTCAAATATGACTGCTTCTAACCTTATGACGTGCAGTTTATGTATGTTCGGCAAATTATAATTGTTTTGCTGGTAAAAAGTATATATGTGATTAAAGTTTTTAAAAGAGAATTCCCAAATATAAAGGCTGAGTTTTTTTTAGACTGTCAAACTTTTAAATGCATAAAATAAGTAAAAACGTAAATTTGAGATTATGGTTTGTTGAAAAACTGAAGGTCTTAACATCCTCACAAAGCATTTAAAAATTGATGCAATTTATTAAAAAAAAATGTTCTTTCTGTTTTATTAAATTATCGAAGCAACAAAGGAGTAACTTACATTCATTAAGATATTCCTGCGAAACTCCTTATGAATAACAATTACACCATTTGAAACGCAATTAAATTTGCATGTGAAAAAGTGTTTCAAAATGAATAAACTATTTATCATTATCGTTATAAGCCCTCTAACATCCAACTGCACAAATCATAGCAGCAGATAGAACACTGATCACACATGACTGAACAGCAGCTGATTTCTCTACTTTTTGTTGAGTTATCGCATTTCTTGGCGAGCAGTTTACTGTCTTCTGATTCGGCCTCAATATTTTGTGGAATTTCTTCCCATTTGTTTGTTTGATTATTAGTTTAATTAATTAGTGTTGGTTCTGTTTGAACTTTTTCCCTTTGAATTATTTCATCATTTGGCTTTTGTTCTGTTTCAACTGTTGTTGGATCCATGCTTGAAAAAATAAATGACAATTCGTAAATTTAAAATATAAAGCTGATTTTGTTGAAATAGAATTCGTTCGTTGATTAAAAAGATCGATACAATTAAGTATTTAAAGCTTAATAATCTTTAATCACAATACATGTATATTTTGTAATGTTGAAAACACGTTAAATATTATAAATTATTTAGTATAAAATGTTAGTATTTCCTACTATGATTTTCTAAACATAATTTATTTTCCAAAAATGTTCGATTTTATCACTACAAAATGTTAAATTACACTAACCATATTTTATCTCAAAACCCAAAACAGTTCCAGTGAAATGATATCATTTTTAAAAATGCCAGATAAAATTAGAAGAAATGTGTAGATACATAACATAGGTCTCGCGTTTTTGTTTTTGTGATTTATGACTGTAATTGATGGTTGAGCATTAAAATTGATAAGGAGAACAAATTAAATAGCTGTTAGGTACTCTTAGGCCCTATTTTTCAGTGCAGAGTTAGTAAGCTCTGCTCTGAAATCGATTTGTCTATACTGTAAGTCAAGAAGCAATCTTTCAAAGGAGGATGTTTATTAAATACAAACTGACAAATTGTTGCAGCTAAATATATTTGATTTTTACAAAAATGCTTTTAAAGAAACGTAAATCAAATTGGTTTAGTAGTAAGCCCGACACTCATCGACCATTGCAAAGATTTACTTTCACACATACGATCAAAAATTAAAATTAATAATACATATTTTTTCACGAGACCTAATATCTATATGCAATATTTATTATATCTAAGATTTTTTTAATAAATTTGTGTTGGTAAATAGAGCAGCGTAGAACATCAGAATTTTTATAGAATCATTTAAAAAAACGACATTTTTGTGATTACATTTTTCTGTTTTTTAACCTATCTTTTAAGGTACAAACTGTCAAATTCCATTGAAGGATGGCTACGATGATGATGGATTAAAAAACCGCCACAAAATCCGCGGTTTTTTAGAATAATTTTTAAAAAAGTTAAATTTTTGAGATTACATTTTTGAGCTCGAAAATCCGATTTAAGAGCTTTTGGATTTTATACGTTACAAAATATTCTGTGATAGAATAGCCATTATATTTACTTAGAAACACATACATGTTTTCTCTTTTTAATTTTCTTTTTTTTTAGCAGAATTTACTTTTTTTCACCAGATTGATTTTTTTTTCGACACAAACTGCCCGACAAGCCCCGCCAATTTAATTTCTACACACTCTTGATGTTTACTTACGTATTTCGTTTTGCAGGCCTGCTTAAGTCAGATTTCAATTTTTGTTTATGAACACAAACTTCGCAGATATACCTTATAAGTTAGTCAGGCGATTACGAATTCGCTCTTAGTTATTATAAAAATGTAGGTAACAAATTTTTTTAATCAAATAATATTTGTTTTTGAAAAATATTGGTACGGAATGCTAACACTTTCCCGAGGCATACAAATTAAATCAAAATTAGTTAAGCCGTTTCAGGGAAATTTGAAGATTTAAAAAAAAAAAAAACAGTTCTATAGAATGTATACCGTTAAAACAGTTCTTTGGAAAATAAAATGCACGACTGGATCGGATTTCAGACATAAGAAAGTATAAAGTTAGCATAAAGTCAAAAGGAACATTAAAATATTTGTTCTTTTATTTGGCTTTTTTTATAAAAAAAAAATATTTTTGTAAGATATTTTGAATTAAATATGACGAGTATGTATACCTACATATTAGAAGCACCTATGTGCAAAATAACCTTAGACGTTTACGTGATACCTATGAGGGAATAACCCACAAATTCTGAAAAAGAGAGTTCAAAACCCTTTTGACGTTCTGTTTAAGACAATTTCAATGCAGTTTAATTAAAATAACTTTATTCATTTCAGAATTGAAGTTTATTCAAAATCTGAACAGTCGTTTTCGTTGTACGTCAGCTCCTTTGGCTTTTAATACCAAATTTGAATCAAATCAGTCCATACTTCTAGCAATTACTCCAGAATACAATTTATTTTTGAATCTTTTGTTCTAGTGTGCTGTTAATTAAAAACATCATAGCCCCACAAACGTGTTTAGAAACCATCAATTGTATGGTGTTCAAACTAATTTGTAAACTAAAAATGGAAAACGATATTTAAAAATATTTAAAATTAATTATAATGAAATTATATATTTGTTTTATTATTATATTTTAATTTTATTATATTATTCTTATTTACACTTAATTCGAGCTGGGAGTCCTGGTAGCTAAAGCTCAGCTTATTATATAAGCATTGTAATTTACTTACTTGTTAATAAAGATATAAATAAATAAAATATAATTTTACAAAGCAAACACAACGAGACAGGTTACGATATTAAATTACAAATTAACAATAAAAAACAATGAACTATACAACACAGCAATAAAGCACCAAAAAAGAAAACGATAAAATGAGACAACGAATCAAGCAACACCAGCAGCTTGAAATTGGCACCTGCACAATTCAATGATATAATCTTCTTACTGACATTTCGGGGGATAAAAGTGCCGTATAATACTGAAATTGGATGGTCTTTATAAAATTTTTGTTTTTGGTGTACAAGAGACATTCTTGATGGGGTACCGAAACATGTCCAACAAGTTTTTACTAGGGCGGGCCTCACGAGTGTTTGAAAAGTTTCCGTCGTCTAAATTGTTGGGACTGAAATACAGCAAGAGCTTGCCAAGTATCTGTCAAGTTTTCCTCGTCTACATTTTCCCTACTGAAAACTTACAGGGGTCTTAACCAAACTAGACAGATACATAAATGTACATACTTGACATTTTTCCAGCCGGAAAGAAAAGTAATTTTAATAAAAGCCACATTTTTTTTTTGAAAAGAAGAAGATATTCTGTTTTTTTTTCTCATAATATTTAATAATTTTTTTATTTAAAAAAATATATTTTTTTTTGGATTCTTCATAACGTCATCAAATAGAACAAAATTGATACAAAGTCATTTTGATCATATTTGTTCTGGAGATATTCGAGAAGAAACTCTTTTAGTTTTTTTTTTAATTTTTATCAAATTGTTCAGTACGACAAAATATTTAGAACAAAATTAATTTGAATTCGATGGCATTATTTTGTCTCGAGATATTTGTGACGAATGATATTTTAAAACCGCTTTATAAAAAAAAGCATTTATTGACTTATTTTTATTTTTTTTTTTTTTTTCTTAATATCATTACCTGTGGAACAAAATTTACGTGAAATCGATACCTTTATTCGTTCTCGAAATATGGCGAACGAAAAAGGTGTCTTGAACTTACGAAAAAACGTACACACACACACACACAGAAATCTCTTAAAACGTGGAGAAATTTCAACATTTTTTGATTCGACTAATCGAACCGATTACAATAACTATCAATAAAAAAATAAATAAATCGGGTGGCACAACGGCTCATGAAGAACTAGGGCCTAGTGACTAACAACTCGCAACCATTCCTGTGTGCGCCTGTCGACAGGAATTGAAGGGACCTACAATTTTATGCCGAATCCGAACGGCTAGACGAGAAGCACTTATTCGTGACAAGTGATACTCTTGGAGGATTTGTCAATTCCTCGCAAGAGGCAGTAGCCCTGAAAAAAACTTTAACTAAAAAACAATAACTATCAATGGGAAGTTAAAAAGAAACTAATTTTTCCAATGGGAAGTTAAAAAGGAACTAACAAACACAACTAATGGTAATTGATTGGTAATTGTATTAACTACACTTTATCCATAAACTAAAATTTCCACGTAAATAATAACCGTAAGATCGCAAAACAAATAAGCACCAAGGTCACTTAAATCAGAATAAAACTAACCACACTTTCTAAAGTGCTCGATTTATACGAGCTATGCATAAAACATTTCCCGAAAAGGCTTTAAAGCACGGCATCAGTAGGTATATGCAGAATTTCTCGTTTTTTTGTAATAAAACCATCAGCTACTTTCTGCCACTGCTGCATCCTGTCGTCAGGTTTGCAATCTCTTCTGATTTAATTTTTAATTAAGACATTTATTACCAATCCAAAAATGGTAAGACGTCAAGCTGAGAAATTGTAACACAAAATATATCTCAAGGCAAGACTCTAAAGCAAAGCTACAACAGCTGTAACAGATCTCCGATATATCTGAGGATTCTTTGATTTTTCGAATTCGAATTAAATTATTTGGCTATCGCTGAGGTTGCGCGAGCAGTGAGCATAAATATTTTTGAACTTAAAAATCACATTTCGCGTTTTAATTGAGTTGTAAATCAATCATTTTAATTACGAAATATACGTTGCATCATTAAGTTTAGGTGAATATTATAAGGTTCCTCTGATTTCTCTCTCCAGTTTGACTTGACGATGAATGTTCGACGAACACCGCCCCTAGCCATGCAATAAAGTGCCTCACGGTGCATGTCCTTTCGTTTTATTAGTGCTTGCGAAAATAACACAACCAAATCGGCCATCTTTTGCACTCATAATTTTCCACTACATTACTGATGGATGAGTGCTTGCTGGTTCGTTACCGTTATACTCTTGCACTTTTACCATTAGCAGTCATATGATTTGGTGAGATATTTCTGAGACGTTTGCTAGCTGTCGAGTGAAAGGTTATAGCATAAAATGGTTGGTTACGGACATATTGCGTTGTGCTGGCTGCGCTGGTGGTTTTAATTTCCCACGAGTAATGCACCACACCGGCAAAATGCCATGCAGCACCAGCACCTTTATTTATAATATTTATACTAATACAAAGCTAGCACATAGTATTGCAGTGCGCTTTATCACTGCTGATGCTGAATTAGATACACCGACAACACAAAAGTTGCAAAACTCTCGGCGCACTGCGATCTGCGAAACCAGGGCTATAGGTTTTAATTAGGTTTTTTTTTTTGCTTGGCAAAATACAAAACATTTTAATTAATTATTATTTTTTCCTTCGATTTTAAGTGTTTGCTTTTTTTCATTAAGATTGATAAATCAATCACTGCAGTTTTGATACAGAATAACTTAGACCTCAGTAAGTATGTATTACGGGTTTGTTTAGCAAGTTTTCAATTAACTGAAGTTCATGGAGGTCAAAACAAATCAACAGTTTTATCTGAAAATATATAATGTGCATTAGATGTTATTTATTTTGATGTAAACATTGAATTGGTTCATACTTTAATGCAGAATGAGTGATAACGTTTGGGTATACCCAATATCCAATAGAGGCAAGTCCATTTTAACCCAAGGAAAAGTTATGGTTTGATTGGAGTTATAAAGAAGTTATTAGGGTCAGAGAAATAAATATTCGTAGTTTTATAGACAACCCTACTGAAGAAAACCGGAAAAAGTTTAAACAAGCTATAAAGACCCGAAACGGACATATTCGTCGACAAAAGTTATTAGCCAAAAAATACTACAATGTCCCAGTAGTAGTACACATTTTGTTTCCTTTGTAAAAAAAAACAACATCGTTCGAGACACCATTGCGTCTTCAGTTCCAACGTTTGACTTCAACGACACACCTGCTGCCAGGAAGTACAAAAGATAAAGCTAATTAGCTTGCAGAAAGTGTTTAATGACTCCTCCTGTACTAAAGAAAGTGAACGATTGTATGGTATGAATCTGCATTCGCTCTAGTTCAGTTGTTAGAGTTCTGAGACTGACAGATCTCCTGGGTTTTTTCTAAAATCTGCCGGTGTGTGAACATTTGATCGACGGTTGACTTGCCTGCCCCAAAACCACACTTATAGGGGCCGATCAGATCGTTGACAAAAGGTTTTAAGCGGTCAGACAAGATTTTATAAGAACAACGTTTAGGAGACTAATTCCTCTGTAGTTGGTGCATTTTAGACCATCTCCCTTTCAAAGTCATAAAAACGCTGATAAATTTTCAACTCAAAATGTATCTCGAAGAACGATAGCTTCCTAATGAAGGGCAGGACGTCTTACGTAGCAATAGGTCCACTGGTAATCTGAGGGTAAATCTCACCGAATAGTGTAACCAATCCTTACATAATTTTAGAGAAAGTAAGATATTTGCGCTGGATATGTCAATAGTGTTTCATAAAGTTAGACATCGAGCTCTCATATTGAACATGCGCGCATTTGGTATCGATCAATTTCTTCTCGTAGATAGAATATAGAATCCCTATAACACTATCGTGATCCTCTTACTTATTTCAATTTAAAATGTTTCACACCACATTTATAGTAAGAGCCCAGGGCCGCCAGACATACGTTATTTTATCAAAGGGAAGATTTTTTCTGCGAACAGATACTATGGTAGCTAAGATCAAATGGATACTAAAAATCTTCAATTTGGGTGCAATTAAGAGGTAGCGAGTGTTAAAGTTGCATACAAATGTTGCAACATTGCGTTATTTTATCAAAGCTGAATTTTTGATATGTCTTAGGGGATGGTGTCATTAACTTTATTGGACACTTGACAGACATCTACAGTGGGGCCTAACGTGAGCCAGACACTTAAAATAAGTCAAACTAATCGTGCCATTTACGTTGTAGTTTTAAAGCTAATATTTATATGTTTTATGGGCAACTGTTTAAAAATAATTCCCCATCATAATTTCCCATCAGTGGGGCGTATTCATCAGCCAGACATTTAAAAACAGCTAAAATAAGCGTAAAAATCACGTTTTAGTAACAAAGAATTATTATTTTGACAGTTTTAAGGTGATGTTAGGCCCTGCTGTCTTGCTGATTAGAAAATATTGTAGAATTGCTCACAGAAAACATAAAATCTTGATTTGATTCTGTTATGTAAATGGCACGATTATTTTGAAAGATTTTAAGTGGCTGGCTCACGTTAGGTCCCACTGTAGATGTCTGGAAAGTGTCAAATAAATTAAATGACACCATCCCCTAACACATATTCAGCTTTGATACAGTAACGCAATGCTGCAACATTTGTATGCAACTTTAACACTCGCTACCTCTTAATTGCACCCGGATTGAAGATTCTTAGTATCCATTTGTTTTTAGCTACCATAGTATCTGTTCGCAGAAAAAATCTTAGCTTTGATAAAATGACGTATGTCTGGCGGCCCTGGGCTCTTAATCTAATTCGAAAATAGCTCTCTTGATAAGGAAGCACAAAAGTGAAGATGTAATTTGTCTCAACTATCCCGTTTTCCTTCAACGCGACGCGAGTTATTTTATTGTATTGCCATCAGCAACACACAATTTAGAGCCAACCAAATAGCGAAATAGTTTTCCATTATAAATAATTCATAATTTCCCTTAAGGCCCAATGCACTTACAAAGTAACCGAGTCAAGTCAGCAACAATGACCATTTCACTTCTTCCACGATTTTCTGGCCGCCTTGAAATAGCATCATAGTCAGAGTCAGAGTCGGAGCATTCAACATTTAGATGGAAATGTGTGTGCCACCGTCACGGATTATTAAAATTGGCGCGGCTACGATGTTATTGTTCAGTGACAAACAATAGTCGCCCAACAGTGCTGCATGAACTCCTTCTAGTCAATCTGAATGTGAGCTTATGCTGATGCTGCACATCCTCAGAGAACGAAATTCCTGGACACAAGCAAAGGAACATCAGCTCCAGCCAAACAGTATAAAAAATGTAAATGGCTACAGAGATTAACGTGTGGGTCGCGCACTACAATCGATTGTTAACTTTTGCTTCCACAGAGCATTTGGTCTGATGATGGTCTAAAGTCTGGGGATGGACCTTCTTTCTAGTCCGTTGCATCATGTCCAGTTATGGAAGAAGTGCTCATGCTCATATGTATTATAGTTGTCCTGCTGCTAGGATGACCCTGGGCCATTCGATCCTACACTTTGCTTCATTGCGCTTCGACGAACAAGAGAGTGCACATTGCACATGCCCAAGCACAGTAACAGTTATGGTTTGCATGGGATCATAACTGAAAGTAACGGAATTCGAATGTAAGTAGGTTCTTTTTTTTAAGAGTCTTTTTGGAACTGTTCTTCTTAGCTGCGCAATTATGGTTTTTAGTTCGCTTATGGGTGGATATGCATATAGGTACGAGTATCTATAACTGAAATAGGATAATCAAGTCATAGGGTCATTTTGTGTGGGGTAAAGTCGTCATAAAAGAACCTTTCCTTATGGGGCTACTTGAACCTTTTGGCTCATAAATATGAGGTTAAGCTATGAGGTAACATAAAAATTAGTGTTGAGCATTAATAAGGAAGTCTTGAATTTATCGATACATTATGATGAAATTTTGTTGTTGAAATTATAAATAGAGTGTTTTTCATCGGCTTTGGCGCAGTAATAATTTGTGAGGTATTTTGAACAATATCATATAAGGCAGGAAGCATTTTTATGAGGTTTTATTTTATTGGAAATTAAAAAAATGTAGATAAACCATCATGAGTTTTTTTTTTAATTAACAACCTACATCCTACATACCTACTTGTGTACTATACTATTAAGGATTGGCATGTCACTCGGCTAGTTAATGTATGTAGGCAAGGCAGTGGGATTTGTATCTCAAATCATCGGAAAAAGTATGCCTTTACCAAGATGACACGTATTCACATCTTTTAAAGAAATATAGCGCATTCATTTTAAACACTAAAATGTACTTACACTTAGCTACTTTTGTTTGAAACGGAATCATTTTTACAGTAATTGGTATGGTACTTAATTCGAACAGATTTGCATGAATTTTTGTAACCCTTAGCTGAATGTTTTGACGTTTAAAAAAATTCCGGTTGCAGCAGCTGGATAACCGCTTCTAGATACGCTCTAAGAATAAAGGAAAGTGTACGCAGCTAGAAGGAAGATCATGGCGCGCTGCTCTTATTCTTCTTCTTCATTTTACCCGCGATTGTCATGATCTCGAGGGGGACCACAACTCTCCCACTCAACTGCTTCGCCTAAGGTTCCACTTGTGGGGTTCGCCGAGATGACATCAACATAGGTGCCCGCAGGGGGGGGCAAGGAGGGGGCACTTGCCCCCTCTTGGCTCTGGCCAAACAACCATACTAGTTCCATTTTTATTATTTACTAGGAAAATTTCACAAAAACTGTTTAAATGTAGGTACTTTTTTGTCAGAGTCCATGGTTTGTCTGCCTCTGACTCTGAGTCAAGCCGTGTATAGCAGCTTTCATTTTACTCTTTGTTTTGTTAGGAAATGTGATAATTTTCTTGGCAGTTTTGTTTCCAGGTCCATGGGATTTTATCATTATAAGGGCCTTGGGATTTTATCATTATAAGGGGTGGAATCAATTGTGTTGATTGTCGATTTGAAGATAGCTATCTTTATCACATCTATCACATCTATAGGCAAGGATAGTGCGAGCAATCATCAAAACGACAATCAACACATATGCTAATCACCTATCACCTTAGCCGATTCCACCACAGATTTTTAGAACAACCAACAAACATGCCATCTTGGATTCAATAATATATAAATTCGATATAAAATCAAAAATAAACCCAGAAATAAGTAGGTATATTAAATTTTGGTCTCGCGTTGACCAAAATCTGTCAACAGTAAAAGATCAGGTCAATGATTTGAATAAATTGTTTTAACAAAATCGAAAGGAAGCTGACAATTTCTTTAAATCTCTATGGAAGATAATGGAAAAATGCTTGAGTGAATCAGGCATAGTTTAAAGCTGTCCAAAAATAATTCAAAAACAAATCCATCGATCAAATGGTACCGCTTCTTCCCCCCAAAGTTATTTTAGAAAAGCTATTTATATTCCGTACATTGATATCCTGATAATGTCGCTTTCAGAACGCTTTTCAGAAGAAAATGAAGCTGCATTTTCACTATTTCAGCTATCACCAAAAAATATGCAAATTATGGATTCTCCAGAATTCGATATAATTATACAGAAAATAATGGAGAAATATGGCTGCTTTTTGGGTAATTTCCTGGCGGAATCCAAGATGTGGTACAGTTTTAACAAAATGCAGACTAATGGAAATGATTTTTCAAACATTTCTGATTTATAGAACAGTGTAGAGGAGTTTTATCCATCGATTTTTTCAGCTCTTTGTGTAGGGCTCTCAATTCCAGCAACTACTTGTACCGCTGAGCGATCGTTCAGCACCTTACGCAAAGTAAAAACTTGGCTAAGATCCACAATGACCGACAAACGACTTGATTCATTGTGCATGATGTGCATTCATCGAAATATTGTCTAAGAACAAACAAACTTTTACAACGAAATAATTGACCGTTTAAAAAAAATCACTTAGATTTACAAAATAAATACAATTTTAATAAAAAAAACACATCGAATTCAAAAATTGCATATTCATTTTTTTTTCTGACCCCCCCCCCCCTGAAAAAAATCCTGCGAGCGCCTATGGACCTCAGAAAACTTCGACAGGCCTCCCGGTCTTAGATGCAGGTGTTGTTGCATTTGTTTTATCCAGCAGTTTTTGCGCCTGCCTTTCTTTCGCGATAGTGCTGTTTTTGTAGCTAATTAAATACTTATTTGTTGCTCAATCCAAAAATGTGTAGCTCACTTAGTTTTTAAGTTATTAAAAATTCCGCTAAAATAAGTCTGAAGTTAGCGGATGAAATCTAAAATAATGGGAATTAAGAGGTAAATTTGGTACCCAAATGTGTAGCTTTTTAAATGCTCTTCAGTTCTGAAAACAAAAATTAAGCGGACGAACATTAGAAAATAATAATTTTTTTGATGTCCAAAATTGTAGCTTTTTAAATGCTAATTTCTTGTCCAAAATTTAATTTCTTATCTCTTAAGGGTATAACTTTTTATTTGAATTTTAAGTTTAAAAAGTGCACCTCTGGTCCGATTAACCATGGCGGAAAAAATCTAAAAAAATGAGATTTTCAATTTTTTTCTTTTGTTAGAATTTGTAGCATTTGAAACACTGGTTGGTTGCGCAAACTACAAACTTGTAGCTCTAAAGGTTTATTTAATATTTAAGTTTCCGCTGGCAAAAGTTACCCAAAAATGGGTCTTCTGAATTCTAAAAAAAAATCAAATCAAAACTTAAAATTCAAATAAAAAGATAGTAGCTAAAAAGCACATATTTAAAATTTAGAAAATTTTAGTAAACTGTTATAGAATTAGAAAATTGTTCAGTATAGTATCATACTAAACCCTTCTTAATAGGCTGTTTAAAATGTTGCGCAATATTTTATAAGCAAGATTAGCTATTACAGTCAAAAAACATGAACATAACCGTTTTTTTATTATATTTGAGGTTAACCAAGAAACTCGTTATGACATGAGAATTTCTTTGTGTGACGCTACTAGATTTTCTCCAATAATTTAAACACAGGTCTTTCTTAATGCCGGGAAAAAACAAACTATTCTAAGATTAGGTGTGTTATGCCTGTTCAAAAACAGAACAGTGAACACAAAGGAAATTGAGAAGGGTTATTAAGTTAAGACAACTAACACACTATTGTTTTCTCGAAAAGAAAAGATCGTATTTGCAATACTTAAATGAGACTTGAAGAGGAAAATAAGCAAACTTCTTAATTAATTGATATGAATCTCAAATAAGCAAAAGAGCGTTTGTTCCATTTTTTTTATGTCTCGAAAACCACGAACTTAACACCGTAAGATCAGGCAAAGAACACAACGTTACTTCCAGCAATTATATCACTGTAATCCTAAGTTTATACAAACACTTGGTGCAAAATTTGGTCATTAAAATTGAAGACTAAAAGAAAATTTTTGCAAATTGCCAATCAATAAATTAGTTCTCTGAACTAATCTGCTCTCGAGCTGCCAAGATGTATCTAACCCCTGTGATCCCCCCCTGGTACGCAAATAAGTAAGGTTGTTTTGTATTCGATTAGTGTTTTTATTACATAACCATTTGTTGTGTTGAAAAGAAATCAAAATGCATATGTGTGTTGTAATTGGCAGCTTTTTTATTTTGGCAGTGTATTTTATTTTCAAAAATGATTTATATTTTGATTATCTATCAAAAACATGCATTACAACAACATCTCGATATCCATTTGCTGAGTCTGGCGGATAGGAGGTTTTCTCATAAGCAAAGTTTAAGGAAAGATGACAATAGAAATAGATAAATAAAAAAAAACAAACATAAGCAAAAAAAAGGCAGTATATAAAACTTTTTTCGCTCTTACTCTGATCTGTATTGCTTTGTTTTCAGGGGATGATCCGCATTGATCATATTCATAAAATACGAAATTTTATGCTTCTAGCCTAGACGGATTACACATTTAAAATTTGAATTCTTTTGTCAACCATACCGTTCAATGCACAAAGCGATATGAACTTAATGTTTCATGTTGCAAATAAAACATGACTATTATTATCCTATCTTTGTCTCGCTGACTGTCTCATCACGTTCCTCCTCACCAATTTCACCTAAACTAGGTGTCACTCGTCACTATGTGTAGTAAAATAAGTTCAAAGTCGCTCAAACACTTTCGTACTTTAAGTACTCAAATAGTTACTATTAAAAAACAAAACGGCAATATACCATCAACTGTGGGTCGAAAATACCTAAATATTTTGTTGTGAATAATTTACATAATTATAAATAAAAGGAAATCCTCTATCAACTCGACAGCCAACATAAGAGGATTTTTTAATTTTATCACATCACCAGATGTAATCTGGCTTGGTGTTGAGTTAATTTTTAAAAGGAAACAAAATAAAACCAGCCAAGAGATCGAAAAAATCATTTTCATTAAATTTTGTGAATGAATTCCTCCTTCTTTATAGTATTCGATAAGAAGAGGTTTCCACAACTAAATTTAAACCTAAAAACAAACTTTCTTCACTTGAACACTTAAGCTGGCCTGGCCACTAGACGAGACTCGGCGAGACTTTTGTAAGTATCGTCTCGGTCTCGTTAAAATATAAAATTTTCAGTCTCTTCTCGGTCTCGTGTCGGTCTCATATAATAATTAAGTCTCGTCTCGATCTCAGTCCGTCAGTCTTTTTCGCGAGAAAATTTGAATTGCAGGCTCGCCCGGTCTCGTCTCCGAAACATACGATTTCCGGACAACCTTTTGATTGTTAGAACGAAATATTTTCGATACGTTAAAATATAATTTATTTGAATATGTACAGAAGAAAATAAATATTTAACTGAAATTGGATTTTTCAATTTATTAGACTTTGTAAATTTCGGTTCAGATATACAATCTCGTCTCGGTCTCGTCTTGGATGCTGAAAAGGCTCATCTCATCTCGTGGCCAGCCCTATCGAACACATTCTACCAAATATTTATTTTCTTTTGGCACGAAAAAAAATGACATTATTTGACAGGAACTTTGACGGAAATTGTAGTATAGATTCAAGTTAAAGTGTGATTCAAGTAAGTGTCCCCATACAAACTTATATAAAATCATCCATACGTCCATTATTTTTCAAAACATCAACCATACGTCCCATGAATTATATATGATACACAAAAATATTTTTTTTTTTAGTCTCCTACGTCCATGTATCATATATGATTCATAAACATAAATCGGCATCACTGTCCCCATACAAACTGATATAAAAACATCTCCACGTCCAATACTTTTTTTCAGAAAAAAGCATTATTGTTTAATAAGATGCAACATAGAATGGGTTGGTTGCATAAATAATTGTTCACTGCTGTTAAAAAATGGATTTAGTTTCGTGTTCATATGTGATTAATGGACGTATGCTAGCTCATTTCATATCAATACGTCCAATGAATCATATATGATTGTAAAGTATGATAATCCATATGCTTAAAACTTGAAAACGACTGGACCGAATTGGAAACTTCTTTCTGCAGGTTTGTTTGAAATTAATACGCGAAGGCTAAGGAACAGAAGAACAGCCTAACAGTTCAAAAAGGGTGGCGCAATAGGCGCAAATTTCGTTTTTTCAGCAGCTTAACTCGAGAATGGTTCGTTTGATTTTCACGATTATAGGTTTGATTGATTTCTTCGCGAATAGAGAATTGGGTCGATAAATGGATTTAGAACGAGGCGCATTGAGTCCTTATGTTTTATGAATGGATGCAAGTAGTCGAAAACGGAAACGGTGGCATTTCCTTCCTTGATACGTCCAGTGGAATTGGAAAAAAGACATTCCTGTTTTCACTGTCTTTATGGTTACGATTCGTACGAGTTCTGAAATCGCCTTGGTTTCGGTCTCTTAGGGGATTGAATACGTTGTTATAAGGGGGTCGAACCATCCTGCATTGAAATTGACATTGAATATGTAAGTGGATGAAGAACCTACGTGCCACACATTTCAGAGAAGTCTGAAATGGCGAAAGTATTGCAGAAATGAAACATTATCACCAAGAAAAAGAGCACAATGGCTCTAAAACACGTATTGGAATTGGAAACCTTGAATCGCACGTTGAAAGATATACGAAATGATGAACGTTTACGTAATGCAATTATTATGCTGTCAGGTTATTATCTTCATACGCTGCCTGTCAGTGCAAGATCAACTCCGGCAAATGAATTGAACACTTGCCTAAAAGCGTCGGAGATGTGTGAAAAAATTGCAGTTGAAAACGAACAGGCGAGTTTCTTTACGAAATTATCAGTCTGCTGCAGATTTCTCCAGGCAATTGTTCGTGGTGGGCAATGGCGTAATTTCAGTCGACTTAGTCACCGGCGTTATTGAATTTCCACCGAATTTTTGCCGAAATCACGATTTATTTACAGTATATGTTTTAGAATTATGCTGACCATAATTGGCTGAGCGCACGATTTTGGCTGCTAAAAACAAGAATGTCAATCATTTGAATTCGGTATTCAAAATCAAATCGACGAAGAGTTACATTCATTCTAATCAATAGACTCCTCGATGGATGAAAAATGTACAAATGTATGTCACCTTAGTAAAATATTTAGTAAAAAAAAAAGTTAAAATTCACTTAAGAAAAAGTTTTTTTTCTTAAACATTTTTCCATTTGTTTTTGCAGTTTTGTAAAGTACCGGGTTTCTACTATACACGCAAATATGCTAGTTAGGTTCCTAGGCAATTTTGTTCATATTAAACATTTGTTTTTAAAAATACATGTTTATGAATCAAATATGATACATGGACGTAGGCGACACAACACAAAAAAAATATTGTGTATCAAATATGATACATGGGACGTATAGTCGATATTTTTTTTTTCTCAGAAAAAATAATGAACGTGTTGATGTTTTAAAATCAGTTTGTATTGGGACAGTGAAGCCGAATTCCAAAATGTATCAAATATGATACATGGACGTGGGAGAGACGGGAAAAACAAAATTGTATGTATCAAATATGATACATGGGACAGTAAAGGTGTTAAATAATTTATTGTTAGGATTCTGTTTAAGATCTGCAATTTATTTTAATCTTGGATCTTATTAATAGTCGATATTAGCGTATTTATACTTTATTATTAGTTAGGCCCAATAAGCATAAAGATTATAGAAACAAATTAAAACTTTGCAAAAATTAAAAACAGTTTAAGGTATGATTTTTGTGACCCACATTCATTTGACTTAATAATACAAAAATTGTACTATAAACATTATATTCTTAAAACACATATGTGTAGAATATTACAAAGTTGAAGCTCTAATAAACGCGACCGACACGCTCGCGACGGTCGAAAATGATGTCACACACTCTTCTTACTAAGAATTATATTAATCAATTTTAATATATTTCAACTCGAACAATGAACAAACTAACAATTAAAAACTTCAGACATTTAAACGAATGAACTACCGTATCTAGATTTCTCAGTATTAACGCCTAATCTTCTAATAATTTCACACAAAACTCGTAATCCTATGAGTTGCTTCTACAATTTATTCCAGTTTTATCCCAAGAAAAGATCATAACTTCCAAATCGTATAACCACAAAGATTTCTTGTATAAAGTAGGTTCATTTGTATTAAACTATGGGTTAAACTAATTTATTCATCTATGAAGCTTAAGATATTTATCTAATAACTAAATTATTAAAAAAAAAACACTCTTTCAAGCCATGATTGTAAATATTATAGACATTAACTCCGGCTGTGTTAGACTATGACTATGACATTAATTCTATAATAAGACAAACAAAAAAATAACTTTATAACGAATACCCAGCGGGAAAAATTCAAAAATTCTTTGAGGAAAAATCAGCTTTTTCCTTGAGGAATGGCAGCTGCACCGTCCACTTTTCAGCTGATTCCTTTGATGAAATTAACATGGGCATGTCCTAGGCGGGAAGCACATGCTGAAAATCCGATGCAAATTTGCCAACGAAATCACTACTTCGTTGGAAGTTGTTTATTCACCGACCCAGATGATGAAAAACATGGTGGTTGCATAATCTATGAATTCACTGCATAAATGTATGTGGTTTATTCATCAGTTCAATATTTTCGATGAAAATGGTAATGAAAATTCAATTATCAAATCACAAGATATAGAAGTAGGTAGTTGTTTATTCAGCAATTAGTTAATTCAATATGAAAAATGTGAAGAAAATTAAATAAATAGTAAATTCATTAACTCTGTTGTGTTGTGAATTATTTGTGATTGGTTAATTAAAATATAGAATTAAAACTTTAAATTAAAGTTAAATCACTAGGTCAGTGGTTGTTGGTTAGTCACCACTTCATATGCGAAGTGGTGATTAACCAAAAAACTGAAATACTTTGAGAAAATCTGAGATTGCCTCTTTTTAATGGAAATTCATAAGTCATGTTATAATATTTACTACCAGTAGACAATGTCAACACAGAGAACACAAAAAATATCAACTTCTATCAAAACACACAATGGCGATGCACACTTTACAAAGCATATGAGTGGACATAGACGATGAACTGATGAACTTCTACATGACTTTTCAGCAGTTTTTTCATCTTATAATTTTCCGTATCAAAAGCAATTTTTAATTCAATGACAGAAAGGGTTGTTTTTTAAACACAAAGCAGAAAGTAGGTTCAAATCTATGAACTGAGGAAACCTTGCATGACTCTTCACTTATTAAATCATTACATGTCGTTTCCTTGTATTATCTGGCTAGTTACCCAGCGGGAAATATCGTCCCCAATGAATTTTATAGCTGAATTCTTCAATCAATTCACTAGCCAAATAATAAAAGGAAACGTCATGCAATGATTGAACGAGTGAAAAGTCATGCGAGGTTTCCTGAGTTCATAGATTTGAACCCACTTTTTGCTTTGTGTGTAGAAAACAACAAGACAACAGCAATCAATTAACTAGCCAGATAATACAAGGAAACGACATGTAATGATTTAATAAGTGAAGAGTCATGCAAGGTTTCCTCAGTTCATAGATTTGAACCTACTTTCTGCTTTGTGTTTAAAAAACAACCCTTTCTGTCATTGAATTAAAAATTGCTTTTGATACGGAAAATTATAAGATGAAAAAACTGCTGAAAAGTCATGTAGAAGTTCATCAGTTCATCGTCTATGTCCACTCATATGCTTTGTAAAGTGTGCATCGCCATTGTGTGTTTTGATAGAAGTTGATATTTTTTGTGTTCTCTGTGTTGACATTGTCTACTGGTAGTAAATATTATAACATGACTTATGAATTTCCATTAAAAAGAGGCAATCTCAGATTTTCTCAAAGTATTTCAGTTTTTTGGTTAATCACCACTTCGCATATGAAGTGGTGACTAACCAACAACCACTGACCTAGTGATTTAACTTTAATTTAAAGTTTTAATTCTATATTTTAATTAACCAATCACAAATAATTCACAACACAACAGAGTTAATGAATTTACTATTTATTTAATTTTCTTCACATTTTTCATATTGAATTAACTAATTGCTGAATAAACAACTACCTACTTCTATATCTTGTGATTTGATAATTGAATTTTCATTACCATTTTCATCGAAAATATTGAACTGATGAATAAACCACATACATTTATGCAGTGAATTCATAGATTATGCAACCACCATGTTTTTCATCATCTGGGTCGGTGAATAAACAACTTCCAACGAAGTAGTGATTTCGTTGGCAAATTTGCATCGGATTTTCAGCATGTGCTTCCCGCCTAGGACATGCCCATGTTAATTTCATCAAAGGAATCAGCTGAAAAGTGGACGGTGCAGCTGCCATTCCTCAAGGAAAAAGCTGATTTTTCCTCAAAGAATTTTTGAATTTTTCCCGCTGGGTAATTGATTGCTGTTGTCTTGTTGTTTTCTACACACAAAGCAAAAAGTGGGTTCAAATCTATGAACTCAGGAAACCTCGCATGACTTTTCACTCACTCAATCATTGCATGACGTTTCCTTTTATTATTTGGCTAGTGAATTGATTGAAGAATTCAGCTATAAAATTCATTGGGGACGATATTTCCCGCTGGGAAGTGTAGCATGTGGATTTGTATGTATCTAACTTTATTTTAATAATTATTACACAGGCCTACAAAATAAAAAAAAGAGTTTGGTGCCGCCATAACTTACATCAAATTTTGTTGTCCACTGTCAATGAATACGAATAACGGTATTTTTAAGTCAAAGCTACGTACAGCTTTGTTTTAACACTCGTTTACATTTTTTTCGCAAGTGTGGTTAACATTTGTTGTTATTAATTTAATTTCCTCTTTTTGACCTGTTTAAATTAAAGTTTTTGATAAAAAGAAGATGCTTAAATGATCCAAACTCATTTTGTGTTATCTGTGGTGAATTCGCGGTGAAAAATTTTTCTTTTTCAATTTTAGCTGCCGCTGGTTTTCCAAATTATCTTCTAATCTATAGGTTTTTTGCCAAAAGTTGTCATTGATTTTTATTTTAAGTATTATTACATACATTCAAAAAAATATTAAAACATCATGTTGATTACGCATTTTTTGGAGAAAATTGACACCAAAGTCAAAAAATTAGCATGAGTAGGAAAAATGGAACACGCTAAAAACTGAATATCTTCAGACTGAGAAAAGACATCAAATTTATTTGAACGCAGTTACAAAGGCTGGTTTAAAAAATAAAGGCCTAAACTAAGTTTCTATTGTTAGTATTAACAGCGCAATTACCGTTAACATGGGTCAGGGTACACCAAAGTTAAACTTTTCTTAAATCCCCGATAAATGTATCAAAATTGGAGATAGACCTTTACTTTTACCTTTACCTTTTTTTCGTAGAACATACCCAAGAATCATGCTCTAAAATACTATTGACGAATTAAGGGAAAAAAATTTCTGGTTTGAGTACAGAAAAGCTTAAGGTTGGTATATTTGATGGACCACAGATAAGACTTTTAATGAAAGATGATAATTTCGTGCATTCAATTAATGATTTAGAATCTACAGCCTGGTTAACTTTTGTTAACTTAGTAAGCAACTGCTTAGGAAACCATAGGTCGATAAATTACTGAGACTTAGTGCGGGACTTGCTGGAAAGTTTTAAGAGGCTATATGAGTATTAAAGTTCACTACCTCCACAGTCATTTGGACAGATTTCCTGAAAATCTTGGCTCATATAGTGAGGAGCAAGGAATTTGGTCCAATCAGGACTTAAAAGTCATGGAAGATAGGTATCAAGGTCGATGGCATGAACACATGATGGCTGATAACTGCTGGAGCATCACGCGAGATTGTCTTAAGGACACTCATGCAAGTAAATTGCTAAAAAGAAGCTTTCTTCAGTAGAATAAGGCAATAAACTGAAACATTTGCTTTATTTGTATTATTTTTCCATAAATGCTATAACTCAAAAACCACACGTAGGACCAAAAAAGTAAGTATATGTATAGTTAGAACCTGGGTAACTAGTGAACAAAGAAACAGTTTTAATTTTGGCGGCACCAAAACCGCTGTAGGCCTGTGTTATGAAAGGCACAAGACGCCTTTTCTCGGCTTATTTATCTTAACTTTGTACAAAATGTTAGAAAAGAGTGATGTGTCTCGAGTAAAAAGAGTATAACTTGTGTTCTAATGGTCGGATCTTCAAGATTAGGATCTTAAAATCTCAGGAAAATAATAATCTACAAATATATGTTAACTGAGTTCATAGACAAAAATTTTAATTCGAATTTTATACCTAAAACAAATTTATTGAAAAAGTTTTTAAGAGAAAAATTTTAGTCTGACAAATCTAACATATAAGATGTTTGAAATAAGATCAAACGCATATCAAACCAGATATTTCCATATATTCAACAAAATTTCGGATGATGCACAAAAATATATAATTATTTAATGTGATAATGATTGGAACTTTACAAAATTAGTATTGAAAATAAACACATAGAACATGCCCAGAAAATTAAGGCTCTTAAATTTGCGACTAATTTGATTGATTTTGCTTTGTCTTCCCAATTCAAATAATTCACGCCACGCCATTGGTATGTATGTATGTAGGAACTTGTACAAATGTATACATGTACATGTACAAGTACATACTACATTGCCATTTATGGAATCTTTGAATAACATATAAACTTAAATTATATTCATTTAATATTATCACTAAATTGATCATAAAATAGTAAGATGATAAGAAACAATTTTAAAAAACACTAAATTATAGCTAGGCGCGATCGGTTGGAATTCATAAGAAAAAATATACTAAAATCGTTTACCAGGTCTGAGGTCTTAAGAAAATCAAGCCTGAAGTAGGTATGTAGTAACAAAAAATAAATAAAGTTATAAATAAAAACTGTAGAACTCATTACAGTAACAAGGTCTTTTTAACTTCCAAGCATCAGGGTTGCTCTACTTTTAAACAGAAATATGTTTAGTTAAAAGTTTGGCTGAGTTCCGAAATGCAAAACAAAAAGTTTTGATGCGGCAGCAATACTGTATTGATACGCATCAGCTACGAAAATATGCTGCTTTGTAAACATTTTACTTTGTATAAGTTTGGCAATTCGGAACGCACATTATTCGGAGAGCAGACATTAAACAAAATTTATATGTAAAAAATATTCACGTATTTGAAGCACAAGCCGACGGCAGCGGCGTGGCATCAGGCAATAACGCCCAAGGCAAAAGCGCCCCAATCGATTTGGAATTATCGTCCAAAAAAATTCTGAAGAAAGTGTTGTTGTATTTTTGTTTCCAGTTTTGGGTGTTTTTTTTCGGTTTTTGCTATAATTATCTAGATGAAACAACACTCAAAATTTTATGTTCAAATTGACAAATTAGAAATAAGGCCCAAAAATGAAAATATTGCCAAAAACAATTACAAAACAATGAAGTTACGCCCAAATACAAGGAAATATCGCCCAAAAAAACTCTGAATACCTTTAAGGGTATGGTCAGTCGTAAGGCAGGTGCTAGGCACCTATGTTGTCAGTTGGTGTGCTTTCCATTTATTTGTAATAAACAGTAATTTGGGTGGCCCGCTTCGCGGTTTCAAGGATTTTAACTCCCATTTCGGGTCCTCTGTCCCGCTCACGCGCCGCTTGGGTATGCTCAGTCGCTAGGCAGGTGCCCATGTTGTCAGTTGGTGTATGCTTTCAGTTTATTTGTAATAAACAGTACATTGGGTGGCCCAACTTAGGCGCCTGCCAGGCGACTAAGTATACCCTAAGCGAAACCCGAAAAAGGAGTTAAAATCCTTGAACCCGCGAAGCGGCTAACCTAAGAAACTCTTATTTAATAAAACTAGTGACAATAAAAGACGTTGAAATTTTGTTTTGAAAAATCGCCCAAAATTGAGGAAAGAACCCGCAAACTTTACAAAAACAATTTACATGTTCAATTTTCGGGCGATATTTCCGTTTTATTATTGGGGTCAAAAAATTTATTTGAGCAATATTTCCATTTTTCAATTTATATTTGGGCGAAAATTCCAAATCGATTTGGGCGCTTTTGCCTTGGGCGTTATTTCCTAACGCCCATAAGCAGACGTATGTTTGTACATACTACGCAAAAGTTTTACAAATTTATCGAAGAAAGGCAAATTCTCAAAACTTGAATAAGCAAACTTACAGCATTTTCTTTTCACTTTTCATTTTCCACTTTTGTTCACTAAAAAATACCATAATTTTACTAAAACTAAAGAATTATTAACAATTCAAAAATCTTTTGCTTACTGCTAAGGCAATTTTTCTTTCTAAACAACTTTCAAATAGAAGCATCCAAAAAGTTATTGATGCGCAGTTTGCTCAGTTAATGCGCATCGACTTCTTACGTATATGATGCGTTTATAAACTTGCTGCTTTGTAAATATTTTCACGTTTGAGTTTTGAAACTTATAGCTTTGCATCAAATGCGCATCTGATGCATTTCGGAACTCAGCCTTTATCTTATCCCCACACCCGGATTCTAATTTTGTAAATGAAGCTTACGTCGCTTTAATAAGAGCAAAAGTTAATCTAGTTAGGTACTCTGGAACTTAAACACCCATTTTCCCATTTGTCATATTTTTTGAAAAACATTAAAATAAATTGAAAAAAAAAACGTGGACAAATATTCTGACTTCTAAAAGCCGCCAAAATCCATTTAGCTGGGAGAATAAAAACATCCTTCATATAATGGCCCTTAAAGTAGGTATCATCAACATACCAAACCTCTACATTGTTCGATCGTCAAATCTGAAAAAAAATAAAGAAAAAAGGAATAAACTTCTTATACCAAACTACCTACTGTCATCAATAAATATTAGAGGGTTCCGTTTTCGTTTGGTTGAGTCTTCTTTATGACCTCATCAGCTTATAAAATTCAATGAAATTCGCACCTCGCCCAACAAACAATGTGCCAGCCATCGACCATCCAATGGGATAATGGGGGGACCTTTTCTTTTTGTTATTTTCTTGCGTTACAAAATTGCTTGAGCATTATTTTGCATTAACTCAATGTGTGGTTATTAAGTTTTATAGAGCCACCTGCCTTCAACATTTTTCTGACACTTTTAGCCAAACTGCGAACACTACCAACCTACCTACCTATTGCGAAAGAAGTAAGAATTTTCAGTAAGTGGTTAAAGAATTTGTGAATTAAGGACCACTCGGGTATAGGAGTAAGTCCAATGGCGTTGGGTATAAGTTAATTTGCATTTTTACGATGACAAATTTATTTGCACGCTATTACTATTTGTTGATCAATTACCGTTTATTTTCCAGATTCGTGTTCCTTGAAAAGGAATGCTATTTTAGAAAAAAAAAACAAAAAAAAATAAAATAAAATATTACGTTATAGGTAACTACATTATACATATACATAGCCTGGTTCTTAATTTAATGAACGCTATTTGGCGGCAAGAATCTTTGATGATAAGAAGATAAAGAAATTTAAATATTAAAATATTGAAATTACTTCTGTTTTAAGTGGAGTGATGTTTTGATAAAAACATTTTTAATATTTTTTGTCAAAACTACATACATAACTATTATAAAGAATTTCCAATAAATACCGCTTGGATTTAGAAATGACTTTAAGATACATATGCTAATTTTCGGCAAAAACTCAAAAACATCATATAGTCATCCATATTATACCCGACCGAGACTCTTTTGATTATTGACAATTGAAACAAGGGTCCCTGTAACTAATCGAGTCGCATTTAGATGGCGATAAAAGTTGTGAAAAAAAAATAAAACGGACTTTTAAATTTACTCCACGAGGTAGAAAGAACTATAAAGGCTCTCCCTAACCAATGCGAATTATTGGTTGTCGACGACGAAACTACATCAACAACGTGTAGTTATTATTGTTTTCTTCGTCGTCAATGAACGATTTGCATTGCTTTGCTAGATCTTAATAGTCGAAAGGATGTAATAAACCAATGAAAAGTAGCTTTTTATTTCTGAACAATCAAAATTAGAAATTTAAGTTTCATTTCCGTGAGCTGCACTTGGGGGTGTTCTTCATGTCCAAAAGCAAAATTTAACAAAAAAATATGAGTTTTTGCATTCGCTCATTTCCGTCCGTTAACTGCCGTGAGCTTGCGACTACTACAGTTCCACTATAAAGCGTGACTTATGCTAGGTTTCCACTTGTCATTGAAAAGACGCAAATTGACAAACTTTCCAGGACAGGGTGGCTCATACTTGCTCGCTACAACTACTTTCTGTGCTTTTTGTGTTATTAAAAGCCACCCGGTCCTGGAAAGTTTGTCAATTTGCGTCTTTTGAATGACAAGTGGAAACCTAGCGTTACGCTTAAAAAAGGACTATTGTTGTGTATCTTACATTTTTTTTATCGTTCTAAGACATTCGGCTCCGATTTCACGTTGGTTCGGGAGAGGTTCTCCATTTAAAAATAACTTCGAAATCTGAACACGTCCAATTTTTGACGTTTAATATTTAACGTTTAACGAAAAGCTGATTCAATAACACAGTATTTAACCAAATGGATAAAAAGGTCGTTCATGCGAACTTTTGTGTAAATTTATCATTTTTCACAATTTGTAAACTTACGACGTTGCATGAATGCCCTTATTGTTTTTATGTTTAAACTATTTAGCGTAATATTTAAGTTTATTTATTACGTTGCTTAATTGTTAAATACTCACTATCAAGTATACTGAGTCATTAGAATGTAGCCATAGATAGGTTGGTAGAAATGCCGGCAACAAGCAACCTAGCTAAGGTGACTAGTTTGACCTGCCATAAAAAGTACAAAAGTAATGAGAAATATATATCTATGTAAGCTAAAGCCACTAGTGTCAATAGCATACATGTTTATTTCTCATATTTTTACTTTTTGTAAAAAGTAGTTATATGTAGTTAAGCATTAAGGAAGAAAGTCGTAGACAAAACTGAGCCCTGTGGCCCACCAGCTGATAAATAAATCAGCGCTCCCCATGAACTTGGTAAGTAGGAAACTAAGTGGATTTGCAGCGATTCTCATTTACTTGGGTAGAGACCAGTAGCAGGATATGTTGATAAGAAAGGCAAAGAACAACTTTCATAATAATAGGAGGGATTCTATTCGGGCCAGCGGATTTGTATGTTTATCGATCGAGAACTAGGATAGTAGCAACTGAACGAGTGCCCCAGAAAACCGTTTACGCTCTCAATTATATCAGGAGTAAGCCATAATATCGGGTTTTTCAATTAGAGCGCTACAAAAGATGTTTGTAATGAAACAAAAACGGTTTTGGATATTAATGAAATTCTTTATTCCTGTGAAAGTTCGTTCGATGCCATTATGCAAAAAAACTCGATATTTTTGGCAGAAGTCCAGGCGCTGAACTCAATTTTCCACGGTTTTAAAGCATAAATCGGCCGATACTGCTGCAATTTCACGTTCGATATTCGTACGAAGTTCATCAATCGTCGCTGGCTTATTGGAATAGACCATAGACTTGACATAGCCCCACAGGAAATAGTCTAACGGCATCAAATCGCACAACCGAGGCGCCCAAGCAACTGGACCATTTCGTGAGATAACACGTTCTCCAAACTTGGTTTCCAATAAATTGATTGTGACATTCGCTGTGTGGCTTGTGGCGCCGTTCTGTTGAAACCACATGTCCTACAAGTCCATATTATCTAATTGGGCCCAAAAATATTCGGTTATCATTGAACGGTAGTGATCCCCATTCACAGTAACGTGCCGGTCTTGATCATCACGGAAGAAGTACGGCCCAATGACGCCGCCGGCCCATAAACCACACCAAACCGTAATTTTTTCGGGATGCAATGATGACTCTTGGAGTACGTGTGGATTGCTGCCTGAACAATACGGCATATTTTGTTTATTGACGAAGCCATTCAGCCAAAAATGAGCCTCATCGCTGAAGTAATTTTTCGATGAAAATCCGAATCATTTTCAAGTTGTTGCTCAGCCCAATTCAAGAACATACGACGCTTCTGGTGGTCAAGCGGCTTCAGTTCATGCGTCAATTTAATCTTGTTAGGATGTAGGCCAAGATCTTTTCGCAAAATTCGCCACAACGACGTCACAGAGATGCCCAACGCTTGAGAACGACGTGTGAGAGACACATTTGGGCTTTCTGCAACTGAAGCCTCAGCGGCAGCAATATTCTCGACACTACGGGCACTTCTTTATCTCACTGGCACGGGAACATTTTGTACTGTGCCTGTGGATTCAAATTTTTCCACTAGATGCTCAATTGTTGATTGTTGATCTGCTAGGACGATTATGACGACCATAAATTGGACGTAGCGCTCTTAAGGTTGAGACCACTTACTCCAAATTTCGGTAATAAATTTTAATAATTTCGACTCGTTTTTGGCTCATATGACTTTCCATCATAAAATGGCAAACCTTACTGAAGAGAAATGTCAAAAGAGCGGCAAGAAATATGGCGTCGTTTGCTGTCCCTGTTGCTCTACTTTTGTAGCATCCCTGTTGAAAAAACCCTTTACTAGGTTTCCACTTGTCATTGAAAAGACGCAAATTGATAAACTTTCCAAGACAGGGTGAGTTATAGTTGCTCGCTACTACTACTTTCTTAGCTTTTTGTGTTGGTAAAATCCACCCTGTCCTGGAAAGTTTGTCAATTTGCGTCTTTTCAATGACAAGCGGATACCTAGCATAACACTTTGTCTGGCGAGCGTCAACGATTAACAGCAATATTATGCTGGAAGCACATTGGCTTTATCTAGTTTATTTAGACAAATACTAATTCTCGTACTACTGAAATAAATCGGCCAAGTAAAATTTTTTTTAATTAGACTTGTTTAATTATTGATCCAAAATATCGTTTAACGGCCATTAGTCCATCAAAATTGGCGCTTAGTCCATTCGATCTCACTTGGACTCACCAGTTGACTATACTTATACATAATATTGATTGCTTTGCCAATAAGCAATTTTGGTTAATTCCAGTCCAACTTAAATCAAGTTTACAGCAAAAACTAGTTTTAAAAAGAAAATCTACTGTGATCTATTAACCAACCGGATTGAAATTCCTAATTAAGAATTTTTGGAAATTGTGTACAGTTTACTTACAAATTTCATCAGGTACTGAATACATAACATACGAAATCAATAAATGCAGATGTTTTAAATTCAGTTAAAATAAATTAAATGGAATAGTTTTGTTCAAAGTAGTTGTATCTATAATAGAACGTTGTGTTCGAAAACAGTTTGATATTTTAATACAGAGCTTCTCTTATAAACATTCCACAATCAACATTGTTGCAAAGGATAAATGTATTTTAAAAATATTATAGCACACGACAATAAGGTATTAGATGAACAGAAACCTATTACAATTATAATGCCATAAATCAGTAACACCTGCACCTTACGCATCAAACCGTTTATTAGTTTCTAGTTTTTAATTAAGAAAAAAAAAATAACAAACAAATAAAATAATTATCACTGGTTCATGGTACATATGGATACTCTTAAGCTAAATTTAATGTTTCTATTAAATTGCTTACTGAATGTGCAACTTTTAATGGACAATCTATGTATACAAAGTAAACACTACTACTACCTGTTTCTTTCAATGAATTGAATAAATGCTTTGAAAGTTAAATAAATTTTATGAGTAGCCGTAATCAATTTAACTGTTGCTTCATTAGCACATTGCACCTTGAGTTTTATGGGAAAACATGGCACAAGTCTGAGAAAAAAAAAAAAACACATAACATGATGACTTGAACTTCTAATGTTAACTTTTTCTTTAAAAATATAGATGATAAATTTTAAATGAACACGAAGACAAGGAAAAAATCGCTAAAGTTCGTCAAATTTATATCTGTGTGATAATAATGTTCAAATATGAGTAATCCATCATTGATACATCATTTAGGCCGTGTGTCAAAATTGCGTTAAAACTGCGGTAGATTTGATCTCATAGCTTCATTTTGACATCACGAAGGTGAATACAGTCGTCAAACCTGCTCTGGAGCTAATTTAATTTTTAACTAGTGGATTCATTTTGACATTTGTATTAAACTTCTCGCACATTACTGACACTATCGACCTATTATACCTACCTCGAATGGTATAGGAGCCAACATCACAATGGTTTTATTCTTCCATTAATTTGAAAGCAGCTTAGGGCCAGTTTATTCACAGTGTGTTAAATTTAGTATGTGACTTTCACACGCTCTAATTAACTAAAGCTTATCAACCAAAATTGGCTTATTAGCGATATCCATGATTAGGAACTCATACTTTGGATTTTTGAAAACAATTTGATCAACAATAAACACATTGGCGGATTTCCCAGTTTCAATAATCATGGATTAAAGCGGGGTATACATTATCAAACTTGTTTGACAAACCTGTTTGATGTCAAACACTCAACAGTATGAAACAAATTTGTGAACAAAGAACGTGTTTGTCAAACAGAGAGTACACACTATCAAACGTGAACAGATTTGGCAAACAGGTTTGATAATTTGTACTCCTCTTAAGGCTCTTCCAAACCAACGCGAAACATTCGGTGCGGCCGGCGGAGAAACATTCGCCGTTTGGCCGTTGGTTTGGGCACTCTCATTTATCATTTTTATATCTTGTCGCTTTTAATCGGTGAAAACATCTTAAATGCATCTTTTGTATGGGAACGACGATCGACTATCAGTCCAGATATACTAGGTCCATGACTGCCACTGTCAAAATGCAATTTCCGCTATTGCAAGAACAAATCAAGGTATCTGAACATTTTTGTACACAGTTTCGGATAGGTTCCTTAACGCAAGGAATGTCAATTGGAAATATAAGTTTTAAAAAATCCCATTTAATGCAATTGAGTGACATAAAACCCTTCAATTTTATTCACCCCTATAAAAACGGATCAAATTTAACCCAAATTTTAATACAATTAACAATAGCCAGCCTCTAATAGAACTTTACTTAAAATTGTATTGTTTTGAAAATAGCACTTAAGTTTTTCTTGAAATTATAAACTAGTTTTTAGTTTAAACTGAACTTATAAAGTTCCCCTCTTTGTTAAAACATTAAATCTTAAATAAAAGATGGCTGCAAACTGCTGCAGTTAATAAATACCACAAAATCCACTTATTAAACGTTTAGAAAACGTAAAATTAGTTAGAAGTTAAAGGTTATATTTTCAAAACTTCCGATTGGAAAGCCCACGGCTAAGTCAAAAGGCTGCTTTTAGTTTTTACATACATAATATTCAATAAACCAAGCTTGCTTTTAAAACAACAGCACAAGGTAAGTACTTATTTTTTTAGCCAGTACTTAACTAAAAAAAATAACTTACCTTACCTAATGACAATATTACCTCAACTCAGCAATGCAATCAACATTTATCACTCAACTGAGAGCTGCTAGTTTCCGTTTTGTGTCATTTCATTTGTACAACAACTCTAGCTATGAACTCTCTGAGCTCTGACAGTCATGTCTAATTATTTCCAATTAGTACAGTTTATCTGCGAGCCTTAAGTAATCCATTTGGATTGTATTTTAACAAAGCACACACCTTTATGTTTCTTTCATTTTAATGCATGCCTTTAAAAAATACCATTCTTTTGCTCCCCTTGAAAGTCACTTTAGCTGTGGTGCCATTGTATTTATATATTGTCTGATGGTGGTCGTATGGATGCTGGTGTTCTTCAAAATAATGCGTGGGATGTTATTGGCCGTGCCCAATGGTGAATTCCACAAATTATAATTTTATTGTTATTTGCAGCTCAATGTTTGGCAAATTAATGACACAAGACATACACTTTTATGACAAATAGATGGAGTTACGTCTGAGACGTCACCCAAACCATTACCCCGAACACCTCCCACACTCCCCTTTGCCTAACGGCACATTTATAAATTCCTAACGGATTTCCAAGCCATTTTTGCTAACACAGCAAAACCAATCCAGAACGGATACACCCCATTTCCCCACACCACCAACGAACAATAAAATAAAATAATCATATTTCATGTAATTCAAATGAAATATTAATACTCTATAAACAAGTGCATTCCTTCCTATCCCATGGGAAGCACTTCACAAACTCATAATTATAAGATATTAAATTTGTAAACCTCAGTTCTAATTCATCATTCCAACCATAAGGTGCAGCCTCGCTTAAGACAGCGGCCTTAAATTGGAAATAATATAAAAACAAACAATGTTATAAATTAATATAATAAATAAATAAATAAAAAAGAAGAAAAGAAATAAAAACAAAAAAGAACATTTTGTTTTTTTTTTTAGTTAAACCGGTTAAACCGCAAGACACATGACTTAACTATGGAACTGCATGTTCTATCTTAAATTGTCTTTTTAACTAAGAAGAGCTTTTACATTTTTGTTAAAATTAACGTAATTAGTTTTAACAAGAATATAAAAATCTTCTTAGTTAAAAAGACAGGTTTTTCGTTTTTTCTTAACTCAATTTGTTTTACGAAAAAAAAATATTAATTATCATTGAGAACTCGGTTCTATTGGCAAGAAGAAAGTTAAAAATCATTTACGAGTCTTGATACTTGAGTTGATCGAAAGCCCCCAAAGTTATAGTACCTAGTACCAGTAGCGGATCTAGGATTTGGCTGTGGGGGAGGGGCTTGGTAGATCCAGTTTGAGATATTAATGGCCAGTTTCACAAGTTAAACTTCAATATAAGTTTAAACTTCAGTTCAGTACTTGATTCGGTTTCAAAGTAAACCTTGAACTTAGATAATTCTGTAGTTCTAGTTAAACGAATGTATTCTGCCATTTAAACTTCAGTTCAACGTTCAGAACACTTGATCGTTATAAAAATTCTCAAATCTAAATTGACAAATGCCATTTAATAATTATAACAATTTATTATATTCCTTTCTATTTGAAATAATTTTTTTAATGTTTTCGAGCGACGAGGAAATGTAACATTCGTTGTGAGAGTGAAAAGAGAAAAGTGCTTCCCTTGAAGAACAAATTATTTTAACTATTGTGACGATGTTGATTTGTTTGAAAGTTGCCATTGCCATCATACAGTCATATTAATCTTCGCTCTATTGAACTGAGGTTCATTTTAAACTGTGAAAACCAACGATTTGACCTTTAAATTTGAACTGAAGTTCAGGATCAGTTAAAATTAATTTTAAACTTTTACTGTGAAACTGGCCATAAGTAATACAATTTGTTTGTCCACAACTTAATTTATAATTTATAACTAATATAAAAAAGTTTTAGTTTAGGTTAAAGGGTTTTTTGTGAAAATATACAAAGTTATATAAATAATTGAATTTTGGCATTAACCACTTTTCTTTTTTAGAATAGCCGTGTTATTTGTGCATTTATATCAGCTTCTATCCCCGGTTTAAAATGTTTTCAATATAAAGTACAATAACATGTGTAGTATTTAACATTTAAAATATTGTTAAGTGGAGATAGAAAAAAAATCTATATACCTTCAATTTTCAGCCACGTCAAGCTTTGAACCACCAGAGGAAAAAATCTGTCAATAAATTTGCACGTCGGTCTAGAGGGATCGCAAATGTTCAAACGCATGATTTTCTGAGTGCCCAGAGAAAACTCTGATTTTGATTTGTTGTTCCCAAATTCACCTCTGGTTTTAGCCCCAATTGCGTTTTTCTTGCAAAGTTAGCTAAGTTCTTAGGGTGAATTTTTGTTTAATTTGGCATGGTAATTGTTAAGCCCCGACGCCGTTTTTTCAATTATCTCTTCAAGCTTTAGCCCCAACTTGGACTTGACAGTCCCTTGAGTCAAGCCCAAACATTTTCTGTAATACCTAAGGTAAGTTTTAAAGGAGTTAGCCCCGTCCACGTTTTTTTGTCTTGAAGAATTGTCTTGTTAAGGACTACTCGCGAGCTGTTTTTTTTTCGTTCCAATTTTCTGTCAATTATTCGTAGCCCCGAACTTGTTTTTTTGTACAATTCCCTTCAGTTTATACCCCCAACCTAATTAATTTGGGGATTAGAAAAAAATACGTAGCATATAAATTACATAGCCCCATCCTCGTTATTTTTGTCTGACTCCTGATTCTGATTTCTATATTTCAATCAATTTTAAGAACAGCCTGTGGGGAGGCTTTAGCCCCTATAGCCACCCCCTGGATCCGCCACTGCCTAGTACCTAGTACCGTTATGAATTCTGTTTGGGAATAGCTTATGAAATATTAAGAATCCCAGGTAATTTTCTAACCTTTTTCCTAACTTAAAAACCATATTATTTCAAAATAGAAACAAAAAAAAAATCAGGAGTATACTTATATATAAAAAGACAAATTAAGTGTCAGATGCAAAAATTTTGAATTAAAAATTTTTCGAATTAATACATTTTTGAAATGGCGTTTTTGGCAAAATTTTGACTTTAATCTTTTAATAGTGTGGGCGAAAAATCTAAAAAGTACACAACATAAAAATGGTATTGATACAAATATATTTTTTTTAAAAATTGGAAGTCGATATCGTTGTTTGTTCTCAAGATATTTGATTTGAAAAACATTTTTCGACTATCAATTGAATTTTTTGGAAAAAAATACCAGTTGTTAACTACTTGTAATTTGTAAGAAAAAACTATAGACTGGGTTCGGAATCATTATTTGCTCTTGAAATGTTTGACTGTTTTTGTAAGTTTAAAAATTTAAAAGTTTAAAATTTTAATTTTTGCTAATACTTTATTTCGTATTAAGTGTAGGATGAAATTAATCGAAAATCGATATATTTCTCTCATTCTCGAGATATTCGAGACGAATGACATTTGACAGCTGTGGTAAAAAAAACGGTTAATTGAATTTGTTAGAAAACCATTTCTGCACGATATGACGTTATTTTCTGTAAAATGTAAAATTAAATTCATCCGAAGTTTATATCTACATACATATATTTGGTCTCGAGATATGGTAGACGAAAAAAGTACACCGAACGTATGTAACGTTAAACAAAACCTAACGGTACACTTTTTTCTGTAAATACTCAACGGAACTAAATACATTATATAAAGTTGGGAAGGTTTTTCCCCACAGGTGTGAAGAATTATGTCTGTATGTAACTGTTAAAGCATTTAATAGACATTTCAATTTTTCCAGATAGGTAAATGATTTTTATCATTTCAAGTGTTGGGCTTAGAAGCCTGAAATATTGGGAGATAATGACCTTTATTGATTTCAATTTTTTGGTGGAAAATTTGGTATCCATATCTTACCGTAAGGCACAGAAAGTAGGTAGGTAGGTAGGTAGAAATAGCGGCCACGGGCAGTTTAGCGCTGAAGTGCGCCGTTTTGATACCATAACTCGTTTGAACCTGTGGATGGAATTGAAGAGAGAAAATATGGGCATATCCTCAGGATATCGTCCCTTTGTATTTAGTTTAGAATAGGATTTTGTTGTAGCTTTTAGCACAATCATCAGAAAGTGGATCACTCACTCAACCAGATCAGCACCCGCACCCGCACCATCCACAGTTAGCCCACTAGGCAGTTCGTTGGCTGGCACTGGAGCGTCCACTGATCTGATTGGATGATCATCCGGCCGCTGTGCACCACAAAACCCCACCAGAACCCTAGTCCACTATCTTTTGATCATAGGGAATCGACGTAAGGTATAATGCAGAAGTAGCCGAAATTTGTCCTAGAGCCATTTCGTCGCGTTGAGAAAAGAAATCAAGTCTTTGATCTTCATTTCAGAAAGTTCGTTAATGTCGTCAAAGATTGCTCTTCCGAGTGACTGTTTTCTAGCTTTGGCCAGAGCAGGGCATTTGCAGAGGAAATGAACTACTGTTTCCTTTTCTTGCTGGTCCTCACAGCTCCGACAGTGAGTATTGTGAGGTATGCCCAGCTTGGCTGCATGCTCTCCTATTGGCCAGTGTCCGCTACAGGTTGCAAATATCCTGGCTATGTCTTGCCTGGGTCTGCGTATTAGATCAATTGTTCGGCTCTTGTCATAGGTGGGTCAAATCTTCCTAGATATAATACAGTTTGATAAACTGCTCCACCTTCCCTTCGTAACTTCAAGCGGAATGTTGAATCTTTCCGCAAGTGAGCCATGAAGGGCTGAACCTTTGCCTGGCCAGCTCGTCAGCCCGTTCATTGCCCTCAATGCAACTGTGACCCGGGACCCAGATAAGAGTGACATTGAGGTCAGTGTTCAGACCCGCAAGCTCATTCCGGCATTGCTGGACTAGTTTGGAGGATGCTGTAGCTGAATAAATGGCTATAACAGCCGCTTGACTGTCTGCATTAATAGCTGCATTACCACAGAAAGTAACATTTTTATATATTTTTGACCAAAATTAACTTCCATAGGAAATACATAAACGTTAAAGTATAGTTCACTGAGCTTTGAGTGTGGCAGTGATTCTGGATGTTTATTTTCACAAACTCGAGATATGTTATTTTATAAACCTTATTAGAAAATTTTATTGTAAAACTTCAAAATAAGTACATGTTTGAATTCACCGATAAAGCTAGTTTTTCCAGCAACATTGATTAAAGTCTGAAATGTTATGTTTCAATAATTCATTTTGAATTTTTTACAACATTTTTTTTTGGGCATCAGTACCTTAGTTTGCTCGCTTCACGGGTTCCGAGGATTTTAACTCCTTTTATATGTCCTCTGTCTCGATCACGCAACTCTATTTAAGCATTAGTAAGACCAATGGTTGTTTAAATTTTTGGTATGTGGGTACTCTCCAAAAAAAAACATATTTAGGACAAAAATTGGTTTAACTTAAATTTAAGGGTAATTTTATTTGAGTACTTTTAAAAAAGGCAAAAAATTAGCTGAATTATATGCGTTAATTTTGAACTTACTTAGTGGGAGCATATTTTCATATTTTTTTTTTTAAAGCTATACAGTTGGGCACCTATTTTATTTACAAATGTAAAAAAGTACGTATACGCCATGGTGTACTTAATTTCGAATTTTAATTTACCTATAGAAATTTAAGTTTTCATAATTTAGGCCGAACTAAATTTGGTTTAACTAAGAAAATAAAGTAGTGTCATATCTGCTTTATAGATGAACTAAGGTGTACTAAGGTGAATAGTTAATAAACAAAATACATACAGGATGTCCCGTAAGTAATGGATAACCCTGAAATAAATAATAATAAAAAATAGCAACCAACAAAATATTTGATGGGTTTGTTAAAGCCCAATAGAACAGGTAAAATTCAAAACAAGCTCGAAAATGTAACCGTTTTTTGCACTTTTTGACATTTTTATCAATAATGCATTCGGCCCTAGAAGTTGAAAGCTTGGATTTATCATTAGGACAACATCGTAGAAACAGCCAATAAATCAAAAATCTGCTATGTTCAACGCTTGGTATTATTTTCACGTTTACTGTGCTAATTTTGAAAAATTTTGTTTTTGCTAAATTTACTCTAGTATTGCAGATTTTTACAAATAACTTGCTATTGACTCTAGATATAATAATAAGTAATACCATTTTGAAATCTGCATTTAACGCGCATATTTTTAAAATAGTTGGCCACTCAGGTATTCATGCATTTTTTTTATACCAGCTATGATTTAACTTTTTCAAAAATTATTTGTTTTCACATTTTGCATTGAAATTCAATGTTAAATAATTTTTTTCTCTAAGAAGTCCAACAGTTATAATAATTTTCTTCTACTTATGTGTTGGCACAAGTAATGTTAAATATTCCTGCAAAAAAAACTGATGGAACTCTTTCACTTGTAGTCGTGGTATTCAAAAATGTAAAGTAAGAAAAAAAATAATGCACTGAACAAAAAAATGCATATAACTTTTCTTGTGGTTGGGATAGAACTTTTTTTTATCAGTTTTCAGGACGGTCATAAAGTCTACTATGCGGCATCTCAGGGTTATCCATTACTTACGGGACACCCTGTATATTTAAAAAAAAAGTAACAACATTATTTTTTTTAAGTTCTAGACAAAGTTTCAACGAATGCTAAAGGAATGTAGGTACGTATCCGTACATTTTGTTTGTTTTTTAATTTTCAAATGTTCATGGATCTTATATAAAGAAGTAAAAAAATAAATCTATGACGTATTCATGAATTTGGTGTTTTTTTTTTTGATGGCCGAATATTCGGACACTGGCGATACTAGTAAAAATGTATTGTCAAAATTTTCAATTCGACAAATACCACCTATTACGATAACATTTAACGGGGTTTAAACTGGAAACATTCAATTACTAAGCATTTTGGTAACAAACAAAAAAAATTGGACGATTTTGCGACCTTTAATGCAAATGCGTTTCGCTTCGAATATAACAACGATCTCTACAGTAAGATTTTTGTGTTGCTTTTGAACATTTGAACTAATGTACAAAATCATCAAATCATCAGTGTAAAATTTTTAATTTTTCATATCCCAGGTGTTGTGTGTTTTTTTTTATTAAGCTATTTGATTTTCAAGTCAAAGTAAAAACTAAGCGTCCACTGCAGATGACTTCTCTCTAACTATGTCGCTATCCAAAATTTTCAATTTAGAAAATTATGAGCACCTTATGTATAGTAAATATATGTAAAGATACCTAAATCCACAAAATATTTGTCAGTATTAAATTTTAATGTACATTAAAAAAAGAAAATAATTAAGAGCCCTTTGTCAACGTTAATGAATATATTTAACAGCAATAAAAACTGCTTTTATTTTGTTGTTGGTTTTATTTACTTTATGTCACTAAACTTGAATAAATTGTGATAATGGATTGGAATACGTTACCTAAGTCTATAAGTGTTTATTCATAAGTTTACATTTAAAAAAAACAACTTTATTATAAAATGCATTTTTTTTTTTAACAAACCACTTAAACTAATGGATTATTATATTCAGTACCTATAGTTCATCAGAAAACCGCATTAATAGGTTTTTTTCCTTTCTTTAAGATAATGTTGGTTATATATACTGTTATAAATAGTAAATGGTCTTTATCTTTAATTACAGAAACTCCGAATAATTTTGAGATATGTGATTATATTAAACACGCAACGCAAAGTTGAATGAATGGAGGGTGCTGGAGCAAATATGCCAAAAAAAAAACAATTTGTTCAAAAAGCCACTTTTTTTATGTTATTTGCATTTTTTCGGAAAAAAACCTGGGGTGGAATCGGGTAAGGTGATATGTGATAAGTGATAGTCATTATCGACACATTCCGTCTGCGTAAGGTGACTGTCACCAGTGATAATCATATTTTTGTGACTATTTTTGGTGACAGCTATTTAGCTATCACTTTCATGTTAAACTATTCATGTATGCTATATTTTCTGCATTTTCAAGTTAGGTACCTTATATTTTAAATGAATGTATATTCAATTAATATCTACATAGTTTTTTTTTATTTCTAAAAGGGCATTAAAATACAATTTGTCATGAAAAAAAACATTATGTCAATATTGCTTACATACATACGAGTATGTATGTAGGAATAGTTTTATTATTATGTCCAATGAGGATCATATCTCCTTACAAATCTATTCAAAAGTTCATTGAATGGTCACGTCTTTTTAGCAAGTATTAAAATGAGTTGATATCAGTGAATAGTTGCCAAAATTAACACAAACAATTGTGATTTTATTCCAGAAAAAAATAATCTTCAATAATGGATGGAATTCGAAGAGCGGGTTTCTTTAAATCAGCAGAGAAAAACATCCGCGACGGTTTCTTTTAATCACTTGAACTCGAAACGCATTTATATTTTTCAATATTTTTAAAATCTATCCACCTCACAATTTTGTTTAATTAACTTGGAACTATTCACTAAAATTGTTTAATTTCAACACTTTTGAATAAATTTGGTGGCCGCAATAAAGAAAATCTTCAAATCGACTTGTGAGAAATGTCAAATCTTACTAGAATGTGTGCAAAACAATGTTTTCTCTGAAAGTGATACCAAATTTGCACTTTTTTTTGGTGATCACTTTATGCAGATGGAAAATCAAACCCTATCACCTGTGACTGTCACAAATGTGATGATCACAAATCACCTTACGCGATTCCACCCCTGGTCTCAGACCAAATTTAACCAGCTCGATGAAACAGATCAACGGACATGTTGTCATAAATCATGTTTTCTGACTTCGTCAATACCAGAGCCGTTTTACGTTTAAGCTGCGACCTGCTTCGTCCTCCAGGTTTCAGTGGAAAAAGGGACAGCTGTACGTAATAAACCCCTAGCTATTTCATTATTAATTATACTGCCCTAAAAAACTGCCATAAAGAGCCAGTACAAATAATGATATAATGGTTCAGTTCACCTTTGTATTCTTTTAACGTCTCACTTGACTGTCCGCACTATTGTCACTCTCTTGGATTAGAGATATATTTGTTGGCGTTTGGCAGTAACACCGAAGTCAAAAGCGCCCAAATCGATTTGAAATTATCGCCCAAAAAAATTCTGAAGAAATTGTTGTTGTATTTGTTTTTTTCTAGTTTTTGACGTTTTTTTGATATATCTAGATGAAACAAGGACCAACATTTTAAGTTGAAATAGACAAACTGGAATAAGGCCAAAAATTGGAAATATTGCCAAAAACGATAGCAAAATAACGATGTTACGCCCAAATGCAAGGAAATATCGTCCAAAGCCAAAATCTTGTGGGTAATTTGTTGAAACGATTTTAATGAAGCTACACGATTATTCGTCTATTTCTGAAAAAAAAACTGGTAATATAACCTAAGCCGAGTGACGTAGTCGCGTTAGCGGGCGAGTGGACTCAAAAATGGGGTTAAATCCTTTGAACCCGCGAAACGGGCCACCCAAATCATAAACACTTTGAAAGCAGACCGACTGACAACATAGGCGCCTGCCTGGCGACTAAGAATACCCTAAGCGGAGCGATGCAGTCGCGTAAGCGGGAGAGTGGACCCGAAATGGGAAATCCTTTGAACCCTCGAAACTCTTATTAAAGAAAACTATTGACAATAAATTCCTTTGAAATTTTGTTTGGAAAAATTGAGGAACAAACCCCCAAAAAAAATTTACAATCAAAATATTTTGGCGACATATTTCCAATTTCTTCTTTATTTTTTAGGCGATAAAAAATATTTGGGTGATAGCTCCAATTCGATTTAGGCGCTTTTTCCTTGGGCGTAATTGCCTATAACGTCCATCCAAGCATTAATATTTTATGCTGGGCAGTTCCTCAATTAATTTAAATTTCTTTAGAAGAAAAATCCATGCATCCTTATAGTTTGCAAGCTAGACGATCCCATTCTACGAGTAAAAAACAAATTATATTTTCGAGTTGTTTACTTGACATAAGATAATCCTTTATAAATCTATTCACTGTCCATATCCAGCAATTATTATCATTTATCACACAAAAAACATATAAAGCTAGAAAGACCTGTAACGTTCATATTCGACGAACCAAATTTTTACATGATCAAAAATTACGGCAAAAAATTCTACAATGTCCCAAAGGTAGTAAAAATGTTTGGTCATTTGTAAAAAACATACGAAATACCACCTCGTCCTCGGTTCCAACGCTCGTCTTCAACGATACTCCTTTTGTCAGCTCAATCGATAAAGCCAATTTGCTTGCAGCACAGTTTGCTGTTAATTCGTCGCTGCCAGAAAGTGTTATGACTCCTCCTGTACTTGAGAGCGCAAATGATTCTATGGGACAAATCTTCTTTCGCACTCGTGCAGTTGCCAGAGTTCTGAAAGATCTCGATATACACAAATCCACTGGCCCGGATAGTATCCATTGTATACCATTGTTCTGAAGAGGTGTTCTTCAACGCTGGCAAAACCACTGCGTATGCTTTTCCATCTGTCCTACTCTACTGGTCTCTTTCCGAGTGGATGGAAAACAGCATTTGTCCAGCCTGTCCCTAAAAAAGGCGTGTCTTCTTCCCACTCCAATTATCGACCAATTGCGCTTACGTCCCTGCTTTCCAAGGTCATGGAAACGCTGATTAATTTTCAGCTTAAGAAATATCTCGAAGAACGCAAGCTTTTTAATGACCGGCAGTACGGCTTTGGTAGCAATAGGTCCACTGGTGATCTGATGGTATATCTCACCGAACAGTGGCACAAATCTTTACATCGTTTTGGAGAAAGTAAGATTATTGCGCTTGATATTTCTAAAGCATTTGATAGAGTTTGGCATCAAGCTCTCTTATCGAAAATGCGTGGATTTGGTATCGCCGAATCTCTTCTTCGTTGGATTAGAAATTACCTTTCGGACCGTTCAATACAAGTTGTATTGGATGGTTTCAAGTCTGAAATTCACAAAATAAATGCTGGTGTGCCCCAGGGCTCCGTTCTGTCTCCGACTCTCTTCCTTATATTCATAAACGATCTTTTATCTGAAACTTCTAATCCATTAAATTGTTCTGCTGACGACAGTACCCTCAGCTTTTCATATTCGTTCTTAGATTCACATCCATGTCCTTCATATGTGGAACTGGAACGGCAGCGTATGATAAGCCCATTAAATTCTGATCTCGACAGCATTGTCCAATGGGGAATCAAAAATCGTGTAGAATTTAATGCTTCAAAAACTCACTTCTCGCACTTCCATTGAGGAAACCAAAAAGCTTTCAGTCCTCGGTATGTGTATCACTGACCACCTTTTATGGAACGACCACATATTCGACATCGCCAAAAATGCTGCTAAGTGTTTAGGTTTTCTCCGTCGATGCAAGAAATTTGTCTCCCCTTCTAATCTGGCTGTGATCTACAAAGCCTTTATTCGTCCAAAACTTGAGTATAACTCCCACATTTGGGCAGGTGCTCCAATAACCCACTTGAGTTTATTGGATAGAATTGAAAAGAGAGCTCTTAAAATGATAGGTGAAAGAACTATAACGGAAACATTCTCATCTCTTGAGCACCATCTTAATGTTTTATGTCTTTCGTTATTTTAACGTTATTTCCATAAACAATGCTCTAGTGAAATAGGCAGTTGCATTCCTCCCCTTAAAAAATTCAACCGTAATACTCGCGCTTCTAGTAATGCCCATCAGTTTACCCTTGAGCCCAATTTCGGACGTACTGTTAAGTACAGAGATTCTTTCTTTAGTCGCACTGCTCGAATGTGGAATGCTCTACCCAGCTCAATTTTTCCCTCCCATTGTGATCAACAGACGTTCAAAACCAATGTGCATCGGTATCTCCTTTTAAATCCCCTCCAATCTACCTAATCGCTCGTGCTGTGTATATCATCTTAAGGGTAGTCACAACCCCTTTTGCACGTGCTATATTTAAAAAAAATTGATTAAAAAGTAGCCAAGTTGTTCTATATACAAAAACCTTTGCGTAACAAGTCAGCCGTAAAAAGTAGTGAGATTTAACAGTACGCCAAGTTCTAAGTTTTTTTTATCTTAAATATCAAATATTTTAAGTAGAGTAATATGGAAGAACCTCAAAATTATCAGACAAATCTGTTATTTAATGATTACTAACTTAAATTGAGTTGGTTTACTTCGCAAGTTTTCTTTGATTACCTAATTACTCAATTTTGAAACAAAAAATTTTACTGGTTAGCCAACTCATTTTTTCCTTTGTATACACCAAAAGGCCTACCGGAAGTGCTCCATAATTTTGATGACCTCTGTCAGTCAGTCAGTCAGTTACGATTTTTGCGATTTTCGCAGTCTTATATCTCGGGAACCACTAATGCTAAGGAATTGGAAATTGGTAAGTTGCCTAAACCTGGTGAGCTTAGCAAATGCTGCGAGTTTGAAGATTTCGACTTTATTGGTACTGAAGTTAGAGGGGGAGGGTCAAAATTCGCATGAGTTTGATGCTGTAAAAAGGTTGTAATGCCAGAACTTGGCTGGGCACTATCGTGTCCTTTGATTAAGATCATATCCAATACTTTTGCTGATACCTTTGCTAAGCATTATGCTAAGCATATACACTAAAAGCATAGCTCCGGAGTCCGGACCATCAGGTTTAAGCTGGCAAGAAATTATGGTTGCATTATTTATCTATTGTATGGAGCAATTTCAGGATAAGGATCTGGAGCAATAGGTACTTTTGATCTCAGTTCTTGTCGATATTTCTCCAGCTTTGTTCTTGATGGCCCTTTGGTTGATGATGCCTCTAAATACACACATAAATCTGACAACCTATGTTTGACATTATAGTCCGTGAGCTGGTGAACACTTACTCAACGTGTCTTATAACACTTCAAATTGTGTGGTCATGTCATTTATATGAGTGCAAACTACATGCCATCGGTCTGGCAGCAATATCGCGCCCCTAACACCACTAAAATGAACTTTCAAAATGCAACACCAAAAATAATTCTTCCAACAAATCTTTATACGGCTCCAAATTTGTACCTTTGATAACTAGAATCCATCGGTCTGGCAGCGAAACCGCGGACCTAGCACCACAAACATTTATGTTGAAATGATATTTAACGTTGCGTTGATGATACAAATTATCACGTTCATGGATGGATTTTTTTTCTAATCAAACGTTTACCTCGATTTCAATGCAATTTTATGCTGATTATAATTCTTATTTCACTACTAGTAGCCCGTAGCGTAATGGTTAGTGCGATTGACTGTCACGCTGGAGGTCTGGGTTCACTTCCCAGCTTCATCAACCTAAAAACCAAAAATTTTTTTTTCAGGGCTACTGCTTCTTGCGCGGAATTGACAAATCCTCCAAGAGTGTCAGTTGTCATGAATAATTGCTTTTCGTCTAGCCGTTCGGATTCGGCATAAAATTGTAGGTCCCTTCCATGTTTGTTAGTCACTAGGCCCTGGTTTTTCAGGAGCCGTTGCGCCACCCAATTAATTTTAATTTTTGTTCACTACTTCTTCTTGCACAGCATTTGATTCTTTTTAAAAATCATCGCAAATTTAGTATTTCCCAACAAACTGCCAATTTGTCATTTTAATAGTCCTCCTCATTGAATACATTTGGGGTTCAGATGCTTGGCTTGACGCTATAACTACTGTCAAGACTTTTATTATTGGGCAAGGATTTCGCATCGAAAAGTGCACACATGTGTGGTGTATTGCAGTTATGGAGCTGTGGTAATGAATGTTTCTTGATTGTACCCAATTCGTATATGCCAATACCAAACCCAACGGATTCGTGCATTTCTGAAAATCATCAATTATCCAGGCGGCAGCCACGGCTCGGTGGTGGTGGTGGCTGTGCGATTCCGCCGCCGCGCGTAATGGCTCACGATTAGGTGCTATTCGAGTTAGCGTTCGCAAAGAATATAACATAACCGTGCGCAAAGTACAGCTATTGACTTCGTTGTTGCTCCTGCCGCTGCTGCATGTTGTGTGAGCTTCAGTCATACAGTGGAGTCTGGAATTAGCCTTTAAGTGAAAGGAAGCTTTATCTCACAGGGCAGGTAAACGAGGAGTTCCTGTGCGAAAAAAACAACCCAAGTCCCAAGTCATGCCACAATCCATCCAATGAACTAACGAGTGATGCACCACTGATGGCTACCTACAGTGAGGTGTCTATTCAATTAGATGCCATTCTGGCTCTGTAATTATGACTCGGTGCATATTTTCTTGGCGATGCGAAAGCAAATTAAGTTCGAGATTGAAGGCTGAAGAGTTGGAAATAATTTGTCGGTGGTTGGTGGATCGGTTGAAGCTCTGCGTCTGATGCATCTGGGTTTGCATTACAGTTGAAGAGAAGCTGAATACAAACAAACGCTAATTGCCTGCATTTCCTTTTTGATGATACATGGAGCGAGAGACGGTTTCTTTTACGCCGAGCACAGCGATTATGACGGAGGTGATGCTGATGTCACGTCAAGTCAGCACTGTGGGTATAATGACGAAATGCCATCATTCTGTTGTAGCCTCTATATTGTGGGGTCGGTAATGTGTCATTAATATCTGACGGGTGATGCTTAAATTGTTTTGTTGCTCAAGGAAATGAGGCAATCTTTGACATTTTTGTCAAGAATTTGAATTATGAGTGAGGCGATGATGTGATTGGCATTCGGTTAATTATTGTTGATACAAGGATGCGTTTAAAATGTTTTCATCAAGAAAAAATGGGTTTCCATTTGGATGGGAACAATACTGTTTTAATGTTGTTAAGGCATCAACCTCACATGGAGTATGTTAGTGTTTAGAAGCACAAAAAGACCGCAAAGTGGATGGTGCCAATACTCAGTGGCGATTCCTCTCAGTTAGCAGGTTTATCGCCGCTAAACCAAGAATTTAAATGAATAAATTGTATGATGTAGGTACTTTTTATTTTCAAAAAGTAACAAATGGCAATGTTGAAATAATGATAATGATTTCTTACAATAATCAATACGATAAATACAAAAAACTACCCACCTACCTACCTACCTACCTATTTTCAAATCATATTTTCCTTCACACAACACAAAACTCCCATCTTCCTATCTGCCTCAGCGTTACAATATGCGATACCAAAACCAAATTCTCTACAAAGAGCATTGAAATAATTAAAAAAAAATCGATACCTACCTAACCTACCCCCATATTGTTCTCAATTATATTTTCCTGCAGACACACAACATAAAACTCTCATACAACAAGTCTCCCTTGAAACATTTTAGCTTGCAACATCTGCGCTGCACAATTTCATACAATTTTTAATAATATCTATACAAATAACAAATACAAGCACAAATACAATACAATCTAGAATGCAAGAGCGTTTTACTACACAATGTCCTAAGCAAAGCCCAGCTAAATAAATGAAAGCGTAAGCGTAAGTATGATGCGATAAAGCACGATACATTAGGTATGCAAGCAGCCCCAGGTACCTACATTTTGTGTACGTTTTTTTTTTGTCATTCTCTTTTTTGCTTTCTTATATGTTTCTAGGAAAATGCGGTAGGAAGGACGAATGCATTGTTTTGTTATTAGTGATCTTTGATTGATATGAATAAACATTGAGATTGAGTTCTTTTAGCACAGTGAATAATTACACAAAAAAAAGTGCTAAATTCGCAAAGCGCGATGTAGTTCTGCATTTTTGATATGTTGTTGGGGCATGTTAGAGTAGTATATAGCCAAGTTTGCAGCAACAGTGAAAAAAACGCTAAAATCACCCCTTTTTTCCGACAATTTCCTTTATAACTTTGGAAATATGCAACTTATGAAAAAACCGTCCACTATAAACTTGTTTTTTATAAAATTTTCTACAAAACAAGATCAATTTTAAATGCATGTTATATTTGTGTTGCTATCTAACCATGAATTAAAAAAAAATCTGAAAAAACTAAGTAAATTTGAAGCACTCAAAAAATATGTAAAAAATATAGTCTAGACTCTAGAGTATCACAAGACGAAATTCGATCCAAATCGGTGAAATAGTTTTGGCAAGAAATATGATGCTAACTAAGTGCAACACAATTATGATGCATACATTGCGGTGGTCAAAGTAGGACACTTAAGTTGGCACTGATTTTTGTACACGTACTTAGAACCATAAAATCATGAAATATAGTTATAATAGATATTTACATCTTTTTTTAAGCCAAGTGAACAGTTTTTGGAACTTTTAAATTCAGTACCAAAGTTGCTTAAAAAAAGATATAAATATTATAACTATATTTTATGATAATAATTCTTCGTGACTTAGCAGCATATATGGTCAACTTATTGAAAGGCAATAAACTAAAACTTAGAATTTATATTTAACTTGTTTTGTAGGTTAGAATTATTTAAAATATTTTGAATTATTATTCAAAATATAATAAATATAGTTTGAAATATTTATTATTATTCGAACTTGTGATTTAAAAAAATCGTCTTTTTCAAGACATTTCTTAATATTAAAAAGAATAATAGTTGCGTTCAAAAACCAAAATACAACCAAAAGAGGATTAAACCTTGATATTATTTTTATAAGAAAAAAATTTGTTAGTACATATCTTATAATTTTTAAAAATTGAAGCTATAAAATATTAATAACTATGTTTTTGAGACCTGAAGAAAAACGTAACCACGTTTGAAACGTCGTCTGATTTAGATACTTAGACACAAATATAGACCTAAAGCATAAACATTATATTTTATGTATAAGGGTTCAAAGTACGTGTAAAAAATCAGTGCCAACTTAAGTGTCCTACTTTGACCATAACAAAGTCGGCGAAAATTTTTTTTCCGTCAAACGACGGGACGAAGCGAATTTATGTATCGATAAATTTGTAAACTTTTATTTTATACCTATAATTTATTAACGTTTTTTTATTAATTGTCGTTATCAATAAAACTAAAAAAAAAGTATGATTTTTTTTTATTTTAACCTTCCCCAGACCACGTAGCTAAACCAATACTAAGGACCAGGAATCGCCACTGCCAATACTGTGGAGCACAAGATCAAAAGACGATAAACATTAAATTCCTATTGAGCGTATTAGATCAATTATATAATTTGATCATCGATATGTACAATCATATGTATGTACATAATTTGAGTAGACAATAAAAGATTTCCTTCGTAAATTATTTACATTTATTAAAAAAAAATGTGCGTATAGACGAAATACAGAACTCTTACCCAGTAGGAAATATGCTCCACAGTGAAAAATTAATTGGTGAAATCCTATATGACGCATTCATGTAGGGGAGATTTTGCATTGATTTCACTCATGAAAAGTAATGCAGCCGGTCACCAGTTTGCAATTTAAGTAGCGTGTTGTGCTGTGCTCAAGAAAAAATGTAGAAAATAGACAACAACAAAAAAAACTTAAATGAATGCACAAATGAACGCAATAATTTTTTCCTGCATCATTTCAGTGGCATAACTAATTTAACTAAAAAACCATACTCCATGATTCTACTGATGTTCAGTAATGCATGAGTTCATGAGTTCGTTGGGTATATCCACTCTTCTGCTTACGAGAAGAAAAAAACAGAAAACAAGTAAGTTCCATATTTGATGAATCTACGCATGAATGGTAATGCAGTAAGTCCATAAGTACATTTGGTTTATTGATGAGGGTTGATTGCCAGAAAAATATAAAGCAAAACTTTTTCTGGAAAAATAAAATTCACAGTGTATTCATGCAGTGATATTTATAAGAGTAGGTTAACATAATATCTGTTCATCTTTGTAAGATTCCCTAGAAAAGACTTCATTACATTATAAAAATGTAAAAATAAATTGGGTGGCACAACGGCTCGTGAAGAACCAGGGCCTAGTGACTAACAACTCGCAACCATTCCTGTGTGCGCCTTTCGACAGATATGGAAGGGACCTACAATTTTATGCCGAATCCGAACGGCTAGACGAGAAGCACTGATTCGTGACAAGTGATACTCTTGGAGGATTTGTCAATTCCTCGCAAGAGGCAGTAGCCCTGAAAAAAAACTTTTTTAGTTTTTAGGTGGACGAAGCTGGGAAGCGATCCCAGACCTCCAGCGTGACAGTCGAACGCACTAACCATTACGCTACGGGCTACTATAAAAATGTAATGGAGTCTTTTTAACGGAATCCTACAATGATGAACAGTTTTTATTTTGTAATGAAATCACTATGTTCATAAAATCATGAAATTCATCTTTTTTTTTCAAGAAAGCATCACACCATAAGAACTATTTTGTTAAGGTTACCAAGGAAAAGAAGTTACGAATTTGTCGATTCGCCGAGTGCAGCGATTTCATGTATCCTTTTTCTTTGACGAAATCATCACATCTCAGGAATCAGTATTTTAAACCAAGAAAAAGAAGTTATGAATTCGCCGATTCCACGAGCGCAGCGATTTCATATATCCTTTATCATTGAATAAATCATCACATCTCAAGTATCAGTTTTTTCACCAAGAAACTGAACTCATGAATTTCATGATTCCATGTAATCGATGATTTCATTACAAAATCTTCAGTGGGTACACCTACTTACCTCCTAGGCCAAGCCCATGTCAATTCATTAGAGGAATCACCAGAAAATTCATTGATGATACTTCTTTTCCTTGAGGAAATAGCTACTTTTTTAGTAGCGATTTTTTGAATATTTCCTACTGGGTAAGTGTTAACATTTCCTGATAAGCGTGTCAGCAAGAAAGGGGAAGATCTTGAATCTTCTACCGGTTCTAAAGGGCCTATGAGTTAAGAAGCACTTTTCCATAATTTTTCACTTCTTCGTAAGAGACAATACCGAAAACACTAATTTTTTGCCAACATTAAAAAGACAAAGATGAGACCGAGACGAACCCGAGATGAAACTGAGACGAGACCGATACGAAACCAAGACGAGACCGAGACGAGACTGAGACAAGAATAACATGAGGTCGAGACGACACTGAGACATACCTAGATGAGGGCGTTAACATTACCATTATCAGACCGATATTAAATTTTCGATGTTCTTCCAAATCATTAAACTTTGGTTGATCAAAAAAGAAATCCCGACAAGGAAGGAATAATTTTGCGCGGTTTTAGTTCTCAAGCATATGACTCTTAGAAAACGTTCCTTCCAGAAAGACAAAAATGCATTCTTTGTTTTTTTTTAACTTTATAGGACCCTATAACATTTTACAGCTCTACTTAAAGTATTTGTAGATTGTAGTTGAAATCAAATTAATCTTTTTCCTCCATACCTCGCTCACATTCCCACTGTACACGGTAATTGGGGACTTGGCTCCAACTTAAGGCTAGTACGCTGTGATGCGAAACGAAATGTTTCGTTGATCTCCAACCCGACAGCGAAATGCTAACGGAAACCACAGCGAAAAAATTCTCTTTGAAAGTGTCAACAATTACAAACAAAAAAAAAACAAACACAACGCAAGACCAATCACATAAATCCATGCTGTAATGAAAGAAAAAACAATTACAAACACGACTGACACTCATATGTCATTTTTCCGCGCACAATTAATGGTCTGGTCGATTAATTCTGTGCGAAAAAAGGGGGTAGACTTCTCAAATAATCTGCTTAAATATTAATACATATATTAAAAATTAAATATTCTATAAAACGTTTGTAAGCTAATAGGATTGCTAAATTTAACCGAGTAGGTTTGCTAAATTCAACCGGGAGTTTTGGTTAGGTAGTAGCCCGTAGCGTAATGGCTAGTAGGATGGACTGTCACGCTGGAGGTCTGGGTTCACTTCCCAGCCTCGTCAACCTAAAAACTAAAAATGTTTTTTTCAGGGCTATTGCCCCTTGCGAGGAATTGACAAATCCTCAAAGAGTATCACTTGTCATGAATAAGTGCTTCTCGTCTAGCCATTTGGATTCGCCATAAAATTCTAGGTGCCTTCCATTCCTGTCGACACGCGTACACAGGAATGGTTGCGAGTTGTTAGTCACTTGGCCCTGGTCACGAGCCGGTGCGCCAATCAATTTATAGATTATTTATATAAATCTATTAAGTTGGCAAAATTTTACCGAGTAAGTTAGTTAATTTTGATCAAAAATATTGGCCGCGTATTCAACAGTGTGGGTTAGTTAGTTTTAATCGAGTAGGTTGGTTTATTAAATTAGAGTAGATTGGCTTATTTTAACCAACTAAGTTGGTTAATTTTGATAAAGAAGAAAAGGTTAGTTAGTTTTGACCGAGTAGGTTGTTAAGTTGTATTCTAGTAGCTTTGATTATTTTAAGCGAAAATGTGGGCTAAATTTCACAGAGCAGTTATTAAATTTAACCAAGTGAATTAGTTGAATGAAAAAGAGGAACTTGGCATAAGTCAAGAAAGCAACTTGACTAATTAAATATTTAACCACGCTGGTTGGTTATTTATAACTGAGTAGGTTGGCTAAATAGAACTAAGTTAATTGTACGTTCTCCATCAAAGTTCCTTCAGAGGGTTTTCTAATGTTTTTTTAAAAACATGTTGAGTTGCTGTTTGTAACCAATTTAGTCCGAAAGGTCTATTTACAAACAAGTATTTTTAACAAGTACAAACGATATTAAATTCCCAAATATTAAAAAAAAAAAATTTAACAAAAATTAATTGCTTAGGCTTAAGACTTTTATTTACTCCCTTCAACAACTAGAAAATGCTTAATCACATTAAAGTCTAGAACCAGAAAAGAGCAAGTTAGTGCGATCCAGTCGTGCATTTTATTTGTTTAAGTTCAAAATTGACATCAGTTTTTAACAAGTACAAACGATATTAAATTCCCAAATATTAAAAAAAAAAATTAACAAAAATTAATTGCTTAGGCTTAAGACTTTTATTTACTCCCTTCAACAACTAGAAAATGCTTAATCACATTAAAGTCTAGAACCAGAAAAGAGCAAGTTAGTGCGATCCAGTCGTGCATTTTATTTGTTTAAGTTCAAAATTGACATCAGTTTTTAACAAGTACAAACGATATTAAATTCCCAAATATTAAAAAAAAAAAATTTAACAAAAATTAATTGCTTAGGCTTAAGACTTTTATTTACTCCGTTCAACAACTAGAAAATGCTTAATCACATTAAAGTCTAGAACCAGAAAAGAGCAAGTTAGTGCGATCCAGTCGTGCATTTTATTTGTTTAAGTTCAAAATTGACATCAGTGGGATCAATAACTTTAGTAAATTTGGTGTTTAATTTTAAAAATGAATTTATCATGTCATTCAGATAAAAGAGTTAACTAAAATGCATGATTTCAGCTTTAAGGCCTGGTAGTGTTTTTCATTGCCATTTTTATTTACATCAAGATGGATAGAGGAAGCTGTCCCAGTAGGCATGTATGTATAAGATATCTTTAAAGATTAATGAAGCAAGTATATTTCTGATGAAATATTTGAAAAATGTGTCTTCCAGTGGAAGTTTGAAATTCCCAGACGATAAAACAATATTCTCTCTAATGCATTAGTGGTCAATCATTAATTAAACCAGCACGACCACTTTAGACACTCTAGACTAGACATGGGGCGTCATAGCTCATATGTTTGTCGAAAATTCATTGAAAGCATTTGTCATCAATAGTATTGTATTAACGTGGGATTTAAGAGATTCCATAAAACGCTTTTCGATGTGAAAGGTTAATATGTAGGTAGGTACCTGAATTAATATTTGCTTGTAGTTGTTTTTTCTTGTAAATAAAAGTGACATAGTTTGCGGCATTTTAATTCGTGTGGAGTTAAAAATGGTAACGAGCTTAATTACCTACATAAAGGTTTATGTCTTGTGAAATGTCTTGACAGCTGAATTCGTGCGAAATGATTTAACTGAAATGAAAGCTAGAAATCTGTATTGCTCAGTTTTTTGAAATTGCTTACACTCGTCCCTAGACAATTATTGATTTTGAGAGCTAGATTACATATACCTCTACTTCAATTTGCAAACTTGCATGTTCTAAAGAATTAAATACCAATTTATAAAGTTATTTATCTTAATTAAATATCAGTAAGTATATGGATTGGTATCCATGACAATAAAATGACAAAGTTATTTATCATAGCCCGACACAAGCTTAAAAAAAAAAACTAGGTTACTTGTACCTCTGCAACTTTCCTATAAATAGTTGGTAGCAGGATTTGTGGCCCCATATCGGTGTTTCCAAATTTTGTTTGCCAAGCGAGCCTCCATTTCTTCAACTGTGCACTATGGAAATGAGCTGTTATGACGAAAATGTTCACATCCAGCCACACAGATAGCCAATTAATTCGGTCAGAAACAATTCGGACTCCATGTGCAATTGTGGATCTGAGTCTGGCTGCCTGTGTAATGGTAATTATTGGTTTGGTTATTGTAGATGAAATAGTGCAGCTATAACCGCTATAGTATGGACGAGACGGCAAAGGTAGTGTGTATAACGACCAAATGGAACTGTTATTATCACATTAGTTCAACTCTGTATTATATTTGTATATGAACTCGGGAAAGGTGTGCAATTAACAAATCTATTATCAACAAGACGCTGAAAACAACGGGCGGGCTGGGCTCTCTGTTGCATTAGGTATACATATAATAAACGCTCCAGATTACTTTTATGACGTGCAAATGGACGCTGTCAGTGTGGTGTCGTTATGGTGCCAGCAAATTATTGCACGGTCTGGTCTGCAAGCAGACAACTCTCCAAGGCTGTCATAATCCGTTGATATATTATTTTAATTGAATTTTATGATTTCTGTTGTCTTGTCTTGAGAAGAAGGAGTTCATATGTAGTTAAATTTGTGTGGAAATAATTTTGTCAAATCAGCTATATTTCAGACTGTTGCCTAGGGATTTTGAAAATGTATTCAAAATTATTGTTTGGAAACCTGTATCATGACTTGGCCGCCCATAACTTAGGCCAGTAAAGTGAACAATCATTTATAACGAATGATTATAAATTGTTTTGGTCCTTGAGTATAGATATTTTGTATGACAGTAATTCCATAATACAGAAAGTCTGAAATTGCAAGCTTGCATTATGTGTTACGGAATTTTTAAAGAATTCTAGAATTATTTAAATGAAACAGGCAAACAGGCCTTGTTCTTGATCAGTGCTACCAACACTTTCAAACCAAAAATAATATTCTTTATTATCTGTAGATCGTTCCTATTTTTCAACTATTTTTACTATACAAAAAAAAATGAAAATGTAAGGGTAAGTATAAAATGGCACACTATGTCATTTTATCCGAATGTTAAGTAGGCCATTTTTCCCGTTTAGGATTTTTTTATTTAAGTTTTAGTTCCGAACAGACAGAAATAGTTTTAAACCAAACAATTTCAGTAAATTAAAAAGAAGTACTTGATACTTACACGCATTCACTGCTTTCTCCAAAATTCACCGTTTTGTATACTGTTTTTTGTCAACAAATTTTTCTCAAAATTTTATTGTTTCTACTTTTGGAGATGGCTAGGACATTTTGATCTGTCAAATTTCAAATAATATCTTGAAGTTGCTAACATTTCGTATATGTCGGTTCTACCAGATAAACTAAAGAATTGTGTTCACAGGACCTACTAAATCTGTTCGATTCTACGATTTCTAGCAAGGGGGCAATTTTACCTTGGTGGGCCATTTTAGGACAAGTACATAAATAGGTGCACCTTATAATAAGATAATCTCCTAAAATTCAACTTATTTTTTTGTAGATTCAGAAAGCACTTCAAACTTAAAAGAAGAACTGAAATTTTTCTTTTTAAATGGGCTGCATTAAAAATCGTTTCTTGTAGGTACGAGGTACGACAAAAAAGTTCTTATACCTATATGACACTAATCATCCCGGTCGGTGGTGCAGCTGCTGTATGGACCAGAGACATGGACTCTGTCACAATGTGAATGATGCATAGGTACGCTTCAGGCAAGGCAGCTTTGAGACAAACATTTTTCGAGTGATTTTTGGTCGCCTGCTCTGTAAATTTTTGTACATAGATGAGGAGTGGAACAGAGGATACAGAATTATACTGTAAAGCTACGTCATCCTAATCAAAAAAGTAAATATCCACAACTTTGGTGGTTGGGTCCAGGCCCGTAGCTTGAGCTGGAAGGGCACTGGTTCAAAACCAAATATGGAGCCCTATTTCTCAATTTGTTTTAATGTTTTAAGTAAATTTCAACAACAAAATTTGAAGCAATTATTGTTTATACTTACAAAAATAAAAGTTTGCTAAATTTCTTTTTATTTGTTTGAAGTACCGAACTCATCAATTAATAAACCAAAATATTTCTGCCATGCTCTTCGATTTTCAGTTGATAACAATGATTAATTACATAGCCATTCTTGTTCCATTGGTATTGTAATGTTTGCTTACTTTAAGCTTTGAAAAAGATCTTTCAATTTTTGCTGTAGTGACGGGAACTGTCAAAACTGTTGCATACGTGGCAATAGAATTTGAATTATGAAGGAATTTGAATTGTGAAGGGCGTTGCAAATATATAGACTTACCCCTCTTTCCAATATTAAAAATTTATCGAAAAAATAAAAATCCGCGTTGGAAAGTACACTCCTATTCACTCGTTTAAATACAGATTTTTTCAATAGACTTTTGACGATTTCTCCATAACCTTTTATAATTATGACATATCGAATTAAAGAATTTATTAAGTGATCCAGGAAGAATTTTAAATCATTCTAAAAAATTGTTAGTCTTATGGCTCTTTGAACAATTTTAGTCTCAAAATCGACCTTAATTTTTGTGTCATTCGTTTAAATACACCTTGAAAAACAACCCAGTAACTCATAAAATCGTTAAAAATAGTATGCACAAAATCAAATAATAAACAGTTAAAGACATTTCCTCATGAATTTAACAATTTTGCCAAAAGGAACAGTTCCAATCGAAGAGAAAAATACTCAATTTCGGGACTTTTAGGACGATGGTCATAGCAGTCGCTGTGAAGGTCACAACATTGGACAAAGTATGCAGCTTCCTTTGATATAGGGAAAACATTGAAAAAACAACAAATATGGAATATGGCTGCAGTATCTCAAGAAAGGCAACGCATATTCCGAAAAGCCTCAAATTCAACATTACCAGTCAGCAAAATCAATGGTAAAACCGTAGTTAACGCCAGCAAAAATGCTTTTTATCAGATTGTCCGGGAAGCCACACATTTTAATCATCTCAAAACTAAAAAAGACCCACCGAAATCAGGCTGGTACAGATCTGATTCATGAACTTTTAAAGTTGATTTAAACTGGGTATTTATTTATTTATTTCATCTATCGAAACTTAATTCTCTTAGACCACAAAAACAATTTACATAATAATAAAATAATGCTCAAAAGTTATATATTCAATATTAATAAAAATAAATACAAAGGTAAATAGACAACATTACTTAAATTATATAATATAAATAAATTTAAAAAAAAATGAAAAACACGAAACATAAAAATATATACAAAAATTGGCTATAGAAAATTCTTCAAGGAGTTTTTAAAACTATCCCTGCTGACATAAAGCTCGACAGCATCGCAAACCGAATTTTTCATTTTTCCCGTAGTTAGTAAAATCAAGCGGTACACTAAATAATAATTGGCGTTCTCTTAAGTGCCTTACGGGAGCATATAAAGAGTATAAAGATGGGCAATCTATATGATTTTCCATAATATCTCTACAGGCATATTCTAAAACTGATCTAATCATAGAAATATATAATGTTTTAAGCGTGTATGTATCACGAACATTTTTGGAGTTACGCTTAATAAAACCCAATAATCTATAACTTCTAGAGATAATATAATCCTATTGATGACTGAACTTTAGCTTGGAATCAAAAATAATCCCAAATCTTTCTGCTCTTCAGGCGTACTGCGCCTCATACCATTAAATGGCCTCCCTTCTTGCGTCTACTACACAATCTTTTATTTTATTTTTTCATGTCATGTTAATAGAAGGTATACCCGCTGGGAACACCCAAATTGCACTTATTTTTTCAGTAAGAACCACCTGATCCACCACACCATATTTTGTATAAAGGCGCAGTTTAACCTTACTTTAAAAGCTCACGAATCTGATCTGTACCAGCCTGATTTCGGTGGATCTTTTTTAGTTTCAGATGATTAAAATGTGTGGCTTACCGTACCGGACAGTTTGATAAAAAACATTTTTTTGTGGCTTTAACTGCGGTTTTACCTCTGATTTTGCTGACTGGTATTGTTGAATTTGAGGCTTTTTGGAGTATGCGTTGTCTTTCTTGAGGTACTGTAGCCATATTCCCTAGCGGTTTCTTGTGACCTTCACAGCGACAGCTATGACCATCTTCCTGATATTCTCGAAATTGAGCATTTTTCCCTTCGGTTAGAACTCTTCCTTTTGGCAAAATTGTTAAATTCATGAGGAAATGTCTTATACTGTTTATTATTTGATTTTGTGCCTACTATTTTTAACGATCTCATGAGCTACTAGGTTGTTTTCCAAGGTGTATTTAAACGAATTACACAAAAAATAAGGTCGAGTTTGAGACTAAAATTGTTCAAAGAGCCATAAGACTAACAATTTTTTAGAAGGATTCAAAATTCTTCCTGGATCTTAATCCCCATATTACACTTGATAAATTCTATAATTCGATTTGTCATAATTATAAAAGGTTATAGAGAAATCGTTAAAAGTCTTTTGAAAAAAATCTGTATTTAAACGAGTGGATTGGAGTGTACATAGGTATAGATGAGTGGAGAACCTGGACAGGCTAAAGGCTGACGTAACAGCCATCCAGGAAGTGCGATGGGATAGAGAGGGCATACGGAGACTGAAATCGTGTGACATCTACTACGGCGGGTGCTTGAAGGAACAGGGTCAGCGGCTCTTTGGTTGTGGTTTTGTGATAAGGGGAAGAGTTAGGCAAGAAGTCTTGGGTTTCCGAAGTGAAAGCGAGCGCCTGGTCACAATCGGCATCAAAGGCAATTTTAATACATTTTGCTGATCTGTGTTCACGCCCCCCATGAAAGGAGAGAGGACTAAACCAAAGAAGCATTCTACGATCTCCTGGAGACAACGTATGATATGTGCCCGAAGTACGACGTGCAGATCATTCTTGGTGACTTAAACGCAAGATTCCGAAAGAAGGGCATCTTAAGTTCGATAGTCGGAGGACACAGCCTACTCGACGAAACTTCCGGCAACGGACACAGGCTGGCAGACTTTGCGGCGGGGCGAAATGTCATCATCTCAAGCACCTACTTCCCACACCTCAATATACACAAATGGACTTGGTGGTCGTGTGATCAACTAACCGTCAACCAAATTAACCACTTTGCGATAGACGCGAGACATGCTTCCAGTATCTTGGACGTTCGAACGTTCCGAGGGGCCAACATTGACTCGGATCATTACCTGGTGGTAGCTAGACTACGTATGCGGATATCCATGATGCGACAACGCAGAGCAGATGCTGTGAAAAGATTCGATGCCGAGAAGCTTAGATCGCAAGAGACCGCCAGAACTTTTGCAGACCACGTAACTATTAATCTCTCAGGAGGTCCGCCACCAGCATCAAGTGCAGAGGACCAGTGTGACCGCTTAAAACCTTTTGTCAACGATCTGATCGGCCCCTATCAGTGCGGTTTTAGGCAAGGCAAGTCAACCATCGATCAAAATATTCACACTTCGACAGATTTTAGAAAAATCCCGGGAATTCCAGATCGATACACACCACCTTTTTATCGATTATAAAGTCACGTATGATAGCGTGAAAAAGGACGAATTATAGAGAGCCATGTCGAGTCTCGGCATCCCTGCCAAACTCGTCCGCCTGTGCAGGATGACGATGGAGAAATCTCGCTGCTCCGTCAAAATTGGTAAGAACACCACCGATTCCTTTGATGTTGAGAAGGGATTGAGGCAAGGCGACGCGTTATCATGCAACCTATTCAACATCGTTCTTGAAGCCATTGTACGCAACGCACATGTCAACACCAACGGTACAATCTATCAAAAGTCCTTTCAATTGCTTGCATATGCGGATGACATAGACATTGTCGGCAGAACGAAGCGAGCTGTGGCAGGGGCACTTGCGAGCATTGAATCGGAGGCGGCTAAAATGGAATTGGCGGATAATGAGGACAAGACGAAGTAAATGCTGTCATCGTCGACTCGGGCAAAATATCACGATGGACAGATATAACTTCGAAGTTGTCAAGGACTTTGTCTACCTGGGCTCCACTATTACATCGCAGAATGACATCGGTGCAGAGATCAAGCGAAGAATTACTCTTGCCAACCGCTGTTTCTTCGGTCTAAGAAGGCATTTAAGTAGTAAGGCTCTCTCTCAGAGAACCAAGGAGATTTTATAAAAGACCCTAATCATTCCGGTCCTGCTTTATGGGTCAGAAGCACGAACAATGAAAGATTCGGATAAAAATTATGGATTATGGAGGAGAAGATTCAACGACGAGCTATACGGGTTATACAGCGACGTTGACCTGGTCAAAAAGCTGAAAATACAGTGGCTGAGATGGCTGGGGCACGTGAAGCGTATGGACAGGAACGCACCTGCCCGACGAGTCTTCGAATCCAATCCCGATGGGGTACGCATCAGAGGAAGAACCCGTAACAGGTGGCGCAAACAAGTGAATGACGACATCAAAGCACTCGGTGTGCGCAACTGGAAGCAGCTAGCTAGGGACAGAGCTGGATGGAGGGGCCTGTTAGTTGAGACCAAAGCCCATCCTGGGCTGTGGGCGCCTTCAAAAGTAAAGTAAGTAAGTGTAGGTATAGATTAAAAAATACTCTTTTTAATTAAAGTATAATCTATTATTTAAAGATTGGAGGTAAAATATAAATATAATATATGTATAAAATAACATATATGGCTTTTAAGGTACTATCTAGGTAACTTTTTTAAACTTTAAATACTCTATCACCTAATGTTTATTTTTCATATCTTTTAAACGAATACATTACTTGGCCACTTTGTCCTTACCTGTAAGTATGTAGTTTCAATGCAAAATCACGGAGAGACAAATTCGTTTGGCTTCAGAACTCGGCGTGCGCCGCGTCGTCGGCGCACGAGCCTTGCCTTGAATATTCAAATTAAAATACATTTATTTACGAGTACCTAACCTATACCAATACTGAGCGAGGCATTTTTTGTTTCTGGTTGTCTGTCTGTACGATTGTCATTTGAATGATTGCAGCAGCCACAGATTTGCGATTTGGCATTGAGCTTCACGTGCGTATGAAGTCTTGAAGCCGAGTCGTGCTTCTGTTGCCTATGTACACTGCCCTGCACAGCACAGTACCATGCCACTGCCATGACAACGGCATCGAGCTATCCGTCCGTATACATGCAATCGACGGGTGCTTTTGATTTATTGGAGGGGAAATGTTAACAGGTTCATTAATTTATTCGATTGTTGTGTTGTGTGTCGTGCAGCACAAGACGGCAGCATTATGACGTCCACAGAGCAGCTTGGGAGGTTGACGATGAATATGGATGACTCATTGCGTTGGATTGGAATCTTAAACAACATTTAATTCATGAAACTGGTCCATGGACCCATGGCTAATAAGGAAGCAACAAACTAAATGTTATATACCTACCTACATTTTTTCAAATCTAATTTCTGTAAAAAGTCTAAAGACCTAACCGCTGCGCTGTTCTTGTTCTTTTTTATTTACTGATGTCTTAAACGAGGTCCATTGACAGTTGTTTAAGGTAACTGACAGAAACATCAACATCTGAGACTAATAAATTAATTGGATTAAAAATCAGAAAGAATCAGTTTGTATATCAAGAACTTTAGTTTGAGAACTGAAAACATAGTTTAATCGATTGCGTCGTTGCGTCGCGTCGTCTGTCAATAGTCTGTCTCTGTTGTTTGAGTTCATATGGGACTGAAAGAAAAAAAGACAACAGGGCTTAGCACCAAAAAACTGGTTCAAGTTATAGTAAGTTGCTCTAATTTTGTTAAAATTTTAAGCCCAAAGTGTCAAATGAATATTCTTTCACAAAATAACTCTAATCAAGATTTTTAGTCCATCAAAATATATAAAGAATTAAGAAAACACACTCTCAACTGCAAAATTCTTTTAATTTTAATAACAATAACCTTGAAGTTAGGTTAAAATGGCTTAGACAGCCAAACGTTTAAAGTTTTCCAAATAACTAGACACCACACAGTTTTCATGCTTGGAACGATCCCAGTTTAAATCCAGAAAGTAAAAATGGAAATTTTTTCTAATAAAATGAAACATTTTTTGTGAGGGGGATAATCAGCTGTGCAAAAACAGGGGAGCTTAGAAAGAGACGACTAGCAACCATCTCGTAAGTAACTACAGGAAGCTGTACCCATTACATAAAAAAGTAAAAAGCTAATATTAGGATGAGTACCTATACAGTCTATTTGTACTCATTAATAGGCTTGCCAGATTGCGCGATATATCAAAAAAGGTGCGATTTTTTTTAAAGTTCCCAGTGTAGTAGCCCATAGCGTAATGGTTAGTGCGTTCGACTGTCACGCTGGAGGCCTGGGATCGCTTCCCAGCCTCGTCCACCTAAAAAACTAAAAAGTTTTTTTTCAGGGCTACTGCCTCTTGCGAGGAATTGACAAATCCTCCAAGAGTATCACTTGTCACGAATAAGTGCTTCTCGTCCAGCCGTTCGGATTCGACATACAAATTGTAGGTCCCTTTCATTCCTGTCGACAATCTTACGTAAGATTGAATTCAATTCCTTATAAAAACTTAATAAAAATATTTTTTTTTTCTGAGAAAAATAACCTAAAACAATGTTTTTTAAGTGCATATTTTCCGTTTTTTACGGCATATTTTCCATTTTTAAGGGCATATTTTAAGCGCATATTTCCGATTTTTAAGTGCATGAGAATCCTAGCCCTAGTCATTACTTTTGTTTTGGTCAGATTTGAGCATAGTCCATGTTTTTTGCAGTCTATATCTAATTCGTTTAACATTGACTGTATGGTTATTGCTGATTCCGAAAAAAGAACGACGTCATCTATAAATCTTAAATTTGATAAATTATCTCCCTGAATTTGTATCCCATATTTGTTTTTCCACTTCAAGTTTCCAAAGATATCTTCTAGGACTGCAGAATATAATGGTGGTGACACGGGGTCACCTTATCGCACTCCTTTTGTCAAATGGAATTCTCTACCTAGTTTGTCAGTTTTTACTCTTGCGGTGTTAATTTTCTATATATGTTTTTAAATGTCTTTATTAAAGTGGGATGAATTCATTGATTACTTAGTGCCGTCCAAATACTGTTGTGTTCCACAGTTTCAAAAGCTTTAGCAAAGTCAGTTAAACATAGGTAATGTGGTTTATTGTATTCGTTATGTTTGTCAATTAGCTGGTTAATTGTCTGAAGATGGTCAGTGGTTGAGAATCCTTCTCTAAATCCTGCTTGCTCCCTCGGTTGCTTGTCGTTAAGTGATTGTTTAGTCCTTTATATACTGTTTTTGAAAAAAGTTCGTAGATTGTTGATATCAAACTGGTAGGTCTCTGGTCTACAGTTGTTCATGCCATCTCTTTGTCCTTTCTTGTGTAAAAATATTATAACACTCCGTTGCCATTGTCTAGGAGTTCGTTTGGGCTGTCAAAATCTCATTAAATAGTTTTTTTTTTTTTTTATATATTAAGCGCGTGCAAAAGGGGTTGTGACTACCCTTAAGATGATATACACAGCACGAGCAATTAGGTAGATTGGAGGGGATTTTAAAGGAGATACCGATGCAGATTGGTTTTGAACGTCTGTAGATCACAATGGGAGGGGAAAATTGAGCTGGGTAGAGCATTCCACATTCGAGTAGTGCGACTAAAGAAAGAATCTCTGTACTTAACAGTACGTCCGAAATTGGGCTCACGGGTAAACTGATGGGCATTACTAGAAGCGCGAGTATTACGGTTGAATTTTTTAAGGGGAGGAATGCAACTGCCTATTTCACTAGAGCATTGTGTATGGAAATAACGTTAAAATAACGAAAAACATAAACCATTTCGATGGTGCTCAAGAGATGAGAATGTTTCCGTTATAGTTCTTTCACCTATCATTTTAAGAGCTCTCTTTTCAATTCTATCCAATAAACTCAAGTGGGTTATTGGAGCACCTGCCCAAATGTGAGAGTTATACTCAAGTTTTGGACGAATAAAGGCTTTGTAGATCACAGCCAGATCAGAAGGGGAGAAAAATTTCTTGCATCGACGGAGAAAACCTAAACACTTAGCAGCATTTTTGGCGATGTCGAATATGTGGTCGTTCCATAAAAGGTGGTCTGTGACACACATACCGAGGAATGAAAGCTTTTCGGTTTCCTCAATGCAAGTGCCACTCATGGATAGTGGCATGGGGGGTGGGTTTCATTTTAACAACAGTAGACAGCCTTGAGTTTTTGAAGCATTAAATTCTACACGATTTTTGATTCCCCATTGGACAATGCTGTCGAGATCAGAATTTAATGAGCTAATCATACGCTGCCGTTCCAGTTCCACATATGTAGGACATGGATGTGAATCTAAGAACGAATATGAAAAGCTGTCGTACTGTCGTCAGCAAAACAATTTAATGGATTAGAAGTTTCAGATAAAAGATCGTTTATGAATATAAGGAAGAGAGTCGCAGACAGAACGGAGCTCTGGGGCACACCAGCATTTATTTTGTGAATTTCAGACTTGATCCAATACAACTTGTATTGAACGGTCCGAAAGGTAATTTCTAATCCAACGACGAAGAGATTCATCGATACCAAATGCACGCATTTTCGATAAGAGAGCTTGATGCCAAACTCTATCAAATGCTTTAGAAATATCAAGCGCAATAATCTTACTTTCTCCAAAACGATGTAAAGATTTGTGCCACTGTTCGGTGAGATATACCATCAGATCACCAGTGGACCTATTGCTACGAAAGCCCTACTGCCGGTCATTAAGAAGCTTTCGTTCTTCGAGATATTTCTTTAGCTGAAAATTAATCAGCGTTTCCATGACCTTGGAAAGAAGGGACGTAAGCGCAATTGGCTGATAGTTGGAGGGGGAAGAAGACACGCCTTTTTTAGGGACAGGCTGGACAAATGCTGTTTTCCATCCACTCGGAAAGAGACCAGTAGAGTAGGACAGATGGAAAAGCTTACGCAGTGGTTTTGCCAGCGTTGAAGAACACCTCTTCAGAACAATGGGAGGGATACTATCCGGGCCAGCGGATTTGTGTATATCGAGATCTTTCAGAACTCTGGCAACTGCACGAGTGCGGAAGAAGATTTGTCCCATAGAATCATTTGCACTCTCAAGTACAGGAGGAGTCATAAAACTTTCAGGCAGCGACGAATTAACAGCAAACTGTGCTGCAAGCAAATTGGCTTTATCGATTGAGCTGACAAAAGGAGTATCGTTGAAGACTAGTGTTGGAACCGAGGACGAGGTGGTATTTCGTATGTTTTTTACAAATGACCAAAAATTTTTACTACCTTTGGGACATTGTAGAATTTTTTGCCGTAATTTTTGATCATGTAAAAATTTGGTTCGTCGAATATGAACGTTACAGGTCTTTCTAGCTTGTTGAAACTTTTTCCGGTTTTCCTCAGTAGGGTTGGCTTTATAACTTCGGAAGCTTACTTCTCTAACACTAATTATCTCTTTACAGCTCGAATCAAACCATGAGTTTTCTTTGGGTTTGATAGGTTTCACCCTATTCAGGATAAAATTTCTCATTCCACAAAGAATTTCGTTTTTTACAGGGGTCAGAGCGTCTTTTCCATATTTCAACATTTCTCCTTCAAAACCGTCGCCACCAGCGCTTTTATCTACTTTCAAATCATCGATAGACAATTAAATGTCGGCTTCATTGAAAAGAAAGAAATTGTCATTGTTAAAAGTTGTTCCGGGATACGTCTGAATTGGAGTCATGAGCATTATCATTGATTGATCTTAATAACGATTCAAAGAAACTCGTTCATGTTTGGTTTATATCCTTTCTTTTTGTTGTTGTCTTAGGTCCATTTTTCATTGAAACTATCCATTCCATTTCACTATTTAAAAATTGTTTTGTTAACTTAACTGATTTTTTATTGTTAAGAATTTCATTGATTTTGTATTTATTAAATTTTTATACGTCATATGACGTTTTCCTACATAAAAATGCAATCAAACCAAAAAGCCGTTCTAAGATTAAAGTACCTGAAATTCTTAGAACCATTTACAGCTAAAGACATATTTGAGACAAAATTCTAAACGCAATTATTCACTTACTTTCATCAAATTTTATTATAACCAGTTCGAAAAATTTTTCAATTTGCTTAAAAACTTGAAGATGAGAAGATATTCTCGAAAACGTTAGTTTTAAATAAAGCTATATTTGTATGAGAATAAGAAGTTATTCAGTTTCTATTATTTATCTATAAAAGAACTCATACAGTGCCAAAAAAGTAATTTATTACTATATTTAATTAAGGATTCATAAATTCATAATTTTAAAATAACTTATGTATTTACCTATAAAATGTCTTAAATCCAATTTCCTTGCTGATATACATATGTACTACCTATTTTTTACTGTTATTGTTATTGTTTGTTTTCTACTAAAATAATTTAAAAAAAATACCAAACAAATTTGCATTTTTACTCAGTCTGTATAAGTACTTGAGTGATGACTGTTGATGAGTACCTTTATTCTTCATAATATTATTTATGTTATGAGTACATACCTACCTATTATTTATGCACTGAGTACATTTTGTTTATGTAATGCGAATATATGATTCACATTTTTTATGTAATTCGTATGTTATGAATACACATTATTAATGCAATTTAAATACTTATTTTTGTAATGACTACATAAAACACCACTGAGAAAATGGACTCAATACATAATCGTATACTTATTTATTAGTTACCAGTTATCACGCATATACAATCGACGGATATTAATTGCAAAATGATAAAAACGAGCGATAGGTCTTGTGATGCATATAAAGGTTAAAATCGAAACTTTTAAATTGTCCTTTGAGGGCGTAGAGTCTGCCTATTTTCTCATTATAGATATAAATTGGTTGGTTTTTTGAGGTGCGTTCAAAGAAACAATTCAAAATATGAGATTTTTAAATTATAATTTAAATGAACTGATTCATGTGCGTGCTGACGATTAGAACATACATTTTTCCCTTAGTGTTACGTCAAACACGTATATGAATTTCAAGACTATTTTTGTCTCCATGTGCTCACTTTAGCAGCCAAATAACAAAAAAAAAATTTGGAATAGGTACAGGTACATAGTAAGTATGTAGGTACTTAAAATGACAAATAGTAAAGTGTGTAAACCTATCTACCCAAACCACAGGCTTTTGGAATAAATCAAATTTGTTTCTTAAGGATTTCAATGGATTTCTTCTCAAAGCATAGATGTTGCTTTCCTCTTTTATTTTCACATCAAGCGTGCAGAGCCTTAAGATAGGCATCTGGAATTTCCAAAAGTTACTCCCCATAATATAAAATGTTCGTTGTTATTAAACTCCCACTTGTCGCAAATAATAAATTGATTATGACACCAATACACAAAAGCAAAAATGCTTGGTGACAGCATAATTATGCTGTTGCCGACTAGCCAAACCCGCTAACCATCAGCAAGTGTTTCGCAGCACGCTTTTCATTTTCAAACGCGAAAACCTCTAATCATCCAATAAATGCATTTCACGAAGTGAATATCTTAACTTCCTCAAGAGTCAAGTGCTAGCAACACAAAAATATTTACCAAAGTAGCAATTTACTTCACATTTTAATAGCGCAGCGAACACCTCAGTTTTGTTGTGCGATATAAAATAGAGGAAAATTTCTGTTTTTCTATTTTTTTCCAACCTCATAGAAGAATAAGCACATATACCTCTCCATTGGCATAAGCTATACAAGCATATTTCTCTTAAACGCTTCAACTAAACACGAGTATATATTTTAAAGATATTTGAATTGGATGCAGCGTTTGGCTTGGCGATACGTGCAACGCAACGTCTCGTCGTCTTCTTAACTTACCTTCTTTGCCCGCGCCAACAAAAAACACCATCGACGGAACAAATCATTCGCGATTTATTTGCTAAAGGAGCCGCCCAATTTTCAGTCTTGTATAGTTGAAAACCCAGCTTTATGGATAGGCCTCAGCTATCGCTGCTGATTATTTCATTAAAATTCGAATGGGAAATCTCTCAAAGTTTTATATATTAACTAAGAGTCGTATACTCATCGTAGCTCTGTATTTATAGAAAATACATTTCGGAGCCGCCAATTATTAGGTGCGCATGTTACACTTTGGGGCATCCGTGAAATAGGCTTGGTTTTTCTTCTTATAGCTTTCAGTTGATCGGTCTTACAAGATATAAATTAAAAAAGCCATAACCAGAGGTATTTAGCGATTAACGATGAGAAATTTTCATGACTTAAAAAGAAAAATTCGAGGAATATCTTTGAGCGGCTTTGGATAAAAGTGGGTGTTTTTCTTTCAACGCATTAAATATTTGTAAGACTAGGTACCTAAGTGTGTATACAAATTGTATAACCTTTTTGAAGCTTCTGTTGTTTGGGCAGCAAACTAGACGCAGACTTGCTTTTATAAGACTTAAAACTCAAATTAATTAATGAACAATAACTCTTACAAATTATTCGATCATGCAAATGATTTTAGAGTTATGACTATATTTTCGGTTTAGAAGAACAATGACACATATCAAAAAATACCTAAAATAGTTTCATGTGAAAAATTTGTCACTTATTCTACATTTTAATACAAATTTAAATGACCTTACCTTGAAAATACGTTTATGGAGCTATCATGTTTATACGAAACATCGCAGGGTTCGATTTTATTCACGAATACAAAATTTGAAAGTATAGCCCGCTTTTTCGGTAGTTGTCACTTTTAAAGCTGTACTTTTATGACATTTGGCAAGTAGAAACTACGCCATTAATAAAAATGGAACGATAAACCCTTCAACAACGCATTGAAAATATTAAAGTTCACTATAAAAAAATGCATGGAAATGATCCGAAATTTTATCGAGAAGTCATCGTGGCTGATGAAGCCCATTTGCACCTCAGCGGCTACGTCAACAAGCTAAATTGTCGCATTTGGAACTCGGAAAACCCAAGATTTATTGTTCAAAATCCTCTACATCCTCAACGAATAACTGTATGGTGCGGTTTTTGGTCCGGCGGGGTCATGGGACCTTACTATTTCAAAATTGACGCTGGAGCAACAGCTTCTGTGAATGGATTGCGCTATCGAGAGTTGATTAATAATTTTTGTATGGCCGGAATTGGATGGTATTGATCTGGACAACGTTTACTTTCAGAAAGACGGCGCTACGTGCCACACAAGCAACGAAACCATCGATCTTTTACGGGAAAAGTTTCCGGACCGTGTTATCTCTCGAAGAGGTAATCACGATTGGCCACCAAGATCTTGTGATTTAACACCTTGCGACTTCTTCCTTTGGGGCCACGTGAAAGATAAGGTCTACGCCAACAGCCCAGAGTCGATTCAATACCTGAAAGATGGGATTCGTGAAGCTTATGCTATTGAGTGCATAGGTACAGCAGCCACTTTGCGATTTGGTGATTGAAAATTTCATGAAAAGGATATTGTTGTGTAAGCGTCCCAACTAACAATTTAACTTCTGTAAGGGTCTATCGAAGTTATTTCCTAATCAGCAAATTGGACGCTATAAGGCCTTAGAGAAACAGATTTGGCCCACATTGAGAAGCTCGAAAGGCTTACAAGCAATCATTTAAAGTTTTATTGGAAGTACTCAATTTATTTCGCTAAGGCCTTATAGAATAAAACTACACTCAAACATTGCAAATGTAGTAGTGCAATTTTGTTCAAGTGTTTCGATAGACACATCTAAAATCCTTGTAAAAGGCTTGTCGAGGCCTAGGAGAAGCCTTTTCGAAGCACAATACAAAACAAAACAAAAATTAATTCTTTATTTTTATTTCTATATTTTCTCCTTTATTTTCATGCTAGAAATGCTTTTCTTCTGGAACTTAATTCACATTAAAATTAATTATTTATATCCGAAAAAAACACATTACTTACTTGATGGATTTTGCGGGAGTTGAACCGAGGATGATTGGGTTGAGAGTCGGGCACCATAAGTATCGAGCTAGCCTGGCATATGAAAAATGAGTGCCAAATTGGAACCACTTGAAACCGAAATTAGTTTCCTAAAAACTTCCTTGGGGCTTGCTGATGAATTAAACTAATTTGAAAAATACGGGTGACCATTCGTCTGTTGCTGGCAAGGGAGTTTTTTTTACTTAATGTTATTTTTTTTTTATTAGTGATGTTTCCATGATTACTTTATTCATTATAGAAAACATGAAAGTGGTCACACAAACATACTTTTTATGTTTCGTTTTTCGTTGAAATCAATAGTTTTTTAAAAACGAAATGCTTTGATTTGAGAAAAAATATAAAAACTCTTTTATGCCCCATAAAACATGTATAGTTTTCATTTTTTACACAAACCGTTTACTGACAATTTTGAATTGTATCTTTTTTAAAAACACTAATTTGCCAAAATAAAAAAACATTAGCAATAAAGACTATCATTTAGTTTTTTGTCAACTGAAAGTAGCTATGTATGTAGTATAGATATTAAAAAATGTTTAAAATGTAATACAAAAATCTACTGGGAAATGAAAGCTTCATACTAAGATAATTTTTGAAAACATTCGAATTTCTTAACGTGAAAATATTTTTTAACGATGAAACAGGAACTGTACTATGGTCACCTCGTTTGTGAATAATTCAGCCAGCAGTACCTTATTTTCACATCAATACTACTTTCCATGCGAAGAACCAGCTTTTAATGCTTTCATGTTGAGTATATGCAACCTTCGCTAAGACCAAATAATCGGAATAATTACTTCCCGCCCATGCGCTGAGAGGATGATTAAAATTAAATTTGCTTAACCACCTACTAACAGGTCTTAAAGAAACAAATTAGGCTGACATCACTTCGCTGAGGCAAATTCATCGAAATAAATGCTTCTCGCAATTATTATGCTTGTGTCGGGCTTGTGTTTACTGGGTTATAGAACCAAAATTGGATATCATGCTTAATCAGAGTTACCACTGTGATCAAATTTAATTCTGAGGGAATCATTTTTATTGGTTGGATCCAGGGTATTATTTTTTTATAGAAATCAAAATAAAAATAAGACAAACCACGAATATGAAGAAAGTTTTTCTGTTTTTGTTAAATCATTTCTAATAAAAAATAAATAAATAATTTGTATTTGTAGTGGAATTCTGAATATATACGTACATAATTATGGTTTCATGTAAAAAAATATATATTTTTTTTTTCGTTTTTTTATCAAGTGAATTTAAATTGTTTTCTTTTACCATATTTATCTCACTGCAGAAAATAAATGTTTATTCCGTTTTTGTTTTCCAAAATATAAACGATTTAATATTAGACCATACCTTCTCAATGAATCGGTTTAATTTAAATTTTCAAGATGATACAATTTTTCCTATTTTTATTTCCATAAATAATTTGACCTGTGGTAACCCTCTCTCGGCAGTAGAAATAAACATGCGCCGAACAGTACACAAAATAATGCTTGTATCGGGCTTTTGCGCAGGGGGCTTACACAAACAAAATAAACTGACATAATTCCACTGACAATTATGCTTCCATTAGACTTTCGTACACATAATAGCTTGTTTCGGGCGTTTTTTTTTTGCCCTTCAAGAGCTCTTGGCAGTGCTTCTTTGTGAAAGCTTTTTCTTTGGTTTTATTTCACATGCCTCTAAAAACTAATTGCTGGAAAGCCTTACTAAAACTATAACCAAATTGTAAATATTCAGGCTTGCAAAAAATTATAGATTCTGCCTGTAATTGGTTTGTAGGAAGCTATTTTAAAAAATATAGCTCCGAAAATTTGCAATTTCGATGTCCAAAATAAATACAAGCCTTGTAAAAATAATAACTTATAGAAATTAAAAAAATGGACCTTATAGAGGAAAAATTGTTAGTTTGGGTAGCCGTGACGGCTATTTGGCTGATATTGTTTTCCATTATTAATGGCATACTTTCCTCTTTACATTGAAATAAACATCCGATCATTTATCTCAAAAAATGACATTTTCCTTTGAATATCAAAATAACACTTCTTATTGGAAATAATAACATTTTCTATTCATCCATTCTACAACTCTTCCTCCAAGTTTGTTTGAAAAACTTCAGTACTAGTACTTTCCGAGATAGTAGTATGCAGTATTCTATATCCAATGACATCCCAGATACATTTGTCTTTGGTGCACGAGTGCATTCCATCTATATAATAAAGGTATGGCGTATGATCTGGTGTTCCCTTGTACGTATCGATTGCTAAACCTGCATGTGACACTGCTTACCTGCCAATAATTCTAAAATGTGTTCTCAGTCTCTATTACAGATGGAAATCAACTTTTTTTGATTGCACTGAAGGCTGATACAAATTGTACTGAAAAAGACCATATAGTAATGGGATCTTTATGGATTAAAGTAAACAAACACATGCAATTCAAAAACAAAATTCATTAATTAACAAGAACAAAAAAACAATTATTTTTTTATAAATAATAAGGGGCTTATTGCGAGAGTCTATTCAGAATAGACTTAAAGTCGAATAGACTTATAGTCTATCATCGGTATTGCGAATTTCTATTAGAATCAATTTTTTTCTACTAAATACAATTTTTTTTTCGATCAGGAATTTCTGATCGACTTTTGTCCAAAATTTTGTTTAAACCTATAATAAGAATGTATTTTAGTGGAAAAGAATATCTTTTGGTACAATATGAACTTTCTTATCGTCATCCATGTTTGGTGTCCTTCCTTCAAGATGCTCATCATCTTAACATGTGCTGCAATATAAAATTTGCTACCACAATACATGTTTTTTTAAGATTTGTATATACTTATTATACATTCTTTAGAAATTGTGCATTTTTAAAATGCATCATAAGAATGCACTTTTTTCCAAAAGTCTTAATAGTTGATGCTGATGTATTTATTGATATTTATATGGATGTCTGTCTAAAATCTAAAGGACCGGAGTTCATTTTTGCAATTAGTCGCGCTGTGGAATTTTATTTTTTTGAAGATAAACTATTTATTTCATAAAATAACGTCAAATTTTCGTCAAACTATATATATTTTCAAAAACTCTTGGGGATATTTGACATTTCAGTCTAAAGCTCTAGCTTACGAGTATCATTAGCATGTTTATATTTGTTCAATTTTGCGCATGTTGTCAAAATCAATCACAAAAAATTTGTTTTTGTTTACTGTGTACTTACACAAAGGGCAGCCATATTGAAATTTGGAAAGCTGCGCCTGATAATACCTTAGATATGTGTTCTGTGCTAGTCGAGAGCTTTTATTATTCTATTTTCGAAACTTATTGAAATAGAGTCTACTGAGCAAGGCGATACTAATATTCCAAATTTGATAGAATCGAAAAAAGTCGAATAGACTTAAGTCGACTAGACTCTCGCAATTAGCCCCTAAGGTAACATTAATACCCGCGTAGAATAACAATCTAGTTTCGACAAGGCACTAGAGGGTCTTACATATAGATTCTGGCAAGGGGCTAGCAAGGGTAAGCAAAGGCTAGAACAAGGGACGTGGCGAAGAAATAATTAAATAACAAATTTCGCTTATTATTTTGAGGTTTTACGATATTACTCTACCTTTATTTCTTTGCAAAAAGTAGTGAAATCAAACCAAATACCAAAAAATTAAATGTTAAAAAATGAGACAAGTCATACTAATTTTCATCAAACAGAAGTGCTCCATTTAAATGATAATACTTATGAAGAAGTCGGTGGATGCCATGTCCCCTGCATGGAAAATCTTATAGTTCAATTAGTTTGTTTGTATGCTGCATTAAATTGGAAAAGAATTATTGAACAGCAGTCTCCAAATCCAAATACACAAGGGGCTAAAGATAGAAGATAAATGCTACTTTTCTCATAAGGTTTCAAGAAGTGTTATTTATAGGAATTTGGAGCCTTGACGAAGTATGAAAAACTTTAGGGTGAAGAAGATTATTTGTATGAAGAACTTTGGGCTAACTCATTATTTAATTAAAATCATAAAATAGATAAGATATTATAAAAATAAGAATGTGAAAAGTCTGATTGATTTAAAATTAAATAATTAACTACTTAAACATGTTCTTACTTAATAATAGTTTGCTGTTAAAGTTCCTATTACCTATTTAAGCCTTTTACTCAGTTGAAGTGAAAATGAAATTTCTGTATAAAAGTGACACTCTTTTCACAGCGATGAAATTCATAACGAGAGCAGAGTGAGTACCCAAATGTGAGAGCGAAATATGAACCGGTTCAAAATTATTTTGATTCCATAATTTTCATTTCCTAATGTACGACCACTAGGAAAAAATAAAAGAAGTGTGGAAAAGTGTGTCAATAAATTAAAATAAAAGTTGTAATAATTGATCGTTTATTTTTGAATATTAAGTGTTACGGACAAAGCTTAAACTCAATTATGGAATTAAAATAGTCTTCTCAAGCATTTCAAGATTCTGTTAGACTGTCAGACAAATCAAGTAATTTTTTTCATTCAAACTGAGGACTGAAATTTCACGTGGATAATTAATATAGTTTCACAATGCTTATTCACGTGAATTTCAAACCGCTTTTGTTTTTCATTTCACTCAGAGGTGAGTACTAGGCTTAAAGCTTTAAGTTTTGTTATTTTTGAATTCATTTTGTTTTGTTTTCGTTTTTTTGTTATATCCTAATATTACCTATGTATTAATAATTAATAATATAACATATGTATGTATGTAAGGTATTTATGTGAAAAAAAAATTTATTTAGCATTTTTATAAAATGATGTTAGTTTTTTAATCATCGATATGGATGTCTTTATATAGATTTTGAAATCTAGCATTTTGTTTTTGGAGCTCCCTTACGATCTAGCATTATAAAATTTGAAATCTAGCACTATGAAACTTGAGATTATGGCAACACTGGCCTTAGGTCCTAAAAAATTGGCGTTTCGTCCCGGCGTTCTCACTTGGACTCTTCACTTGACAGTGAGGGCCTTGTCACGACGCAATTTTTATTAAGTTCAGTCCAACTTACATCAATTTTACAGCGAAAATCAATTGTGAACTATATCCAACCCAATCAAGAATTGTTGGAAATTTTGTTACCCGTGGCCTGGCATTGTTTACATAATGAATGTTTTTATTTTTATAATACAAATTATATATACTACTGAAATAAATCAGCCAATTAGAAGACTTAGCATTATTTAATAAGGCTTGTTGAATTATTCATTAAAAATAGCTTTTAACGGCGTTTAGTCCTTAAAAATTGGAGTTTCATCCCGGCACGCGTTCTCACTTGGACTTTTTCAGCTGACAGTGAGGGCCTTATCAAGACGCCACGGGTAACAAAATTTCAAACAATTCTTGATTAGAAATTCTAATTGGGTTGGATATAGTTCACAATTGATTTTCGCTGTAAAATTGATGTAAGTTGGACTGAACTGTCAAGTGAAGAGCCCAAGTGAGTACGCCGGGACGAAATGCCAACTGTTGTGGAATGTGCAAAGTAACTACAGAGTGAAAAAACGCCTTATATTGTTTCTACATTTCCATATCAAATTATGTAATAATATAAGATATGATTCAGCATGTTCCAGTAAAATAGTTGATTCCTCTTCTTAAACAATTCCGCCGCAATACTCGCACTTATCGAATGCGCATTAGTAAACCCTTCAGTTGTTCTATCAAATACACAAGTTCTTTCTTTCGTCATCTATACAGGGTGTCCCTTTATTCGTAAATAGTATTTTAGGGAATGATTCTTGGGTGTATTCTAAGAAAAAAATTGTTCTACAGTAAGGGCCTATCTCCAATTTTGATATCATTTTTCGGGGATTTAAGAAAATCTTACTTTGGTGTACCCTGACCCATGTTAAAGGTAATTGCGCTGTTAGTAATAATGATAGAAACTTCGCTTAGGCCTTTATTTTTAGAAGAAATGCTAAATAATAAATAAATTTGATATCTTTTCTCATTCATAAATATTCAGTTTTTAGGCTGTTCCATTTCTCCTTACTTACTTTACTTTTGATGGCGCTCACAGCCCAGGATGGGCTTCGGCCTCAACTAACAAGCCCCTCCAGCCAGCTCTGTCCCTAGCTAGCCGCTTCCAGTTGCGCACACCGAGTGCTTTGATGTCGTCATTCACTTGTTTGCGCCACCTGTTACGGGTTCTTCCTCTGCTGCGTACCCTATCGGGGTTGGATTCGAAGACTCGTCGGGCAGGTGCGTTGCTGTCCATACGCTCCACGTGCCCCAGCCATCTCAGCCGCTGTATTTTCAGCTTTTTGACCAGGTCAACGTCGCTATATAACCCGTATAGCTCGTCGTTGAATCTTCTCTTCCATACTCCTTCGATACACACCGGACCGAAAATCACACGAAGAATCTTCCTCTCAAAGCACCCTAGCAGATTTTTATCCGAATCTTTCAGTGTCCGTGCTTCAGCAGGACCATATACTTCGTCTTGTCCTCATTAACCGCCAATCCCATTCTAGCCGCCTCCGATTCAATGCTCGCAAATGCCCCTGCCACAGCTCGCTTCGTTCTGCCGACAATGTCTATGTCATCCGCATATGCAAGCAATTGAACGGACTTTTGATAGATTGTACCGCTGGTGTTGACATGTGCGTTACGTACAATGGCTTCAAGAACCATGTTGAATAGGTTGCATGATAACGCGTCGCCTTGCCTCAATCCTTTCTCAACATCAAAGGAATAGGTGGTGTTCTTACCAATTTTGACGGAGCAGCGAGATTTCTCCATCGTCATCCTGCACAGGCGGGCGAGTTTGGCAGGGATGCCGAGACTCGACATGGCTCTGTATAATTCGTCCCTTTTCACGCTATCAAAAGGTGGTGTGTATCGATCTGGAATTCCCGGGATTTTTCTAAAATATGTCGGAGTGTGAACATTTGATCGACGGTTGACTTGCCTGGCCTAAAACCGCACTGATAGGGGCCGACCAGATCGTTGACAAGAGGTTTTAAGCGGTCACACAGGATAGCCGACAAGATTTTATAAGCGACGTTTAGGAGACTTATTCCTCAGTAGTGGTACATTTCAGAACATCTCCCTTTTTATGGATGGGGCATACTATACCGAGGTTCCATTCATCGGGCATACTTTCATCCGACCAAATTTTGCAGATGAGCTGGTGTATGCTCCTATCCAATTCATCTCCCGCTTATTTAAATAGTTCGGCTTGTAAGACATCCGCACCAGCAGCCTTGTACGACTTAAGCTTGGATATCGCCAGCCGTACTTCGGTTAGGTCGGGTGGACGGAACTCTTGGCCATCATCGTGCATGTTGAATGGAGCGTTCTGCCTATTAGCGGCATCTTGGCTGTCTTTGCAATTAAGCAGTCTAGAGAAGTGTTCTTTCCAGATCCTCAGCACTGACTGTGTGTCTACTACCATATTCCCACTCTCATCTCGGCAGGCTTCCGTTCTAGCCTTGAATCCTTGGGTGGATCGCTTCACCCTCTGATAAAATTTTCGAACATCTCCCCTACCGCTGCAACCCTCAATAGACTCTACCGCCCGCTTCTCGTGCTCTCTCTTTTTCCTCCTGAGAAGTCTGTGTTCCTCTTTTCGTTTCAGCCCGTAGAGCTCCCGGGCTACTACAATTACCTCCGTCTTTAATAAAAATTCTTTTTTCTTTTCTTTCTTCCAGAAAATTCTGCGTACAAATGGACAACTGCAAATCACAAGTGAAGAACATCAAAGCCGGAGTTGCCCAAGGTTCGTAGCTAGGCCCCTTCCTCTACAACCTGTTGACATCTGACCAACCATTGCCATGTGGATGCCAAAATCTCCTGTATACTGATGACTCCCTTACGTATGCCGCCTCGATGTCTCTGGCAGCTTTATGAAAAGTTGAGCACCACGTCAATAGACTCTACGCCTTCTACAAGAAATGGGGCATCCGGATAAACACCTCCAAATCGGAGCTTGTGTGTTTCAGGAGACCCAGTAGAGGTAGTTGCAGCGTAGCCAAGTGCAGAAGTCTGGTTCTGAAACTTCCGGACGGATCTACAATAGCAGCCAAAAAGAACGTGAAGTACCTAGACATCCACTTCAACGAGTTGTTAAGGTTCAACCCGCACTCACGAAACGTCCTCAAAAAAGCCAACTGGGCCTTTCACCGACTCCACCCATTGATGAGACGCAGAAACGGACAAAGCCAGAAGACGAAGATACTTATGTACAAGCAGCTCATGCGGCCTGTAATCAGCTATTCATTCCCTGTCTGGTTCTCCATCTCGAAGACGGCCATGAAAGAACTTCAAATGTTCGAAAGAAAGTTACTAAGGATTTGTACCGGACTACATTTTGATCGGCAGCGAATGAGACATCACAGCAACGAGCGCCTTTACACAGAAGCTAACATCATCCCCCTGGACAGGTTCCTACTGCTTCAAGCAAAGAAGCTTGTAGAACTCACTAGCAGGCACCCAAATAAACTGATGAGAAGAATGGCCACTCAGCAGCGACACCCCAAGCCGAGATACCTCAGTACGATGGAATTCCTGGTTGACAACATCATCACGGACAACGAGCTAGTAGTTTTGTTTTACGCTGACACCCATCTCCCCACCACAACCACAAGTTGACAACGGGGACGGAACACCCCGACGACAATAAAGTCAGCCGACTTTTCCATTTAATTTTTTGACATGTATTTTATATTTGATAGTAGTAGCCCGTAGCGTAATGGTTAGTGCGTTCGACTGTCACGCTGGAGGTTCTGGGTTCGCTTCCCAGCCTCGTCCACCTAAAAACTAAAAAGTTTCCTTCAGTGCTACTACCTCTTGCGAGGAATTGACAAATCATCCAAGAGTATCACTTGGCACGAATAAGTGCTTCTCGTGTAGCCGTTCGGATTCGGCATAAAATTGTAGATCCCTTCCATCCCTGTCGACAGGCGCACACAGGAATGGTTGCGAGTTGTAAGTCACTAGGCCCTGGTTCTTTTCGAGCCGTTGTGCCACCCAATTTATTATTTTTATTTTATTTTATATTTGATAATCCTTTAAACTTAAGACAAAGTATAAGATTAGACCCCCTATGTGCCAATAAATGTATAATATCATCGTATCTAACTAGTTATTATAAGTCAAATTGTAAATATTATTTTGTTCAATAAATATACCTATATATCTATCATTTGAACACCTGTTATAACTGTTTTAGTTCACACATAAAATAAAAATTATAGATAACCACACATATGATTTTTTATTCATAGCCATTAGTGCGCTAAGCAAAAAACAACCTTTTTATTAAATTTCACCTGCCGCTGGTTTTCCAAATTATCATAAAATGTATGGATTTTTCGCCAAACTTGTGAGTGACTTTTATTTTTAGTATTATTACGTACATTCAACAAAAATTTATAAACCTCACGTTGATTACGCATTTTTTGGAGAAAATTGACACCAAAGTCAAGAAATGAGCATGGGCAGGAAAAATGGAACAAGAATATCTTAAGACTGAGAAAAGATATCAAATTTATTTAAACGTAGTTACAAAAACTGGTGTTTCTTCTGAAAATTAAGGCCTAAGCGAAGTTTCTATCATTATTACTAACAGCGCAATTACCGTTAACATGGGTCAGGGTACACCAAAGCAAGACTTTTTTTTTAAATCCCCGATAAATGATATCAAAATTGGAAAAAGGCCCTTACTGTAAAACTATTTTTTTCTTAGAATACACCCAAGAATCATGCCCTAAAATACTCGATGCGAACTCGAAAATATCTACTTACCAGTATTAATTTTTTCCTCAAATTTTAATATAAGAAACTTCAAACCTGTATGCTTTTTTAAGTCCTCTTAAATAATTTCCTATTTTCACGAAGGTAAGAACTGTGTTCACCATCTTGAGAGTAGATCTTTTTTACGCGCGATGCAAATTTAAAACAAAATTGAGAATGTTGAGTTGTACTAAACTACTATAAACAGCACTACGTTTAGCAATGGAAATTCGAAATTCTTCCACCTAACACGGCTGAAGGAGCAGACACCATGAGTCTGACTTAGATTAATATTTCAGCATTGTTCCATCATATGATCCAGCTACTCGCCCCTTTACAACACCCCAACACGTTCAAATGTGCAGAAAAAACCTCAAAAATAAGAAATCCTCAGGAATTGATGGAATATCTAACTTTATCTTGCGAAAAAGCACCAACTCACTCGATGTGATACTGTCATCTGTCTTTAACCATTGCATTAATAATGGCTACTTTCCTTCAGCTTGGAAAGTAGCAAAATTGTTACCGATGGCTAAAACTAGATCTACTACAGAAATAAAAGACTTTCGACCTATATCATTGCTTTCCAACATTGGAAAACTTTTTGAAAAAATATTAGTTGAACCAGTGAATATTTTTTGTGAGGATAGAAACATTATTCCTCAAACACAATTTGGTTTTAGAAAAGAACATTCAACGGAACATGCAACACTCCTTTTTTGCAATAAAATAGTTCAAAACCTGAGGTCTAAAAAATGTACGATTTCTCTAAATATAGACATTGCAAAGGCATTTGACTCGCTTTGGCATAAAGGGATGGTTTATAAACTATTAAAACTTAATTTTCCTAGGTGGCTAGTGCGAATTATCCAAAACTTTCTTGAGAATCGATTCTCATCCATATTTGTTAAATCTGAACAATCAGATCCTTTCGAAATACTGTCGGGAATACCCCAAGGATCAATTTTGGGGCCAATTTTATTTAATATATATTTGTATGATTTTCCGTTTGGTTACTTCGATCAAGAACCTAATGGAATTTTGTTCGCAGACGACACAGTCATAATAGCCAGTGACGTGAGACCCCAAAAAGCTTTGAGTAAAATTGAAGCAAAAATACCCTTTCTAATTGGCTATTTTCAAAAGTGGGGTTTAAACATAAACACTGAAAAATGTAGTTTAACATGTTTCAGAAACTCTAGTGGAAAAGGCCATCGTATGGCAGTAAAAGAGAGTAAGAGCCTTTCATTAAAAATTAATAATATACCCATTCCATTGCGATGTGAAATGAAATATTTAGGTATTCACTTCCATAATAGATTCCTTTTCAACAAACACGCCCGAAAGATGTTAAGTAAAGCCAAATTTGTTACTGCTCTACTTAAACCAGTATTGCATGCAAAACGAATGCCAAAAAGTACGAAAGTTCTAGTCTATAAAACCTTTATTTGCCCGATTTTGGCCTACGGGTTTTTCTCCTGGTTTACGATTTCGCCCACAATAGCTAAGGAGCTTGAAAAATTTGAGAGGAAAATCCTAAGATTCTGCTGTGGCAAATTTAGAAGAGCTAATAAAAAATATTTTGCAAATAAAATAATCTATGAAGATTGCAAAACTACACCGCTCCTCCAATATTTAACAAACCTTGCTAAAATCAAACTAAAACGCACTCAACATCATCCAAACTCATATATCAGATCCTTATTTGATTCAAACCTAACAGACAGCTTAGAAGACAATTATTACCTTTCACCATATAATATATTGAATGAGAGATCAATACCACTTATAGAGCCTGACACTAACAGAGACTGCTTGATACCATTTTTCGAAAAAGCGTTATGCTCCAACTTAAGAGGATAAACATCTTAGTTTCTCATGTTTTCTTTCTAAATTGTAATCACTCGCATTATAATAAATTTTATCCATATAAGAAATATAAAGTTTTGTGATTATAAAACATTAAAAAAATGAATTATAACCTATTAAGCTGAATAGCATGTTGGCCATCTTTTGTTTTGTCCTTTTGTGTTAGATTTCTAGTCATAGTTTAAGATACAATATACAAAATTGAACGTACGCCGGGAGCAAGCGTACTCCCAAAATTTGCTTAACACCTAAGTTTCCCTTAATTAATTGTTTAAATATTATATAACAACAATATTTCCTAAACTTGCTTTGTCTGGCATATTTGTAAGCCGACTTCATAATAATTACTTACAAGATTTATATATTGTATACATAAGAAAATTTTGTTTCAAAAGTCTCAATAAAGAATTGAATTGAATTGAATCAGAATTCACATCACAAAAATTATTTTTTTTTTTTTTTCTTTTGAACAAATTTCGAACGAAGTAAGGACTTCGAGTGTTATGGCTTAGAAATAAAAATGCCTTTTCTTACTAATAAATACCTTCCCTATCTATAAGAATCAAAAGACTGCTTTAAAATTTCATTTTTGTTGCATACATTTGTATTATTGTTATTTAAGTATACCTAAGATACTTTTGCGCAATTGCATCTATATTTTTCGGTAACATCTTTAAGCTTTAGATTCTTCCTGGAAGATTCACCCACGAGTAGATGATGGTTATGCAATTCAGAGTCTATAGACAAACTCTCAGTCTCGTTTTGAAAATGCTGACATTTATCTAATGTGTGACTATTACCAGATCTTAAATAAGAAAACCCAGACAAAAACTTACAATCTTTATAGACAGATACAAATGTAGTTAGTCGTCGAAGAACTTGGTTGTGGGCAGACAGGCCTAGACTAACTTCCACACAAGTAGCAGCAGGTGTTAATTTTTTGTAGACTGTTTTCACCTGTTCGAGATTATTTCGATGTGGTGATTTTTTATTTCGGATCGATAACTCTGGTAGTCTTGTATAAAGGCGACCAGCAAGAGTGGATATTATTATTTGGAAACCGAATATAATCTAAAGGAAGTGAGTTAAGTTAGCATATATGATTTTACGACACTATTTAATATGATTTGATATGTTTATGGTGCTTATGCAATATACCTACTATCGCCATCCTAGTTATTGCAATTAATTTGTTTGTCAATATGCACGGAGTACATTTTGTAGATACTCGTATTTTTGTGTATATTAATTACTGATGCAAAATACTTGAGGCTGTGAACAAGACTTTTGAATTGAATTAAATCTTATTGCATGGCGATTTGTCATTTTTGGACTTTTTATTAATTTATCTATTTTAAATTATGTCATTCAAAGCGATTGCAGAAGCAAATAAATCAATGGAAATTAAAACAACATTACTACATATTTATGTTGAGGTTTCTCGGTTGAAATGTGTAAGCTTGGATGAATAAGAGTAGATGTTAGTCCATATTGAGGGACCAGAAGATAAATGTTCGCTGAGAAAAAAGTTGCTAATCTTATTTAGGTCTGAAGCTACTGATCGCTGATCAACAATATTTGAGGTCGAACCGAACATAATCCGATTAAAACTACTCGCATGACGATACCGAGACGAGACTGCCTCTTAAGCATACGAGACGAGACCGAAACGAGACTGCCTTCTAAGCAACCGAGACGAGACCGAGATGAGACTGCATATTTGGGCCGAAATTTACAGAGAGTTTAATAAATTGAAAAACCCAATTTCATTTAAATATTTATTTTCTTCTGCACATATTCAAACAATATGGGAAACAAATTACATTTTGACGTATCGAAAATATTTCGTTCCAATAATCCACAAGTTGTCCGGAAATCGTATTTTTCGGAGACGAGACCGCGACGAGACTGCAAATTTAAATTTTCTCGCAAAAAAGGCGATACTGAGACTGAGACTGAGACTGAGACTGAGACTGAGACTGAGACTGAGACTGAGACTGAGACTGAGACTGAGACTGAGACTGAGACTGAGACTGAGACCAAGACGATACTTATTTATACGAGACCGACACGAGATCGAGACGAGACTGAAAATTTTCAATTTTAACGAGACCAAGACGAGACTTACAAAAGTCATAATCATAATCGATAATAATCGAATTAAATTTGCTGATTGAAAATTGAAGAAGCATCGTCATTAGGACCAACTGCGAACAACCGTTTTTTAACGTACTATGTTCTATCTATGGAAATGAAAACACGTTAATTTGTTTTGAGGGATACCATTTACCATGGTGAATACATAACATAATTATTCTGAGAAAGTTTAAGGTTTTGAATTTGTTTTTTGGTTGCAGTTTCACAGAGAGGGTCCTCGATCGTTTTAAATAAATAATATATAACGATGATTTATGAGTCCAAAAAAGTTTGTGGGTCTCTGCATGTCACAGTGTGGCAATCCGCTCATCTAGCGAAATTAAGTTATTAGCGCTTACAAATTAATCTTTCTGATAATATTTTACTTTCTCTAAAGGGCAAGTATTGGTTTAGGTGAAAAAAAGTTTCAAGGTTTTAATCAAAACTAAAATTACGATCACAGATAATTCCAAAAAAGTGATTTTGGATAAGACGTCAATTGGTCTGATGCTTTGTGCGTCCTGATGACTGTACATTGAGCTATGTAGAGCCTTAAAAATGAACAGATTTACGTCAAATTTGTTTTGAAGCATTTATGTTATTCCCTAGAGGAATTATTCCAATTTTGAGCTGAATCTAGAACGAGAAGTCAATCAAAAAGAATTGCATTTAAAAGCTGTATCAATAACTTTTTTTACGAAAAAATAAAATCAATGAAACAATCTTTTTTTTTATTTTTTTGTGTTTACCTATTTTCCACATTTTTACCTGCTCTATAGGGCAAGTATTGGTTTCTTGTCAAACGAAAATGTGAACGTTTTAATCAAAACTAATATTACGATGATGTAGAAGTCCAATGTGCGTCCTGATGTACATAGAGCTAGGGCCTAAACTGTTGGACGGATTTGCTTCAAATTTGGTGTGAAGTGTTTTATGTTATTCCCTAGAAATTCTAATTTTTGTTTTAGCTCCTCTGCAACGATATAGCTGCCATACAAGGATTTTGTTTTTAATCAATTTTTCTCGAAATCGACTACAACGATTTTGATTACACTCTGTACATGTGATCTCTAGACCAGATCTAATAACGTTTTTTCCAAAAAAAAAAAAATCGAATAATGGAAATAAAGTTGTGTGTTTTTTTTTAGAATGCCTTTTTTATACTTATTTACCTACATACTTTCCCACATATCCCGCCATTGGCTTGGTTTATTTCATCATTGTTGTTCGATTCTTTACTTCTAAGCTAGTCAACAAATATTGCATTTAAAATTTATATGAATAATTTTAATAATAATTTTTGTTTGTATTTTTATGTTTGTTTTAAATCAAAAAATTCGAAATAGCTATTTTAACACATTTTAATTATTTTTTCTTTAACTAAATAACGATATAAAAATATTAGCAAAAAATACTATATCCACACCGTCAATGTCTATAGTTACATTCGAGTTTTTAGCTAGTTCGTGCGGTCCAATTGTTCATATTCTTACTTGCGATGTACGATTTTTGCGATATAAGATTTTTTTATATATAAAAAATTAATTTAAAAAAAGCGCTGTAACGATTTTTGAATTTTTTTTTTTGATAAATATACATTTATTAAAAAAAATCAGATGGCATACTTTTTTTTGAGCACTATCTGTTTTAGCTATAAAAATAACTAATTTATAATAATTCATAGTAATCATTTATATTTTAAATTGTTTTTAAAACTTTTTTTTTTGTAATGATATCATAATGGTATGGAACCAATATATATGTACATTGTCTTTTTCAAGCTACGTTAAACTTGTTAGCTACGAGAGCAAGTATTGTGCGATCCAGTCGTGCCCATTTTTGATTTTTTGGATTATATCAAAAAAAATCAAAACCGTTTTTTAACATCAGTGCAAATGGTCACACTGTCCGTCTGTACAGGCTGCTAGAGCCTAAACCGGTAGACTGCTTTAATTCAAATTTGGTGTAGAGTATTTTTATTTGATGTCATAGAGACAAAAATACAACAATTTCCGTTTTATTTTACAGTTTCTGAGAAACGGCTCTAACGATTTGGGTAAACACCTCAATATGCATTTAATGTTCCATCTGCATGGCTCTATGGACTTTTTTTTTTGTTTACATTCTGCGCGCATAAAAGGGGTTATGGATACTATTAAAATGTTATTAACATAGCACGAGCGATTAGGTAAGAAGGAGAGGATTTAGAAGGAGATATACCAATGCACATTGGTTTTGAATGTTTGCATATCGAAATGAGAGGGGAAAGTTGGGCCGTGTAAAGCATTCAACATTATTAGTGTGGTGCGACTGAAGACTGTACTGCAGAGTACGTCCGAAGTTAGGCTCGAGGGTAAACTGTTGGGCATTCCTAGAAGCGCGAGTATTACGGTTGAGTTGTATGGGGAGGAATGCATCTGGCTATTTCACTAGAACAAAGATTATAAAACGGCGGTGTTCGAGAGATGTAATTGTTTTCATTATAGATCTTTCACCTTTCATTTTTAAAGCTCTCTTTTGTATTCTGTCCAATAAACTCAAGTGAGTTTTTGGAGCTCCTGCCCAAACATGGGAATTGTACTCAAGTTTTGAACGAATAAAGGTTTTGTAGATCACAGCCAGATCAGAAGGGGAGACAAATTTCTTGCATCTACGGAGAAACCTAAACCTAAACACTTAGCAGCATTTTTGGCGACGCCGACGTCAAATATGTGGTCTTTCCACAAGAGGTGACACACATACCGAGAACTGAGAGCTGTTCGGTTTCCTCGATGTAAGTGCCAATAATGGAAAGCGGCATTTGGGGTGGGTTTCGCTTTACTTGGGCAGGTAATCTTTTTAGTAAGTATATCCGCGAGCCTTCAGAACTGGGCAGTGAGGCTAACTATATCGTACAACTTTGGGCGATTGGTCCGAATCGCAATTTCTTTTGGATATGTTACAAATAAATCATTATATAGGGTGATTTACTTGAGACATAACAAGCTTATAGGTTGAGTGGAGACAAGAAAAAATCGTGTATGCGAGGGGGTTCTATATTGGATTTAAGTATTCAATGTTTTTTTAAACTTATATTAAAGATTTAAAACAAGCCATCTTGTTTTTCGAAATATTGCAAAATAAAGAAACCAACTTCCTCAAAAATTCCACCCAAAACCAATTTTTTTTTCTGTCGAAAAAACTACTTTTTATTGGTAGCTAAGGAATGTACCGAGAGTAACTCCTCCCATCCGCCATTAAAGTTATTTAATTAAATAAAAATATAAATCCTGGATTAAAACTACACGGCTAATAATTGATTTTAAAAGATCTAGATACAATCTTTATACAGAAGTTCTTTAAATTGCAATATTTTATCTTGTGCCTATCATTCGATTAATTAGGTTATGAATGATTGAAACTCCATTGCCATCTATTGAATTATACCAATTCATTAAATGTAGCCTAGTTGACTTATATTTGTGTTTATTATATTTGCTGCTATTAATCAATAACTATCATGGCATTCATTCTGACTTAAGTTGTTAAGCACCTAAGGCCAATATGTCTTGACATATTCTATGCACTACCAAGGTAATTTGTGCGGTTAAGTCAAGTCAATATTCACGAAAGTTGTCCGAACTCCCACTCTTACGATGTTTCGGCACCACTTCACCATGGCATGGGTGTGCAATGTGCATTTGCTTAACATAAATTGAATCACTGATAATAATTGATACTATTTACGATTATAATGTGCATTAACAGTATCAATTGAATATTTAATACTATTTAATTGTAATTATTCAAAATCATTTAGTTGCGTGTTTAAATATTTTGACTATTTATGTTGACGCCATGCAAATTGTTTGCGTCTGTACCATACAAATTGAGAACATAAAAAAGTATTTGTTCTTTTTTCAATTTTAAAATAAGCAAAAGCTCATGCTCTATTGAAGGTAGCTGAACTAATCTAGGTTTATATTAATTTTATTTGTGTTCCTGTGGCCACCTTAGTTTATGATAAATTGCTATTTTGGTTTAGCATTTCAAAAATATTCAAGTTTTCATCCTCCCAAACTATTACCCTTTTTCGTTTTTCATCGACACAGTTTCCATTATTCTAAAATGCATCAAGATGCAAATCACGTTTAAGTTATACAGTTCGAATTACAAGTTCCTTGAATAAATTGGAAGATCAAGTACATGATTTCGATTTTTATCATTACCACCAAAGACTATAGGAACATTCCTCTTTTGCAGGTGTTATGCGGATAGATTTTGCTCATTCACGCCGCGCCCGCCGCCGTGTAAAATAAATCTTTCGCAAGAACTAATTAATCATTTAATAGCGAGCACAATATGTATCATCGTTAAAATGTAATTGAACTAAAAAACTAGAATCTTCAGTTAGGAGGAATACAACATGAGTAAACAAGGAAGAGAAAGAGTAGGTAACTTTAAGGAGAGAACCTCTGATGGTTTGACCATCACCAGGAAGCTATAAATTATTCCACATGGATGTTATAAAGGGCAGCTTCTCGATGTGAGTATCTAAACAAGGCGTGTGCCGATGGTCATCCAATATATTTGAATTATCAATAAATTAATCAATATAAATAGGTTTTAATCGATTTAGTTTAACATGATGTGGAGCAAATGCTTTAATTGGAAACTAAAACTACTGAGTATTTTTTTTTTTTTCTTTTTTCATTATTATTTCATAATGCAACATTTAAGTCGTTAATTTTAAAGTTTTCGCAGACAAATACAAATAAAAACATTCTCATTAGGTAACTGATATTATGAATATAAATTCTCCATGCTAAATGTGATAAAAATAGCTCCAAGGAAGGAGAACATAATCGAAACTTATTGGATTCGTATAAGTTTTGGTAAAATTCCTTTATAGATTTTTGGTTAAGAATCATTCTATCCAGTGTATGGCACGGAATTAAAATGGAACTGTTGTACACTTTTTAAACTTTTTCCAGGTTGACCCGAAACTAGTTCAAAACTGGCACGAAACTTATTTACTCATAAAATTGGATTTAGTGGGACCAAACTGGCACTTAATCGGTGTGAAGCCAGCAAAAAACTATTGAATCCCTTTCCTTATAAAAGCGTTGCTCATTTTTCCTTGCGATATACGTAGTATAGGGCAAGTTTAAGATTCGTGAAAAAAAAATTCGAGATAATAATTTTCCCTTACATAACGATGATAGAGAACGTGAAAAAAGTGGGTCCCGCAATTCTGTCTGTCTGTCTGTACCTAACCCTGCAGCCTAAACGGCTGAAGCGATTTTCTTCAAATTAGGGACTTAAGGTTCTTATGGGATTCCCTAGAAGGGAAATTGAAATTTTTTTTTATCTAAAAAAATAACGGTACTTTTTATATAACGAATATACAAAAATTGATTTATTTCAAAAACGGCTCTAACGATTTTCAAATAAAAAAAATTACCATGTACTAAAATAAATATTTTGGTAGAAAAAAAAAAATTTTATAACGGTTATTAACGATACCTTTCATACAACCGAATTTTTGGTTTTCAAATTTCTCATTAACTACTACACCGATTTCAACCAAAAATTTTATACAAAAGGTCTTACAATTTTAACAACTTTGCAATAAAAATTTTCGAAAAATTAATTTTTGGATTAAAAAAAATATTGAAATTTTTTTTTTGAAAGTTCAATATCTTGAAAACGGGTGAATGATTTTTTTTTTTAAGTTTTGTGAAAAATTGTATTTTATTAAATACTTAAAGTTGGTATACCAAATTTAATTTTAAAAAATGTAGAAGATTTTTTTATATAAAATTTTAATTTAAAAAAAAAACGCTCTAACGATTTTTGATTTTTTTTTTTTCATAAATTCATATTTATTAAACAAATTAGATGGCATACTTTTTTTTGAGCTCTATCTATTTTAGCTATTAAAATAACTAATTTATAATAATTTATAATAATTCATAGTAATCATTTATATTTAAAATTGTTTTTAAAACTTTTTTTTGTAATTATATCATAATGTTAGGATCCAATAAATATGTGCACTGTCTATTTTATGCTACTTTAAAGTTGTAAGCAACGAGAGCAAGTTTTGTGCGATCCAGTCGTGCCCATTTTTACAATCGAATCAAGTGGTACATAAGTGGTGATTATAAGAAGCTAAATCTCAATTTCTGTCTGATAAATAAGTGTCATTCTAGCTTGTCTCTTATATTGGCACCTAAGTGTTACTAACTGCTGCAGAACTGAGCCTAAAGTTCCTGTAGATAACGGTGAACTGTAAAACACACCCTAAGGACTTTACCTACACACCAAACTGGAAGTGTCAAATCGCTAGAAGTAATTATAATTCAATAATACGTTTCGGTCCTGATAGCAATTGCAGTGGACCTCATCAGTTAGAGCTGTAATTGTTACCTTTCTAAGACGCAACATTTTAGTCGATGGCTACCGACGTTTATAAAATTTACAGCATAAACACACTGCAAATTATATTTTTCTAGGGGAATATTCAGACACCTAGATATAGATATAGATATTATGACCGTGGTCTGGTGAAGGTAATTTTTATGTTCTTATAAAATGAGAACTCGAAACCGATAATTTTTAATTCACAATTTTATTTATCAAATACTAAATTGATTAACAATTTATAAAGAGATTTAATTATACAATATTAAATGAAAATGTAGAAGAGCGAAAAGAAATGTTGGACTGTCGCTGAACGAAGATGAATCGGAAGTGTTGTACTTCGACATTTGATTTGACAGGTCGAATGTGTTTCGATAAGTTTGCGTTCAGGGTTTTAACATTTATAGTTTGGACGCAACACTCCTTTGCCCTTGATTGGATCAAACAGTTCCTGGATCCTTTCTGAACGTCGAGGTGTCCCAGTGTCTTCTTTTTCAGTGGGTACATCACCACTAGAATCAGATGTGTTGGGTGTTTCGCGTATCTCATGGTGACTAATCTGTTCTGTTGATCGACGTCGTACTTGATCTGAATGTCGGCGAATCGTTTGACCGTTTTCAGTACTGACCACAACTGAAACTGGACCTGTGGTCTGCGATATATGTCCAGGCATCCATCTTGGTCCTGCAGAAGTATAATTGCGATACCAAACTGGATCTTTTTCTGCGTACTTAGGCGTTTGCGAAATGTCCACCTTTGGATCCACTTGTACGGATAGGGCATCTGGGTGTAGTTTGTCAAAATAAGTCTGTGGCCTTCGGTTAAACAACAACTCAGCAGGAGATCGACCAGTGGCTGAATGCGGAGTAACATGTTGGTAACTTTCTTCAGATAGTCTTTTGTAGTACGCACCATTCGCTCCACTTGCCCATTCGTAGACGGATGAAATGGAGCTGAAAATAAATGTTTTATTAAATTATTTTCACAGAATTTTTTAAAGTCAAGAGAAGTAAATGCTGTTCCGTTGTCGGAAACAATAATATCGGGTAGACCATGGGTAGCAAAAAGTCGTCTCAAAACCGACATCGCACATGAAGAGGATGTGGCAGAAACTGGACAAACTTCTAACCACTTTGAATAAGAATCAACCACCAGAAAGAATAAGTTTCCTTTGAACGGACCAGCGAAGTCGATATGGATTCTAGACCAGGGATTCTTTGATCCTTCCCAAGTATAACCAGTCGCTGGAGAATTGTCTGGTCGTTATTGTTGACATGTAGAACATAGCTTGACAGTCTTCTCAATGTCCTCGTCAATTTTAGGCCACCACACGTAACTCCTCGCTAGTGCCTTCATCCGGACTATACCAAGATGATTTGCATGAAGGGCACTTAAAACCGACGATTGGTGAACCTTTGGAATCAAAACTCGCTGACCCCAAACCAAACATCCTTTAATATAGGAAATGTCATCTTTTCTGTTGAAGAATGTTTTGAATTCTGGCTCCACGGTATTTGGCCAACCCCTTAACGCCCAGTGTGAAACACGTGAAAGAACTTTATCCTTTTTTGTTTGTTTTGAAATGTCACTGGCTTGAATTATTGGCGTGTCTAGCATTTCTATCTTCAAAACAACTTCCTCTTCTTCTGAAGTATTAGGCAGCTGAACAGGCAAACGGCTAAATGCATCCGCATGGGCGATGTCCTTTCCAGGTTTGTAGAGAAGATCGTAATTGTATGCGTTTAAGAAGATATTCTAACGAAGCATCCTTGGAGACAAGGTGTTAGGGGTAGGCTTTGAAGAAGAAAACAATCCTAGCAAGGGCTTATGGTCCGTGAAGATTTCGAATTGTCGACCATAAAGGAAATCATGAAATTTTTTAATACTTGCTATTATAGCCAGAGCTTCCTTATCTATCTGAGCGTAGTTTCTTTCGGAATCTGAAAGGGTCCTTGAATAAAAGGAAATAGGACGTTCGGAGCCATCTGGCAGGCAATGAGCCAGAACTGAGCCAATCCCGTACGGCGAAGCATCGCAGGTCAATCTAACTGGTAATTTTAAGTCATAAGGTATGAGAACGCTGTCTGATGATAGCAAATTTTTTACCCTATCAAACGCATTTTGATGAATGGTATCCCATTTCCATATTTTTGTGTCATCCAAAAGTCTATGAAGTGGCTCTGCTAATGTTGCTTTTCCAGGAAGGAATGAATGGTAAAAATTTAGAAGTCCGAGAAAAGCCTGAAGTTCAACTTTGTTCTTTGGAGCTGGAGTGTTCCCAATAATTTCTATTTTTTCCGTTAGAGGATGAATGCCATCAGCATCAATACGAAACCCTAAGAAAGTGACTGAAGGAACATCGAAAATACACTTCTCTTTTCGTAGTCGTAAGCCATATTTTTCTAATCTTTGGAACACCTCCCGAAGAATGCTTGCCAGCTTTTCAGAATTTTCCGCTACAACTATGAGATCATCCAAATAAAACTCTACCCCTTCTACCCCTTTTAATAAATTTGACATTGTTTTTTGAAATTCCCCTGGTGCTGAAGAAATTCCGTATTGGAGACGTTTCACTTTATAGGCACCTTTAAGGGTTATGATAGTTTGTGCTTGAGCTGTCTCATCATCTACTGTCAACTGTAAGTGAGCTTGGGCAAGGTCAAGCTTAGCAAAAACTGAACCACGAGGAAGGTTTGCTATCAAGTCATGCATTGAAGGAATGGAGAAGGTATGAGGATCAAGAGCTTTATTTATTGTAGACTTATAGTCCCCACAAATACGGACGGTTCCATTTGGCTTTAACACAGGAACTATAGGCGTGGCCCATTGTGTAAAATCAACCGGTTCTAAAATGCCTTGTCCTGTGCCTTGAGAGACCATGCGGTCAATTTCTGCCTCCACCTTGGAACGAATCGCGAAAGGAATCCTCCTAGCTGGTAAATAGACTGGTTGAACGCTAGGATTCAAATGCAGAGATACCGGTGGTCCCCTATAGGTGCCAAGTTCACTGTTAAAAAGTGAATCGAATTCCTTGACAACCTCATTAACACTGGATGAAACTATTGAATTGACTCCTTGTAATGAAATTCCTAAAGGTGAACGAGATTAATTTGCTGGTCGGCTGCATTTGACATCGATGTCGTTGATTTTATCATTTGAAGACTCCGATTTGCTGACTCTGCTGCGACTGCCTTGTCCTGGGCTGTTTTGAATGTTAGATCCGTAGTTGCTTAAAGTTCCTCTTGTAGTCGAGCATCACGAAGCCCGCAGACGAAACGATCGCGTAACATGCGGTCGAGTGAGGTGGCAAAATTGCAATGACTCGCCATCCTCCGAAGGTCAGCAATGTAATCGACGATTCTTTCGTCTGGAAGCTGGTTTCTTTTAAAGAATTTAAAGAATGAAGCAATCTCCGAAGGTGGAGGTGAGAAATGGTCAGAAAGTGTTTTACAAAGTGATTCGTAGTCAAAATCTGTTACCTTATTTGGTGAAATTAAAGACTCTAAAAGGTCGAATAAAGCCGCTCCACACAGTGTTAAGAACGTGGCTCGCTTACGGTTGACATCTGTAATATTGTTTGCCTCCATGAAAATGTCCAAACGCCGCTTGTATGAGCCCCAAGAACTCTGCTTTGTGACATCGAAAGCTTCGACGTGTCCAACTGAAAATGAATTGCTCTGCATGTTTGTCGAATTGTTATGCGTGCTGGCCGATAGATTAGAATCAGAATCGCACTCGTCTGACTTATCGTTTTCGCTTTTAACTCCGGGTTCTGAATGATCGCTGAGATTAAATTTTTTCTTATGAGTCTTTGGCATCATATAATTATTGAAGATTTCTCAGCAATCCCATCGTCGTCGCCACTTTTATGTTCTTATAAAATGAGAACTCGAAACCGATAATTTTTAATTCACAATTTTATTTATCAAATACTAAATTGATTAACAATTTATAAAGAGATTTAATTATACAATATTAAATGAAAATGTAGAAGAGCGAAAAGAAATGTTGGACTGTCGCTGAACGAAGATGAATCGGAAGTGTCGTACTTCGACATTTGATTTGACAGGTCGAATGTGTTTCGATAAGTTTGCGTTCAGGGTTTTAACATTTATAGTTTGGACGCAACAGTAATAAAGAAAGAAAAAACCTAAACAATAGAAGTTACATTGTTTTTATTTTAGTGGACTATGGATGTGGGCTGTAGCCATCGACTAAAATGTTGCGTCTTAGAAAGGTAACAATTACAGCTCTAACTTATGAGGTCCACTGCAATTGTTATCAGGACCGAAACTTATCCCAACTAACATTTCAGCTTCGGTTCTGCTTAATAGAATAGACCTTAGAAGTTCCATAAGACATTTGTAAAGTTTACTTAAGCACAAAAAGGAGAATGTTTTACAAGCTAATATAGCTTGTATTGTATACGTGATTTCGGAAAATCTTCTTATAAACTTATTCGCAGATCTTTTAAAAGTAGCAGATTGTATAAAAGCCTAAAGAAGCCGCTACGAAGTTTTTACGAGCGATATTGGAAATTTGAATGACACTTCAACTTGACAGATAGCTTCGGACATGGTTGTATAAAAGTGAAAAACAAGTCTGTAAACAAAAATAAATAAAAAAAAAAAAAAAAAAGATAAATTTTTATTTTTTAATGTGATTTTTACTTCATTTTATCTGAAATCAAGTATCAAATTCAATTATTTATTAATTATAGTATTGGAAACAATTATAAAACATAAATTATATTTTTACCTCACTAGGGATCGAACTCGGGAACCCCTACGTCACAGTTCATCACTCTTACCATCTTAGATATAGTTTGGAAGATGCAAAAACTTAATCAGCCTTTTACTTTTTTAAAACTTGAAATTTTCCTTAAATAAATCTATAAAAATTTTCACACATGAACAAGATTTCTTTAACTCTCTTATACATTTCGCGTGAGGAAACAAATGTACCTAAACGATTTGCTTAGCAGTCCCCTTGCTCCATTTTCATTTCAATAGTCTTAAATTAATATCAATAGTCTTAAAATTAGCTAAGTAATAATGCATATTTTTGATAATTTTAATCCGAAAAAACACGGCCACTTAAGCACGATTAACAGAAACAAGGTAAGTTCATTAGGGGTGTGAATGTTATGTTTATCTGATGAGCATAAACCTCGTTTCTGTTTATCGTGCATTGAAGCTTATGTCTTAAACCAACGAAAAGTAGCTTTCTGAATGCTCAAAAGGACAAATCAAGTAAAATGAATTATCTTTTTCTCCACTGGTTCAATGTATTCAATATACATATATAATTATAAATGCGAATAGTTTTTTAAAAAGCTTCTTTAAAATGACATACAAATTCGAGCTTCTTTATTATAGATTGACATATTTGCCGCGTTCGGGTACGTCGCCAATATGGTATCTAGATTTGTTGGTGTTGTAGTAATGCCAAAAGAAAAAACCAGCCGACGAACCAAACAGCTGATATCAAAAAGAAATCTAAGACTATCCCAAAAATGGTCGGATCTGTTTGGATTAAGGCTCTCCCAAACCAACGCGGAACATTCGCTATGCAGGGCGAATCATTCACAATCATAAAAAATAAATGACAAATAAATAATGCTAAACAAGAAAAAATAAACTGCTGCCGGCGAATCTTCCGCGCCGCTTTCGCTGATATCTCACCTGTTTATCTTCTTGGTTTTCGTTTGGTTTGGTTACATACACGGTTTTGGTCGTTCGAAAATGTATGAGATGCTAAAGTAGATACATATGTATGCCTACCACCCGAACGTTGCCATTCTTTTATGATTCTTTAGTAAGACTTAACAAGCCGTATCGAACATATTCAATAGCTTATATTGAAAATGGTTACAGAAAACTTTTAAAGGCAGCAACTTATATACAAATTTTATGCAGCCTTTTTAAAGTGACATCTTCAATCAACTTTTGTAATATCAATTTTAGAAGCCTATTCGAGTGACAGATCGCAAACTCGGTAAGTCTTCTTTTTCTTATTTCTATTCGGCCTTAAAGAAGCAGTTATAAAGCTCGGCCGTACCGAAGCTTTATATAAAGTGAAACCTGCGGCACATCAATATTTTTAAGCTAAAAGAAGCTGAATTGTTAGTTGGGATTGGACTAAAGGTCGCTTAAATACTTTTTATTGAATTTCATTCAATACAGTCCACTTGAATAAAAACAAAAACATTGTTACTTCTTTGGTTTAGGTTTTTTCTTTCATTATTACCTTCGCCAAACCGCGGGCATAATATCTATATCTATATCTAGGTATCTGAATATAACCATGTTCCCCTAGAAAAATATAATTTGCAGTGTAACAACAACAATGTAACTTCTATTGTTTAGGTTTTTTCTTTCTTTATAAGTTATTATAATATTAATATTCAGAAGCTCGATGTGGCAAATGCCAACAAATTAAAATAAGCCTTTCGAATTGGCAGGTACTTAAGCGAAGAGCATACTTAGGTTAACTGCTCTCCTTTCCTCCTAAGTTTTGTCGATTTCACTTAAGTGAGGTGCGTACACCCATAAAACAGATGATTAGAAAAACTCAAGTGAAGTCCACCCATAATACATTTAAGTGAGCAAAATTTAGTTTTTTTGTTTTCAATTTAAGTAAGTTATTGCTCATATAATACACTTAAGTAAACAAAATATTGTTTTTATTTTCTTACTTGCTTATGGTGGCGATACAGTCCTTTTTGGACCAGGGCCTCATCCAACAAGCCAACTCTGTCCCTAACTAGCTGTTTTCCACTTTCACACGCCAAGTTGTTTGAGGTCCTCTTTCACTTGCCTGCGCCACTGGTTTCAATGTCTTCCTTTACTGCACCGCCCTCGGGGATGGATTCAAAGACTTTTCGGGCCAGAACATTGGTGCCCATCCGCTCTACATGACTTTATTGCCTTTTCACTTTTGTGACTAGATCGATTTTGTTGTAGATACAGTTTGTTGTTATGTATCTTCTCCGGACCGGAATGATGAGTCTTTTGAAGAGGGTCACTTTATTCGAGGGAGGACTTTACTTCACAATTGACTTCTTATCCCAAGGAAACAGCGATTGGAAAGAGTTATCCTTCGTTTGATCTCAGCGCTGCGCTGGTATGGTTTTTATTTTCAGTATTGTTAATTTTACTTAAGTGAAATGTATACCCATAATGCATAATGCACGGACGGAATACATTTTCATTTTTCTCAATTTCACTTAAATAAAGTGCGCCCATAAATCACTTAAGCAGATTGTTATATGTATGTATTGTCTTCAGTTTCGTCAAATTCACTTCAGTGAAGTACTTCTATAATCCGCTTTATTAAAGGAAATAATTTTTTTTTTTTATAGGTATATTTTCACGCTAAGAATTATTTATGAATCACGTGACTGAAGAAATTTCGAAAACTGCGTTGAAGCGATTGCTTTGAAGCGAAACTGCGTATGATGAGACCGTGAATGAAACAGCTGGGGCATTCAAATTTAAGATCTAGTAAAAACTTTAATATTTGGTATTTGTTTTGTCGGGCCAATCCGAAACTAGACTTTCAAAATAAGTTAAGTTTTTTGTTGCTGCCGTAATTCAGTCCAGGTTCCGAACTGAAGTTTTCATTAAGTTCCTACTGTTATTAAATAAATAAATAAATTGGGTGGCGCAACGGCTTGTACAGCCAAGGCCTAGTGACTAACAACTCACAACCATTTATGTGTGCTCGCGTGTCGACGGGGATGAAAGGGACCTACAATTTTATGCCGAATCCAAACGGCTAGACGAGAAACACTTATTCATGAAAAGTGATTCTCTTGGAGGATTTGTCAATTCTTCGCAAGAGGCAGTAGCCTGAGCTACGGGCTACTACAACAGTTTGCAAATTGCTGGAAAAAGTGCTAAGGTTCTTTCTAGTTTGGACAGTTTGGACAGGGGCCCCAGTAAGTTTTGAGTAGGGAAAGTCTAGACGAGGATAACTTGTCAGATACTTGGCAAGCCCTTACTGGATTTCAGTACGAAAAATATAGACCAGGGAAACTTCTCAAACCCTCGTGAGGTCCTCCCTAGTGAAAACTTGTTGAACATGTTTCGGTACCCCACCAAAAATTTTATAAGCACTATGCAATTTCAGTATCATACGACACTTTTTCTCTCTTTGCTTTGTGTTCTTTTTTATATCACACATTTTACTATGACATCTGTAAGAACCTGTTGTTGTTCTACCTTAAAAGAAAGTACATTAAATCTTGTTCTATTCTGTATCTATTTGTAACATTAGAGTATGAAACTTATTGAATTTTTGAATAGCGAGATAGCCCAGTGGATAGCGCAGTGGACTAACAAGCAGAAGATCGAGGGATCAAATCCCACATAAGCCCACAGTACACACAGTATCTAAGGTATTATCAGGCGCACCTTTCCAAATTTCAAGATGGCTGCCCTTTGTGTAAGTACACAGTAAACAAAAAACTAATTTGTTTGTGATTGTTTGAAATTTAATTTTTTTACTGTTGATTTTGACAACATGCGCAGAACTGAACAAAAATGAACATGCTAATTATATTACCTGTAATATATATATCTTGACATTTGCCAACTTTTGTTTATTTTTTCCGACGCAAAAAGGTTCATAATCGCCAAGGTCAAATGGTTCATAATCGCCAAGGCCCTTGTTCTAGCCTTTTCTAACCCTTTCTAGCCCCTTGCCATAATCTATGTTAGACTCTCTAGTGCCTTATCGAAAACTGGATTGTTTTTCTGCGCGGGTTGTTCTTAAAATTTTAAATTGTTAATTAATAAAAAAAAAATAAAACAAATGTTTTTGCAGAAATCTAAATAGTTCTCGTTAATATAGGAGATAAAGTAAAAATAATGATTTTCCTACATATCAAGATGGATTTTATCTAGCTTACAGACATTTAATTCATTGGAACATTCAAGGTCATAAAGTGGACTTTTCGGCCCTGTTAGGACTCGTTACCTTTAAAAGAACAGTGAATTTTTTTTCCATTATTCGATGTCTCTTAAGCACAGTTTTGTAATGTTGAGTTTAAAATTTTACTCGAATAAACTCACCAAACTCAAATAGTTAACTCGGGTTTAACTCTGAAACTCGGATGATCTCCCAATGAAAAACTGGGCCTTAGACGTCTGAAACTTATGCCTATGCCAATTAACTTTGCATTTCTTATAGACTCACTAGATATTCACACCACACGCAGCCTCACATTCCAACCACCAACAACACAATTATGTCCTTAAAAGGCTTTGAGATAACTTTTTCCATGAATAATTTCGAAAACGTTTCCATTACCAATGTCTGTTCTATTCCTATAAATGCAGGTATTACAAAAAGAAAACCATCATCATCGACTTAACTTTTTTTTCTAAATCAAACAAGATAAAGACCCGTATGTGATCAAGTTCACGACATTGTAACCATGGGATATAGATTTCTTCAATCTCAACGCCTGATTGCATAAACAGCATCCCATCCCATTCCATATAGATTCAATAACAACTGCACTGGCCACTCAGCAGGAAATCAAAATAGTCCCAACTTATTTCCTTACCCTACCGCATACAACGGCCAACGCAAACAGACACATTTTTGTTGAATCCAATTGGAGGCTCCCAAAACCTGATCTGTATCTGGATCCTTTTAAGGTATCAGGTTTTCAAGCATACTAGAACCTTTCTAATATGCTCTCAGTTAACGATGTCGGTTTTGTGTTGTTGTGTTCTTGCTGCGCCAATTGATAAGCACAGATTGCTTGGTCATTTTAACAAACCCACAACCACATCCAGGCCAGATCCAGACCCAGACTTCAAACTGTACTCTGGTGATGCTTTTAGTTTAGATATTGTATCTTTACCATACCATACCATACCGTACCCGTACCCTACCCGTACAACAACAACACCGGCGAAGTTATCTAAATCAGTTCTCTGACTAATGCATCGCGATTAGGATCCATAAATGATAGCGGAACAGAAGAAGTACACGCACAATACCGTTGGACAGATTCCTATTTGGCTTCGTTCGGCGCGACGTCCATCGCGGTTGCTAAGAAGAAATCTTGTTGGTGTTTCTCAAACTTGACAGGCGCAACTTGATTGGCGTGTAGCTTCGACTGACTCTGACTTGAGTTTGGATTTGGGCAAAAGATAGCTACAGATGAGAGAGTTTAAGCCTTTCTCATGGCAGTTAAGTAGATGAGATTGCAAGAGGAAGAACCTTAACTTAAGTACCTTTACCTAGCTTCTTGCTTGATATCAAGCTGGAACAGGCTTAGTTCCAATTTGGACGTTTTAACAAATTGGTTTTGTTAAGTGATGTGGATAAGCATCATTTAACCAAATAAAGTAGTGCCTTTAATTGATGTTACGCACAATTAGGTATCATAATATTGATTTGACATATCAATTGGGTCACCGCTCAGGTCAGATGGCGATTATGAAAAGATTGAATAGGAAAATATGAATCAGTATAAAAATGGGGAATTTAATTCTTTTTTTTTGTTGATGTGTCATCACGAGGCATGCCAACAAAAATCGAAGGATCTTCCGCTGTTGTTCTCCTCAATTTCTTCACCTTTAGATATGGTAATCAAAAGGTAAGTTGATTTGAGAGATATTTTTTGTACCTACTCCTACATATTTTGTTAACATTTAGCGTCTAGGGTTTGAAACACTTGTGACATAGGAGACGCTTTTCTGTGTTGATGATGTCGAAACGGACCACTTCATTTGGGTTTCCTTCCGTTTGAATCACAGGCTTGTTTCCGATCGCAACAGGGAATCCACAACAAAATTTCTTAATTCTACATAGTTGCGGCATTGGTGTTTCCTTCGCAAATTTTTTGCAAATGGAATTAGGTCCACATGTATTAGTTTGTGTGACGTTTGTCAAAAGTAACCGTGTGCTGACTTGGTATATCGATTTTTGAAAGTAATCTGAGTACAAGATTTTCTCCCAACCCGAATTCAGAGAAAGTTTCACTACTTGCTCCATCGCAAGCCGATACGGAATAAATTGAAACGGGTATCCATCATGTGAGCACAAGTTCCAATACTTATATCCAAAACGAATGGGTTTTTCTCTAATGCACATTTTAGCCGAATGACGTCCGTAGTAGGGTATCATTTGTTCATCTATTGAAAGGTGATGCGAAAATATTCCAAACTGCATAAATAAATCTGGGATCGATTTTACTGTTATCACAAACATGTAAATGGGACTTGATTCTTTTGAAACAATCTCGACTCATGGTATTTTTTACTATATCTATCGAAATACTAGTTGATTAGACCAATATATAAATCCAACTCCGGCACTGTATACATTCCAAACAAATACAATATTCCGGTGAATTTACGAATTTCATTGACAGCAGTTCCGAAAGTTGGATTATTTTTTTCTACATTAGCATAGACATTTGTGCTTTCAACATTAAAATTGACTATATCACTGTCAAATAATAATTCTATCATTTGCAGAGGAATAAAATGACATTTTAAAAAAACTTCAAAGGGTCATCTTTCATACTCTTTCAAGAAAAGGATAGATTCTGAATGATATAAAAAAATATTATAACTTATAAGTTTACCGATTTTGTCATAAATTGCTCGTTTGTTTTCACTTGACTAATTTTTTGGTTTTTTTGAAAATTCAACTCGATGACTTTTTAACCACTTCGGTTACTCATAATGAAGACATGTTGATTCTTTTTTAGTAGTTGAAGCGACGTTTTTGAATGATGATACATTGTTTGAATCATTTGATACAACATCAACTTCCGGTTCTTCGTATATTTTGTCTTCAGGATTTTGAGAATTTAAATCATCAAATCTGCATTCGAGCTCAATTTCGCCAGCTAATTTATTTCCTACAAAAGCTTCATATTATCATCAATTTCCTCATTATCACTATCGCATCATTTTTTGGAGCTAAAATTATAATGTTTGTTTGAACTGCAGCATCCAAATTCAAATTTATTTCCTCGTTTTCATCAGAACTCGGATTCATCAATAACTCTATGAGTTCTCTTCTAGCAGATAAAAACTTTCTGCGATACATAATATTGATTCTTTATAAAACACAGAGATAATTTTTGAAACATTTTGACACCAACTCACAGCTTATAAGTAAAAAATAAGTCGAATTCAAAAAACAGCCTTATTATTTCTATGAATAAAGTCAAGTGGGTGATAAAGGGTTTTCCAATATAGCACTCTCTAATAATTTTTTTTTTTCATAAAACTAAAATATGAATCCTTTTGTTGGACAGGATGTAATCAAAAATTATGATTATTTTTCAAACATATTTTTATTATAAGCATACACACAATATTTCAAAAAAAAAAAACCTTCAATCTCAATTAAAAACGCAGCGAACACAAAAATTGGTTTTAGGTTAAAATGCTACTGCTTTAGGCGAACTTTGCGAAAACGCAACGTAATGCTTTCATCCGCTAATACTCTCATCCGCAGGCAACTCATATAAATTACATCAGCATTGTTTCAAAATATAATTTTAACATTTATTTACCTGTAGTTGATATTATTTTGAAAAATTATAATTTTGACGATATTTTTCAAAAGTTTCAAAATCCTCCCAAAAAAATTACAAAAACTCGTATTTTTAAAGTAGTAAAATAAAACCGAAAAAATTTATCTTTATTTATCTCTCAAAATCACTTTTGAGATTTCTTTTTCACTGAATAAAGAACAATAAAACAATCATAATAGCCCAGGCGCTTTGTGCAAAAATCCTAAATTTTGATACCTTAAGGTTTGGAATTATGATGAAATTAAGGTATACAAAAATTTAGGTATACATTAAAAAATATATATTAATATTTAAGAAAATTTTAAAATACCTCAAACGATGCAGAATTGAATTTAGAACAAGCAAGTAAACATTTTATTTTATTATGTACCGTTAAGTCTGTCAATTTTTTATAAAAACTTGAAAAAGTGATCATTTTAAAACAATTTTGTACAGTATTTACTGTTAAAACGGAATTGTAAACAAAATATAACAAAATAAATAAACACTTTTTTTCACTGTTAAATTGAACATTGTTTGAGATATTTTTTAAATGTTTCATGTAGATATATCTTGAATAATTACAATAAAATAGGTAAGGAACCATGAACAAAAATATAAAAGTTTCAAATGACACAAAAAAAATATATAACGGTAAATTTCAGAAAGCTCAAATAAATTCAAATGATTCAAAATTTATTAAAGCATAAAATAGAGTACATTTATTTTTATATTACGACCTTAAATTTAAAAAATTTTATAGTAAGCGTTGAAAAAGTGAAAATTTAAACTGAATTTTTGCACTTTTTACAAAAAAATATATCGGCCCATCCAAAAAACTTGAAAAATAAAAAAAAAAAATATATCGGCGCATCCAAAAATCTTGAAAAATACATCAGACTACGCGAAATTATATTTAACATAAGATAAAAGAATTTTGTAAAAAGTGTCTAATAATTGGTAAACATTTTAAAAGGTTGAAGCAGTAAAAATTTTGCAATTTTGTTTACAGTTCTTATCGTTCCAATTTAACAGTCAAAGGATTTTTATAAAAACAAAAGGAATTTAATTTGTTTATTATTCGATTTCCCATTATTTAAAATATGTGGTTATGGATAAAATATTCACGTTCTCAAAATATTTTAAATTTATTCAATTTATGAAAAAAAAAATAATTCGGTACATTTTTTAAACTTCGAAGCCATCTTTAATTATGCGGCAATAAATGGTTCCTAAGATTGTATGTTAACTTGTTTTATTAAGAAGCATTAAAATTGTCAAATTTGTATACAAATATAAGAAAATATTTTTTTTTTAATTTTTTTAAGTGTTTCTTGTTAAAATGGAGTATTTAACGGAACCCAATTAAACTTAATGCAGTATAAGTTTATTTTTGAATTATATTTTCCGTCGTATGTGATATTACAAAAGTTTGTAATACGCACTATTTAGAAAATTTTTAATTTAATCCATCAAGAAACGTGGTACAAAATATTTGAGTTCTGACTAAAAAAAAGAAAAAAAAAATACAACGGTACATTTCACAAAGATTCAAAATATCTCAAATGATGACCAATTTAACTCAGTTTAAGAAAATGTAATACCTTTTTTTCATAAAGAACCATAAAGTTAAAAAAATTGTTTTTGAAATTTGAAAAAAGAAAATATTCATTTTTCTTACAATATTTACTATCGAAATTGAATAGCTGTCGGTACTGAATAACACTTAAAAAAATATTTTAGTTTGCGTCTTTTAAGATATTTTGCATGTTCCTTCTGCGAACATTTCTGAAAAAAAAATAAGTTATTCGAAGAAAACAATGAAAAAGGACATACTTCAGTTATACATAGATTTTTATCAATATTTTATTTGCTAATGTGCTAGTTTTTTGTTTCTAGATACATTATAGATAATTTAATTTAAATTTTTTATAAGACTAATAATGTTTAACATTTATTAGTCTTATACAAAAATTTGAATTAAAACTCATTGGCATCTACTTCATTCAGATGGCCTTCTTCGCCAATGGTATTATTGCAGGCTGTTCCCTGGCAGGTTCCACACGTCACTGAACATAACATTCCTGATCGCCTATATTCGCATCTTGTTGTACATTGTGTCCGACAGAGACAGTTACAAGATATTAATTTAAGTAGACGTTCTGGAGCCGGTGGGCGATCTGTTGTAACAGGAACTAATCCGCTTTTGACGGATTTCCACCCCAAATCGGTTCGTTCCAAAGCATTTCCCAGCCAAGCTTTGTACTTGATGATATACGCGATATGAATGCTGATCTGTAGCACTCTGTATAAGGCTACGGTAAAACCAAACTAAACCAACATCTATTACGAAGTTTATTTGACAAAAAATTGAGATAGTATCCAAAGATATAGCCATTTTAATTAAACGAAAAAATACCAAAAATTAAAAAAAAAATAACAATAAAATGCCGTTATTATTTCTTCCTCAACACCCACAGGTGGGGATATTTCTGAAAAGTCATATAATAGTTTTAGGTACAATTTAAGTAAGTATCAAACCTATAACCGAAATTAAGAGTTTTGTATGGAGGTATGTCTCTATAGGAATTTTGTGAAGAAAGGTTGCAATTAAAATTTTCTCAAACACAGTTAAATAAATTTTTGTATGTAAATCTGAAAATGAGGTTCTCTGCACAATTAAATTCTTAAAACTGGCAATTTTTTTTTTTTATTAAGTTACAATTAAACAAAACTAAACCAACCTCCATTGCGACTATTTTTCCAACTTTTTGTGTATCTGTAAAAAGTTTTTTATCATATATATATTTAATTATGTAAGAAAAAACAATTATCAATCATTTGACATACCAATCTTATTTCTAAGCCATTTTAATGAAACGAAGAATTCCTATTTTTTTTGCTCAACAGCTACACAGTCGGGGATATTTCTGAAAAGTTGTATAATAGTATGAGGTACAATGTAAGTATCAAAGCTATTACCAAAATTTAGAAACTTGTATGGAGCCATGTTTTTGTTGCCTGGACAAAAACTTTAAAAAATTATTACAAATTTCCTATGGCTGACCAGTTTCTGAAACTAGTTGACCTTTTTTGACCAATTACTGACCTTTTCGATGGCATACTTTTTGTGCGAATATCCCATAGTTGAGGTGCTAAAGGTTAGGAGCCCTGAAGTTGTTTGTTTATTTTGACATTTTGTGTTGCCACTTGGAAATAAATTTTTTGAACAAAATTGAAAATAAAAAGGACCAAAACGAGTAAAAAGTGACCAAAAAAATTAAAATCTGAAAACTCAATAGCACACAGAAAATTAAAGTTAGCCATATTTTTCTCATTTATGTATTATCATAAATAATTAATTAGAAATTAACAAAAATAAATAAACAAAAAGGTACAACATAATTCACAAAATTACTTTAAGGGCAATGTGATCACCCCTTCTGCATAATAAAGTTTAGACCGCACAAGGTGAAACTGCACTGCAGCGAAACTGCGATTTACAATAATTTGTATGAAATTTTATGAAGTTTCGTTGCCGCTTACAATTTCATGCAAATAATGTTTTGCCGCGTCCCGTCGCGTCGTGAAGTGTAGTTCCGCTGCAGTTGTGTGTATTCTAACCTTAAAAAACATAAATAAATAAACATAAAGGTTTATTTACTAAATCACGTTTGTTCACAGCATTTTACATTAAATTCACAATATTTTTTTATATCAATAAATACGAAATTGCGTATAGTTAAATTAAATCTACTAAAATTTACACAAATAGGGGCGTATTCATAGTCATTTTAGAGATGGTTCTAAGTTAAACATAGGTTTAGTTGAATTTTCGGACGTTTATTTTATTTTTTTAAGTTCATAATTTCAAAATATTTGAAGCTATTTGTGTAGTATTATACCAAGTTTATTATCTTATACAAATATTAAACCAACAATCTGTAATTAAAATCGGTCTGTATTCCTTGAGCCAAAATTGTCTTAAACTGTAGTTTAGTTAAACCTGGATCTATCAGCGAATATGAATATGCCCCATAATATCTACTTATTTAAAAAAAAAAGGTTTCTGCCGACCAAACGCTATGTCACATGTTTTTTATCCTGAAGCTCTTTGGACAACATAATATTAATAATGGTGTCAAAGTTAAGTCTGTTTCTTAACTTAGGTTTAAATAAACTTTCTTTCAGCAGCAGCTGAGCTGTGTGGTAACGAAAATAACAAACCTTTAGCAATGTTGTTTTAATTTTACAAGAAAGATTTATTAATATATCTTATTACTTGTCTATCCATTTTGTATGTTTTATTTTCAACAAGAACCAACAAAACCAACAAGCGAAATAGACGGAGACACTTAAACCCAAAAATATTTCAATCTTTCCATCTGTCAATAAATTGTCAAATGAAGTGGTCGTGGATGGGTTATGCAGTGCGTTCAATTTAATACATGCAACGTTTACATAGGAGATGAAAAAAAAATTGCACTTCATTTTGAGAAAATGAAAATTAAAAGTCGAGTTTTTTTTTCATAATTCTTCTTCAAAAAAAGTGGCCAGATGGATAACAAAATGACCAAGTGTAAAAAAAATGACCAAATTTGGTTATAAATGACCAACGTGGCAATCGTGTCTATAGATAATTAATTTTCTTACGTTACGTTGCGGTGGATTCCACTTTAGTTAGAAGGTTGTAACGTGTTTAAAATTATGAAAATATTAGACGAGGGTCCGCAAATAAACGACAAGGTTAATTAGAGCTGGTTTTATTCCTTAAACGATTTTAAAATTTTGCGCTATATCTTTCAAGAGCCCCTGAGCTGAACTTTGTTTTTTAAAATCCTCATCACACCTCCTGTACAATTTGGACAACACAATATTCCTCGGAGAATACTTTCTTACGCCAATTTATAACTTCAGCAAAATTTTTTTCTTTCTTGAATCTTTGTTTAGTTGACTTCTGATATCTATATCCTCTACCATGGTCTTTACTTTATCACCACACATAAATAACATCTAAACTTCCAGCCGCTAGACTAGCAATCTTAACCGGATTTACATTTTTATTTTGTTTTCGTTTTTCCCTCGCTCCATCAGTTTATACGACATTCTTATACAAAATTCTAAAGCATTTGCAATGTTGGTTGGTTGTGTGTGATGAAAGAATTGAACAAAATTTGTGATCCACAACGAATTCATAATGTGGGAGTCGTTGGAATTCATTTAAATCCAAATAAATCAAGTTCTCGGTTCATGCGGAATGTGTATACAAATAAAATGAAGTAGCCAAGCGAGAAGAAGTCCTCGCCGCATATCTTTATAGTAGGTATACCTACTAAATATTGTAATTGTAAATTCAAAATGTTGCATCCAAGATAATGCTTGTTATAAAGTGGCAAAGTACATTTCAAAAATTCTTTTGCTGATTGAAATCTAGATATAGATTTTGTGGTAAGAGCCTGACATGTGAAGGAATTATATATAAAATGTCAGAACTAGTTAAAGTCCCGTGAGCACTCAACGCAAGAGCAAGTAAAGAGCGTGTACAACAAATTATTCGAATAATCAGAATTTACTTCCAGGATTTAAAAAATTAGGTTTATTGGATTCTAATCGAAAGCTGGGTTCATATTATGAAATCAACAAAATTTGTGAACAAAGAACGTGTTTGTCAAACAGAGAGTACACACTACCAAACGTGAACAGGTAAAATAATGTGTACACCGCTTAAGTACCTATACCTAAATAGGGCTGCGGAAAAACCAGTTATGGTGGCTGAAAGCAATAGCTTTTCTTTCGAGAGTCAATTTTGGCATGATGTCTGTAAGTGCCTGTCCACATTGGATTTTTAATGCTTGGTGTTAACATGTTCGTTGTGTCCATATGATAAAGAGTAAATCCTCCCAGTTCGATCTACCCATCCCTATATCCCACCCTTGAAATCTATCTATCTTTCACTCACACAATAAAAAATCTATCATGTTGAATCCGAGAATATTGTTTGAAAGTGGCGCATCGGTGCAATTTGGGTGGAATCTACCCATCTCTTTTTCACTCACATAAAATCTACCTCTCTCACAGGTTGCACCTAGCATTAAAAATCCAATGTGGACAGGCACTAAAGTAGGCTGTGACATTATCATATATATTATTTCTGTTGTCAAACTCCTTTTTTCTCATTTATCAAATAGTCCACTAAAATAGGTATCACTGAATAGGAATTTACGCACTCATGACATTGCACAAAAACTTTATGTTATTGACAACTGAAGGCAGTGCTCTGGCGGCAAACCCTTGAACTTGGATGTATACACTAGATGACAGAAACTGTCATCAAAAGTATGTGATTTGAGAAGTGTTGATTAAAAATTATAATTATAAACTATTAAACAATTTAAACAATAATAAAATAAATATTTTTGTGAAGCAGAAAAGTGAACAATTTAATTTAAACAATTTTCCCATAAGAATTAAACCGTGATTTTATTAAAAAGTTTAATAAAAGTGGGTGCGATTTCGTGAGTGCTCTTGGACGTAAATAGTTTGTTTTTATTAAATAATTAAAAGACAATTAAGAACTATTTTTCTTTGTTCATCTTGTCATTAGGTGAACACAGTCAAGATCTTAACAACTAATGGCTTCAAAATTCCTGGTCCGCCGTATTATTGCTGCAGTTTTCCAATTCAAATTGCCCGGACGAAAATGTTTCCTCTTTCAGTTTACTTTGACGTGCTCGACGTTTTTCTTTTAAAAGTTCAACTTCCTTGACAACATAGGATCACCGTGGACCGGCGCGGCGTTATTGTTGGTCACAGAGAAACTGGCGTTATCGTCAAAGTCTTGTGTTATTGGTTGTCCGTGAAAATTATTGAATGTGAGTGGAGCAGCTTGTTTGCGTTCCGAAACCACCAAATCCAGTGAGTTGCTTGTTCAAACTCGAGTTGAACAACGAACCGACTTGGTTGGTCTGGAAATTGCTCAAGCCAGTGCAGTGGTCGGTGCAGCTGCTCCAAACACAGAAGTGTTCCCAAATGCTAGAAACAGGCTTTTGTCCAAATGGTCCCCCACCTGCGGTGCTGGTATTTGTTGAATGTGCCCAAAAGCAGAGGTTTGTTGAACTGAAGCACTAAAACCGCCAGGTGCTGCTGAATTCTGAGCTGCCCGAATGGTCAAATAGGCTGCGGGAGCAATCAATTCTGAAAAAAATGAGAAAATAATTAAAAACTGTATGAGTTTGTTATGTTCATTAGGTCGAGTTTCTAAATTATTAAGGACAGTGTACCTCCAAAATATCTTAAGAAATATACATTTCTTCTAAGCAGACTCTCACATTTTATAAAAAATATACATAAATAATATCCTGAACAGAATTTTGTTGGCAGTTTAATTACTTTATTACTTACGGCTGTCTATATTTGGCTTTTTTTATTTTCTTTCTTTGTGGTCTCCAGCTGATGATTTTTCAAAGCACTGCAATTAAAAATGAAGAAATAATATTAATAAAGACATCTTAGTATATTTCGTTTGAAACAAAATCAATTTTTATTAATAAATATATTATTTTACATGATAGTAAACACAGCTATGCCTTATGGCTGTCAGTGGTTACTGTATACATCCTGTTGTTTTTTTTTACCACCAGGTATCGCATTTTGACTTTTCTAGTTGTCAACACCACACTATTTTCTATAAATTTCGGAAATTTCAAATAATTCAATAAATGAAAAATTTGACATAAATAATACCTCACTTCTAAACCATTGAATGAGTGAAAGAGAAAAACATGTATTACTTCTGTAATTTAAAATTCTCTTTTTTTTCGCTGCACCTTGAGTGAGTGGGGGAGAAACATTCTTTAGTAACACCATGCATGAATGAAAGAAACATATTTATTAATTCTTTAATTTAAAATCTTAGAAAAAGAAATAGAGGAATGGGCATATCAAGGAAAAAGTAGGCCTTTTTTATAAAATACTGCGAGTGACACAAACACAAATGCATTCACACAGGGTCGGAATGGAGTGAGATAGCTAAAAATTCAAAAAGATTTTATTCTTACGTCAAATATTGTTTACAAAGAGGTTTTGTAAAACTAATATGTTCATATCAATAATAAAGGGAATTTATTTATTTTGTTCAAACATTCTATTTGAAAATTTAAAGCCTAATTGAATTTAAAGCCTAATTGAATGTTTTCGCACGGGTCTTCTGGTTTTTTATTATTTTTCTTAAGGATTTTCCCGACTTGCGACATAATATGTACAGTTTGCTGTGTAGGGTACGGGGAAGTTATTTCTTTTCCGTGAAGTTAACACCGTACCAGTTTTGATTTTTAAAAATACTCAAGTTGGGCTTTTATGTGCCTAACTTGTTTCTAAAATACTAACAAGAACTACGAAAGTAGCAAATTTTACAAATAACTTATTTTTTACTCCCTACTAAAAATATATCATATTTGGTCTGATTTGTTAAAAAGAAAATTTTGACATAATCACCAGGTTTTGAGTTCTTTAGCATTCAAATCCGTCAGAGGAATGCAGATGCTTATGTGTGTATGTACCTACGTTTTTTTCTTATCTCGTATACATTCGTAGTACGGATTCGGAGTAAAAATAACAAATTGTGCTTAGCTGTATTGTTCTGAACTACTGCTGCAAGCAGCCAAGGCCAAACGGATTTTAAAAAAAAGCATAAAGCTTCTACGACTTGAAATAACTTTTGCTTAGCGTGAAATAGCACTGCCGTTTTTGGTTTTCTTAAATATCTACTAACTTGCACTGTTTCTTTACCGAATTATTTTTAACTTGTGCCTTAAATATTAAAAAAAATTGAAATTTCGCACACGAAAAATTCGTATTCTGTTTGATTTTCTCAAAATCAAATGTTACGATATCTTGTGTTGTAATCAACTAGTGCTGTTATGTACGACATATTTGCAACTTAAGGCTCTCCCAAACCAACGCGGAACATTCGCTATGCAGGGCGAATCATTCACAATGATAACAAAAATGACAAATAAACAATGCCAAATAACAACAAAAACTGCCGGCGGCGAATGTTCCGCGCCACTTTCGCGTTGGTTTGTGGTTAGTTGGTTGGTTTTCTTAGGGCGAGGTTTAACTCACCGTAGTATTCCAAAGTTATCTTAAGTTAGAGTTGCTATGCGTCCTCTTTTTGGAGGACATGTCCTCTTTTTAACCCCGGCGCGGAACGCCCTCGAACGTTTAAAGAAGTTGTCCTCTTTTTTCCCCTAACAAGTTATTACGAAAATTAAAAAAGTCATCGAACTCTGAATTTAAAAGGAAAACATAGCCAATACAAATCTGATAGAAAACATAAAGTGAAAGATATCTTATTTTGACTCCCGTGTGTCAACCCTCTAAATTTAGTTGAACGCGCCCATTTGTTCGGCTTCTGTTATTTGTTTTTTAAGCCTTAAGCCTAGTACATACTTGTGAACCACCTCTCGAACCCATACAAATTTCACTTTTTTGTTCACCCGTGAACGTGCTAGTGAAGCTGAGTGGAGAACAAAGTGGAGAGTTTTCGTTCACGGGCAATTCACGAGCAAAATACACGTGAACCCTTGGTGAAGCTTTGACAGTTCATAAAAGAAAAAAAATTGTGTACAGTTTCAATTTGTGCGCATTCCTCATTTATTTTCTGTTTGTTCTTGGCGTAGCGTGCTTTTAGAACTTGAATCAACTTGAAAAATTAAAAAAAAATGCAACAATGGATTCTTTAATAATGAATTTACACACCACAGCATTACACAGCATTTGATGCATTGAGTTTTCAAACGTCAATCGTTCACAACGCATTCACAAGTGTTGTGTACCAGTGATTAATGTCAAACGTTTACTTTCTCCACAGGCGAATGTTCACTTCAAGAGGAAGTATGTATTAGGCTTTGAGTTGCAAAATATCAAACTTCATTTTATTTGGTGGTTCAATTTATTTACTCATATATTTCTTACAAGATCATTTTAAAACCATGCCAAAAAGAAAGTGCTTATTATGATAATCCTTCATTTAGAAAAGGAAGAAATTATTCCGAAGCAGATTGCACAGCTTGTAACTCCAAGATTTCCATTTCCAAGCAAAGGAAAATACGCGATCAATGACCCCATAACCTCTCAAATGCACTTAAATAACAGAAGATCGGGTACATCAAGAGTTTTTGAAGCTTTCATTTTGAACAAGTCAACACAAAAACATATCCAGGTACCGAGGCAATAATTGCGTTTCACACTGGTTTGTCATCTGCAATCGTTTAATTTTCTCAATTTGACCACTGAGTTAAACAAAAAAATGTTTTTCGAATCGGATTTGGGTAAAGGAATCTCATGCGTCAGGACATAGGCCACTGCCATAGTCACCAGTGTAATCGCTCCCATGATGTCTATCTCTAAATCAGTGGCGGATCCAGAGGGGCGGGGTCATAGGGGTCAAACGCCAGCGAGAAAAATAAAAACATTTAAAATTCAAGAAAACAAATTCTTTTAAAGTAGGTAGACATACTTAAAAGAGAAAGAGCTGTAGAAGCAGATTTTTCTATTCAAATAGTAGATGTCCAAATTGATTCTCATTACCAAAATGCAAAGTGTTCATTCCGAAAAAACGAATTTTGTATAAACACATAAGAAACTAACATTTGAAAAAATTAAATTTGAATTTTAGAGGTAAAGTAATTCTTAAAAATAACCGGAATTAAATAATTCAAATTTCTTTTTCAAATAATCTTACTTTTAGTTTACCTGAAAATTTTCTCATTAATAAACTAAAAAAAAATTAATCTGAACATAAATATAAAAAGTACTTTATAAAATTTTCTTTTTAAATATAAGTTATTAATTTTTTGTATTTTAATTTAAAAATGAAAGACTAAACATCAAAAATGGTATTTGTTGGGCTGACATTGGCCTGTATTTCGAGTGAATTTGGGCACAACAAGTTATAAAAAAATGCATCAAAATTAAAAGAAAACTTGTCATAAAAAGACGTCAGAAGCTTACAAGTACAAGTCTCCTAAAAAGGCTGCAAAAGAGCAGAGAAAGATTGAACCTCCTAGTATTGTTTCAGTGATATTTTATTACTTTAAACGAGTTAAAATTGTGTATATATATATTTGGTTTCTGGGAAACGGCTCCTACGATTTGGATGAAATTTTCATAGTTTCTTCTTATAAACGAGAAAAAAATTACAAAAATACTTTTAGTAAAATCCGCCCAATGCCACGTCCCCTTTTAATTTTTAATTGATTCATGGAATTCACTGAAGTGGCTGGTTTTCTCGAAAACAACTAAAACCATTCGAATGAAACTTTTAGAGTCTATTTATAAAAGCGAGGCAAAAAATAATTGAAGTGATAGCCGCCCAACCCAACGCCCAATTTTCACGCTTTTCTGTTTCTCGGAAACGGCTCTAACGATTTTTATAAAATTTTCACAGTCTGTTCTTTTAAGCAAAATAAAAATTTTTAGTTTTTTTATTAATATCCGCCCATGCCATACCCACTTTTTTGTTTATTTGGTTTCTCGGAAAGGACTCCTACGATTTGGATGAAATTTTCACAATTTGTTCTTATAAACGAGGACAAAATTTCAAAAATACTTTTAGTAAAATCCGCCCACTGCCACACCCCCTTTTAATTTTTATTTGATTCAAGGAATTCACGGAAATGGTTGGTTTTCTCGAAAACCACTAAACTGATTCGAATGAAATTTTCAGAGCCTATTTATATAAGCGAGGCAAAAATCAAAAAATAATTGAAGTGATAGCCGCCCAACCCAACGTCCACTTTTCACGCTTTTCACGATTTTTACAAAATTTTCACAGTCTGTTCTTGCAAATTAAAAATTTTTAAGTTTTTACTTGCGATATACGTAGTATAGGGCAAGTTTAGGATTCGTATAAAAAAAATCGAGATGATAATTTTCCCTAACATTACGATGATAGAGAACGCGAAAAAAGTGGGTCTCGCAATTGTGTCTGTCTGTCCGTCTGTCTGTACCTCGACCTGCAGCCTAAACGGCTGAAGCGATTTTCTTCAAACTTTGGACTTAAGGTTCTTATGTGATTCCCTAGAGGGGAAATTGAATTTTTTTTTAGCTCAAAAACTAACGGTACCTGTCATACAGCCAATATACAAAAATTGATTTATTTCAAAAACGGCTCTAACGGTTTTCCAAAACAAATAACGAGGTACTAAAATTACTAAACTAAATATTTTAGTAGAAAAAAATTTTTTTATAACGGTTATTAACGGTACCTGTCATACAACCGATTTTTTGGTTTTCAAATTTCTCAATAAGTACAACACCGTTTTCAACCAAAATTTTTATACAAAAGGTCGCTTACAATTTATTATTATTTTGCATATAAAAATTTTTGAAAAAATAATTTTTGGATTTTTAAAAAAATATTGACATTTTTTTTGAAAATTCAATATCTTAAAAACGGGTCAATGAATGTTTTTTTAATTTTGTGAAAAATTGTATTTTATTTAATACTAAAACTTGGCATACCAAATTTTATTTTAAAAAATGTTAAAGATTTTTTATATATACCAAATTAATTTAAAAAAAAACCGCTCTAACGATTTTTGAATTTTTTTTCTATAAATTCATGTTTATTAAGCAATTCAGATGGCATACTTTTTTTTGAGCTCCATTTGTTTTAGCTATTAAAGTAACTAATTTATAATAATTCATAGTAATCATTTATATTTTAAAAATTGTGTTTAAAACTTTTTTTAACGATATCTTAATTTTTTGGAGCCAATCAATATGTAAATTGTCTATTTCAAACTACGTTAAAGTTGTTAGCTACGAGAGCAAGTTTTGTGCGATCCAGTCGTGCCCATTTTTTGTATTAATATCCGCCCACTGCCATACCCACTTTTTTTGTTTATTTGGTTTCTCGGAAACGACTCCTACGATTTGGATGAAATTTTCACAGTTTGTTCTTATAAGGAGAAAAAAATTACAAAAATATTTTAGTAAAATCCGCCCACTTCCACACCCTTCTTTAATTTTTATTTGATTCATGGAATTAGCTGGTTTTCTTGAAAATCACTAAAGCGATTCGAATGAAATTTTCACAGTCAATTTATATGAGGAAAACAAAAAATCGAAAAATAATTTTAGTTATATCCGCAAACTACCACGCCCACTTTTTAAGCTTTTCTGTTTCTCAGAAAAGCCTAAAAAAAGATTTTGATGAAGGATTTAGAGGAAATTTTCAGTCCGTTTATATGGGTAGGGCGAAAAATTGAAAAACAGTTTTAGTGAAATCCACACACTACCATATTTTCAGTTAAATCCCCCTACTGCCACGCCCAAGTATTACAATTTATTGTTTCTTGGAAACTTTTCCAATGTTTTTGATCAAATTTTTACAATTTGACGTCCAAACAAGTAATTTTCGACCAGACGTCCGTCCGTCGGTCTGTGTGTCGTAAATGTGTCCTCATGTACATTGGGTTAGAGCCTAGACGAGTGAAAGGAGTTCTTCAAATTTGAAAATGTGATGAAATTCCCCAGAAGAAAATTTAATTTTTTGTTTTAGCTCACTAGGACGGGTAGCTCGAAAACGGCTCTTATGATTTTGATTAAAGTTTTACATGTAATTATTACAACAGTTTTGTCAACAAAAAAAACTCGAAAAACGGAAATAATGTTTTGAGGTTTTTTGAACAAATTGCCTTTTTTGTTGTCATATTCCCGAATTCGTTGCTTTTGTTAGAGTTTCGCATGCCAGTATTTCTACGTTAGTAAGAAAATATTGCATTTTACATTTTTAAAAACATACAGATTAAACGAAAGAAAAAATACTTATTTTTTTTTTTAATGTTTGACTCTTTTGTCCACATTATGTAAGTATTTTATATTATTTTTTTTTTATTTTATTTTAAAGTTTTAATTACATTTAATTTATCTACAGTTTTCTTACCTTTTTCTTATACATTTTTGGGTCTAAGATAAAACTTAAAAACTGAATTTAAGAGTCATCAATTTATTTGCTTTAAAAATGCCTATGAAACCTACATGCTCTGCATAAAAGCTGAAATAAACGATTCAAGCTGCAATATTATTAAAGGTAAAACTTAGAAATCTAAGGATGAAATTCCATATATAAAAACAAAAATAATTGTGTATAGGTAATTAGGTAAGTAAGAGTAGTTATTAAAGCTCCACTATATAAGAAATGCGACTGAAGCTTCGATTTCATCGTGTTTCAAATCGCTGCTAAAATCATTTATCAGAGCTCCAACATAAAATTTTTAATTTATTTATGGAAAATGAATGCAAATACTTTTTATGTTCAGTTCTTAACGCATATGTTGGAAATAATAATAAATAATTATATAAATCTGTCGGAAAAGCCGAGCGAAGCTCGGTCTCCCAGGTACTGTAAACTTAAATTACCAAATTATATATTTAAATAAACAAAAAAAAAGATAAGTGAAACTTTAAAAAATAAACACAAAATCCTCAGTATAAGAAAATGTCTCTATAATAATTGGGCATCATTGATTGATTCTAGTCGATGAAATAATAAGGAAAATGTTTACCTGGCACCCAAAACTGTAGGTAACGTGACTTTGGGCACCCAATTTACGATTCTTGTGCAAAAAGCTTTATTCTGTACAAAAATCTGTGCAAAAGTTATTCATGTTTAAATTTGAAAAAAAAAATATTTTTGTGCTTTTACTGTTTGTACTTCGGGAAAGTCGCGGAACCTCAAAAACTCTTTCGCGGAACCACGGGGTTCCGCGGAACACAGTTTGGAAACCGAGGGTCTACAGAATCATAATGTGCCTGGACTTACAATTTTATTAATAAAACAGAGTTATAATGTGAATGCATCTCATTTCATTTTATTTTTTTACAATATCATTCGTTTTCTTTGCATTATTTTAACTATATTGATCTGTATAAGACTTACAGCCTTTTAAATCCAACCTGAATTTGCACGGCTTTTTTTAGAAGGATAGATAGAACAGATTATTATAGCTGGCACAGTGGATTGAGAATGTGGTGTTTATTATATCATGAAATTTCATACGTTGGACATCATTTTGAAGCTCTGGATTTAATCAACGTCATCCTTCACTTCAATGCAAAATTGCCTTAACTTTCCATAATCATTGTTACAAGGTGGCCCATTACAGCAAGCGGCCTTAACGGCGGAAACTGATTTGTAAGAACAAAAACAAGTTATTGTTATTTTTGTTTAAGTAATATGAATAAAATCAACAATAGTTCCTAATTATTTAAAATATAATATTATACTAACCTGCTTTCATCGATCGATTCATCACTTTATAAATAGATGTACAAGCCAGACTCCAATCTTCTAAATGATTCTTGAAGCAGTTATCTTCTTTTGTAATCCCAAATGACACATTTAGCATTGCCAGAACACAAACAAGTATGAAAATTCCCTTATATGCGAAATGTTTTCCCATTACTTCTATTTGGGATTTTCTTAGCGGTTATGTAAATATTCGTTCACTTCCCTTTCAAACTAAACTAAAATATTATGTATGTATATTATAAAGAGCTTAAACAATTTATTCGATGCGTGCTTTTCTTTGAGACTTTCGAGTTCGAATATTCTTAAATGTGTATCAAGATGATATTTATACTTTTTCATTATACATATATACAGTATATAACGCTTATAAGAAGCTCAGCAATTGCACAATATTTGTTTCTTAGTATAACCGGGTTTCTCCTTAGAACGGATTAAGGAAATAAGTTTCTTATAGGAACGAGTTTCTTGTACAAACACAATACAAAAATTCTAAGAATTTTCTCAATCATATTCTTCTATGTATAATAGCTCTGGCACAAAGAGCTCTTCAAAATTATTTGCGGCTTCACCGTCCATTGAATCGCTGAAATTCAGCTGACACTTGCATTTTTTGCTTAAAATATTTCTTAATTGTCATATTATTTTCAGTAATATCCCGATTTTTTTTTTAATTTCGTTGTTTGATAAATGTGTCTTTTAACAGTGTTTTTCTTATAAATCTGTGTCTTATAAAGATAACTTTTGACATTACCCGTGTTTTTTTGGCATTCTATAAATAGTACAGTAGAAAATTACCAAAAAAACATATCCGCAGTAGCCTGGTTTTTGTATTTCAAAGTTGATTTAACTGAAAGAACACCTGTCAGAATATTTAAAAAAAAATATTATATTTGTGAGAATCAGAAGCAGTCAAAATTAGCTTCAAGAATAAACTAATAGTAACCAACATTTGAGAACGAAATCACCAAAAATCCATTCGAGACTCGGAAAGCCATCCGCAGTATGATTCTACTTTAACTTTTATCGGTAGTATTCATACTGCCGATGTTGTATTTGTTATTCATGTAAAATCCTTCTATGGATAGCTACTATGGAATGCTACTATGGATACCTTTTCCAATAAAACACGGGTATTGAAACATATGGGAATGTGCACGGTGCTTTCGTTATGGTTTCTTTTAACCACGGTTTTCTTATAAGCGTTAAGTACTGTATCATTGCATATGTATAATATAAATCTATATAATGCATAGTCATAGTGATAGCAAAGTATTATTTGAAGAAATAATTGGCGGCAGCTGAATATTAAACTATTTCCCAATCATCTGACTTTCAGGGGTCAGAGCCTCAGCTGATATATTTTGTTTTTGTGTTTTTTTTTAGTAGCTTTTTTTTATTTTGACTAATAGTTTAATTTTTTTTCGATCTCTCAACTCGCATCAGAAATACATACAAAAAACATAAAAAAAAAACTCGAAGAAAATAATTGCATTTTCACCGAAATCCTGCGTCACTTATCTTAATCAAAAATTAAACACCAATATATAAAAATGTTGTTTTGTTAATAGTTGTTGTTTTATAACTATACGCAGTGGGAAAACATCAAAAATTCATTGACGAAAAATCATCTTTTTCCTTGGGGATTGGCAGCTGCACCGTCCACTTTTCAGCTGATTCCTTTGATGAAATTAACATGGGTGTGTCCTAGGCGGGAAGCTCATGCTGAAAATCCGATGAAAATTCACCAACGAAATCACTACTTCGTTGGAATTTTTTTTTGTCCGACCCAGGTGATGAAAAACATGGTGGTTGAATAATCTGTGAATTCACTAAATAAATGTATGTGGTTTATTCACCAGTTCAATATTTTCGATGAAAATGGTAATGAAAATTCAATTATCAAATCACAAGATGAATGGTAGTTGTTTATTCAGAAATTAGTTAATTCGATATGAAAAATGTGAAAAACGTGTTTCTTATAAAGATAACATTTAACATTAAAACATATGAGCATGTGCACGGTGCTTTCGTTATGGTTTCTTTTAACCACGGTTTTCTTATAAGCGTTAAGTACTGTATCATTCATTGCCTATGTATAATACAAATTTAATGCATAGTCATAGTGATAGTAGTATAATTGGCGGCAGCTGAATTTTAAATTATTTCCTAATCATCTTACCCAAAGACACTCATGCCTCAGGGGTCAGGGCCTCAGCTGATATATTTTGTTCTTGTGGTTTTTTTTAATAGCTTTTTTTATTTTGACTAATAGTTTTATTTTTTCCCGATTTCTTAACTCGCATCAGAAATACATACATAAAATATAAAAAAAAACTCGAAGAAAATAATTCCATTTTCAAGGAAATCCTGCGTCACTTATCTAAATCAAAAATCAAATACCAATATATAAAATGTTGTTTTGTTAATAGTGTTGTTATAATTATAACTATAGTTTAAACTTCTTACCTAAACAATATCAACAACATAAAAAGTTCTGTCAACAACAGCAACCTCAACAATAATAATAACGAACATTCAAATGACAGTTCTAAAATGTTTCCTCCAGCAGCACCGCCAATTCTCACCCCTCCTCAATCACCTTTTATTATCAAACTTGGTACAACATATACGTCCCCTCTCAGAATAGCACAATCGCCTGAAGAAAATTTGTGCTAATCAACCTACTGACACAAGAAATTCAATTTATATTGAAGGTGCACCTCGACACGCTAACGAACCCTGGATTTTACAATTTTTTAGGAACAATTATAGATTTTTTTCCTACAGACTACCATCGCCTTGGTTTAAGAACTTTCAAAGTCTCAATCCCACGAAGCTACGAATGGCTGTTTTCTTCCAGGCCTCGAATTTAAATAAATTGCATGAAGAAGAATTCCTCTTGGGTGGCTGAACCTTCAATTAAGAATCTAAGATCTTATTTTAAATTTAAGCCTAATTATAACCCTCCCGTTTCCCACAACCTACCAAAAAACTTACCCTCTCCTTATATATGTATTTACTTCTAATTCTAATACAAAATATCCAAATTTCCTTCTCTCCCACGTTCTTAATCAATTGTGTACCCTCATTCAATAAACACTCAGCTCAGCCGGGCTACTCTCTCAGCAGCTCTAGTTCGAGTCTGCAGCATTGCCTGGTAAGCCTTGTCCTTAGCTGCATATGCCAGCCGGCACTCTTAATCGAACCAGGGGTTTCGTTGTGTTCGCCTAGTGAAACCCAGCACATCAGAGGCGGCACTTCTGATGGCTTGTTGACAGTGTTTCCACTGGTGCACTTGATGCTGGTGGCGGACCTCCTGAGAGATTAAGAGTTACGTGGTCTGCAAAAGTCCTGGCGGTCTCTTGAAATTTAAGCTTCTCGTCACCTGCTCTGCGTTGTCGCATCATGGATATCCGCATACGTAGTCTAGCTACCACCAGGTAGTGATCCGAGTCAATATGGAGCCCTCGGATCGTTCGGACGTCCAAGATACTGGAAGCATGTCTCGCGTCTATGGCAACGTGGTCGATTTGGTTGACGGTTTGTTGATCACTCGACCGCCAAGTCCCTTTGTGTATATAGAAATAGGTACTTAAGATGATGACATTTCGCCCGCCGCAAAGCCTGCCATCCTGTGTCCGTTGCCGGAAGTTTGGTCGTGGAGGCTGTGTCCTCCGACTATTGAACTAAAGGGGAAACCGACACAAGTACTAAAAACTCGTGTTCGAAGGCAACATGTAAGATAGCATCGTGCGCAAAAAAAAGTTGTACGCAGAGCCAAGTGCTGGAAATACAAAAGTATTATACAACCGATGAATGAAACTACACAACACGAACATTTCGTGCACGAAGACCATTAGCACGAAAATTCTGACACTACTATTATTGCTTAGGCATTAAAGCTGATACTACTATTTTTGCATGGCTTTTGAACTGGCAACAATAAAGGATAGTAATATGAATAGCAAATATAAGAGTAGGGGGTATTGAATACTTATTGGTCAGAGAAAAATATAAATAATATATTGCACAATGAAACAAATTGTTGATGGGGTTCTCAATGGGAGATGTATGCCTTAAAATGCGTTAGTAGGGCAGAGTACGTGTATGCGTACGACTTATTTACATACAAAAATGGAGGATGATGATTCTTATTTGTTGCAGGTCGGGATTGTATTAGGCTCCCAAAGAAATATGGATGCCTATAAAAAGCGTTAGTAGGACAGAGATTAAGCCTCAGATCAAGTTGAAGGTGCCCACTTTGAGGGCTCTACGACGTTTAGTTTGCTCGCAAATTGAGTTTAAAGATAAAAGTCATTTTTCATATCATCGATTGAAAGGTACCACTTCCTGGATTACAAATATCTATTTTTTAAGTCGCTATGACGCTTAGTTTAGCCGCAAATCAATATTGAATGTGTAGACTTTGATGGGTCTACGACGAATAGTTTGGCCGCAAATGATTGAAAGGCACCACTTCCTAGATTAAGAATATACATTTTAAGTCGCTAGTGCGTTTAGTTTAGTCGCAAATTGAGATTGAATGTGCAGACTTTGATGGGTCTACGACGAATAGTTTGGCCGCAAATGGGATTTAAAGATAAAATTCTGATTTTCATATAATGCGATCTATCGATTGAAAGGCACCACTTCCTAGATAACAAATATCCATTTTGTAAGTCGCTACGACGCTTTTAATTAAGCCGCAAATAAAGATTGAATGTGCAGACTTTGATGGGTCTACGACGAATAGTTTGGCCGCAAATGGGGTTTAAAGATAAAAGCCGGATTTTCATATAATGCTGACCCAAAATGCATTTGTTCCTTGTCTAACCCAATTTATTAAAGAGCAAACGCCTTTCAAAGTCAATTGTTAAAAAAATTGCGATAAATTTTTATTATTAATAAAAGTGTAAATTATTGATCAATTGATCAAAACTACAAACTAACGTAACAATTGCATTTGTTCAATTTGTGTAAGTAAAAATAATAATTAAATAATAAAAGTTAATGTGCTATTATTTCAACAAGTAGAAACATTGAAGGTGTTTCTTGAAAACGCTACACTACCCTCCACTTAGACATTTTCGTCCCGAACATGTGCTGTTGGTTCTTTTCCATATGGCGCTAGCCTCTCAAGATGAACAACTTTCATTTTATTACGCCGATTATCGCATTTTTGAATTCTATACACCACATCGTTAATTCTTTTGGTCAGTTTATAAGGGCCTTCACAGTGAGTCTGCAATATGGGAGAAAGTCCTTTTTTTCTTTGTGGATTATACAGCATCACCATCTCGTCTTCTTGAAAACCGTTTGAATTGGTTCTTATGTCATACCTGGCCTTCATTCTATCACTCACAAGTTGCGTCCGTTTCCTCACCGAATGATGGATAAAATCTATCGTCTTTCTTGTTTTATTATTATAGTTATCACCGTTGAGTTCAAAAGATGGACAAACTCCAAACTTCAGATCAGCAGGAAGTATTAGATCCGTACCAAAAATTAAACTAGCTGGTGTTTTTGATGTTCGAATGTTCGGAGAGATTGTAATTTGTTTAAAAAAAGTCGTGTTGCCAGTGCTGAAATTTTGGCGTTAAAAGCATATTTTCTTATGTAATATTAAAATTATTTTATTAATTGCAGTGAAATTTACTTCTTATATCAATTAAAAATTGTTCTGTTATTATCTTGATTCTTAAAAAAATCCGCCGACTTCCACTCCACTTTTTATACGAATGCCAAATGTCCGCTGTCGCGGTCGCCGTCGCGAGCGCCGTCGGGGTCGCGGTCGCCGTCGCGGTCACCGTCGTGGTCGCCATCGCTGTTGCAGTCGCTGTTGCAGTCGCCGTCGCGGTCGCCGTCCCGGTCGCGGTCACTGTCGCGGTCGCCGTCGCGACAGCGATCGCGACAGCGACAGCGACGAAGATGGCGACCGCGACGGCGAACGCGACAGCGACAGCGACGGCGACCGCGACCGCGACACCGACCGCGACACCGACCGCGACAGCGACCGCGACGGTAAACCACGACGGCAAACGGGACGGCGACCGCGATGGCGACGGCGACTGCGACCGTGATAGCGACCGCGAGGGCGATCACGATGGCGACGGCGACCGCGACGGCGACTGCGACCGCGATGGTGACCGTGACGCCGACCGCGACGGTGACCGCGACGGCGACCGAGACGGCGACCGCGACAGCGACCGTGACAGAGATGGTGACCGCGACGGCGTCCACGACGGCGACCGTGACTGCGACGGCGACCGCGACAGCGATGGCGACCGTGACGCCGACCGCGACGGTCACCGCGACGGTGACCGCGACGGCGACGGCGACCGCGACGGCGACCACGACGGCGACCGCGACAGCGACCGTGACGGCGATCGCCACCGCGACGGCGACTGCGACGGCGACTGCGACCGCGACAGCGATGGCGACTGCGACAGCGATGGCGACCGCGACAGCGATGGCGACCGCGACGGCGACCACGACGGCAACCGTGACGGCGACCGCGACCGCGACGAAGACCGCGACCGCATATTTCCTTATGTAATATTTAAATTATTTAATTAATTGCAGTGAAATTTACTTCTTATATCAATTAAAAATTGTTCTGTTATTATCTTGATTCTTAAAAAAATCCGCCGACTTCCACTCCACTTTTTATACGAATGCCAAATGACCGCTGTCGCGGTCGCCGTCGCGGTCACCGTCGCGGTCGGCGTCGCGGTCGCCATTGCTGTCGCGCTCGCCGTCGCAGTCACGGTCGCCGTCGTGGTCGCCGTCGCGGTCACCATCTCTGTCACGGTCGCTGTCGCGGTTGCCGTCGCGGTCGCAGTCGCGGTCGCTGTCGTGGTCGCCGTCGCGGTCGCCATCGCTGTCGCGGTCGCCGTCGCGGTCGCCGTCGTGGTCGCCGTCGCGGTCGCCGTCGCGGTCACCGTCGCGGTCGCCATCGCTGTCGCAATCGCCATCGCTGTCGCCATCGCAGTCGCGATCGCCGTAGCGGTCGCTGTCGCGGTTGCAGTCGCCGTCGCGGTCGCGGTCACCGTCGCCATCGTGGTCGCCGTCGCGGTTGCGGTCGCGGTCACGATCGTCGCTGCCGCAGTCGCGGTCGCTGCCGTGGTCGCCGTCGCGTATGCGGTCGCGAAAGCGACCGCGACGGCGGCAAACGGGACGGCGACCGCGACGGCGACTGCGACCGCAACGGCGACTGCGACGGCGATGGCGACCGCGACCGCGACGGCGACCGCGACAGCGATGGCGACCGCGACAGCGACCGTGACAGAGATGGTGACCGCGACGGCGACCACGACGGCGACCGTGACTGCGACGGCGACTGCGATGGCGATGGCGACCGCGACGGCGACCACGACAGCGACCGCTACGGCGATCGCGACCGCTACGGCGATCGCGACTGCGACGGCGACCGCGACAGCGATGGCGACCGTGACTGCGACGGCGAGTGCGACAGCAATGGCGACCGCGACGCCGACCGCGACGGTGACCGCGACGGCGACCGCGACAGCGGTCATTAGGCATTCGTATAGAAAGTGGAGTGGAAGTCGGCGGATTTTTTTAAGAATCAAGATAATAACAGAACAATTTTTAATTGATATAAGAAGTAAATTTCACTGCAATTAATAAAATAATTTAAATATTACATAAGGAAATATGCGGTCGCGGTCTTCGTCGCGGTCGCTATCGCCGTCGCGGTCGCGGTTGCCGTCGCGGTCACCGTCGCGGTCGGCGTCGCGGTCGCCATCGCTGTCGCGGTCGCAGTCGCCATCGCGGTCGCCGTCCCGTTTGCCGTCGTGGTTTACCGTCGCGGTGGCAGTCGCCGTCACGGTCGCCGTCGCGGTCGCGGTTGCCGTCGCGGTCACCGTCGCGGTCGGCGTCGCGGTCGCCATCGCGGTCGCCATCGCTGTCGCGGTCGCCGTCGCAGTCACGGTCGCCGTCGTGGTCGCCGTCGCGGTCACCATCTCTGTCACGGTCGCTGTCGCGGTCGCTTTCGCGGTCACCGTCGCGGTCGTGGTCGCCGTCGCGGTTTCGGTCGCGGTCGCGATCGTCGCTGCCGCAGTCGCGGTCGCTGTCGTGGTCGCCGTCGCGTATGCGGTCGTGACAGCGACGGCGACCGCGACAGCGACCGCGACGGCGGCAAACGGGACGGCGACGGCGACCGCGACGGCGACTGCGACCGCGACGGCGACTGCGATGGCGACCGTGACCGCGACGGCGACCACGACAGCGACGGTGATCGCGACTGCGACGGCGACCGCGACAGCGATGGCGACCGCGACGCCGACCGCGACAGCGACGGCGACTGCGATGGCGACCGCGACTGTGACTGCGACGGCGACGGCGACCGCGACAGTAATGGCGACGGCGACTGCGACCGCGACGGTGACCGCGACGGTAAACCACGACGGCAAACCGGATGGCGACCGCGACGGCGACTGCGACCGCGATAGCGACGGCGACGGCGATAGCGACCGCGACAGCTATGGCGACGGCGACCGCGACGGCGACTGCGACAGCGATGGCGACCGCGACAGCGATGGCGACCGTGACGGCGACCACGACGGCGACCGTGACGGTGACCGCGATTGCGATGGCGACCGCGACGAAGACCGCGACCGCAACTGCGAAGGCGGCCACGACGGTGACGGCGACCGCGACGGCGACTGCGATGGCGACCGCGACAGCGACAGCGACGGCGACTGCGACGGCGACCGCGACCGCGTCCGCAACCGCGACGGTGAACGCGACGGCGACCGCAACAGTGACGGCGACTGCGACCGCGACAGCGACGGTGACCGCGACCGCGACAGCGACAGCGACCGCGACCGCGACAGCGACCGCGATCGCGGCAGTGACGGCGATCGCGACTGCGACGGCGACCGCGACAGCGATGGCGACCGCGACCGTGACGGCGACCAAGACAGCGACGGCGACCACGACGTCGACCGCGACAGCTACCACTCTGACAGCGAAAACTCTTACGAGATCTAAGTTCAATACCTCCTATACCAAGAAACTATCTGGATTTCAAATAACAAAAGTTTTGCAATAGGATGCTAATAAGATTCCTAATGTTTGAAATCATGTTAGAGGAATTGTTCTTGCGACGGCGACTGCGACCGCGACATCGATGGCGACCGCGACCGTGACCGCGACCAAGACGGCGACCGCGACAGCTACCACTCTGACAGCGAAAACTCTTACGAGATCTAAGTTCAATACCTCCTATACCAAGAAACTATCTGGATTTCAAATAACAAAAGTTTTGCAATAGAATGCTTATAAGATTCCTAATGTTTGAAATCATGTTAGAGGAATTGTTCTTTATTATGGTCCAAAATTACTTTTTTCGTTGCAAAAATCATATTTCTGGAACGTGTTTACGTACTTTAAGAATAAGAAATATAACTATTAACAATAATTTAAGTAATTCGAATAAACTCAGTTACAAAAAAAAATCGGGTGACACAACGGCTCATGAAGAACCAGGGCCTAGTGACTAACAACTCGCAACCATTCCTGTCTGCGCCTTTTCGACAGGAATGGAAGGGACCTACAATTTTATGCCGAATCCGAACGGCTAGACGAGAAGCACTTATTCGTGACAAGTGATACTCTTGGAGGATTTGTCAATTCCTCGCAAGAGGCAGTAGCCCTGAAAAAAAACTTTTTAGTTTTTTAGGTGGACGAGGCTGGGAAGCGATCCCAGACCTCCAGCGTGACTCAGTTACAGCAAACCTCAAAAAACCTTTTGGTTTAAAGGTAAGACCGCACACAACTGCAGCGGAACTGCACTTCACGACGCGGAAAAACATTATTTGCTACCATCGGCACCCCTGAAAATTACCTCTTCAATAAATCATGGTTTCTGTATCCGAAACCAAAACAAACAAACAGAACTTCATTTCATAAGGGCGTAAAGATTTATTGAAATTCTCACAAATTTAAATATGCGCAAAAAAAAAAACTAACAAAAAAACTGATTTTTAAATAAACCTATAAAATAACCGAATATTAGGACAATTATAAATATAAGTTATTTAACAATTCCTAACGGTTCTGTTTAGGAATTTTCAAGAACAATCTAAAACAAAAATTGAAAGTAAACAATAAAAAACAAAAGGTGACTGGAAATGCTCCCTAACAGGACTATCAACACAAAACGCGAAGAAAATACCCTTTGTGGTATTGAACGGAATGATGAAAATTGCGGATACCTAAAAAAAAACGATTCTCTACGTACAAGGAGCTGTTTGGAGGTGTACGAAAGGAACAAACAAATAAATACGACACCCGACACAGGGAACAGGCCTCTATCACTTAATATTTTAAGAAAATTTAAACTTTCCAAACAATGAATGAGTCACAAAAAAAATATTATATAAATAAAATATTGTAATAGTAATAAGAAAAAAAAAATAATAGTATTGAAACAAAGATGAATAGTATTGAATAACACTGTTAAAAAAATGGTACTATTGAAAAAAAAAATTTGAATATTGAAAATATGATATTGATAAACTAATTAATATAAAAAAAATTGACAATAATGTTGAAAGAAAAATTATAATAAATGAAATATTGTTGTTTTAACTGACTAATATTTAAACAAATAAATTATAATAAAGCAATAAATAACTTCACCGCCTTTTTACTTAATTACAAAAAAATATTGAACAATATAAAAAAAAAAATTGGTTAAGAAAGCCAAAGAAAATGAAAAAAAAACAATCACAATTGTCTTCTTGGGGCGAGGATCCTTAAGTCCTTTTTCCCTTTTTTTTTTCTTGTTTCATTTATTTCTCCTTTTACATATAGGATTCACTTGGACCTCGGCCTTTTGATTAAGGCTACCTTGGAGCATGACGGGTCCCTGACGACGGCCAAAATCTTATTTTTATGAAGCCAATATCCTAGGTGACGATCTTTCATGCGATATGCTGACTCAGACCAAAAATTGGAAATTAGGTTCGGCACAGAAGGGATGTTTAAAAAGGATATCACAGTTTGAGGATCGTCATTAACGGTCAGCCACAACAAAAAATCGTATGGCGGCCCCGCGTTCGCTGGCAACCTGAGACCGCCAGAAAAGTATTGGGACAAAACTTGTTCGAAATTATCCCTTAGCGCTAATTCTTTTCTAAATCGAACTTGTTCAATAAAACTCACCCTATGAATCTTGTTTAAAAAATTTTTTTGTGGTAAGGGTTTTGTCTTTCGCCTATCGATTTCCTATTTTAATCCAACCTTTATTTTTTTCGCACGTGTTAGTAATCTATATAAAGGAATGGAGACACTTAAACAAAATTTTACCTCAAGTACACTACAACAAAACTATAAAAAAACTATGAATATTATATACAACAATTTATTAATTTAATTTACACAACGCACTTTTTCCAGATTTGTTTTTAAATTTGCCGAAAAAAAATTAAATAAAATTCGTGCTCCGCGTATCACTGAACGAGAATGTTGTTCATATGTTGGATGACAAAATTGAAATGTCATTCATATTTTGATTCTGACTTTCCAACATATGGTAGACTCTACCTATTTTTTCTGAGGCAATTCCACCTCACATACTGCAGTTGTCATCCGATCCATTTCATCCAATCGCAGTCTTGTCTTATTTTCCTACCAGCTGTCCATATGTTGGTAAACAGTATTCCCCTTTCACATGAACTTTATCCAACTTGGATTCCTTATCTGTGACCTTTTGGAAGCATTAGGAGATCTTATACGATTTTCAGGAGCTTAAGCTACGAACTAACAGGGGGCGCTACTTGGTTTTAATCCTACGGCCTCACTTGGTGGATTCCAATTTTTCAAGGGGAATTATTATTTTAGCTTCATCCTTAATAATAAAAAGATAAAATAACTACGATAAAAGTGGAACTGACCTTATTTACACTATGGGTGAAAGAGATGCGCGTCAAAACCCAAGTCTCCCTTCTTTACACTTTTATTTTTATAAAGCATGTTTGATGACGTATTATTGCCCAAGGATCTTAGTTCTTCCTCTTTGTCGTCGGGATATTTTTCAATTAATTATAACTTACTCAGTAATTTCTGGGTAACTGTTATTTTTCCGAAAGGATATGATTCAAGAGCTCATCTAAATTATTCAGCTGTGGTGCGTTCTTTTACTAACCATAGTTAACTATGGTTAACTAATAGTTAACAATGTTCATTCCTTTATTACAAAATAGTTACGATTTGTAACTATATGCCGTCATCACATCGTTCCTAAATTCAGTTTATTAGTGTCAAATAGTTACAATTCGTAACTATTTCCAACTCATCTCCATGATATGAGTTGAAAGTGTTGATCTGTCAAAGTACATGTGAGAAGGTTTGCTTACAAAAAATAAAAATTGAAGAATCAAAACAAAGCTTTTGGTGAAGTGAAATGAATTTGTTACCATTTTTAATGAAAAAGGAGAGTATACTGTTGAAAAATAACATGATTTTATGGTAATTAACGATGAAATAAAGTATTCCAAAATGTTCGTTTGACAGATCGACAATATCTAACAATAAATCGTTCCTAAATGAAATGTCAACTAAATCTAACAATGACACTTCAACAATTTTTTTCACATAACAACCATAGTTAGCTATGGTTAATAAAAGAACGCACCACTGACAGTAGTTGTGACAGCAAAATCCCAATAACGTCAAAAACAAGTAAAAAAAGCAGTCAAAAAAGCAGTAAAACTGCTTTAATTTTAGTTTTTTTTTTGTTTTTTTAAGAAGAATGTTAAGTGTTTATTGTTTATTGGATTTTTTTTTAAATAAAAACTTAATTGAAAAAAGAGATGTAATCTATTTTCTTTTCAAATTTTATCATCCAACTCCATGCTTTCTTGCCTTTCAAATAAACATTTGATGAGAATTGCTTTGTGCCATATCCATTTTTTTGTGTTCCACGTGTATAGAAAAAAAAATCATTTTCAAAATGTATGACGTGGGACACAAGTCAAAAAAGTGGACTTTTACGCTAATTAACGTATCTTGTTAACGGCTTGGCATAACACTTTGAAAATTGGTAGGTGAAATCCTCATAAGACTAACTTCACGTTAAAAAATAAAAAAATCCTATCACACAGTTTCGTAGTACCAAGTACGCAAACCTTTAAATGCGTTCTTCTCGAAAAAGTTCCAATGGCGTATGGAACAAACCAATTCTCGTGCGACGTATCTTCTTTTTTAGATCCAATACTTCCTCCTTCAGTAACGGCCAGTGATGACGGCCATTTTGTCTTGTCACGCTAGCGAGATTCGACAAAATCTTTTCTGATTCTGATCTTCTTATAAGCCGACGATGTGAGAATTTATAAACAAATCTTCAAATCCGCAGGTGCCCAATCACTTCAAATCGACTTTGACAAATTCTATATTTGGTGCCAAAAAAACCTTCTGGAACTCAACATTAAGAAATGCCAAGCCCTAACTTGTTTCCGAAAGCACACACCCTCCTTGTTGAGAATAATATTAATACGTCATGAATCTGACAAGCTAGTAGTGTGTTAAAAGTATCGCAGCTTAAATTTTAATTTTATACCAGAATTACCTTACCAAAAAATTTATAAAATTAAACAAAACTTATTTAAACAAAGTGCAAACGTTTGTTGTTCCTATCGAAATTCTTTCAATAAAGTTAATACTTTTATTTGCCTTCTTAAATTCCTTGCGTGAACTCAAGTGACTGTAGCCAAAATGGCACCAAATCGGCTGTGAGAAGGTTCAACAATGATGAAATTGAAAATCTACTATACTGAAAAATGGATCAACAATATGGAAAAATAAAAGTTTGATCATCGAAGAAAACTTAAAACTATCTGCTAAATTAGATGATTTTGTAAAAGATTTTAACAATCGATTAAATAAAATCAGTGAAGAAGTGACAGCTCTTGTTGCGCGAGTTGAATTTGTTGAAACCGTGCACCACCATCCTCCGCCTGACAACCAACTCATCTGTGTGAAATATCTCAAGCTGTTTCTGTAAATAATATGACTTCGAATCACTTGCCTATACTAAGAGGTGTTCCAAAAGGATCAATTTTGGGCTCTCTCTTCACACTTTTCATAGATGAGCTCCCTCTTAGCACTAAAAATTCCTCTACACACTTATATGCTGATGACTACCAGCTTTACTTAAGTTGCAAACTAGGATTGATTGAAGATGGTATATGCAAAATAAACGAAGATCTTGAAAATGTTAACAAATGGTCTATAGAAAATGAACTTAAAATATCAAATCATCAAATCAAACTGCATTATTATCTATTAAAATGAATTGGATCAAAGCTATTTCCCTCAAATTCTTCTTGGAAATAGTCAGATCAATTATGTTGAAGGAAGTAAAAATTTAGGGATATTTTTCAATAGAACTCTAAGATGGGATGATCATATATAATAAATTATTTGGAAAATATACGGAGTTCTAAGGAATCTTACATTATCGCAATATTTTACACCTCTTAGTACTAAATTAATGATCGTAAAATCACTATTGGTTCCTATGATTACCTATGGTTGCGAAATGTTTTGTAATCAAAGTGCTGAAACTAAACGGAAATTAGCGGTTGCTTATAACAACATTGTAAGGTATGTGTACAATCTTAAGAGGCATGATCATGTTAGCAGATTTTCCAAAACAATACTAGGATGCACTATGGAGACTTTCATTAATTCCCGAGCACTTATTTTTTTGTACAAACTTATAAACATAAAAGAACCCTCATACTTATACGACTTCTTGGTTTTCGCAAGAGCCCCGCGTTCTGTTACATTAATACAAACTCGGTTTACATGCCGAATAACTGAAAAACCATTTTTTGTCCATGTCATTAGATTGTTCAAATCACTACCACAGGAGACTTATTGAGACACGTAACTTTGAGACCGTTTTGTTTAGGTATATGGCTGCAAATGAAAACTAATTTTGGTTCTTATATTTTTTTTATATATAATTTTTTATTTTAATCTTCTCATGTAAATCTTAAATTAAATCTTAATCACATTATTTCAAAATCAATTATAATTAAAATTTAACAAACACTATACTCGAGCAATCAAAAAGATTTAAAAGTCTATTTGTAAGATTTGAAATAAAAATACAAAATACAAAACAAAAAATAATATATGTATACTGTGATTAATGAACCCATTACTATAGTCACTTCAATCCGTGATTTAGGTCTTATATGTGACTCCCAAATTAATTTCCGTGCCTACATTGATAGTATAATTAACAAAGCTAACTATTCTTGGATTTATTAAGCGCTGGTCTAAATAATTTGCCGATCCTTATGTCACCAAATCCCTTTATATTACTTTTGTTAGGCCACTCATCGAATATTCGTCTCAGGTCTGTTCTTCTTATTATCAAGTCCAGATCAAACGAATTGAAGCCGTCCAAAGAAAATTCATACTTTTTGCCTTACGTGGTCCGATGTGTTGGGATGATCCTTTAAAGTGTAAGCCTTCCTCCCTATTCAGAACGTCTTTAACTTGTAGGCTTGCAAACTTTAAAACCCGCCGTAATAATGCTGACATTTTGTTTATTTATCAGCTTTTAAATGGTTGCGTATGTTGTATCGACTGTCCTTATCTTCTCCAAAATATTTCTATTCATACTAATCCCCGCCGTTTTTGATCTGTTACCATTTTTCGTAGTCCGGTGGGTGTACATATATCGAATCGACCTCAACGGTCAGCTAACATTTTGTTCGAAGACAGTTAAAACATCTCCCTCAATATTCCTGTAGGTACCTTACCTATATTTTTAAATGTTGAAACCAACTATGCCAGCTGCCAGTTAACCTCTATTAATATAAAAATGTTCATACACTTTTTTTGTTAATGCATTCAAATTAAATTCTGCAACATCTAACTCGTGTTTCCTGCATTTGCGTGTGCTGCACAATCAGAAAAACAAACACATTTTCAAATTTTTCAACATTCCTCACAAAGTCATTAGTTATAACACCTGCTAAGCTTGGCAAAACAATCCATACATTGCTGCATTGACACCTTACAATCAAATCTCTCATAATTTTGCAGTGCTATAGAGTTTATTCTCCTGTACCGATGGGATTGAGATGACGACGCAATACAGGTGCTGCAACTATATACACTGCAACCGCCGGCCACTCCTGCCGCCACATGCTTTTCCATACACGCAAAGGCAATTAAAATTACTTAATGGACTTCGAGAGAGGGACATGGGGGTACCTACTTGATGGCAAGTCGCAACCCAACTTTAAACATGGAAAACATTGTCTCACTGAGACTTCACAGCCTCGCCTCCCTCATCAATTCTTAAAAAAAAAAAGAAACAACTTAAGGAAACGAAGGGTCGCCTATCCGTTGGAATCACATCCCGTCTTGGGATTCTCAGAAATTTTAACGAGTAGCAACAATTCGAACTTCTGTTCCCAGCGTGTCGGCATAATATCCGACATCTTTGCATTTTTCTGTAGGTATATGTAGGTATATGTGTATGTATGGTGTTCCTAGAATTCTCTATAGCTACTGCGCTTCTGGACGGATTCAATAAAAAAAAAGCATCTTCGAACTGCTCTAGCTTCTGTGCCACACCACATAAATCAACACTAACAGCTCCAATGCGATCCTTCAGCAGAGATTGGGAGAGGGCTCGGCTTCTATATACACATGTATGTTATGTAGGTATGTACTTCTCAAAGCGGATATTATTTTTCCAATTTCAATTTGCAACATGGTAAAAGGTGCTACAGCAGGTGTAAGGTGCGCCGAGTATGTCGGTACCTTAATTAACACTTGTCATATAGAATTAGGAGTGCGGATTACACCAACAGGCTGCTATTATCCTTCTTCCACCCAGGAAGGATGGCATGGAAATTATTTTATATAGTTGCATTGCGTGCACATATTCTCAAAAGCATAGCAAAAGCGAGTGCCTTCGTGTGTGTAATCAAATATTATTATGGTCGATTTGTGAACTTTTTTCTCAGGTTGATTAGATGAAGTGGAATGTTCTGTGTGGTGCACGAGGAGCGGGAGGAGAAATTATTTTACATCACTACACAGTATACCTACAATCTGTGATGGAGGAAGTTGCAATAGAAGCTAGCAATTAGAGAGATCCTGGGCAATGGCAATGGAGCGGGTTTAACGATGCTTTAATGGATTTCAATTGGTTTGACTGCGTTTTAAACAATGTCCAGTGGCCATCATGATTATAATATGGGATGTATAACGCCCTATTCAATTAATTTAATTTAATTTTTCATTCAATGTGGTTAAAGGCTTTAGTGCATCGCTTTCTTAGTAATACTATTTCTTAGATTTAATCTCACACTTTTGAAACATCAATCAAGAGAATGTCATCTGCTTATGTTTCTATCGAACAATTACACTGCTCATTAGGCAATTGAAGAGGGCACTTTTATTAAATGGTTAGTAGGGGTTTATACAGGGTGTCCCATTAACAATGGTCCAAACTCAAATGGGTGATAGGCCAGGTGATGAACTATCAGAATTTGGTAACTTTTCCATACCAAATCATAGCGGTTCTCGAGTAACGGCAATTTTTTGAAATTTGAAAAAAATCTAACTTTGAACCAGTTTTTTGCTTACCCTGTCCATAATTGATTTTTGTTTTTTACAAATTTTGCATTAAAAAATTCACTCATAGTTTCACTAACTTTACTGAGTAAAATATTTTTGATTGGCATCACCATTTGCCTACAAATCATTAGTTAATATTGAACTTTGCCAAAATTAATTTTTGACTTCAATCTTCTGATAAGCTCCCTGAATAAAATTCGTATGGCTCAATACAGGTTTTATATTTCAAAAATTGCCTATTTTTCTGTAGTTTCAAAAAAGGTATTAAACTTGCCAAAGTTATGTTTAAATAGACAGTTATAACCGTTTGAACGCAATCAAACAGGTTCAAAATCAAAAAAAAATAAAACATTTTTGTTCAAATATTTCGATAAAATTAGAATTTCACTTCAAATACAACTCCGAAAGAGCTGAATTTTGGTGGAGATCTTCGTTTTGATGTTTTAAATAAATACCTTTAATTTGGACAAGGACCTTCTATTTTCTGTGGTGAAAGCATATAAATCCAGTATTTTTGAAAATTTTTCGAAAACCATCGGCTTTTTTAAGAAGTGTCTTTGGAAAACTTGTAGCTTATAGCATTCTAAAAAATCCATTAGGATACATTTTTCCGTAAGACCAATAAATTTTGAGACAAATGTGCGCAAATGCAACGGTGTGGAAAATACCACATCAAAGTATAAAATCACATTTTGTCCCCGTTTTCTCAAAATCTCTTGCTCCAACGAAAAAAAGAAGTTAATCTTTTTTCTGTAGAATTTTATAAGCTACATGTTTTCCAAAGACACTTCTTAAAAAACCTGATGGTTTTCGTAAAATTTTCAAATATACTGGATTTATACTCTTTCACCACAGAAAATTAAAAGTCCTTGTCAAAATTTAATGTATTTATTTAAGAAATGCGTATGACATTAAAACGAAGATCTCCACCAAAATTCAGCTCTTTCGGAGTTATATTTGAAGTGAAATTCTAATTTTATCGAAATATTTGAACAAAAATGTTTTATTTTTGTTTGATTTTGAACCTGTTTGATTGGGTTCAAACGGTTATAACTGTCTATTTAAAAATAGCTTTGGCAAGTTTAATACCTTTTTTGAAACTACAGAAAAATAGGCAATTTTTGAACTATAAAACCTGTATTGAGCCATACGAATTTTATTCAGGGGGCTCATCAGAAGATTGAGGTCAAAAATTAATTTTGGCAAAGTTCAATATTAACTAATGATTTGTAGGCAAATGGTGATGCCAATCAAAAATATTTTACTCAGTAAAGTTAGTGAAACTATAAGTGAATTTTTTAATGCAAAATTTGTAAAAAACAAAAATCAATTATGGACAGGGTGAGCAAAAATCTGGTTCAAAGTTAGATTCTTTTCAAATTTCAAAAAATAGCCGTTACTCGAGAACCGCTATGATTCGGTATGGAAAAGTTACCAAATTCTGATAGTTCATCACCTGGCCTATCACCAATTTCAGTTTGGACCATTGTTAATGGGACACCCTGTATATGATGGTGGATGAGACAGACCTGATACATATGAAACAATTAATTTTTGGTATCTTTTGGAATTCCTTACATCTCATAAAGCTATAAATCAAAGTAGAAGAATTGTGTGGTTCACTAGGGCGTATGCGTACTTTTTTATTTTATCAAATTTAAAACCTACTTATTCATTCTTCAAATTAAGTTTATATTCGTTTAAGTAAGATTTACAAAAATCTAGATCATGAGTTGGTAAACGCCATTTACTTTGAAAGAAAGTAGTCCTCGATATTTTTAAAAACTTCCTAATGCAGTTTAATTTCGCCCACTTTATTTATCATCGTGCGTGATGCGTGGTTGGAAAACTGTGGTATAAAATAATAAATCACCACCTGCACATGTGACTTATGATTTTTTATTGCGAACTTTCATCTTTATTTGCCAAAAAAATGCTAATTGCGTAGACTTTCAATAAAAAAATGAACAAAATGCCAACATGCGAAATCCTATCTACTAGTTCGTGACTGGAGGATGTGTCGCTTTAAATCGTTGCATGATGCATACTTTTGAGTAGGTTGTTAAGACTTGCTTAACCACATGTGTTTATTTGTTTTTTTTTTTATTTTGTTATTACGTTCAACACACTGCTAAATGCTGTTAAGTCAAAATCAATTGGACAAAACGACCACAATTCATGCGACTAATTGGGAAAGTCTTCATTACGTGGAAAAAAAACCTTATACGCATTTAGACAGAGATAATGAAAAAATATTAAAAAACACTAGTTAGCTGATTAGTTCGGCACATTTTGTGCGTGACTGGTCACTGGGATGGCTTGGTTGTACAAAAAAAAATAAATAATATTTTTTTCGGATTAAAAACAAAAGTAAGTTTTTGTTTTATGCAAAACTAAATAGATTTGGAAATTGGAATGATTGTTCATCACGTGTTAAATGATAGCTAGTGCGCTCGAGCAATCGCACGGAATAAGTTCTTTTTTATTTATGTTTTTTTTTTTTTAATTTTAATACAATTAGGATAGTAACTATCTACATTCACGTATGCGTCAAATTTGGTATTTGTGATTTTTTTCTGAATTGTTCAGGGTATTGGTCTAGTAAATAACCTAAGTTTTCGACCTCGAGCAGCGACCGCTTCATGGTCAAAAATCAAAAAACCGCCATTTTGTCTCGCTTTTTTCAGTTATTGTCGATTTTAGTCATTAAGAAGTATTTTTAAATAAAAACATTGTGCTACGTCTTCAAAGTAACCTACTTTGCTCCAATTTGAGCGCAAAACCATCTCTGTAGACCGAATGGTTTCCAAAATACAGCATTTCAAAATTTAACGATAAAAAATATTACTAGTAGTAGGTATTATCAAAAATAAAGAATGGTTAACATAAATGCATCAAAGCACTGGAGCGTGTAGGTTGAGCTAAAATAATAGGAAAGTCATGCCGGAAGGGGGGTCTATATACCCCAATTGTTATAAGGCCAACCCTATTGAGGAAAACCGGAAAAAGTTTCAACAAGCTAGAAAGACCTACAACGTTCATATTCGACGAACCAAATTTTTACATGATCAAAAATTACGGCAAAAAATTCTACAATGTCCCAAAGGTAGTAAAAATTTTTGGTCATTTGTAAAAAACATACGAAACACCACCTTGTCCTCGGTTCCAACGTTCGTCTTCAATAACATCCCTTTTGTCAGCTCGTTAGAGAAAGCCAATTTGCTTGCAGCACAGTTTGCTGTTAATTTGACGCTGCCAGAAAGTGTTATGACTCCTCCCGTACTTGAGAGCGCAAACGATTTTATGGGACGAATCTTCTTTCGCACTCGTGCAGTTGCCAGAGTCCTAAAAGATCTTGATATACACAAATCCGCTGGCCCGGATAGTATCCCTCCCATTGTTCTGAATAGTTGTTCTTCAACGCTGGCAAAACCACTGCGTAAGCTTTTCCATCTGTCCTATTCTACTGGTCTCTTTCCGAGTGGATGGAAAACAGCATTTGTCCAGCCTGTCCCTAAAAAAGGCGTATCTTCTTCACCCTCAAATTATCGTCCAATTGCGCTTACGTCCCTTCTTTCCAAGGTCATGGAAACGCTGATCAATTTTCAGCTCAAGAAATATATCGAAGAACGAAAGCTTCTTAATGACCGGCAATACGGCTTTCGAAGCAATAGGTCCACTGGGATCTGATGGTATATCTCACCGAACAGTGGAACAAATCTTTACATCGTTTTGGAGAAAGTAAGATTATTGCACTTGATATTTCTAAAGCGTTTGATAGAGTTTGGCATCAAGCTCTCTTATTGAAAATACGCGCATTTGGTATCGATGAATGTCTTCTTCGTTGGATTAGAAATTACCTTTCGGACCGCTCAATACAAGTTGTATTAGACGGTTTCAAGTCTGAAATGCACAAAATAAATGCTGGTGTACCCCAGGGCTCCGTTTTGTCCCCGACTCTCTTCCTTATTTTCATAAATGATCTTTTATCTGAAACTTCTAATCCATTAAACTGTTTCGCTGACGACAGTACCCTCAGCTTTTCATATTCGTTTTTAGATTCACATCCATGTCCTTCGGGTGTGGAACTCGAACGGCAGCGTATGATAAGCTCATTAAATTCTGATCTTGACAGCATTGTCCAATGGGGAATCAAAAACCGCGTGGAATTTAATGCTTCTAAAACTCAATGCTGTCTTCTGTCGTCCAAACGAAACCCACCCCCCATGCCACTATCCATGAGTGGCACTTGCATTGTGGAAACCGAAAAGCTTTCAGTACTCGGGATGTGTATCATAGACCACCTTGTGTGGAATGATCACATTTTTGATGTCGCCAAAAATGCTGCTAAGTGTTTGGGTTTTCTACGGCGATGCAAGAAATTTTTCACCCCATCTGATCTGGCTGTTATATATAAAGCCTTTATCCGTCCAAAACTCGAGTACAATTCCCATGTTTGGGCAGGTGCTCCATCAACCCGCTCGTGTCTTTTGGATAGGATACAAAGAAGAGCTATGAAAATGATAGGTGACAGAAATATAACGGAAGCATTTGCAACTCTCGAACACCGCCGCAATGTTTCATGTCTTTCGTTGTTTTACCGTTATTTTTATAAGTAGTGCTCTACTGAAATAGCCAGTTGCATTCCGCCCCTAAAAGAATTTAACCGTAATACTCGTACTTTCAGGAATGCACATCAGTTTACCATTGAGCCCAACTTCGCACGTAAGGTCAAGTATAGAGATTCTTTTTTTAGCCGAACTACCCGAATGTGGAATGCTTTACCCGGCTCTATTTTTCCCTTCCATTTCGATATTCAAGGGTTCAAAACCAATGTGAATCGTCATCTCCTCTTTAATCCTTCCCTGTTTTCCTAACGCTCGCACTGTATTTAATTTAACAATTTAAGGGTACCTTGAGTGCGCGTACTAAAAAAAAAAAAAAAAAAAAAAAATAAATTTAATCGATAGTTTTTGAGAAATCAATTTCCAAACTCAAAATATTGAAAAATAAATATGCTCCAAAGATCCTGTTTCTACTTAGTACCTTAATAGTAGAATAGTCCTGACCTCGTATTTAGGTCCCAGTGAAAGTCTAACTTGACCGTACTATAACTGCCCATCCTTAGACCTGAAAACATGACGCAAAATGGCAAGGATATTGCTTTTTGTAGGAGTTTCGATGTTTAAAAAAAAAATCATAAATTACTTAGAACTTTGAGGACGCAGGTGTACATCGCAGATTTGTGATAAAACATGGTAAGATATTGGGGCATCTTGAAAATTATTATTTAAAAAAATCTGGAATGTTTGAACATATACTTATTTGAATGATTTAATACTTGAACAAATTTATATATTTAAAACTCTTTCCCTTTATATGTTTGCACAATGCAATGCAATGACTGTACAGCAGTGTTTCCCAACCTTTTCTCGGCTATGTCCCACCAGAACCTTTTCAAAATCCACATGTCCCCCTGGCCCTACGTTAAGGTTTAGGTTAGGTTAATGAGCTGACAGTCTGTGTTGTTTACGTGACATTAAGATAGGCCATAACATTTTATGTAGATACCTGAACAGTTTTTAGCATCAAAAACATGAAATCCATAGAAAATAAGTGAACAGTAAGCTCATTTTCAAAACGTATAATGTAGTTAATGTTTCGCTTTTAAATCTGCATACAATACAAAAGGGGAACGCTCATCGTGGACAGCAGCAATTTTTAAGTATTCATGCGAACATTGTTGTGCACGCACCTTAGGTAAATGCTGACAACCAGGCTCATAAAGCACCGTTTGTCGTCAAGTGTCATTGAGTGAAGTGAGGTTTGTAACAAACAGTTGATACGATTGATGTGTGCAGATCCTGGGTATGTTCAGAAATATATATTTACGGGTGGAATCATAGAAGCTTGGATATTTCAGAGAGAAGTGTAATGAAACATAATTATAAATTGCCCCCCTTTTGGGAAACACTGCTATACAGCGATAAGGTGAAGAAAGGCACTTAAATCTTTTAAATTGCTGTGACTTCACACAAAAGTTATGATAGGCCCCATATATACCGAGAGCTGGGCAAAGTATTTTTTTAACTCATCGGTTCATGGATGAGACTTTGCTCACAAAAAGATTGAAGTACGTTAAATACAAAAACACGAGTCTTAAACTCCAGTTCATATTCTTCAGCTCTTATATTTTTTAAACACTAAATATTAGGACCTAATAGACCGAACCGGAGTGGCAGACTGTTAATTTTGTATTTTGTGGCCTTATATCTTTCTGTACCCAAAGTTCCATGAGTGTGATCAAGTATATCCGTTGCTGATAGCTCTTGGTCGGAAAGCTATATAGCGATCGATGAACTTGCATACCCGTTTAGTAAAACGTTGAAACTTCGGTCACAGAAAAATTTATAGCCATAAAATACAAAAATAATAGGCTGTCAATTCAGTTCGGTCGATAAAGTACTTTTTTGAAGAACTTAAAAGAATTTCGTTTGCTAAATTAGCAAATTAACGAATTTTTTTTTTATTGTAATTGTTGCGTTTTATCGAATTGAACATTTTGACATATCTTCACATTTTCAAGTCTCTAGAATCAGAACACGTTGTTCTTAGCAAGATGTCTATGTGTGTGTGTGTGTACGTACGTACGTTGGCTGAAGTCGTTCTCAACTTGAGCGCGCCACCTGTTATGGGTTCTTCCTCAGCTGCGTACACCATCGGGTTGGATTCGAGTAATCGGTGATATACATACGTTCCACGTGACCCAGGCATATCAGCCGCTTTATTGTCAGCTTTTTGACCAGGTCACTTACTTACTTACTTTACTTTACTTTTGATGGCGCTCACAGCCCAGGATGGGCTTCGGCCTCAACTAACAAGCCCCTCCAGCCAGCTCTGTCCCTAGCTAGCCGCTTCCAGTTGCGCACACCGAGTGCTTTGATGTCGTCATTCACTTGATTGCGCCACCTGTTACGGGTTCTTCCTCTGCTGCGTACCCCATCGGGGTTGGATTCGAAGACTCGTCGGGCAGGTGCGTTGCTGTCCATACGCTCCACGTGCCCCAGCCATCTAAGCCGCTGTATTTTCAGCTTTTTGACCAGGTCAACGTCGCTGTATAGCCCGTATAGCTCGTCGTTGAATCTTCTCCTCCATACTCCTTCGATACACACCGGACCGAAAATCACACGAAGAATCTTCCTCTCAAAGCACCCTAGCAGATTTTTATCCGAATCTTTCAGTGTCCATGCTTCTGACCCATAAAGCAGGACCGGGATGATTAGGGTTTTGTATAAAGTCTCCTTGGTTCTCTGAGAGAGGGCCTTACTACTTAAATGCCTTCTTAGACCGAAGAAACAGCGGTTGGCAAGAGTAATTCTTCGCTTGATCTCTGCACTGATGTCATTCTGCGATGTAATAGTGGAGCCCAGGTAGACAAAGTCCTTGACAACTTCGAAGTTATATCTGTCCATCGTGATATTTTGCCCGAGTCGACGATGTTGAGATTCCTCTCTCGATGACAGCATATACTTCGTCTTGTCCTCATTAACCGCCAATCCCATTCTAGCCGCCTCCGATTCAATGCTCGCAAATGCCCCTGCCACAGCTCGCTTCGTTCTGCCGACAATGTCTATGTCATCCGCATATGCAAGCAATTGAACGGACTTTTGATAGATTGTACCGCTGGTGTTGACATGTGCGTTGCGTACAATGGCTTCAAGAACGATGTTGAATAGGTTGCATGATAACGCGTCGCCTTGCCTCAATCCTTTCTCAACATCAAAGGAATCGGTGGTGTTCTTACCAATTTTGACGGAGCAGCGAGATTTCTCCATCGTCATCCTGCACAAGCGGACGAGTTTGGCAGGGATGCCGAGACTCGACATGGCTCTGTATAATTCGTCCCTTTTCACGCTATCATACGCGACTTTAAAATCGATAAAAAGGTGGTGTGTATCGATCTGGAATTCCCGGGATTTTTCTAAAATCTGTCGGAGTGTGAACATTTGATCGACGGTTGACTTGCCTGGCCTAAAACCGCACTGATAAGGGCCGATCAGATCGTTGACAAAAGGTTTTAAGCGGTCACACAGGATGGCCGACAAGATTTTATAAGCGACGTTTAGGAGACTAAGTCCTCTGTAGTTGGTACATTTCAGAACATCTCCCTTTTTATGGATGGGGCACACTATACCGAGGTTCCATTCATCGGGCATACTTTCCTCCGACCAAATTTTGCAGATGAGCTGGTGTATGCTCCTAGCCAATTCATCTCCCGCTGATTTAAATAGTTCGGCTTGTAAGCCATCCGCACCTGCAGCCTTGTACGACTTAAGTTTGGATATCGCCAGCCGAACTTCGGTTAGGTCGGGTGGACGGAACTCTTGGCCATCATCGTCCAAGTTGAATGGAGCGTTCTGCCTATTAGCGGCATCTTGGCTGTCTTCGCCATTAAGCAGTCTAGAGAAGTGTTCTTTCCAGATCCTCAGCACTGACTGTGTGTCTACTACCATATTCCCACTCTCATCTCGGCAGGCTTCCGTTCTAGCATTGAATCCTTGGGTGGATCGCTTCACCCTCTGATAAAATTTTCGAACATCTCCCCTACCGCTACAACCCTCAATAGACTCTACCGCCCGCTTCTCGTGCTCTCTCTTTTTCCTCCTGAGAAGTCGGCGTTCCTCTTTTCGTTTCAGCCCGTAGAGCTCCCGGGCCACTCTCTCAGCAGCTCTTGTTCGAGTCTGCAGCATTGCCTGGTAGGCCTCGTCCTTAGCTGCATGCGCTAGCCGGCACTCCTCATCGAACCAGGGGTTTCGTTGTATTCGCCTAGTGAAACCCAGCACATCAGAGGCGGCACTTCTAATGGCTTGTTTGACCAGGTCAACGTCGCTGTATAGCCCGTACAGACCGTCGTTGAATCTTCTCCTCCAAACTCCTTGGATACACACTGGACCGAAAATCAGACAAAGAATCTTCCTCTAAAAGTACCCTAGCACACTTTCATCCGATTTTTTCAATGTCCATGCTTCTGCCCCATACAGCTGGACTGGAATGATTAGGATCTTGCATAAAGTCTCCTTTGGTTCTCCGAGAGAGGGCCATACTACTAAATGCCTCCTAAGACCGAAGAAACAGCGTTTGGCAAGAGTAATTCTTCAAGTGATCACTGCACGAATGTCATTTTGCGAGGTAATAGTGGATCCCAGGTAGACAAAGTCCTTGATAATTTCGAAATTATCTGTCCATCGTGCTATTTTGCTCGAGTTGATGATGTTGAGATTTCTTTCTCGATGACAGCCGTATACTTCGTCTTGTCCTCATTAACCGCCAAACCCATTTTAGCCACCTCCGATTTATTGCTAGCAAATGCGCCTGTCACAGCTCGCTTCGTTCTACCGTCAATGTCTATGTCGCCTGCATACGCAAGCAATTGAACAGACTTTTGGTAAATTGAACCGCTGATGTTGACTTGTGCGTTGCGTACAATCGTTTCAAGAACGATGTTAAATAGGCTACATGATAACGGGTCGCCTTGCCTCAATCCTTTCTCAACATCAAAAGATTCGGCGGTGTTCTTACCGATTTTGACGGAGCAGCGAGATTTCTCCATCGTCATCTTGCATAAGCGGACGAATTTGGCAGGGATGCCGGGATATGACATGGTTCTGTATAACTCGCCCCTTTTCTCGCTATCATACGTGACTTTAAAATCGATCGAAATCCTGGTTTTTTTCTAAAATCTATCGGATTGTGAACATTTGATCGCGGGTTGCATTGCCTGGCCTAAAACTACACTGTTAAGGGCCGATCAGATCGTTGACATAAGGTTTTTTACACAGGATATCCGAAAAGATTTTCTAAGCGACGTTTAGGAGACTAATTCCTCTGTAGTTGATGCATTTCAGAGCATCTCCTTTTTTATGGATGGGGCACAATACACCAAGGTTCCATTCATCGGGCATACTTTCCTCCGACCAAATTTTGTAGATGAGTTGGTCTATGCTCATAACTAATTCATCTCCCGCTGATTTAAATAGTTCGGCTGGTTGGCCATCCGCATCAGCAAACTTGTACGACTTAAGTTTGGATATCGCCATCAGTCGCACTTCGGCTAGGTCGGGTGGAGGGAACTGTTGGCCATCATAGTCCAAGTTGAATAGAGTGTTATGCCTCCTAGCGGTATCTTGGCTGTCTTCACCGTTAAGCAGTCTAGAGAAGATTTCTTTCCAGATCCTTAGCACTTGCTATGTATCTACTACCATATTCCCACTTACATCTCGGCAGGCTTCGTTCTAGCTTCGTATTCTTGGGTGGATTGTTTCACCCTCTGATAAAATTTTCGAATTTCACCCCTGCCACTACAACCCTCAATAGACTCGACCGCCCGCTTCTCGTGCTCTCTCTTTTTCCTCCTGAGAAGTCGGAATTTCTCTTTCCTTTTTAGCCCGTAGAGCACCTGGGCTACTCTCTCAGCAACTCTTGTTCGAGTCTACAGCATTGCCTCGTAGGCCTCGTCCTTAGATGCATGCGCCAGCCGGCACTCTTCGTCGAACGACGGGTTTCGTTGTGGTCACCTAGTGAAACCCAGCACATCAGAGTTGGCACTTCTGATGGCTTGTTGACAGTGTTTCCTCTGGTCCTCTGCACTTGATGCCAGGGGTGTACTTCCTAAGAGACGTGGTCCGCAAAGGTTCTGGTGGTCTCTTGCGATTTAAGCTTCTCGACATCGTACCTTTTGATAGCATCTGCTCTGCGTTGTGGCGTCATGGATAACCGCATACGTAGCGGTTTTTTTTAAATAATTTTTTATATATAAAAATTCTTGAAAATTTAAAAAAATCGAATTTGGTGTGCCAACTTTTAGTATTTAATAAAATACAATTTTTCACAAAATTTGAAAGAAAATCATCAACCCATTTTCAAGATGTTGAATTTTCAAAAAAAAAATTTCAATATTTTTTTAAAAATCCAAAAATTATTTTTTTCAAAAATTTTATATGCAAAATTGTAAAGGGCCTCTTACACAAAAAATTTGGTTCAAATCGGTGTAGCCGTCAAACAGAAATTTGAAAACCAAAAATCGGTTCTATGACAGGTACCGTTAAAAACCGTTATAAAACAAAATTTTTTCTACCAAAATATTAAATGTCGTAATTATAGTAGCTCGTAATGTTTTTTTTTTTGAAAATCGTTAGAGCCGTTTTTGAAATATATCAATTTTTGTATATTGGTTGTATGGCAGGTACAGTTGTTTTTTGAGCTAAAAAAAAAATTTCAATGTACTCTCTAGGGAAAACCATAAGAACCTTAAGTCCAAAGTTTGAAGAAAATCGCTTCAGGCGTTCAGGCTGCAGGTCGAGGTACATACAGACAGATGGACAGACGGGCAGACAGACAGAATTGCGAGACCCACTTTTTTCGCGTTGTCTATCATCGTTATGTTAGGGAAAATTATTATCTAGAATTTTTTTTTTCACGAATCCTAAACTTGCCCTTTACTACGTATATCGCAAGGTAAAAGTGAGATTTTTGGTGCTTATGTGCTCTATATCCATGGACAAAAGTGCAGTCAGTAGGAAAAGTATAAATAGAAGTAACATTTTCGCTGAGTAAAAAAATAATATAAAATCTCTAATTAAAAACCCAAAAATGCTGTCTTTGTTTTAATTCAATATATATTGATTATTTGCCCACATTTCAATTCTGGTTTGGATCTTTTTCAGGGCTGAATAAGTAATATAATGATATATTTGAAATATTGTGAAAAAAAATAAAAACGAATTAGAAATAAGGAAACAAAATTATTTTAAATAAGACTATTTATTTATCGGCAGGTTGACAAACTAAATAACTGCGTTTAATGTATTCTAAATAAAGTTTTAATCGATGATAAATTAAGTATTTTTTTTTCCTTAAATGAAAAAAAAAATAAGGTAAAAAATAATTTAATTTAAAATAAAGTGTGAAAAAAATAACGAAACTTACTCCTACGAATGTTGAAGTATTTTTAAAACGAATTCTGAATAAAATTGAATGTATTTTTATAGGAAATATTATGCAGCAAAGTTCAATTTCAGTATTTTTCATAATTAAGTTTTAAAGTACTATATCTTTCTCATACGTTTCTTATGGATTTAAAAATAATCTAATCTGGTGTAGAGGAAGGCATAGCTACTAAATTAATATTACTTTTTGTTTTATGTTTTTATCACTTAAAGTAAAATTATAAAAATTAATAATGCTATAAATTTTGCCTTCTTTTTACTATGTTTGCTTTTATTGATTTTCGAATGTCCAGTGCATAAAAGTCCTATATCCCTAGGAAATTTGCAGTTTGGTTTTCATAGATTTCGCATTCGCATGGAAGAGGGTTCTATATCAATTTCTGACTTTTTTCAAACTTTATTTTTTACTTGCGATAGTAAAAGGTATAGGGCAAGTTTAGGATTCGTGAAAAAAAAAATTGAGATAATAATTTTCCCTAACATTAGATTTTCATAACAATAGAACGCGAAAAAAGTGGGTCTCGCAATTCTGTCTGTCTGTCTGTATGTACCTCGACCTGCAGCCTAAATAGCTGAAGCGATTTTCTTCAAACCTTGGACTTAAGGTCTTTTGGTGATTCCCTAGAGGGGAAATTGAAATTTTTTTTAGCTCAAAAGATAACGGTACCTCCCATACAACCAATATACAAAAATTGATTTATTTCAAAAACGGCTCTAACGATTTTGAAAAAAAAAATTACGAGCTACTATAATTACTAAAATAAATATTTTGGTAGAAAAAAAAAATTGTAACGGTTATTAACGGTCTGTCATAGAAAAGATATTTTGGTTTTTAAATTTCTCCTTAACGGCTGCACCGATTTCAACCAAATCTTTTTTTTTTCAAACCTTAAAATTCGTTTTCTGAGGAATAATTTTTTTGTATATGGGGCCCTTAAGTATTCAGCCGGCGAAATATTTTACATTTAAAAACGAATTTTTTTCAAACCAGTGACTAGTAACTAGTGAATAGCAACCCAGTAAAAGTTTTACGCGGAAAACACAAACAAAATTCTATGTATTAATTTGTTTTGTTATTGTTTTGCGTGTAAACATTTTGCTGAGTTGCTATTCACTCTCTCTAAAAACACGGCTATAATTAATTTGAAATCGCGTTCCTGTTTCCTTAAAAAGTTTTCAAAATTGTACTTACAAAAATTAATTTTTTTTAACCGCTCGTTAAAAAGAAAACATTAAATCTCCTCTTTTAAGAAAATCCAAAATGGCAGTGCTTAGCTTAACACACACGACCATTCGAACTTTCTTATTAATTTCTAATAAAATTTAAGAGTAAGCCGATCATTTATTTTATATTTAATTTTTATTAAATTGGATTTTAAAAATCTGAATCACAAAATTTATGTTTTTCATTTTTATAGATGCCTACCTCATGATATGACAAGGATTTAAGAATCTACAGAAATTGTAAATTTTAATTTGAAGAGGTTAAACTGTTGCCGCCAAAGGCAATAACCAACACAAAAAGTTAAGGTAATAATAAAAGCAGATCATACTCCCAGGTGCATCATGCAGCAACATTGTCTATACAAAGAAGTGAATTCTTCGATTTTTCAATTATTTCCGATTTAAGAGGATTATATTATAGCTAAGTCACTATATTTATGCTTCCAGAACCTTAACAATTCTTTTTCGCTGGCCAATACCAAATTAAAGACTAAGTTGGTAATGCGCGTGTCATCCACCCTACACCAAGAAGCATCAATGTTGAATTCCTATTCTTCTCTTGGACAATGGAATTCAAATTCTTCCCGTAAACCGCGTCCGTGCAACACAATACACAAAAGGTTATAGTCTCAATTGGTTTTGATCGTCCGACCGACTGCTATACGCCATCGCCACCACTGCGTCGCACCGTTCCGCCGATATTTGCGATATTCACAATGTTTAATCCTCGAAGAGGTCTTTTGTTGAACCTTAATTGCAGATTTATTGTTGGACTTTGAGCCTTTCTGTATAAGGAGCAATGGGAGATCCTTGACAGGCGGTAAATTAAAGGCGGACTTCTTAGAAAAGAGAACTTTTCAATTCAGCCGATGGCAACTCCCATGTTCGGTCTGATTTTAATTGCTCCCGTTTCTATTTAAAGAATAAAAAATAAACATTATACAGCTTCGCTGACATCTGGGCTGGCGTCACTTTGACCTTAGCGAATGCAAATCCTCATTAAAATCTTGCCACCATGATGACCATCTGACAGTCGCAGTCATTACATATGTATTTTCTTGTTATGGAACGCTGCGCTGGCTGTGCTCTTCCATTCCGAAGAACTCGCAATGATTGCGGTGGTAAGATCAGACCAAGCGAGGCATCCGAAAAAAAATGAATCTTGTATCTTCATGCACTTTCATGGCATGATGGTTACTTTTACTTTCGTTCAGACGGTTGTACTACATGTCATGACTGACATTTCAATGGTTAAGCCTTTTATTATCTTGCTTCTCCAGATTATTGGTTGCATTGGCATTGCAGCGAACATCGAAACAGTGCGCAGCCGTCACCATCAGCGCCGCAACCATTCGAATGAATTATAAATTATTCATTGCAATCTAGAAGAAGAGTTTTTGTCCCGATGATGGCGATATGTGCTGTGCCCTGTGCGGCACTGCTTCTGTCGCTAAAGTTTTATTGTCGTGCTTCTGAATATAGTGAGCTCATGGTGAAGAGAATTTTTGTATGTTTTTATTTTTTATAGGAACTCAATAGGGAGTTACAATACTTATTTGGAGGATTTGAAGGTTTACCCTTTAATGGTTATAGCTATTCGGAGGACATATTTTAGCACTTACTGGCTTACAACAGAGAATGGATTTTATTATACCATAACTAAACTTTCAGTTTTGCTTTGAAATAAATTTTTTTTATATTCGAAATTGTCATGGATGGATTCAAGGGATGAGAACAGAAACCTTTTGCGTTTAAATTAAAAAGATAATCACATTTTGCAAATGTCTTAAGCCTTTAAATTTATGAGTGAGCATTAAAAAAAATACATGACAGTGAGTAGATATGGTAAGAATCTACTGCTTCTGCTTGTTCTGCTATTTTTTCTCTCCGCTTAACATGCCAACTTCTTTTTTTTTACAACACATCAGTGAATTAAATTAATAAGTATACAGTCAATCTAGACACAAAGCCTTGAGGTTCATCACTAACATTTGTAAAAACCTGGACTAGGATTTTTATAGTTTCTCAAATGCTTAAGCACTCACAAAATAGTTGTCGTATTCCCCCACCCAGTGCTTCCCCTGCGTTTCATCCCTTTTATTTTTTAAATCAATTTATTCCAATTCTTTTTGGTCGGAGAGTAAAAATATGTGCGCAACAAATATTCGGCTTACAATTTTGAACACTAGCTGTCTTAGGTCCAACACGTCATACGAAACAGTTATCATATTTATCTGTCATTTTTCTTGCGTGATATTATACTCAATTTTATATTATTCGCATGATATTTTACTTCCTTGACGCAGGTAGGTAGAAATGGCGGCCTAAAGCCCGATGACCCAATTAGCACTGGAAAGCGTCGTTTTGGTCCCATAACTCATTTTTTTTTTATAATTAACACGCACTCAAGGGATTATGACTACCCTTTAAATGTTGGTTTAATACAGTGCGAGCATTTAGGAACAATAGGAGGATTTAGTAGGAGAAACCGATGTACATTCGTCTAAAATGTCTGGGCAGTGAAATGGGGAGGAAAAACAGAGTCGGTTAAGGAATTCCACATTCGTGTCGTTCGGCAAAAGAAAGAATCTCTGTATTTAACTGTACGTCCGAAATTTGGCTCGAGGGTATACCGATGCGCATTCCCAGCGGCGCGAGTATTACGGTGAAATTTTTTTAGTGGGGGAATGCAACTCAATATTTCACTAGAACATTGTTTAAAGAAGTAGCGATAAAACAGAGATAGGCAAGAGACGCTTCGACGATGTTCCAACGAAACAATTGTTTCGGAAATTGCTCTGTCACCCATCAGTCTTAAAGCTCTTCTCTGAATTCTGTCCAGTAGGTGCAAAGATGTTTCTGATGCACCAGACTAGATATGAGAATTAGATTCCAGTTTCGGACGTATTTAGGCCTTATAAATTGTGGCCAGATCAGAGGGGAAAAAAAAGTTTTTACATCTTCTTAGGAAACCTAAGCAGTTGGTCGCATTTTTAGTTATATCCAGTATGTGGCCATTCCACAAAAGATGGTCAGTAATACACATACCAAGTATTGACAGCTTTTCTGTTTCTAAGATGCAAGTGCCATCCATGAACAATGGCATTGGGGGAATATTCCGCTTTAAGGATAACCTATAAGGACAAAAGTAAATATTTGTTGATGGATTTAATTGGCATACCCATCGTGGACAACTGACTACGCCCTGACTCTGACCACCATATGCCAAGCCAGGCAATTTTTTGGCTACCCTTGAGCCCAACTTCCGACGTACCGGTGAAATACAGAAATTCTTTATTTAGCCATACTACACTAATGTGGAATTTCGTACCCAACTCTACTCTCCCTATTTCCCATTTGCAACATTTTATGCATTTTATCGAGATTTGGAGCGCGAGATACATTTCAATTGAGTCGCATTGACTCAAGCAATTCGAACACATTTGCCAATGTTGAATCAAGAACAAAGGCAATTTTACGATAATTTAATGGAATCAGAAATGGTGGCATTTTCTTCCTTGATGCGTCCGGTGGAACTGGAAAAGCATTCCTGATTTCTACAATTCGTTCAAGATCTGAGATTACTTTCGCACTCGCGATATCTGGGATAGCGGCTACGTTGTTGAAAGGCGGTCGTACACCTCATTCTGCATTGAAATTGTCATTGAACCTGCAAGTGCATGAAGAATCTACATGCTACTTTTCAAAGAACTCTGCGATGGCGAAAGTTTTGCAGCAACGTAGATTATCATCTGGGACGAGTGCACAATGGTTCATAAATGCGCACTAGAAGCCGTGAATCGCACGTTGAAAGGTTTACGAAAGACGTTTCGGTGGTGCAATGATTTCTCATCAAACGCTGAATGTCATTCCAAGATCAACTCCGGCAGATGAATTGAACGCTTGCCTGAAAGCATTGCCTTTATGGCAATACGTGGAAAAATTGAAATCGAAGATGCGAGTTGTTTTACGCAATAACCAGTCCTCTACAGAGTTCTCCAGGCATTAGTTGGTGATGGGGAATATGGCGCGATTCCAGTGGGCTTACAACTTTACAACAACGCCGGAAGAGCTCATCACGAATGTTTTCCCGAATATCGTTCAGAATTATATTGACCATGATTGGCTGAGTGCACGAGGGATTTCCGCTGCGAAAAACAAGAATGTCGATTATTTGAATTTCTTTATTCAAAATCAAATCGGCGCCGCCGGTGAGTCACACAGAAACTCATGCAAATCCGTCGACTCCGTGATGGATGAAAATCAAACCACCAACTGTTCCACGGATTTTTTAAATTATTTAGATGTTCCGTGGTTGCCACCACAGAAATTTGAAATTGAAAGTTGGTTGGTTGGTTCAGTTATAATTTTGTTGGGCAACCTCAATGCACGGAAACTTTGTAACGGATCGCGTTTGATTGTGAAGAATATCAAATCTAAATTCAAGCCACGATTTTGAGGGGGAAATTCAAAGGCGAAGGTGTTTTCATACCGCTTGTTCCGAACGATTTGCCATTCGTTTTTAAGCGTCTTCAATTTCAGGTGCGTCTCGCTTTTGGTATGACAATCAATAAGTCGCAAGGACAATCACTGGATTTTTGTGGAATCAATTTTGAATTCCCATGTTCCTCACATGGTCAATTATATGTCATGTTACGGCTTTGTGCGCGCCCGAGAATAAAGGCTTAACTACATAGACCTACTTTTTGCTAAAAGTACAAAAGTGATATCAAAATGTTCGCCAGCTTGCAAAAAAACATACGAAAACTGCTCTGACAGATAAATTAAGCCACCGTACACAATTTTCACGTGTTTTTTTTTTTTTGAAGGCAGATGTCTTCAGCACAGATATTAATTTCCCACTTTTGTACTTTTTGGCAAAAGTAGGTCTATGTAAGCCTTAAAACGTTAGTTGTGTACCATTAAGCGTTTCAGTAAAGAAGCGGAATTTTGGTTTAATTTTTATTTTATTTAATAGAACTTTCATCCATACTTTCATACCAAAGGTTTTTTGTTTGTATGGTTATTAACTGTTGATTTTTATAAGAATTTATCATTTCCGCGATGATGGTATTTTTGATGTCATCTGTCCGTTGCTACAAATGCCACATTCCACATATAAATACAAAAACATTCTTTCATGGAAATTCATATCTACGAGCACTTCTATTATGTATGCAAGTTTTTAAATAGGCATATTAAGTCATTAAACAAAGAAAATCTCCTTCGTTCCGTTAATACATTTTTGCATTAAAGTTTCGACTGAAGGATTTGCTAAGTAAAAAAAATATTTAAGCAAAAAACAACAACAATAAAATTAACAGGAATTGAACGATTTTAATTAGATCCCTAGAGTGTAACGGTCTTACGACAACAACGACAGAAGAGACGATGTCGCGTCGCGTCGTAGTCTGACACAATTGCAGGTCTGCCACAAATCACCTAGTTGGCAAAATAAATTCCTCTCTAAGCCGAGACCGACCACATCAAGCTGTGCCCGTGCCCGAGAGAAGTTGATATAAATTGCCAGGCGTTTACTTCAGGTGCTTATGGTGGCTTCCCTTGGTCTGCCTGGTTTCTGTGATAGAAACGTCAACCGCATTTCCGCATTTTTGCTGTCTTCTTGCTAAATGAACAAGTCTTTGGCGTTTGACTTGGTGTTGTGAAAGTATAGATAGGTTATGTATGTGGTCATTCTCTGGTCACCTTGTTCAACATCATATAGTCGACCGAATGCTTAGGCTAAGAGGTGAAGAAACTTCAAGACAGCATCTTCAAATTGTCGTAATAAATGTCAAAACCATTTGTTAAGCGTTGGTTTGCAAGATGCTATTCGGCTGAGGCTTTAGCTGTGTTTTTTCTCACTAATGGTTAAATTAATTAAATTTGCAAAGACGCGACTTCATTAGAGTGTTATAGCGTTAATAATAATTGGTTGCTGCAGGCAATGGCGCACACAAAGAGAAGTAGGTACTGCTTCATCTTGCCATATCCAGTTAAATAGAACAGAGGAGAAGATACAATTTGTTGGTGCAAGTCCTGCATTGGATTTACCAGCAAGCAAGTAAGGTCACCGCGCCGGTTTGTCTAACAATAATCCAAATAAGATGAATAGTAGACAAAGACGTGATCGTTGGCCATCAGGAATGGTCGGACTGGGTGTGAAATTTTCACTAGGATTGGAAATTGGTAGAGTGTTTTATTATTTATTGTCATTATTATTTTAAAATTATTTTGGGGGAATAGGAATAAATAGAAATCATGCGCTCCCATTCCCGAGTCTGAAATATAACGAATGATGCAAACCATAATTTTCATTTAACGCCTTAGACCAAGAGCCCACAGCAAATTTAGGGGTGTGAAAGTAAACAAAAAAAAAAGGATATGAGTCGAAAGGTGTGGTAATGCATGTATGAAAGAAATGCAAGTCTTGCAGTCCCTGGAGGCGGCTTAAGATGTGTTATAGCAATTTGAAAACCTTAAAAAATCAACTTTGAGGATGATTGTATGAACGAAAAAAAGGTTTATTTATCCCTAGGTATTGAGCCCCTGATTACCGATCCGTATTTCTAATACCGATTAGAGGCGGCATTTAAAAGAAATGGGTAAACAAATTATTAAAAAACAACGGTAATAACTAAAACGCCCTTTTATTTTCGTATGTAAAGTCAGAAGTCCCTTCTATCATTACCTTTTTAAATAAAGGTCTTTTAGTGAACAGTTTTTGAAATATTAATTTTCAAACTCAAAATTTTGATAAAAAAAAAATAAAAATAAATGTACAAAATACTTTTTTTGAAAATTTCACGTAATTAGGTACTATTTTTACTTTTAAAATTCAATGCTTTTATCAAATTATAGTCAAATACTGAAAACCGGATGGTTCTAGGACTTTTACGTTTCGTCATGTCAGTATTCTTAATTAAAATATTGTAATACATTTTTATAAAATAAAGAAATCTATCTTTCTATCTAGTACCTAATTACGTGAAATTTTGAAAAAAAGTATTTTGAACATTTATTTTTATTTTTTTTTATCAAAATTTTGAGTTTGAAAACTAATATTTCAAAAACTGTTCACTAAAAGAACTTTATTTATAAGGGAAATGATAGAAGGGACTTCTGACTTTACGTACAAAAATAAAAGAGCGTTTTAGTTATTACCGTTGTTTTTTAATATTTTGTTTACCCATTTCTTTTAAATTTTTCGGGTTTTATAACAGTCTGGCAGGGTAAATGCCGCCTTCAAACGATCTTGGACATACGGATCTGTAATCAGGGGCTCAATACCTAGGAATGGGTAAAAATTCTCTGGTTCATACAATCATCCTCAAAGTTGATTTTTAGGGTTTTAAAAACGGTCTGGCAGGGTAAATGCCGCCTCCAATCGGTCTTGGAAAAACGGATCTGTAATCAGGGGCTCAATACCGAGGGATGGATAAACATTTTTTTTGGTTCATACAATCATCCTCAAAGTTGATTTCTTAAGGTTTTCAAATTGCAATAACGCATCTTAAGCCGCCTCCAGGGACTGCAAGACTTGCATTTCTTTCATAAGCATTACCACACCTTTCGACTCATATACTTTTTTTGGTTCTTAGACTATCTGCTTCCTCCGTCTTAAAAGATATGAAATGCACGACTCAATCACACATACCTAAATGAAGTTCTTTTAGTCATTTATTTTATAAATTATTGCCGTCAACTGGAATTGAACCTAGACCCAGCTACCTCTGAGGCCGATGCACTATACGCATTGCACCACCCAGGTCACCTGATCGTGCTCATCCAATGAAGGGTTTTATTTTTAATTGCATTTTAAACAACTATTTTTACGACGGGACGCCAAAAAAAAGGACGCAGGGCTGCCAAAAAGAGTACGAGCGGCCGAAAAAAGGATGTGTGGCAGAAAAAAACGAACGGGCAGCCAAAAACAGGACGGGTGGCACAGCTAAGAAATAATTTATAAATGTTACCTCTAGTCAAAAGTTTGAATGAAATCGCTTCTTCAGACAGACGGAATTGTGGGACTCACAATTTTCGTGTTCTCTATCATATTGTTAGGGAAAATTATTATCTCGAGTTCGATTTTTTTTACGAATTCAAAACTTACCCTATAGTACCTACATCCAGGGCCGGACCAACCATATATGCAAGATGTGCAAATGCACAGAGCGCAAAATTCTAGGGGCGCATTACCAAGAGCAAGAAAATGTAATCTGATCTTGCGCAAACAAATATGTACTGCCATTTGCATTTTAACCACAAACATTCTTCAAATAATCCCAAAATAACATCCATCACAACCGTGCTAAGTTATTTCTTGCACACTAACTAACATCACTTTCATTGTTGCATTCAAGGAAAAATTAACTCAAGATATCGTAAAATTAAAAATCCCACTAGACCCATGTAATTTCAATCCTACCTACCTAATTTCCAAATATTTCACCCTGTTCGTACAAAAGAAAAAAATAAGAAAAAATCTCAACACAAAAAAGTTCCATGCCACACCTCATATGTGCAAGATTAATTTCATGCAAACTGAGTCCCAAAATTAACATAGAGAATATGACAACGAAAAATACTTATTCATACTGAATCATGTGGCTAGAACGTGCAGGTTTCGTATTGCGCACCGTACCTCTGTATGTGACTTCTCATCTTTTTTTTGGAGACTTTCTTTTGTTGATTTTTTGTGTTTTATAATTCTCCAAGAAAAAGACGAGAAGGTCCTCTGAAAAAGCTTATATTTTGAGTTCTATCGGACTGCCAAGATTATGACGTTTTGACTTAGAAAAAATGACAGAGCATCACGGTATATATTTTTTTAAATTAATTGAAGTGGTAATACCTCTGACAAAATGAACTGGAAATCGCTTTTTTCAAACCGCCACCCCCACGAAAGGCTGAAAAAGATACCGCGATATATGCACCTAAAAACCCTCATACATATTTTGGTTATTAATCCACTCCCGAAATTTGCTGTGGGCTCTTGGTCTATATTGTTTGTTGTTTTTGTTTGTCTAAAAGTTGTTCGTGCGTAGTCGTCGAAAGATATTAAGTATTAAATATTTAATTTTTGTAATTATAACTATCCGCCAATAAAATATTTTATATTCTTTTATAGATTCTTTTATAGATTCCACTTAAAATATCAAATAACTGCAGATCAGACAAAGACAAAAATATGGAAAAGTTATTATTGTTCCGAGACATTTGGCGCCGATATCGCGTTGGTTCGGAAGGTTCCTCATTTTTAAAAATAACTTCGAAATCTAAACACGTCTAATCTGTCAGACACCAAATCTGAATAAAAACGAACAGCTGATTCAAATACACAGCATTTAACCAAATGATTGAAAAGGTCGTTCATGCAAACTTTTGTGTAAACTTATCATTTTACACAATTTGTAAACTTACGACGTTGCATTAATACCCTAATTATATAAAGATATGCCAAGCTCTTGAATAATAAGTTTGAATATTCAGAACACAAATAATTGTGAAGTGTGAAGTGTTAGGAACAATAATGTATGTATGTATGTATATGAATAAATATTTATATTTATATATATTAATTATTTTTTTTTTGAAAAATTTTCTCTGAAGGGTATTGGCCCTCACTCTTTGCAAATGGCCCTCAGAAAGGCCCTCAAAATTGTTTTTCTTTGTGGCCACGCTGTTGCTGTTGCTGTGCTACCTACTACTACATAGGGATGTGCAAGTTTTTTTTTTCTGCACACTGAGTATCGAAACTAACATGGGAAAATATTTAAAAAAAAAAAAAAATTATTTATACGGAATCATATGGGTCAGAGCGTGCAGGTTTTCTTATTGTACACTCTAACTGTGTAAGGGTTAAGTGCCTGCTTACACAGGAGATGGACTATGAAAATTTTAATAGAATGGAAAAGGAGAATAAAGTCGCGTTTTGTCTGATCTGGTGCAGATTGTTTTAAAAGTTTTTTCGCTTTGTTGGTTAAGATTAAATAAATAGCTATCAGTTTTTAATAGAAGTGACGTATTTTGTGAAAGTGTTTATTATTCGTTTTTCCAATATGGATAAAAAAATACTTCGGGCAGACTTTAGAAAAAAGCGAAGGCTTGTTGAGGCCGAAAATAAAGAACAGAGCAAAAATTTCGCAAAATTTTTAAAACGTAGCGAGGAACGAGCAGATGGGAAAAATGTAAGTATTAAAATAAATATTTACGCTCATCCCTGACTCACCGACTGTATAACGCTACAATGCGATTTTACGAAAAAAAACTTTTTTACAAAAAAAACATTCCTTTTTTACAAAAAAAAAAACGACTTTTTTACAAAAAAAAAAAAAATAACTTTTTTACAAACAAAAATTAACTTTAAAAAAAAAATAAACTTTTTTACAAAAAAAAATTAAACTTTTTCACGAAAAAAAAATTACCTTTTTTTACAAAAAAAAATTTACTTTTTTTACAAAAAAAAATTTACTTTTTTATAAAAAAAAATAACCTTTTACAAAAAAATTCTTAAGACTTGATGATTTCATTTCTGAATTTGCAAAATGTAAGGTCAGAAAAGTAAGTTTCCAAGTTTAAACGTTTCACCTCTGCTCATTTCTTTGCTGCGTTTTAGTTTATGGTTTTACTTTTGTTTCCTAAAAATAATTAACTGAAGTTCCTATTTATTTTGTATATGTATAAACATATGTAGGTATATATTTTTATATTATTTGTTTTTAAATTAATTAATTAATTTATTAATTTTTTTTTAAACGAAGTTTATATATTTTTTATTTTGTATATGTATACATAAATGTATATATGTATGTATATATTTATTTATATTATTTTGTTTTTAATTTATTTACTATATTTTTTTTTTTTTGTAAATATGTATTTTTATTACATTTGATACATACAATTATATATGTAAACATATTTGTTTGTTACTGAGGATTAGGCCCACCGGGGATACCTCAATAGAAAAAGCGCATTGAAAGTCTACCTCCTGGGTAATGTGGAAAAGGCTTATGCATGTGTATCAGTATATGTATGTGTTAAAATATAAAAAAGGGGCGCTTTCTACAAATCTTGCACAGGGCTCAAGTTTAGCTGGGGCCGGCCATGCCTACATCGCAAGTAAAAATTAAGCCTTTTCAATAACAAATTTAATATTCCAATTCTTAACAATATGTTATCATATAAAAATTTTTGAGTGCTTGCTATACACTTAAATAAACTATTCCATTAAAAATAAAGAACAATTAATCCGCTTGAAAAATATAAAGGTACCCTACCTGCTGCGCGAGAGTACATCTTCTAAAAGAAGGTACATATTTACATTCCTTCAACTTATTTCTGATAGCAATAATTTACTTTGGCGAAATTATCTGCTATAAGAATAACTTCTTAACGACTAATAAAATTCCCCAGCTAAAAAAAATGAAACTAAACCTGGCCACTTAAGGAACTATGTGCCTCTTTAAGGTAGTTTCATTCAATCACAATCATCAATATTGTTAACGCGAAGCTCTCATTTACTATGTGATGTCCAAATGGCGCGCGACGACCGACGACGTGGTCAGCATTCTCTTCCGGATGAGAAATGATGACTATTTCGCTCGCGACTCACCACAAGCATCAAGATTGCATTTTTGCCTTATTTACCGCATTCAGCGTTCCTGTAGGGTCATCCAACCGTTCGCTTCTCGAAGTCAAGCACTTACCAGAAGAACCACATTATTTAGATACAAAACTTCAATTATAACCTCTATGCACAGGACCACATGTGGGCATCAAAGGTATAGTTGTTGTAGGTAGATGGATACCTCTTAACATGCATCTCATTGGTAGGGAAGCAATCTAAGCTGGACCTTTCATAGTTTGCATATTTTTAGTTTATTGAACACGTAATGTTATTGCGCTCCTCCTTCATCTTCCTTCCGCCTTGAACCTCTTATGCAATCCCTCCATTGATTCATGGTCAAATAGCCTGGCATTAAGATCTCCAGCTGTGATATTATGGGAATTATTCCTAAATGGCTTTCGTATAGGGATTTTCTTTATATTCCCGATGAAGATCATATTTTTTGTTTGCTTGCCTTGAAGCCTTGAAGGTATGTATGTGTGCTTTGTGCAGATTAGTATTTTAAGGAAGGACAAAAGTTAGTATTAGATTCTCAATGATCAGATAATCATTTCAATTACATTAATAAGAAGCTTTGAGACCACCACATATGTGTAGGCCAAACATTTTTAACAGTAGATATCCTATGAGGACATAAAGAGGGTTTAGTTTTTACTTTAATCTTTTTGGTAAAGTTTAATTGGTTCATTTTATTGTATCATAATTAATTTTATTTTCTCAAGAGTATTAAAATATAAAATTAATTTCAGGCAAGCAAGACAAAAACAGTAAAAAAAACTTATGAATATACATATTTTTGACTGATCTATAAAAATGAACGTCTTTGATTTTAATACAGGAAAATATGTAGGGGTACCTACTATATATTTAATATTATGTTATTGATGATTGACTTTTAATGAATTAACTTTTAATCAAGTAATATTATCATTACAACAAAATACGAAAAGGTATACTTATTAATTACCCTTAAGGACATAAAATTCAAATTTAAAAACAAATGGAGGAGGTAGATTTCTTCTTTAACCTCCAAGGTATTTAAAAAAAATTATGTTAACCGGAGTCTATACTTTTTTTTAACTTGCCTACAATTTTCATGTATTGTTAGATGTTGCTTCAAAGGAATAAACGAAGTGTACCTTTATTTATCTCTTCAATGGCGTACCGAGGGTGAAGGTCAGGTGACTTTATTTTATTTTATTTATTTATTTGAAGGCAACGAACCATCAAGTCTTTAGTTTTCATCAGCATTGCTAGCGGTTTATTTAGGTTATGCGGATTTGTTTCCAACAAATGATACAAAAGATAGTTTTAACGTGCGAGCTATGTGCATCTTGAAAGTAGTCAAATGTCTTTGACACAGGAAGTTATTAAAGTAGCTATACAACTTCTGGAACAATCCAAATTAAAGAATTTTCAGTGATATTACTCGTGCAAAAACTGATTTTTATTTATAAAATTCGATTGTTTTAATTACAATCATTTTCATGCGTACGCCCTGCCTCTCTTCTTGTTCTGTAAAATATAATTTCTGTTTATGGACATGGTCTCTAAAAGAAGGGATTTAAAACTATGATGATAAATAGATGAAATTATACAAAAAAAAAAAAAACAGATCTCTTTTTTTTTTTTTTTTTTGTAATCAGTTGCCTACTTTGAGGCAAAAACTGATTTAATAAATCATACCTACTATTTGGCTTGCCGCTTGCTTCCATACTGAATCAAGAAGCTTGAACTTGAAAATAAGTTTAAAGTTTAAAGTGAAACTCGAGCTTTTGCGGCTATGGATGCATAATGTACTCTTAAATAAACATATACCTTATTAAAATAAACAAGCTTCGACTCAAAACAGCGAAAAAGAAAGATTATAAGTTGATGTGTATAAGTTGACTTGTATAGTTATAGTAGGTATTTGAGGAGGGTGGCGAAAAGCTTTTTTTTTATGTGTACTGTTAACAAAGAAATTTTGTGAAGTTTATGTGGTTTATGTTTTGGTTGATGTTCGTCTAAACCTGCGTCTTTCAAGTTTCAAAGCAAAGACTGAGCGAAAATGAGAACTCTTACTATGGTTTTGCGCTGTAAAATTAATTTCAGATGGGGTTTGTAAATAAAATCTTAAAAGATTTAAATAAAATATCTATCTTATGAACTATTTTTACGTCGCAATGTGTTATTTAAATGATGCGGAGTTTATTTCTAGCTGGCACATTGTGCTGGAGATGAATTATCAATTTTCATAGACATAAGCTAGTCGAACAATCAATAGTCTAATAAAATTAGCAAAAATATCTACAAAAATAGGTAAGTTGAATTTTTTTTTTAAGGGAAGGTATCTCTTGGGAAATTTAAAACTACAAAACACCAACAAAAAAAAATCCTCTGAGTCGTCGGTCTTTTTGAAAAAAGTTTGAAGAAGTGTTTACTCCATTGTATCGGCTTTTATTAGTCGTAGATAGCAAAGGAAAATTAGACTTTTTTTTGGAACGAAATACAGGACGGCTGAATTTTTTTATACCTGAAAGAGGGCTATTAGAGAAGCTTATGTTGAGTTTTTCGGGACGGCATGCCCCTGGGGAAATCCGCCATTTTGGAAAAGGCGAATTGATCTATATCTCTTAAACTATCGATTTGAAGTAAAAACTTGTCGTAATCAAATTAGTTGGAAATGAAATTATCTTTTATTCTTCATTGATTGACAGATTGGTTGTCAAACCGTTGAGTTTAAGATTTATAAGGCTGCCAAAAAAGTGATTAAAAAGTATATTTACATGTAAAAATTAAATAAATAAAAATATTAAATCATCAATTTTATGAACTTACTTCATCAAGAAAATGTCATCTTACTAAGTTATAGCGATTAAGTTATCCTAGGATACTAAAAGATTTTGCGCGCTGCATAACCTAAAAGCAATTACATATTAACGTTGTTGACTGGCAAATGCATAAAAGAGGAATTGCAGCAACATCCCCTGAGGTTCTAAGAGCAGAAAAGCGACATCAAATGAGCACAACTATGGCAACCGTAAGTAATATGACTGTTGCTGACCTCATCATCGTTTTAAAGGAAAATGTTAGCCATCTGGCTACAAAAGATGATATGGTTGCATTAGGCTATGAAGTTTCAGTACTAAGAGTCAATCAAGAAGAATGTGCGGCTAAAATTACTCACTTGGAAGCTCAAAATGCACGCTTGGAGTCCGAAGTAGAAAGACTCTTAAAAAAGGAAACTGAAACTGCCCAGCGAAGAATCAAAAAGCCTTTTTTCCAAGGCCAAAGACGTGTGTAGTGGTCTTCTTGAGACAGAAGCTGTCAAAGACGCTTACCCAGTAAAATGCAATAAATTTGGAATGTCTAATGTTGTTGTGCAAATGGCTAATCGGTCTGCGGCAAATAATGTGCTAAAGAATTGCAGGAAACTGAATGGTACGAGAATGTCTGTTCAGAAAGATTTGCCATTCAACGTTCGCCAAAAAAGAAGATTCCTAAGCCAAATACAGGCGGCGATAAAGTTGCAGATGCCAAACATTAAATCATACCTCAGAGAAGATCGTATGGAAATTGATGGTTCATTCTTTACCTGGGACAACAACCTCGGCCTGAGATGTGGAAACAGCGATGGATTTTCAATTTTTAGTGGAAAATGTCAAATTTTAAGAGGTTTAAGGGCACAATTTGAACAAAATAAAAATACAACTCATAATAATGAAACAACAATGTCAGTGGGTGTCAATGGATCAGCAGCTGTCAACAATATCTCCTTTGATGCACCAGCGCCATCTGCTCGTGAGCATTTAAGATCAGTGGAAGGCGGAAGTCCACATTGATTTTCAACAACCACTTGAGTCGGCTAGCACCATTGTATTTGGCTGGAATTATTGCAATTTCATGGCTGCCACACCAATCATCAGATTCCTTTCAGTGGTGCTTAGTCTTTATGTTCAATTTTAATTTTATAAATTAGTGCCGTCAATTGAAATCGAACCTAGACCAGCTACCTCTGAGGCCTATGCACTACGCATTGCGCCACCGAGGTCACCTGATCATGCCCATCCAATGTAAGGTTTTGTCTTTATAAATTGCATATTGAGACAACTAGCATTTTTACTAGCCGCACACAAGTTGGATGTTGATCATTCGGGTTCTTTCTCTTTTCTCCGTACACTGTTTACAAACCAACAATTCGTTGGACAATTGTAAGGTGGGAGATTGTATGAAAGATTTGACACTGGTCAAGAATTGATTTTAATTAAATTGGGCTTTTTTTTTGTGTGATAACACACTTGCAGTTAGGCTGCATAGCTTTCGCTCCGTAATTTATATTATTGAATGTTTGAATTTTCAACAACCACTTGAGTCGGCTACCACCATTGTATTTGGCTGGAATTATTGCAATTTCATGGCTGCCACACCAATCATGAGATTCCTTTCAGTGGTGCTTAGTCTTTATGTTCAATTTTAATTTTATAAATTAGTGCCGTCAATTGGAATCGAACCTAGACCAGCTACCTCTGAGTGAAACGAATCTACTTTTGTTGGGAGATTTTAATGCCCGAATCGGCAGTGAGCAAGGACTGCCTTCGTACTTTTCAGTTCAGCCAACAAGTGTGAGCATCTCACGTTCATCAAAAGACAAACGAAAGGATTGCAGAGGGAGCAAGTTTTTTGAGCTTTGTGAGTCCTACAACTTTTTAATTTTAAATGGAAGAAGTGCCGGAGATGTCGAAGTAGAGTACACGTTTGTAAGATCATCAGGGCAATCGGTTATAGACTATGGTATAGCTGCGGGTGCTTTTTTGAAACTTATCGTTGACTTTAAAGTCGAAGCCAAAACATTTTCCGAACATATGCCACTTATAATTAATTTAAGTAATAACATATCCGCTCAGTGAACCAATACCGAACTAAAATTACCGCCAAGGCTGAAATGGAGGGATAATTTGCTTCAAAAGTACCAACAAAACCTGAATGCTGAACTAATTCATCTGAAAGAAGTTGCCCAGTTCCATGTATGGAAGAATTGCAGACAATTGTGAAAAATGTTTACCCACATCAACCACACTTCGTAAAGGCCAAAAACTACAGTGAAAAATGGTTTGACGAGGAATGTGAAATCGCTAGAAACCGTTCGTTTTCGTTTCTCACTTTATTTCGAGCTCACAACAATATTGGTTTTAAAAGATGGTACGTTGAAGAAAATAAAAAAAAAATAAAGCACTGTGCTTAAGAAAAAAGGCAGATTATAATAAAAGTCTGGTAAATTTATTATCCAAAGCTAGATCTTCCACAGAGTTTTGGAAGGCAATGAAGTTGGTAAATGGAGTTAAGTCTTCAATTGGAAACAATCTTAAGGCTGCCGATTTAAAAAACTACTTTGAATCTTTGCTGAATACGGAATGTTTAGCGTGCAAGTTTCATTACGCGATGCTAAATATTGAAGACGACGTTCTAGACTCAGCTTTTTCAGAAGAGGAACTTCTGTCAGCATTGAATAATGCCAAAGAAAACAAGGCGGTCGGGACGGACAGAATTCCATCAGAATTTTGTAAGTTTGCCTCTCCCAGTTTTTTACCCGAGCTCTTAAGATGTTACAATGAAATTTTTAGGACTTGTTCAATTCCTGTCCTCAATAATTTTTCCGCTTTTTAAAAAGGATGACCCATCCATTGCAGAAAACTACCGTGGAATATCGTTCTTAAACGCGTCCATGAAATTATTTGCCAGTATGATATTCCGAAGACTGACCACCTGGGTACACGATAATTCAAAGCTCAGTGAATTTCAAGGTGGATTTCATTCTGGCTACTCAACAACGGACCAAGTTTTTCTTCTTTTAAATATTGCTGAAACATACCTGCATTGTGGGAAAAAACTATATGCCTTCTTCGTGGACTTTAGAGCAGCCTTCGACAGCATCGACAGAAAAGCTTTGTTTTTAAAACTTGCCAATTGTGGTATCTCTTCCAAAATTATTTTTATTCTGAAGGCGCTGTATGGAAAAGATGCTATTTCTGTGTGGGACGGTGAAACCCTATCTGATGAATTCAGGTTTCCAATGGGTCTAAAGCAAGGATGTGCGTTGAGTACTCTTTTATTCACACTTTTTATAGACGATATTGTTGAGATCCTGGGAACAGGCGTGCGATTTGCTGGGGAAAGCATTCCAGTTTTAATGTATGTGGATGACATCGTCATATTTTCAGATTCTCCTGATCAACTGAATGAAATGATCTCTAGATTGGGAGAATACTGGAATACTTGGAACCTAGCAGTCAATCTTAGCAAATCAAAAATTATGAGTTTTAGAAAAGGAAGCGGGAGATATGCTAGTAAGTGGAGTTACAAAGGAGAAGAAGTCAGTGTCGTGAAAGAATTCAAGTATCTGGGGATGATAATATCGAGTAACCTGTGTATAAAAAAGCAAGTGAAAGTAAAACTCCAGGAGTCAAAGGCTGCCATATGCGCATCGTGGAAGAAATGTATTTCAAATAAAACTATTCACCATTCCGACAAATATAAATTATTTCAAGCCGTATCAAAGTCTGTTATGTTGTACTGCGCGCAAGTGTGGGGCCATAAACGGTATGATGATGTCGAAAAACTATACTCCGGTTCTTTTTAAAACGAGTTTTTGCTTTTCCTTCAACTACGCCGAACTATATGCTATATATTGAAACTGGAATTCCTCCGATGTTTATCGACACACTTAAGACCCATTTTGATTATGTTGTAAAAATACTTCAAATGGATGCGTCAAGACTAGTAAATAAAGTTTTAAGACATTTAGTTTCCAATAAGATGAATTTTGTACAATCGTGGATAAGCTTATCTGATTCTGTGGGGGAAGCGTTTGATTTTGATCTGCAAGATGTAACGCATTTAAAACAACAGTCTTACTCTCTTTTGTCGAAACTCGATACAAAATTTTGGGAGGACTTCATTAACCAGGCCAATGATTCACATTATAGAGAATACTACAGCAGACTCAACTTCGTCCTAGGTGAATCAAATTATTTTCACGACAAGCACTCCACGGATATGATATTTACGATTTTACGAGCCAGAGGGGAAATCCTGACTCTGAATTTTATTCCTCATAGGACTGACTTACCTCTTGAATGTGATCTGTGCAACACCCACGAAAGAGAAAACATTGCGCATTTTCTAGGATCATGTCCAATTTCAATGGAAATTCGACGTGATGTTTTTGGCAGAAATCGATTGGATGTTGAAGAACTAATAGAAATTTTAAATGGCATGCAGGGCTGGAAAAAGCTTTATAAATTTATTCGAACTGCGATGACTTATAGAAATAGAATAAGAACAGAATGCTTTTTACTGTCGTAAGTTCATCATCTACTTTATAATGTCTTAAATGCACTTTTTATTTTTTTAATACGAGTTATGAAAAGAATTTGTAAATTAAATTAAATTAAATTTGTATTCGATTATCTGTCACTCTGACCGACGGTTTTAAAACCAGGTCTTAAAAGACTACAAAAAAATAATTGTAAACCTGAATTATTATAATAATAAAGTCTATTCTAATCTAAATCTAATTTATTCTTCATTAAAACTTTTTTGCACGTGGACAATATTTTTGAGGTTATGTAGTTTTATTTTTTACTTTTTCACATTTTTCTCATTTCGTAAGAAACTAACGTATATTGTTCTTGTTATACAAATTGTAGACCACAAAGTTTAACAAATTTTTTTTTTTATTTTTGAAGATGATGTGCGATATCCCAGTCCTTAGTTAGAGCATTTGGAAAATTAGCTGCTAAATCAATTGAGCCGATAAAGTACAATAAAGATAGACTTTTTCGTGGAATGAAATATTGGTAAGCTGATTTCTTTATACATGAAAGAGGGCTATTAGAAAAGCTTATGTCCGGTTGTTCGGGACGCCATGACCCTGGCGTATTCCACCATTTTGGAAAATGCGAATCGACCTATGTATCCGAAACTATTGATCTTAGAGGAACAACTGTAAGTCCCAGGTTGTAGGTAACTAAATCATCTTTCGTTTATATTTTTATTTTTTTTGGTGCAGGCAATATTTTCAAGGTTATGAAGTTTTATTTTTAAATTTTTTTGTTATAACAATTTTTTTAACGTTCCCGAGGCAACTTACGTGAATTAGTTTCTAAATGAGAATTTTAGAACTAGTCCGGTGCAATTATAATCTGACCCAGCAGTTTGTACCACCCCAAATTTTGTTTTCTTATTCGATGGAGAATTGATCGAATATGATTAATCTCAGTTTTCGCATTCGTTACATTTATCGTTTTGCCGCCATCTTGGATTTAACTTTTTACTAAATATCTCAGTTCATATTAGTTCTACAAAAAAACTTGTAAAACATAAAATGCGTAGGGCTGGCCACGAGACGAGACTCTGCGAGTCTTTTGTAAGTCTCGTCTCGGTCTCGTATAATTAAGTCTCGTCTCGTCTCCGAAAAAACGATTTCCGGTCAACTTGTTAACTTGTTGATTATTGGAACGAAATATTTTCGATTATAGTTCGAACACGTGCAGAAGAAAATATTTAACTGAAATTGGATTTTTTAATTTATAAGACTCTTTGTAAAATTTAACTTTCAATGAATCGCGCTTTGAACTTTTTCTTAATTGTGCAGTCCAAAACAAAATGATATACCTGAGAAATTAATTTGCGTATGGAGCCTTAAATAAATTTCCAATATTCTGTACTCGAGCAAAATTAATTGCCGTTTTGCATTAAAAAGCGAAAAACTAAAATTATATCTTAAAAACAGTTTTAGCTAAGAGAAAATTTAACTATAGCGCGCCCAAATCAAGATTTTCAGCCATCAAAATCTCAGCTTTTAAAAAAATGAGTTCTAGTATGAAACATTTTTTAATAGAAAAATATTCATAACTTTTTTATTTATTGAAATACAGAAAAAATTTGTAGAACAAAACTGTTCGAAACTTTGAGCCCAACAAACTTGTCGTAGAAAGTTTTTCAAGTTTTTGATTGAAAATTACCTAAATTTAGGAAAATAGTAAATTTTGTTTTTTAATACCTGTAACTTTTGAAATATAATCAATAAAAACAAAATTTTTAACGCATAAAATAGGAAATTTTATTCTACGCATTTTATATTTTGTAAGTTTTTTTGTAGGACTAATACAAACCGAGATATTTAGTAAAAAGTAAAATTCAAGATGGAGGCAAAACGGTAAATCTTACGAATGCGGAAACTGAGATTTATCATATTCGATCAACTCTCTATCGAATAAGAAGAACAAAATTGGGGGTGGTACAAACTGCTGGGTCCCCAATATAAAATTTTATAATTGCACTGGACTAAACATTAAATTTCTATCATTTTGATATGTTTTTAAAGATGATGCGATACCGCAGTAAAAAGTTACAGCCATTTTGGTGTTTGTTTTAATATTTTAATAACATTTTAGTATTTTCCGGAGTTTTCATTTTAGCGCAACCAAAATGGATATAACTTTTGACTGTGGTATCGCATCATCTTTGAAAAATATATCAAAATGTTGGAAATTTATTGTTCTAAAATTCTCATTTAGAAAGTTATTCACGTTAGCTTATTCGAGAATGACAGAAATGTGTAAATGTGAAAAAAACAAATAATAAGACGACATAACCTTGAAAATATCTCCCGCCTCGAAAAAAATTGTACTGGTGAATTAAGGATATTTTAATTGCCTACGATATTTTCAGAGATATAGATCACTTCGCGTTTTCCAAAATGGCGGATTTCCCCAGGGGGATGGCGTCCCGAAGAACTGAACATAAGCTTTTTTAATAGCCCTCTTTCAGGAGGTATGAAAAATTCAGCCGTCCTGTATTTCGATCCATAAATCGATTGTTTTTTTTTTTTGCTAATTTTCCTGTACTAAGAGTAGTTATTTGTATTTATTTTTGTAGGAAAAAATTTTCTCTTAAATGTTTGTCTTGAAAAAAATTACTTTTATGTAAATAGGTATTCATTGTTTTTAATGAAAACTTAATAGTTCGAAAACGAATCGGTCAATTTTGTTTTTTATTCGTCATCAAACATTTTTTAATACTACCTACTTAACTGATTTAAAAAAATATATAGACAAAACAACGGTAGTTAGGTACTAACCATACCACTGTTAAAAAGCAGCTGAAGAAATTTTATTTATTTCTTAAACGGCATTTCTGTTTATTTGTTTCTGTACCAACAGTTATAGTTAAACGGATAAAAGGGGTTATTTTGTATCTAAAGTGGCAACTGAAATTAAGAAGAGGAAAGACAGGTCTCTTGAATCAATTGTACGCAACGCCAAGTCACAACCAGCGGTATAATTTATCAAAAGTCCGTTCCATTGCTTGCGTATGCGGACGACATATGTAGACACTGTCGGCAGAACGAAGCGAGCTGTGACAGGCATATCTGCTAGCATTTATTCGGAGGTAGCTAAAATGGGTTTGGCGGTTAATGAGGACAAGACGAAGTATATGGCTTTCATCGAGAAAGAAATCTCAACATCGCATCGTCGACTGGGGCCAAATTTCACGATGGACAGATATAACTTCGAAATTGTCAAGGACTTTGTCTACCTGGGCTCCACTATTACCTCGAACAATGACATCAGTGCAGAGATCAAACAGAGAATTACTCTTGCCAACCACTGTTTCTTCGGTCTAAGAAGGCATTTAAGTAGTAAGGCCCTCTCTCAGAGAACCATCAAAGTCTGCTAGGGTTCGTTGATAGGAAGATTCGTCGTGTGATTTTCGGTCCGGTGTGTATTGAAGAAGTGTGGAGGAGATGGTTCAACGACGAGCTTTACGGGCTATACTGCTATATATCGACGTTCACCTGGGGCCTAATTCACAGCTACTACATCACCTACATCAACTTTTAAAACAGCATTCTATGACAACACCGGTTATATTTCCGTTAAAATTTTCTGTTCCACAAATATAACTGGAAGTGTTGAATGTGAGAAACAGGCAAATGTAACTGAAATATAATTGTTGTCGCTGTAGGGCGCTGTTGTGCAAGTTGTTGTAGCTGATGTAGTATAGCTGTGAAATACATAGGCCACTGGTCAAAAAGCTTAAAATACAGTGGCTGAGATAGCTGGGGCACGTAGAGCGTATGGACAACAAAGCACCTGCCGGACGAGTCTTCAAATCCAACCCGGATAGTGTTGGCAGAGGAAGATTCCATAACAGGTGGCGCGCATAAGTGGAGAACGACCTCAACCAACTTGGTGTGCGCTACTGGAAGCGGCTAGCTATAGGGACAGAGCTGGCTGGAAGGGCTTCTTGGTTGAGGCCGTAGTCCCTCCTGGGCTGTGAGCGCCATCCAAAAGTAAAGTAAGTAAAGACAGATTTTTCGTATGGAAACAATATAACCGTTTTCTTATGAGTCAGGTTCTTATCAAAAAAGATTAAAAGATGACCCTATTGAGGATTTAGATTTTTGGTAAAAAACTGACATTTGTAACTTGCCGTTATGTTGTTTTACTAGTGCCTTAATTTATCAACTAATTTTCTTTTCCATTAAGTGTGTGAATGCATTTATAAAGCGATCCCTAAAGAAGCACATGATCGCATCATATGAGCATATCATGCCAATCAAAGCGCTTTCGCTCCACTTCTGCCTTTCCAACAGCAGTTACCCTCAATTACGGAGCCATCGATGACATTAAAAAACAGAATCTCTGATTTATATTAACACCTAACTGAACGACATTAGAACACCCAATCTTAAACACTCTGCCTAAGTCAGAAAGTACCTACATCGTACCTACCACCCTACAACGTATATGTATACCAAAATGAATTTTAAAACAATAGAATCCAATTTTTGTAGCCTTCTGTTTAGCAGCACTCCTCCAACTAAACCTTGCTTACCATGGATATGCAAGTCGCTCGTCCCCATCAGGGTATCAGATATTATATGAAGCGTTAAGTAGAATTCATGTTGCATAGCTTGTTCAGCACCTTATTCGATTGTGATCATCACGAAAAGCGATGTTCCCATTTTTTGCACTCATCCATTGCTCGCTGGGCTCGGTGTATCTATTCAAGACCAATGCCACCATCATCCGCTAAGCCATTTACCACTAAACCAATTAAGGATAATCTCAATTAAAAATCTTAAGTCATTATACCGGCTGTTGATGGTTGTCCGTCGGGACCGTGAATTATAAAAAAAAGATGCTCTTCGTCTAGTTTGACTTTAGAATTTGATGAAGAAGATTCCTGTGGAACTTGGGTCTAATCGGAACATTAATTATTTAGTAGGGGTATATCTGTTCAGGTTCTTTCTTATACGATATGCCTTTCCCCTATATTCTCTATCCTCTTACCAACATCTCTATAGCCTTGTAACGGAGGAATAATATATGTGAATACACGAAGACCGACGCGACGGTGGAAGGAGATCATCTCATTACGGGTACATTGGAGCAGCTTTTATTGGAGCAATTTTTTTTTTTTTTTTTTTTTAAGTCAACTCTTCCCATGATCCCGTGAACAAGGAATCGACAGTTGAGCTGAAATCGTATTGAAGAGTAAAAACTACGTCATGGAGCTTAGGTATAGGTACACATGATGATGATGCTTAATGTCGATCTTAAAAGTACTTGAAAAGAATAAATCGAAAGAATTCTAAATATTTGCCAAGTCGTATAGTATAAGGAGACTAGTTTGGGAACAAATGGAATCAGTGCGGAAAATGTTTATTGAAAATGCGCAGAAGAAATCATTGCGCTGGGCATCAAGATTGTTCCTTTTTTTTTGCGGAGTAAAGACTGGACAAGTGGAAACAAGAATGTTGGACATGATGTTTAAATCAACCAGGAAGTAGTCTTTTTTAATCTAGGATTTAGGTCAAATCAAGTTTTTCTCTTCTATATTATTTGTATGATTTAAAGATGCTTTAAGAATGCAAGTTTAATGAACATGGCAATTAAATCTTCCCTTCATGCGGTCTTTTAAGCAGAATTGATTGCCAGGACTTAAGTTAAATTTAACTTGAGTTTGTATGTAGAAACGTAGTTTTAGTTATGGTAGACTATTGAATATACCTTTAAGATTATTAAATATGTTTTTCTGGAACTAAAGTTTGCTTAAAACACAAAATTCGCCGAAATTCACCGTCATTCTCTCAGAAATGCATGAATTTCTGAGAGAATGATGGTAACACTGTTAATTTTGGAATGTTTCTGGTGTAACTCAAAAACTATGCTGAATTTGAGAATTTTACTTAAATGGTATTTTTTAGGAAATAGCATTTTCTATTAAAATGGATTGTTAAACAGATGTATGAAAAACTAAAGCAGAAAAAAAGCAAAAAAAAAAAAAAACTACCTACAAAAATACGAAAAATCATTGGTTTTAAATTTTCTTTACTAAACTGCTCATAACTTTTTTGTGTGCGAAGATAAACGCAAGACATGTTCAAATAGAAACCCGGCTGGAAAAATATCAAGTTTCTGTCTAGTTTGTGTATGGCCCTTGTAAGTTTTCAGTGGGGAAAATCTGAACGAGGAAAACTTGTAGGATACTTGGTAATTTCTGGTATTGAAATCCAGCAAGGTCTTTTGGCAAGTATGTGAAAAGTTTTCCCCACTGAAAACTTACTAGGGCCTTGAGCAAACTAGTTATAGAAACATGGAATTTTTCCAGCCGGGTAGGTGTAAGACATTTGTATATTATAGGATTATTCAATGAGGAAAAAGTCAGATCAGAAGAGAAAAGCACTGATTTGTAAAAAATGTCAGACCAGTTAGAACAGAAAACCTGTTCTTAGACATTGAATTTTCATATAGTTAAGGTAGCGCATTGGCTGGCAAGCAGAAGATCGCGTGATCAATTTCCACATAAGCTTACTATTTGTTTGCCATAATCTCCAAGACCCTTGTTCTAGCCTTTGCTAACCCTTGCTAGCCCTTTTTCAGAATCTATGTAAATTTTTCTAGCGCCTTGAGAAAACTAGACTGTTTTTCTGCGCGGAAAGAGGAAACGACTCAAGCCTTTACTAAGATGGATCAAAAAAGATAGTTTCATACAAATAATTATTTTTATACATTTAATTAGCGAGATTTGTACGCCACCGCAAAATTATAACGTTTTTTTAAAAGGAATTTAATACAAACAATTTGTGCAACAGAATGGGGTTTTTTCTTCCTACTAAGAAAGGAGGTGCGAAAAAAAAATATATTGAAAAACAACGGCAACACTAAGAAAAAAATTTCTTTTTTCGAAAGCCAGAATCATCAAAAAAAAAAAAATTGTAATGCAGTAATGAAGAAAGAAAGGCTTCCGGCTAACAAACAGCCTTTCAATAGTTCTAGACAAGCGTAATGCATCATGCAGAGGTTTTCCAATAAGATTGTAGACTATAATCAGGATTCTGACTATACAATTTAATACTGAATTCGAAGAATAGCAACCACATCCTATTGTTTGAATTAAATGCACCAAATAAAATACCTTATATCTTCTTCTCCGTATAGCCCTTTGCATTACAATTGCAGTTTTACGTTGCACAATCTCTGATTAAACAATTTACATTGAATGTAAAATTAATGCTAACAAATTTACCTTGCTTCTGATAAGACTTCATCTGCGAGCATTCTATTCAGAGAATTTTCTACCATCTCGAATGACCCACCTCATTGAATTCATATCGCCTGAAAACAAATAACATCATTTGCTACACTATCCAAACTTTGGTTTCCACCCGCATTCCTATGCCCATTCAAATGCACCAGTTCTATTCCAAAACAATGATGATGATCCCATTTCGATAGTCAGTTGGGCACTGCCTCCATTCTCATGGGTGTTCTCTTCTTGCAATGATTCTATATGGAGCCGTGTCTGTATGTTCTTTGTCCCTCCTGGCAGAGGTAACATAGCGGCAGCATTATGGTGCCGATAATCGAAGAAGAGATTCCCTTCAATTAGCCATTTGAATTCAGCATTAATATATGAAGAAGGTACATCCAAAACAGGCGGAAATGTTTTGGAATCTTTTATACCTTCTTTGGGGATTAAGCTGATAAAATTGTTTAAAAACCTGTATATCTCTATGACCATTGCGCGAGGACAATGTTTCCAATAGAATTGGATGGGGATGGAGAACGGATACTAATCTGGGATGCACGAGCACACAAAAATACCAAACCAAGAAAGAACAGGAAACAATCAGATTGGTCGTTGCAGATTAAAATCTAATTTGGTACTTTAAGAAAAAATGTTTGTTTAAGTTGACCGATTTATCAATGGTGAGGGTAAGTAATAGTTTCGGATTATTTTCTCTGCATTAAAATCAAATTGAAAAATTGTTTAAAATCAATGTTTAAATTATTGAAATTAATACATCAGTAAATGTGGTAAATTTATAAATAAGACCTGCGCATTAAGGATGCTGTAAATAAAATAATTTATTTTTTTTTTAAAATCAGATAAAAAGTTCATTTAAACTAGGTTTTAACATCAGAAAAATCAGTAATCGGTAAAATAGGATTTTTCAATTTATCATTTCTCGCCTGTCATAAGCAAACAAAAATAAATTGGGTGATTTTCACTTCCCAGCAATTTCCCCTATTTCACCACTTTATTTTTAAATCGTATTGGGGACAGGGAAGACATTAAAGTTGGTCCCATAATTCGGTATGTATGTCAGTTATTTTTAATTAATTTTTATTTTTAATTTAATTTAAGGAAAATCATATTTTTCTCAAAAAATTATCCCATAAATATTTTTAAGAAAAAACTATTTTTACTTTAGATAAAGGCTACTTTTAGTAATGTTGTTTGCCCAAAAAATGGTCAATAGTTGTAGCTACAATAGCACCATATTTTTTTATTTAAAATTTTCACGAGCACTATTGGTTTGGCCTAAATCACATTTTGTATGCAAAATAGAATTACGTAGGTACATACGAGTATATCTGTACTAAAATTAACCAAACATTATTTTTGGATTTTAAAAATAAATACTTGTTGAAATTTTTTCAAATTTTGTTTTTGTCCCCAACGTATCGAGGTTTTCGAAGATCTTAAATTCGCGATTTTCTTATATGCATCAAAATAACACGGGCACCAATAGGAAGTTTCCACACATAACCTCTTTTTTCGTATTTTCAGCTTAATGTTTGTAATTCCTTCAGTTCCTTAAGTTTAGTAGTTTGAGCTAAACAAAAATTACGGCAATTGATTAATTTAACTATTATGAATTTATAAAAGAAAAAAATTAACATCGTTGGAGGGGTTTTTAAGAAAAACTATTTTTTGCACACAAAATTTTGAAAATATTTTTAAGAAAAAATTTTGGAAGGCAAAGGAGAATGGGCAAATTTGTATGGAAATTGGGTGCGAGCGGCCAAGAATGGTTTTATTATTTTCGGATGTGGTTTGGTCCTACAAGTACGGTGTACAAGTTTTTTTGTTGTGGTAAACTTCAAACTGGTATAAAATGCATTTTTGTGTTTAACACTTTAATAAAGTTTTAGTTAGTATTGTGGCTAATGTGAATGGAAAAATAGAAAATGAAAGTGAAATAACAGCTAAAGATATGAGTTTTGGAGATATGTGTTAGACAAAGCTCATACATCAGTAAATATTAGTACAATTTGCATACTTTGTTTACCTAATAATCTAGGTATATTAAAAACATGTTTTTTTAAGTATAGTGCCTACTCATACTCTATAATCGGATTTAATTCCGCTGCTGGTAATCAAATGTCATCGGTTTGGTTTCTTGAGCAGCCTAAATACCAAACCACGCACATAATATGCGCGCATCATCCGACTTTGCGCCTTCCACTCAGACAGTAACAGTAATAGTGTGCAATAGCTGCTCTCACATTCCTTTTGTCGGCCAATCCAAATGACGAATAATAATTCCTAGAAAATAGAGCTTAACATGTCTAGGCTGCATTCGGATACGCAGCAACTAAATGTCTTTCTCTTGGATATATTGCTTACTTACTCGTTGTTCTAACATGTGATTTAAAGCTATATTCAAATAGTCTTGCAGAACTTTCTTAGGTTCCGAAGCCATTGAGAACCGTCCATCAACCAAAAAAAGCATGTTTTAGCCTTACATTCGTGTTAAGAGGGCAATCTTAGATATGTCATTTGATACTGCATTCTTATAGAAATCCTTAGTGAACTAGGTATATTTAGACCAAAATGCATTTTCTCACCGAAACAGCCTAAAGAAGCATGTCCTACCTCCGCCACCGGTTTTCTTAACGATTTGACTAAAAGTATCGGTTGGTTTCCTCTTTTTAGAAACCTGCGATGACATAAGTAATCTCTTATTGTTGCCTGCTGAACTCGTATATGGGGCCAGTAAAATAACCGCGGGCTATCTTTACCTGGTACGTATTGTGTCACTCGACATTTTGAAATAAGGATAACGCATAAGATAGTTTTTGAAAATGCCATCTCCCCAAAATATGCATTTTCAAAAAGCATTTGCAAATGTCTTCATATCTCTTTTCCTCGCACCCAAAAATGCCCATTCTCCTTTAAAGAAGTTTTTAACTATACCGATAAAAATCTTATTTCAAAAAATTTCATTAACCCGTTTTTGAAAAATCAATTAATCAACAAAAAAATAGAAACATAAAATAATTAAAATCGGTTTATCTAATAATGAGAAAATTGAAAATATGACAAGGTTCTATGGTAAGTACTGTTAATAAGAATTCAAAATATTTTTTTTTATTTGATAGTAGATTGCAGTAGTATAATATCACACATCTTTTTATAGAAATTCTTGGAGCCGTTTTCGAGAAAAATAAATTTTCTTAACAGTTTTTTAACATTATTTGTATGGAAGGAACCATTATTATGAATTAAGAAATATGAATTTTCAAATGTTCTACAACATAATAAAAACTAGTTTATTTCAAGTTTAAAAAAAATTGACCAAGTCGTTTTCAAAATATTGAGTTTTTAAAAACAAAAATGGAATTAAAAAAAAAAAATGAAAAATATCAACTGAACCGTTTTCGAGATAATCAAAAACCAAAAATATATTCTCTCCTCTTACCTTAATTATTTGATTTTTTAACAGAAAACCGTTTTTAAGAAAAAAAATATTTTATTTTTTGGTCCTTAAAAGAATCCAAAAAAAACGTGTGAGCATACCTATTACTCAAAAAACTTTAGTTACCAAGTTTGAAGAAATTACATTTAGGCGATTAGACTGTTAAAGCGAGACCAGACCGAATTGCGAGACCCTCTTCTTTCGCGTTCTTTATCATTATCATCGTAATGTTAGAGACAACCCTCTTATACATTCTCAGTAAAACATGGCTTATATTTTAAACAAAAAGTATATGCTAACTAAATCAAGAATTAGTAGTTACAAATTAAAAACATATGCCTAACTATAACAATAAATCACGAATAAAAAATGAAGTCAACACTATTGTGACCTCAACTTTACTTTACTACTTATTTGAGTCCATAACTCAAAAATAATCCCCTTCAAATAATCACGACAGCAATAAAAACAAAAAGTGTATGTGTCTCATAAAGATGCAGGCTTGGCACGAACTTCACACTATTTCCAGACGCATCGTCACTTCAAATCATCAACAACTAAATTTATAATCGAGCTTAAAAAACCACCCACAACATGGTTGCACCATCTTGCTCTGTGAAAAAAAGAAAAAATTGGGGTATTGCTTAACCGCACGCCAGGTTTGCGTGAAAAATGGGTTTTGGGCAGGTTCTCTAAAATCCAAAATCCAGAAAACACAAAATAACAAAAACATAAAATCAAAAAAAAAAAATCACAAAATAACGAACTTCTAAAACTCAAGTGGTTGTTGAACATTCAAACATTCATAAATAATATAAATGACGGAGCGAAAGCTATGCAGCCTTACTGCGAGTGTTATATCACACAAAAATCCCAATTACTCCGAAATCGTTGTTTGTCGATTTAAGAGTTCAGTTATTTTTACGGAGATTAAAATCATCCTTAAAAACGCGTTTAGTTTGATTGAAAATGAAAATTACTTCGAGTTTACATACCTATTTTGTTTAGCTTTCTATTATTATAACACCATGACCTTTATAAGAGTAGTAGCCCGTAGCGTAATGGTTAGTGCGTTCGACTGTCACGTTGGAGGTCTTCGGATTCGGCATAAAATTGTAGGTCCCTTCCATTCCTGTCGAAAGGCGCACACAGGAATGGTTGCGAATTGTTAGTCACTAGGCCCTGGTTTTTCATGAGCCGCTGTGCCACCCGATTTATTTTTTGACCTATATAAGAAGTGACCTCAGCTCCAAAAAAAAAATGCGTTTCGCCCAGATACGACAGTGGCCACTTCAGTTAGACTCCCACTAAACAGAAAAATAATTTTAATTTCTTAATTTTAACATCTTCGTTATGACCTCTAACCTTTTTCTACACGAAACCAATACTCACCATTTAGATAGAGCAGTCAAAAAACAAACAATTTATTATTAATTTATTAACAAGCATAAATAGTTTTCCACTTCCCAGATGTCGATCAACAGAACGCGCCAAAACAAAACAAAAAGAAACAACACTTTGCCAGTCCCATAGTCACTGACTCATAATGTTATTATTGATCCAAGCTCTCATAGCCGAGCGCTGACGTTTTGAACACCTCATATGGCAAACTATACTTTTCTAGAGATGAAGCTCTATATACAGACTATAAGACTAGTTTCGTAGGCGGATAACTCTGCACCTAACACCATGAAGACAACAAAGCAGACACAAACGAACAGAAAAAAATAAACTTGATATATGAAATTTTCTTCTCGACTATCTCAATAAATATCTGGCAGTTACACCTCGAATCTCAACCGCGTCAGTTGGCTAACATTAAATTAACGAAAACAAACAAAAACAATACGAATCACAAAACAAAAAAATATGTATCGCCACGGCAAGAAAGACGACTACATCCAAACCAAGTTAGAAGGATGGAATGGAAAATTCGTATATGGCGAAGGATCTGCCAACAATGTCTCCAAAGTGCGTAAGCACAACGAATTCGTAACGAATACGAATAATTTCTACGGATTCAACACAGAACCAATTATCCTGCCAACATCGTGGGACGGCACATTCGCCAAGAGCGGTGAAGTACTGATGCAACAGGAACGCAATCGATCCGATGATCAGAATTACTTTGAATACAATACAGAGCCGACAATTCTGCCAACCGAATGGAGTGGCCAATTCGAATTGGATCCAGACGATGTCCGCATAAAGCCAGAGAGGAATTATTCAGATGTCAGGGACTATGCCGAGGCAAAAAGATTCCGGCAAGTGAATTGAGCCGAGGACAATGGCAATGCGCAATCAGCGTTGGTACTCATGGATACAAACAAAAATCCAAAAAACAATAAAAATAAAATCGAACGAGTTGAAATGAAATTATGGCAAACCAGCTATAAATAACCTGAAACCACGAAGGAGGAAACGCTCGCTTTGCTCAAAAAAAAGAAGGAGCATCTTTTACTAACTAACTTGTCTCACCTCAATACCTGTTGAAAATTCGACTAACTCATTTTTTGTAATTAATTTATTTTGTACATTTTTGAATTTTTATCATCAATGGAAATTTAATAAAAGTAGCTACTTTAATAAAAAAAAACGTATATAAATGTAACTTTGTGTCGTGTTTGTGTTCCGCTAGATACCTTTAATGGCAAACTGTGATTTGTGATGGGCGTTTTAAGTGGGCAGCATACTTTGCGATAGAAAGTGGAAATAGCTTTGAATGATTGTGAGTTGATTATTCTTCTTTGTCAGGGGTTCCAAACCTTTTTGCACTGCGTAGGTTTATTTTTGTTTGAAAAAGAAGAATAAAAATGCTGTATGGCGTATGCTTGCTTTTATATCTGAACATTATACAGTCTACCTAAATTATAATTTTAACCCCCAGTTTCACAGTGGAAGTTTAAACTCCACTTTTAGTTTAAACTTAAGATCACCTGTGTAAATGAACTCAGTTCAAGATTTAAACGAAACTGTTAAACTGGGTATAAGGGCTTTATTTCAAATTTTGCGTTCAAAATTTTCAAAACTTTCTTAACTTATATTTAACCTGCAAGCTGGTTTTCCTCAGATTTCAGACGCAGAATATCAGGAACAAACCTGTTAATTTCTGTAGACTTCAGCTCGATGTACAGTTGGACACACAGGCGCACGTGCCTGGTAGAGCTTCTGTAAGACATTGTACAGCTTTTGTATGTGTAAAACCAATTTTTAGAAAATATCCTTTGCATCGCTAATGTTAAGTTATAATAAATTTATGGTTTGACACCTCGAAAAGAACCAGAGCCTAACTCAAACATTTGTGTGTGCGTGTTATTTCAATTTTATCAGTCAGTAGAAACAGAGGATACCAAGCTAAATTCTGTCGAATCCGAACGAGACACATATATATTCTTGGGGGTTTTGTTCATTTCTCAAAAGATGGAAGTACCTTTGAAAAATACAGTATTCTTGTAATTTATGAAGGAATTGGCTGTGAGTTGGTCCCAGAGATCTGGCTTGATAGTCCAACGCACTAGCCTTCACGCCAAGGAATAGTTCTTGTAATGCTAAATTTTATTAAAACCTAGAAATTACACATCATTAATATGGCTCTTTAGTATAGAGGAAGTTAAATGGGATGTTATAAACATCAGTGTAATTCTCTTTAAAATTCAAGGGATGACTCAAATAGCAAAAGCTTTTTCAATAAGTGATACCTTATATCCCCTACTTATCCACGACTATTATCAAAGAAATTAATTTAAGTAATAAATAACTTTCATTTGAAAAGTATAAATTGTAGGTACACTTGTAATATGTTTGCCATTTGTGCGCTATGAGATATACGATTTCCTTCAATATTTCTTCAGATTCCGTTTTATATTATGCGAGTAAAATTATATTCAAATAAAACACGTAATGATTTAAATGTGTGTATAGTTAATTATTTGTTTTAAGTATATAAATAATCCTACGCGCGATGTCGTGATCTGTAAAAATAGCTTAGATTTCGTCAGTGTTTTTGTTTACTACACCGAGTAGGTTACGCAAGACCAACAATAATAATTAATACTAAGGTTACACAACTGGTTTTTTGCCAACAAAATCTTCAAACTACGTCTCAAACAAAATAAAATTAAATTAAATGTTCTTTATTTCCTCATAATAATAACAGTAATTATGTTAATCTGCTTTAGAAGCTTTAGGCGATAATAATTGATCGCGGTTATACAGACATGCTGTGTCAAACACTTTTTGGAGATGACAGTTAAAGATTGATTAAAAAAAATATGTTTTTTCTTAGACTTACTATGATGGGGTTCAAAATAGTTAAATTTTTGTTATGCATCCACGTTTTACAGCAAAGATATAAAACTAATTGATAAATTGAACGTAACGCCTTCTATCAAACAACCAATGGTTTAAACGACAAATGGTTTAACAACCAATGGTTTAAACGACATTTACCAACTTTTGGTGAACGAAAAAAAAAATGTATTAATTTAAAAATTCAATAAGCTAATAAAAGTACGTATACGCCCGAGTGTAGCACTGTTATGTGAATGTGAACCCATTCATGGTTTGCGACTTTCAATTCTGCGGTGAATTATGGAATACAATTTCTGTCAAATGTTCGTCTCTGATCCAGGGGCAGACCTAATTTTTCCGGCAATAAAATGATAATTAGTCCAGTCAAATGGTGTTTTGGTTAGGAAAAAAATATAGAAGTTTTTTTCTCACTCGACTTCTATGTTTAAGGGGTCGCTAAATCCGAATTTCAACTTTGCTAGTTCCTACGGATATGGCTTCACAACGAAAATCGCAAAAAACCTCAAAATTTTCGACCTTTTTTCAGTTTTTTGCCAAAATGTCATAAAAATATACACTTTTTGGATAAAATTATATTCAACAATTTATATTGCGAATAAATCTGCAGGGACAGAATCATTCAGGAAAATACCATAAGGTTATTTTCTTACCACTTTTCTAATTACTTCATAAAATACACTGTTTTTTTTTTTTGCGCCACTTGAATAGAAACAGTGTGCGTTTTGTTTTAAACCCTGCAGAAAAAGCGAAAATAGAAGTACACGCGGAAAACAAGCTTCACCTACGCACAATTGCCAACAAAATAAGTAGAAGTGTGAAAATTGTTTGGTCGAACCATAGAAATAAAGAAACCTACGGAAAAATATGTAAGGTAGGCAATCAAGAGCCACAACAGAAGCAGACAGAAGAAAGATAATAAGACTGGCTTCAAATTCAAGCGGCTTTGCTGCTAAAATCAAGGTTACGAGTGGTATTACAGTGACTCTTAACACTATTGGACGTGTTGTTCGTGGGTCACAACATTTAAAGCGCCTAAAATTGTAGAAAAAAAACACCGTTTAATCCAATACGAAGGCAGAATATAATAGATTTTTGCAGGAATAATATGACGTGGAAGGAAGAGTGGACAAAAATGGTATTTTCTGAAGAACAAAATTTTATTTTGATGGCTTAGGTGTCGCTTAGGTAGCGATTGAAGTTCCTGGTTGTTTTCCTGAAATACAACAGGGAAAAACGACGAGGATTATTAGCAATGATAAATCGGTGAATTTAATATTGATATACCTTTTTTATCTCTGACAAATTCTTGTGGTGTATTCTCACTGATGCGTTGAAAGGCCGAGGAGTTGGCTCTTCAACTGAAAAAGGAAAGGTAAGATGATAGTATTAGGGAAGGGCGAGGCCAGACAAAAAGAGAGACAAACAGACATAATTGCGGAACCCACTTTTTTCGCGTTTTCTATCATCGTAATGAGAGGGAAAATTATTATCTCGAGTTCGATTTTTTTACGAATCCATTACTTGCCATATAGTACCTATATGTATATATCGCAAGTAAAAAGTAGAATTTTCATACTGTTAAGCGCATCATTCGCCAACAATATATATTATTCGCTGTTATTGGTATAAAAATTCTTTTATTTTGGGGTCTATCCAGTTCATCGAAAGTTACCAATGCTTTCATTTTTATGAAACGTATGCATGAACGCAATCACAGTATGCCATATTGTTTGAGGGGGTCCTGAAGCCCCCTTAGCAACACCCCTGCGAAACTATTGGGTATAGATATTGTTATTTCGTCCTGATCTTCCCAATAAAATACGCAAAAGCTTTAGCATAATATTGTTTGAATAACAAGATGAATGAGGATTTTTTTTAGTTAAGCGCGAACTTAAACTTAACGCATGCGAAACGCACGTAGAATGAATGCGTAACGCATGTGGAACGCACGCGTAATGCATGAGGAACGCACGCGGAACGCATGCGGAACGCACGTGGAACGCACGAGGAAAGCATGCGTAACGCATGCGGAATGCACGTGGAACGCACGCGGAACGCATGCGGAACGCATTCGGAATGCACGCATAACGCATGCGTAACGCATGCGGAACGCAAGAGGAACTCATGCGAAACGCACGCAGAATGCATGCGTTACGCATGTGGAACGCATGCGTAACGCATGTTGTTATACACTTTTTGTTTCGCAATTTATGTAAGGATGACATATTCTTTTCGGACCAAATAGAGGACAAGGCTACATTTTTCTCCTCCACTCACAACTGCCTCTAGATCAGCCTGAGGTCTTTAAATATGTTGATAGCAGGTCCAAGATCTGGGCTCTTCTTTAAGGTTTTTATAAGCTTTATTTTTCCACTCACTTTTGGGTTCATGGTTTAGTGTTTTCGTAAAATGGCATATAATTTCAACGCGTTCTAGTTGCTACATTTGTTGGCCAATTTAAGTAGTTAAGGTTTTAGATTTGTAGAGAACTTAATATTTTGTAAAAATAAGCATATTTTTTGAGTTTTTGTGACGTGTTTTGTAGGACATTTTATGTTCTATAAATTGTGGAATATAATTTTATCCAAAAAGTGTATATTTTTATGACATTTTGTGCGAAAAACTGAAAAAAGATCGAATATTTTGAGGTTTATTGTGATTTTCGTTGTGAAGCCATATCCGTATGAAGTAGCAAAGTCAAAATTCGGATTTAGCGACCCCTAAAACATAAAAGTCGAGTGAAAAAAACTTCTATATTTTTATCCTGAAACTAGCACCCACGGTGACGATTTGACTGGACTTAATAATGTATATTTGATAGAATAAAATATCAAATTAATTAAAGAAATCCATTACCGCGGATGCAAGGGTACTACATGAACAGGTAAATAATAAAGAATTATCTTGAACCATTTGCATGGGAGAGCAACCAATAAACAAATTTTAAAAGAAATTATAGAAATTATTTTTTTTTCAAAACAGTAAAATTGTATAACAGCTTTTAACCTGGTACAAAAACATTGAAAAATTGCCCGCCATGGGATATCCCTATTATATATTTTGAAACACTGGTTCGCGGCAGGAAAATTTTAAAACTAAATTTTCGAGAGCGAGAAATTTTTACCCTGCATTTTTGAGAACATGTAATTTATTAGGCATTTACATTTATTGATCAATTTCCTACTGTTTAATCTCCATCCGGATAAACGACCCAATCTTATTCGAAAAATCTAGCGAGTTTCCAATCACTTTTAAAAATCAGCGAACGAACGTTACTTCATAATAAATTGAATAATACTTAAATTGAAATTCAAAAAAGAAACATAATACGACATTTTTGTAATTAATTTTCTTTTTAATAATTGTTTCCATTAAATTCTATATAAATTAATACATAGATAATTTCATTACTGTTTTTCTGTGTAAAATAAATAAATAGAATTAAATAAATATATTTTTAAATAAAATAAATAAATTAAATAAAGAATTTTGATGTAAAGTAAAAAGATATTAAAGTTAAAAAAGGTATCTTTGTGTGTAGGAACCTATTTAATTCATTTTTTAAAAATCTAATCTTATAAAAGAGAACTTGTTTACATCTGAACTTATTATTAATTTAGGATCACCAAATTATTTAATTTGAAGAATAAAGGATTTTTTTAATTTCTTGTCGCCGATTTTGCCGCCCCTGGCAAAGTGCCGCCCGAGGTATTTTTGTACAGCAACGTAAAAAATAATCAATGTCCGATTATTGACTATGCCTATGAAGCATTATTACCACTGGGGAAATTTTTAATTGGATTCTTTGGGCTCAACAAAATAATAAGTTTGAAGAATAAGGGCCTTTTTTAATTTTTTGTCGCCGATTTTGCCGCCCCTGCCCTGGCAAAGTGCCGCCCGGGGCCTGTAGTTTAGGACCCAATTTTTTTCCTTTTCTTCACAGGTAAAATGATAGCTTAAGTTCTATTTAATTACGAATTCAAAACTTGCCCTTGTACCTACCTATATCCAGTAGCGATTTTAGGATTTGGCTGTGGAGGGGGCTAAGAGATGCAGTTTGAGACAAAAATCAAAATTATATTTAAATAGGATGCAATGGCAAAAGCTCATAATACGTATTTTGACAGTATGAGCCCTCTGGAGATCTCATTTTCGTAAACTAGCCAAATCAACTAAGGTAACTGTTTTAAATATAAATGGTTTTTTTTTATAATTCAAATTATGTACACTGCTGAAATACATCAGCCAAGTAGAAGACTTAGCATTATTTAATTGGACTTATTGAATTATTGATTCAAAATAGATTTTAACGGCCTTTAGTCCTTAAAAACTGTTTTATACGAACTGTCACTGGGAATCACAGAAAACAATATTTTTCCGATTGAAAAATAATTGTCAAAACTTCAAAACTTTAAGTCGGACATATGTATATATGTAAGACTAAGCTGCTCTAAAAAAATTGCATGCCACCTAATTCTGCCCGAATATGGCTTTTTTCCAATTCCATGAAGGCTTTAGCCCCAACTGAATTCATTTGAGGCTTAGAATAAAATTACATATCATGTAAATTGTTCAGCCACAAGGGCTAATTAATCTTATTGCCATTTTTTTGTTACTAAGTTTTTGGGAATAGAAGAAGTATTTAAACTATGTGTTCGAGATTCAATCGTCAGTTATATTATTTAAACAATCTATAATATAATTAATTAATAATTTAATTGCAATATTATATATTTATTATAATTACTTGCCAACAATATGTTAAATTACCCTGTGATTCTCTCTCTGTTAAAAAAAAACATTTGTCACTCAATTGTTATGAATTTTATCATTATTAACTCATTCGTCATGCTGCACACTTGCTCTGTAAACTTGACAATGGAAATCTATCGGTCTCTTTGAATTCAACCGGCAAGCTGACAACATCTCCTGGTAAATTGTATCAATCATCTCGAATAATTAAAACTTGAAAATTGAACAGCATATTAACCATTTAATTTTTTATTGAGTAAACAAAATTGGGTTTAATTAGAATTCTAAAAATCAGTCGGCATAACGAGTTCTAATATTCAAATGAACAACAATTTTCTTAAACTTCTTTTTCAATATTTTAAATAAATTGTATTAATAACCCAAAAAAGAAATTATAATCATCCCATTTTTATAGATAAATTTAAAGCTGTCTGAAGAAGGTCGTATAAACTCGATCAAAACTTTTTTTTATAAAAAAGCATAAAGAAATAAATAAGTAACATATGCTATTACCCACTAGAACAGCTTTAACAATATTTATTATTGGATTTAAAGAGATTATACCTTATTGCTTAAATTCTATTTTATGCTATCAATTTAACGCATTTTGGAACAATTTCTTTCTTCCGGTAGAGCAGAATACATACATTCACGTGAATGCCTAGGAAATACGGGGTAGTATTAGCTAAATATTACTTTGGAATTTATAATAAGGGTCAAATTTTCAGTTTTTTGCTTTTCAAGAGTAGCTAGGCTTAATCCAAATTTGTAAGTCCTTATTTCCTAGAAATTGCATGCACTATGTTACTTTTTCAACTTCACTTTAAAGTCAATTTTTATCTAAGAGCCGAATCTTATTTTTCTTTTAAATTCGTAAAATAGGCAAAAAAATCAGACCTCGTACCTATACCCAAAAATTAACACACCCACTATTAAGGCGCCTAACTTTCCTTTGAAGTCTTTTTTGGTTCCGATTCAAATGAAAATTTAAGACTTTATAATAAGAACTAGAATTCATAAAAACGGCTTGAACATAATGGGGCGTATTCATAGTCATTTTAGAGCTGGGTCTAAGTTAAACAAATGTTTAGTTGAATTTTCGGACGTTGATTCTATTTTTTTAAGTTTATCATCGGTCTGTATTCATTGAGCCAAAATTGTCTTAAACTGTTGTTTAGTTAAACCTGGGTATAACTGCGACTATGAATACGCCCCAGTATAGGTACGTTTTAGTTTTAATGGAATTTTAAATGTTTTAAAATTGCAAGCCACTTATATTTTGTTTCTGTTTTGAAATATTTTAAGCACCAGCAGTAGGTACTTAAACTGCTACATTCTTATTTTAATTCAAGCTTTATTTATTTGTAAACAATATGGCCTCTTAAATTCGATTATACATACATACGAGTATACTTCAATTAATTTTATACCCACAGACACACTGATAAGATTTAGATGTAAATAAACATTTTCAGAAGGTACTCATAGTTATTTCTAAAGGCAATGCAAATTTAATAAAAATAAATATAAATTCAATAACTATGACAAGACCAATATGTCTCCCACAACATAGGAAATACATTTACCAAGCCACTTACTTTACTAATTGCTCAGGTAGGTAGGTATGTATGTACGCCTGAGCCAATAAATAAAAATGTTATCCATAATCCAAACTGACTTTAAACATCGCAGAAAACAAGTCGTTGTTGGCGAACTAGTTACTTTGTATAAAAACAAACGCAAAAAAATATAGCTTGGGGGTGTTTCGATGAAATTAATTTTATACTATTAAATAAAGTATTCGCAGTATAGGGGGTCGGGGGAAAATATTCTGCGCCTAGCTGACATTAATTCATAGTTAAACCTAAGAGATTACGATAAATATGAATCGAAAGTTGATTAAATAAAATGGATCTTTACATTATTTGCTTTTTTAACGGAAGAAAGACGGAACTGCATTTCCACAATGGATATAGATTAGTCGGAATGAGTATTTTTCAAGGAAAACATAGTACTGGTGGCTTTTCTTTCACAATTCGTTAGAGGGTGCCGCAGCCGCCAAAAATTATACGTAATTAAGTATTTATGTTTCTAATACTCAATGCTCTTAATAATTTTTAGTTGAATGCTGTAAACCAAAAATACGAAAACAATTTTTTGGTATTTTATTTTTAAACTTTGAACTTTGAAAGTATAAGACATTTCAAGTGTTTTTCTGTTGGAACCAACTGTTTTCCTTCTCCTTTACTTTGGTCCTGATCGTATAGATATCTATACGTTCCATATTCAGTGAGGTGGGATTGCTAGGCCCCTTAAAAATCGTGCGGCGGGCGGCTATGGACGTTCATTTTTTTCTTTATGAACAATATTTTTCGACATAAATTAAGTGCATGTGACAAGACGTCTTCAATATACATAGGTATAATTTTGGCAAAACCAAAATGTTTAATATTCTTAGGAGAATCCTCACCTTGAAGGAGCTTTGAATATATTCGAAAATTAAATCGCAAACAAACATTAGCAACTTCTGGGAAGAGTATTTTAATAGCCCTGTTTGGTGGCGGTCTTGACGAGATTTCACTGGACTCTCTTCTGTTCAAGCTTTTTACTTAATCTGTTGCAAATCTTCAATCTTGCAAGCCTTTCACCTACCTCAGTCGCAGCGGAACAACACATACGTATTATATAGGACATACTACGAGGGGCTGGAAAAAAAATTCTTCGAGGTTAAGAGCTCATTACCATCTCTGTCGTTCGAAGCCATTTTCAAAAACGAAAAATGGTCGAGTTATTCCCTGAAAAAATAGTTGTTCGGTAAATACAAGATGACGGCTGCGACACCGGGCCAATTTTCTCGAGAAAAAACATAAAGCTGCCTAATAAACCCCTCTTACGAACTTTGAAAGAAAGGTGTGTAGTATTTGTTCCCTTTAAGCACGATGTTTTGGAGATATCAACTGGGCTGTATAGAATAAGAATTAGTTGGTTACATCGTACACACGAGAAGGTAAAAGAAATATATTTGAAACCTTTTTTGCAAATCATGCGTGTGACAGTTTATGACCTTTTGGAATAGTTTCTGGGTCTCATCTATGCGCTGTCAAGGAAACCATTTTTTTCTAAAGTATCAACCAACTATATTTTTATGCTGCAACAAAATTGCAAATTTCATTCCAATCAGTTCTGACATTTTACAAAATCATTTATAATAGGAAACAACAACATCAGGCCTAATGATTCAACGTTTTTCTCACAAAGTCCAACATCTCAAATTCTCCTGTGTGTCCACAAATTGGCATTGATTTCATATTTTATTCATAAATCTTACAGATTTCATCTTAGAGGCCTCTCTGATGGTAAACTTTCCCATCAATGGACCTGGACCACGATCCACACAACCACGCCAAACCATACAACAACCTCGAACCGTACCTTCAACATAACCTGCTCGACAGCATAACATATCATTGGCAGACTTCTTGCCGTCTCTTTAGAGTTAGTTTAAAAATGAACTCCAGACATGTGATATATATGTTGGTGGGTCATAATGTCACATATCTATCCTTTCCAAACTTCTGAAGGCACAGATAAATAACGGGCCATGCAAATAATATGGTTAGGTATGCCCATTGCCCATGATGCCCAACTACCCAACCAAACCCATCCTCTGTGCCAAGAATTGAGATGGCAACGCTGATATCATATTGAATGAGAGGATTTATAACTTCTCCACTAGTTTTGAGTCGATCTTGTGTGGTTTGTGGTCATAAAAATGAAAAGGATTGGCTCATAGGATTTCACTTCACATACTTCTCGTAGCTCGTAGGTATACAATATACATATATGCAACAATGCCACCTGTTGCATCATAAACGGACCGACACGACAGTGGGTAGCTACATACACCTTTTGGTTTTCTTTTGGGTTTCATATTGCTGATGCTTAGACATTTGTCAAAACATCACAATGAGTTAGACAATTTATTGTCCAATTAGCGAACTTGCTGATATAATCTCAAAAAAATCCTGCTCCTGCACGTTTCTTCATAGAAACAAGAAGGTATTTTTACCGAACTATAGAAGATACTTGATTGGAATGTTGTATGGAAATTCCAAACGCGCGATTTTCAGCAAAAGGTCCTCACAATTTATTACTCAATTATTTCGCACTTACTTAGGGATGGACGGACGGTATACGGTGGTGTTGTCGCTGCTAATGGAGCTGTTGCGCCAAAACACTTTTCACAGTCTTGCGCTGTTAATTGGGATTTGAGGACAGGGACCAAACTGAATTTTCCATTTTATCAGTTAAGCGTGTTCGCGAGCGGAGCGGATACTCTACTGGAAGCAACTGAAAAGTCAGGGCAATGGTCAAACTATCTGACGCTGAAGTTAACAAGTATCTGGATCTTATTTATGACGTCGCAGATACATTATCCGAGTTCTTATCTTAAGTGATTTTCTGTTCGGCATTTATGGGCGCAAGGACGGAAGGTCTATGAAGCGAGCGATGCGAAACGAAACGAAACTATGGTGTTATTCTGTGGGAGGGTAATTAGCAAGAAGCTGGAAAAAGTATCTAAGGTACTTATAATATCCCACATCTTTAAAATGAACACAAACAGTTTTTAGCTAAATTTATTTCATAGTTAGTTAAAGTGTCATTTCGTAGATTCTTGATAGGAAATTTACATTTCTATGCGAATCATAAATCCCAGTCAAATAGCAGGTAGGTATGGTCTGGTCATGGTGTGGTGGGTTTGTGCACTTTGAGTTTAGGAAACAGGAAACGTGTGTGCGCAGAAAATTATTATTTATAACATTTCGGCATACGATTCGTGTGGCACATAGTCTTCTTGGGAAAGATTTAAACTGTTGCCGGGTCTATTTTCACTTCCAGTACCAGACCAGTACGTATTATGAGGCGCTTGATAGAAATTATCTTTATTGGATTTTAAATATTGAAGTTACATGTTTTAGCCCGATGATGATCGTTTAACGCGGTTGGAGCATTTATTTAATATTCATGAGTGTGTAGATACTCAGAGAAAAGTTTTTTTTCAGGGCTAATGCTTCTTGCGAGGAATTGACAAATCCTCCGAGAGTATCACTTCCATTCCTGGCGCACACAGGAATGGTTTCGAGTTGTTAGTCACTAGGCTCTGGTTCTGCACGAGCCGTTGCGCCACCCAATTTTGTTTTTGTTAGTATGTAGATAATGTGTAGAGAGAGAAATGGAACTACGGGACCATTATCGTATTGTGAGATTATCGTGGGGAGTTATGGAACCACGTTAGAATTTTCAGGTTTCGAGACAAAGGTTTTATATGATAGTTAAATCAGTTAAATTAAATTAACTGTGAATGTTTTTTCTATTGTTCAATAAGAAGACCCGTTAATAATCAAATTATTCGTTTATATCTTTTAAAACAAATAGGTAGGTAGGTAGAAATGGCGGCCGATGATAGCCTAGCCCATACCCCAATTTATACTAGAGCCATTTCGTCGCGTTGAGGAAAGAAGTCAAGTCTTTGATCTTCATTTCCGAAAGTTCGTTAATGTCGTCAAGAAATACCCTTCTGAATGATTGTGCTCTAGCTTTGGCCATCAGAGCAGGGCATTTACAGAGGAAATGAACTACTTTTTCCTTTTCCTGCCGGTCCTCACAGCTCCGACAGTAAGTATTGTGAGGTATGCCAAGCTTCGTTGCATGCTCTCCTATTGGCCTGTCCGCTACAGGTTGCAACGACCCTGGCTATGTGAATTGCCTGGGTCTATTAAATCAATTGTTCCGGGTTTATCATACACAGGTGGACCAAATCTTCCTAGAAATAATACAGTTTGATAAACTGTTCCACCTGCGGTTTGATTCAGTAACAAGAATATTGAACTTATCGAGAAGCAACCGAGGGAGCAAGCAGTTCTTAGAGAAGGTCTCTCAACCACTGACCATCTTCCAGACAATTAACCAGCTAATTGAAAAACATAACAAATACAATGAACCACTTAACTTTATTAATTCGCTAAAGCTTTTGACACTGTGGAACACAACATTATTTGGATGGCACTAAGTAATCAAGGGCTTCATCCCACCATAATAAAGACATTTTAAATCATATATACAGAAATAACACCGCAAGAGTAAAAACTGATAAACTAGGTAGAAAATTCCATTTGACAAGAGGAGTGCGACAAGGTGACCCCATGTCACCACCATAATTTTCTGCAGTCCTAGAAGGTATTTTGGAATCTTGAAGTGGAAAAACAAACATAGGATACAAATTCAGGGAGATAATTTATCAAACTTAAGATTTGCGGATGACGTCGTTCTACTTTCGGAATCAGCAATAACCATACAGTCAATGTAAAACGAATTAGATATAGCCTGCAAACAACATGGACTATGCTTAAATCTGACCAAAACAAAAGTAATGACGAACCATTTGAAAGAAGATATACTGTTGGGAAAATACTGAATTGACTTTGTTGATGACTAGCTACGTGAACCTTGGCTAAATCAAATCTTTTATAAATCAAGGTGAAAAGGAAATCAACAGACGAGTTTTACCTAAACGGATGGAAACAGTTCTGGAGCTTGAAAGAAATTCTGGACTCTAACTTAAGTAGTGATACAAGGAAATACATATGTGACTCTTCAATTTTACCAGTTTTCACGTACAAACCCTAGGACTAACATCAATTCTACAAGATAAATTAAGAATCTGCCAAACAAAAATGGAACGAAAACTGTTAAATATACGACTAATACAAAGAATAAACAACGAAGAAATAAGAAGAAGAACAAATATAGTTGACGTAATGCAACAAATAAAACAATTAAAATGGCCACATATCTAGAATTCAAGACCGAAGATGGACCAAAAAATCAAAATTGAAAGTATTAAGAATTTATGAGTTACCCATAGTATATATTAAAATTTAAAATAATAATTGCTAAACAATTTTTTTTTAAGTATCTACATAATTATGTAATTAAACTAATGAAAAAACTTTGTAACATAGGCGAATAAAGCTTATAATAATAATTATAATAATAATAATTGCCCTTCATAGCTCCAAGCGGAATGTTGACTCTTTCCGCAAGTAAGCTTATCCTTGCCTTGCCAGCCGTCAGCTCGTTCATTGCCCTCAATGCCACCGGAACCCAGATAAGGGTGACACCGAGGTCAGTGCTCAGACTCACAAGCTCATCCCGGCATTGCTGGACCAATTTGGAGGATGATGTATGGCTGAATTTATGGCTTTAACAGCCGCCTGACTGTCTGTGATAATAGCTGCATTACGGTTCTGGTTTGGGTCTTCTTTTAGTAACTTGTATGCTTCCCTGATTGCTAGTAGTTCAGCTTGAAAGACACTAGCAAAGTTAAATAGTCGAAAGGACCTAGAGAACTTAAGGGACTCAGAAAAGATTCCTGCAACAACACCAAACTTCGGCTGCTTTGAGTCATCAGAGAGGTAGTTGTTTCGAAATCTTTCGTCACGACGCACGTCATCATTCCAATCCTTCCTGGATTGAAATTTAATGGTGGTATCTGCATTTGGTTTCTGCAAAAAAAAAAAAAAACAAATACGAAATGTATATTTGTTAGATAGAGAGAAAAGATCAAAATGCAGAAGAACTTCTTTTCTGCATTAAAGGAAAGTGCCATAATGCAGATATGAAGACGAACATGTTCATCTTCTTGATGATTCTCTTTCACTCGCTCGGATTTTTTTGTGTATATCTATCCTGCTCTACTTTTCTGCATTATGCAGATGCAGATACATGTAGGTTAGGTTAGGTTAGTGGGCTGACAGTTGATCTTGCTACCGTCACACTTAGATCAGTGTAGATCCATTGTAATACCCTGGGGATTAATCCCCATAAAAGAAACCCATGATAACTCCAATGACATAGCCCGTAGAGGGCGTCAATACAGTTCTTACAAGCTGAAGCTTGGAAAAGTCGTTTACAAATTGATTGAAGGAGTGTCAGTCGCTGCGTAAATACCGGGTTGAGGAAAGGTTGACGCACCGTTGTCTTTTAAGGGCGTGTCCCTTTCCTTTACCCTCACTGGATTGATCAACCCCACACCAGACCCGTAGGAGCAGTGGCTCCATGCAACGTCTGGCGCTGGGTTCGATAGTTCAGTGGTTGGTGCCAGTGACTGCCCAGTTAGGTCGGATAAGGAGAGTCCGTCGACGCAATCACCGGGCAAAGGAGAGGGCAGCCCACCATAGTGTTTTAAGAGCGTGAACCTCTCCCTTACCCCCAACAGGTAAATCATTCCTCCGCCAGGCCCGTAGGAACAGTGGATCCATGCAACGTCTGGCAGATACATGTAAATCTACGATAACTTTCAAATCCTTACTGATACTCATTATAGGGGTGCAGTAGTCAGTGGGAGTCGACACCAAATAGTTTATAAAATAAATTCTAAAAAAAAAAAAAATATGCTTAAGTAGAACATATCCTACATAAATGTATAGAATGGACTTTATAGGAAAAACATGAGAAATTGTAATTTACGTATTTTTTCGACTTCATCATCGGGTCAAAAACCAGATGTGACTATATTTCCCGAAAGCGTTTTGAAGAAAGCAAATCACTTTCAGAAACGGTTTTGTGAAAGTTTTTCGCTTTCTGGAAAGCGAGCGAATGTTTTTCACTCGAATTGTTCTTCTATCAGCTGCATTTTGTGGGATCGTTACGTTTTACCGGGTAACGTTTGCCCACCGATTTTTAAATTGATTTCCTCTATCCCGCGAAACGTGATTTATAGGGAGAGGACACCTTTCAATTGATGTATCGGACGATATGAAAATCGAGCTATTTTTCTCTTTAAACGCGATTTTCGGATAAATTGAGCACCGTAGATACTGAAAAATTGCACATTCGTGTAGGAAGTGTCACCATTCAATCGATTTATCGCACTATACGGAAAACGAACTATTATCTTTAAACTCATTTTGCGGTCAAACTATACCTACGTCCTAGACCCTCCAAAGTTGACATTTTTTTTCTCTAGACTTAATTTCCTAAACTAAGTATAAAAGTTATCCTATGATTAATCAGATTTAGTTGTCGATGCAAATTGCAAAAAAAAAAAATTATTTTAATGTCACATAATCTGTTCTTTGCTTTTTTGATGTTTAGCGTATTTGGTCTGGAATCAAAGGTAAAATGCATTAGCTGATGTACAAAATTGCAACAAAATTATTAAACGACCATTTTGGGCACTTTATAGATTCCCGCAGAATCGAATTTTGTTTTAATTTTATGTAAATTCGCGGCTATAGATAAATTTATCTTAACAAATTAATGATTTTTTTTTAATTTAAGAAATAATAAATCTTGCAAGTTTTGCACTCAATTGCTTTTATCTTTGAACTGAAAAATATGCTATAAGTGCTTTTTTTAGCAGAATAGAAAAAGAAGACATTTAAAGATGGAGTAGAACTGCTAATTATTCGTTCGTTTAAAATGTTAAAAAAAATATGGTCTCAATTTATAAAAAGTAATACAGGATGATGGTGATTTTCAATTATAGTCAAGAAACAGTAAGAAAATATGTAGTTGGGGTGGTAATAATCCCCTGTAAATATGACAATTGAAAATACAGTCCTTAAACGAAAAAAAGACTGTAACTTTTTTAATAGGATTTATATCGTTTCGGTTTAAGCGTTGTTGGATTCACCATTAACAATTACCGCTAAAACATGTTCCATATCCATTTATTGTACCAAAGCAAATTTTTCAGCTCGATAACAGTAAACTCACTTCTGTGTCGCTCAAAAAAACACCCTTCCCTACAATTTATTTTTATAGACTTTTTTGAATGTTGATTTTAATGTCATTTATAAGCTTAGTTTCATCAAGGTAGTAATGTTTTCAAAGGTGTTAAGTAACAATTCCCCATTTTACACTATGCTTAAAAAAACACCCTTTCAAAGTAGATATTTTTATAAACTTTTTTGATTCATAGTTATAATGACAAATGCAACATTATCACTAAGTTCTATCAATGGGTCATTATTTTTAAAAGGATTTCGGTGAAATTTACCTGTTGTACTGAAAATATACTGAACCTTACATGTTTAAAGGACTCTAACTTTTTTAAGGGGAACTGTATCGTTTTTATTTTTGTTTTGTTGGATTTACCATTTAAAAATACCCTTAAATCATGTGTCATATGCATTTTTTTTACCAAAGCAAATTTTTCAGCTCGACAACGGTAGCCTCTTTTCTGTGTCGCTCAAAAAACACCCTTCCCTGCATTTTTATTGTATAGACTATTTTGATTCTTCATAAAAATATCCTTTTTAAGGTTTTAACCAAGCTTCATCAAGGTAAGATTTTGCATCGAAGGTTTTTTGGTAACGATTCCGTATCTTCCTCTAAATAAAATAGATATTTGCATGAACCCTTTATATTCATGATGCGTATGCCAAATTCAACACGTATACTAAGTTTTATCAATGAGTCATTATTTTAAAAAGCATTTCTGTACCATTTTCCTGTTGCGTTGAAAATATAATGTTCCATACACAAAAAGGACCATAACTTTTTCCACGAGAGGGGTATTGTTTTGGTTTTAGTGTCACTAGATTCAGCATTAAAAACTACCTCTAAATCATATGTCACATGTTAATATTGTGCTAAATTAAATTTTTCCTTTTCATACACCGCAACTTCCCCCCTTTCCCCTTCAAAAAACACCCTTTGTCACAAGATATTTTTATAGACTCTTTTGATTCTTCATTCTTATGGTAAAAGTAACGTTTTCACAAAATTTCATGAGGGGACGAATTTTTTCATGTTTCGAACGATTTTGTGTACTATTTTACCTGTACTAATCCCTAATGCATTGTAGTACTTGAGCCTGTGATAGGAGGCGTGATTTCAATATAGACGGTATTTTGACAGCTGCAGCTATGACGGTGTTGTTGTAAAAACCCTCTCTATATTGAAAATTGAATAACTGCATAGATTACCGCGCCCCCTATGATGGTTACGGACTTAGAATGTAAACGAGAACTCCATATTAAATATACTCAAAGGTATTCTCATGTATAGGAGGTTTTTCGCGAGCGCCTTTCTTTTTTTTAGTGCAAAAGAAGTACTTCTATTGCGTACATATTTCACCGGTTAATTATGTAGTTCTACGTTTGCTGGGATGATTGACAAAATTCTTCAATAATTATTACAGTCAATGAAAATTGACGTTCACAGTTTCTATTTAAAACTTCATGTGACTTTTCCCTTGCTACCCCATTCTAAAAAAAGAATAATATCGCCAGTGTAGAATGATGTGGAATGCATTAATTAGTACTAGGGTTAACTGGGCCCAAATCACGAAAGACGAACGGTTGTTCGAATGAACCAACAAGGCCGTGCATCGCGTCGTTTCAACTAATTGAAGTTGAATTCGAGTGAATTATTTTTTTTCGCAAGGTTGTGGAACACGTCCTGTTGTTGTGGACTGCGAATTTAACCAATTGACTGTTGTTCGCAAAAGATTATTGGTTTTGGTCGCGTAGAAAATATTAAAATGTAATTTTGTGTTATTTAAACAATTTTTTGGTACTATTTTCTGTTTAAATTTTGAAAATAAGATCATTTATTCACTTTGGGCCTTAACAATAATCAAATTTAGAGATCACTAAAATATTTAAGTGGACTCTAAATAATGAACCATACCAATAATCAATTTAATAGTCAGTTTAATAATAACATCACTTTAAATTTTAGAATAAAGAAACGCATGTTTAAACTCGTGATTATAGGCTTAACTACATAGGTCTACTTTTGTACAAAAGTACAAAAGTGAGAAATAAATATCTATTCTGAAGACACCTGCTTGTAAAAAAAACAATGGAAAATTGTGCATATTGGTTTAATTTATGTATAAGAATAATTTTCGAATGTTTTTTTGCAAGTATGTTTCCTTAGCGAGCATTTTAATTTCTCACTTTTGTACAAAAGTTGGTCTATGTAGTTAAGGCTTAAGTGTAAACGGCACGTTTGTGTTGTCATTCTGAAAAGCAAAGGAGAAAAATAATCACCCTTAAGGCTCTCCCAAACCAATGCGAAACATTCGTTGCGGCGAAGAAACATTCGTCAGTCAAAATTAATTCATATGTTTCTCCGCCGCGTTGGTGTGGGCATATATCACCATGTAAATAAATTTTGACATGCGAATGTTTCTTCGCCGCAACGAATGTTCCGCATTGGTTTGGGAGAGCCTTTATCCTTAATGTTTGTCGCCTAGACCCCTTTCACACAGGGAAACTGAGTTGCCTGAGAAGGGCGTAAGAGGAAGAAAAAAAATCTCCCCTCTCACCCTTCTCTCCTACAAACAAGCTAGTTTCTGGCAACTCAGTTTCCTTTGGCGTTTTTCTTTTTTGGCTCTAAAAACAGCTGTGAGCGGAGGCTGAGCGATCAGAGCAGAGCTCTGAGAAGTTTATGATCAGAGCCCTCAGATTTATTTATGAAACACACTTGAGCACTGAACTGTCATTTCATAGGTGTTTTGCTAAAATACATTTTTGTTTACCTGAAGTAGACGTGTGGCTGTCCTGGGAATCCTTTTTTAATTTTGTGTATTTCTTTCGTCTGTCAAATCACTAAAAAAATAAGTAAGGTTGGCGTCCCTCAGCGTTTCGCTCGATTTGCTCGGTCATTTTATCCTGAGCTAATCGATCAAGATCTGAGCTAGCTCAGATGGAAAAAAGAAACACACTTTTTGTGCTTTGATATGTCTGAGCTAAAAAAAAAAACATAGAATTTTTGTTTGACAGTTTCGTGATCTGATCAGAGTTAAAAAAGAAAAGCGCCACTTGTGTGAAAGCCGTCTTAGTCCCCTTTCACACAGGGAAACCAGTTGCCGGAGAATCTCCCAGTTTCCAGCAACTTAGTTTCCTTGTGTGAAAGCACTCTTACAATTAATTTAAATTCGTCAATTTTGTTGCAAAGTAATAAATCCATGGACGTCCATGAATAAAACTAATAAGGTAATCAAAATAATTAAATAGATTTATTCCTTCTAATTTGTAAATTTCAATTTGAGAGTGAATTGCGGAAAACTAACACTAAAAATCACACGCAGTCTAAAATTTGTTTGGTGACTTTTTTTTTTATAATAAGTAAGATGTCATATTGGCCGCGATCAAAAACTTATGTAGAGCTATGACGGATAGGTTTTTTTTTGTTGTTGTAATCCCATGTAAAAAAAAACAGCTGATATCAAACCAGTTTTTGCTGTTGGATAGCTATCCATATGCTATCAGAAAAATTTTGGTATACGTTTGTATCCCAAGCGAAATTATGAAAGCCCACTCAAGATTTAAAAATATTATTTAAAAAAAAAAAAAAAAGGTCACGAAAAAGGAATAATAAAAATTGTTAAAAACCATCCGACTACAAAATGCAAAGTCCAGATTTGTTTGCCGTCATTGAGTTGTATTTTTAATTTTTCAGAATAAAAATTAAAAGAATATACCTAATAATAAAATACAAACAAATTACTGTATTATAACGAAGAATTTTGCCAAAAATACTTTCAGGTAACCTATCCGGTTTTTGTTGATCAGAAACCTATAAGGATACGAATCTATCTTTGATAGGCTGTCGCATCGATTTTTGATCGCGGCCATTTCCATTCCCATGCCAGGTCTTCGCCGCGCTACCTAAAAAATTGAACTTAAAAAAAAAGTGGTGGAAATTAAAACAAAATGACTGTACTCTCCCTATTTCTCCGTGCATGAAAAAATTCTCTCGACTCTTGTTCTTCTTTTTACATGCGTACACAGAAAATTTGTTAATGTGTGCGAGACACTTAGGTTTTTTGGAGTCCCAAGTGATTCCAAAGTGAACCGAGAAATTCGGGTCCGTGATTTTGCTTGAAGGGCAGTGTGGTAGCTTGGAATGGCTATTATTACAGCTTGGGAACCGACCTTAAATGAAAAGTGCAAGTACACCATAAAATTGAAGAATTCGACCCCCTTCACACAAGGAAAGTGTGTTGCCGGCGATTTTTAGTTTGACTGCTTGCACACAAGGAAACTGAGTTGCCAGAAACTCGCTAGTTTGTTGGCGAGAAGGGTGTGAGGGGAAATTTGTTGTCTTCCTTTTACGCCCTTCTCGCCTACAAACTTAAAATCGCCGGCAACTGAGTTTCCTTGTGTGGAAGGGGTCTTTGTTGGCGAGAAGGGCGTAAAAGGAAAACAAAATATTCTCCCCTAACACCCTTATCACCGCAAACTAGCCAGTTTCTGGCAACTCTGTTTCCTTGTGGGAAAGCGGTCTTAAAAACACCTGCAAGCATGGACGTATTAATACATGGACTGCTAGCCCATTGTGGTTTCCATACAAAAACCCCATTGAAAATAGCTCACCGCTCGTTGGCCTATCGGTGCAAAGTGGAAAAAAAAATACTACTTTACGAAAGCCATCTGTTGCCACTTGTCATAACAACCATATTTTGCCAAAGAAGCTAAGGCCATCTGTTATGATACTCTGTTATTATTTTGACGTCTGACATTTAGTTGCCATTTTGTTTTCAATTTCCAAAAATATTTTCGTCGCAGTAATTTGTTTATATTTGATTATTTAAAAGATGTCGTAGTTTTAGAAACCAAACAAGCAGATCTTGAAGCTTGTCTCAAAAAATGTTAAAGCTTCATTTGTAAGAAGAAAGAAATTCTACATAAATGAGAAGTTATAATTAATTAGTAATTTAATATTTTTCAATTTAATAAATAAAAATTGGACTAAACTCTTTTCACATTTTCCCAAAAAATCAAACCAAATGGCTTGCATTTTAATTGTTTTTTCTTTTTTTAATCTGACATTTAGGTTTTGGACTGCAAAAAAATGTCATTTCCAAAACTTCAAATGTCGAGAGGTTACACAATTTTTCCGCTTTGCACCGCAGGCCGCTCGTGTCGTTTATGCAGGAACCAACGTGAAGTTGGGGGCTAGCAGTCCATATTATACGTCCATGCCTGCAAGTATGTAATGTTTTTTTTACATTCCACGTTCTAGCCTACAAATTAAACTGCTTTCACACAAGGAAACTGAGTTGCTGGAAACTGGGAGTTTGTTGGCGAGAAGGGCAAGAAGCAAGGGGAATGAAAAAAATCTCCCCTGGTCAGCGTTTCAGGAGATTTTTATCACATTCCTTCTCACACTGTCCGTAATGTACGTTTAGCCAATAGACTTTATATGGATACAAACGAAAATCTCCGGCAATTTTTGTTTCCTTGTGTGAAAGCTACAAGAAAATTAAAGTAAAACGTCAAAAAAATCTTTCTCCTGCAACTGGTTTCCCTATGTGAAAGGGGACTTCTAAATAAAAAGTGCATAACTTTTTCTATATACTGAATGATTTGCAATGAATGGCGTAGGAAAAGTTCACGAAATTTTCTTGTGGCACATTTTCGTAACACAATAATACAATTTATGAGCTAAAAATTATTAAAATAAAATTTGCCGACAATACAATCCACATAGATTCATCTCGCATTTTTTGCAACTTAGCGCATACACGAACCATATTTTTAAATTTTCTGTGCACTTCCTTAATTTCAACTGCTTTCCAATTTCCAATTAGAATCCACAAAATGTGACATTTCAAAACGTCAAAAGCACAAGTGCCCAACTGTCAGTCACCCACAATCTTGTTCTCTCAAAACAAAAAAAAGGACAAGAAGTAACGACGGTTTTAGCTACACAGAAAGGAAAATTGTCAGTCGCGTGTGTTTTGATTTTCCAAATTAAACATCAAAAAAGACACTTTTCCCGTTCCAATTCAATAGCAGAAGTCTCTCAATACTCAACCCACCAAATTTTGAAGAAAAGTGATTTCATTTCTGTAGAAATATGTCTTCAGATGCGCCAAACTGGCGCCAATCAATCATAACACGGATAATTGATCGCAATAAACGCGAATCCTCCTACCACAAAGAACTAATCCAACATAGTAAGTTTCACTTTCACGCAGATTTCCAGGGCTCACTGTGCTGATGATATGATAACCACGACGCCATCGTTCTCTCATTAATTGAATTTCATTATGTTAATGAAACGAGACTGGGTGTTGCAATCGACACACAATTTTTCACTCTCTATTTCCACAGACAATCGCTTCTATGATACCGTTGTCCAGCTGGAAGCAGAGAATCTACGGATCAACGTCGAAAATGAAAAGCTCCGGACTGCGGTGGCAACAGGTGGCAAAGACTCGGGTGGTTCCTTTGTTGCCCTCGAACGTCTGCTGGCCGAGCAGAAACATCTCACCGAGTTGCACAAACGCAAGGGTGACAATTCCCAGATGATTGTCGATCTGAACATGAAAGTCGAGGAGCAGCGCAAGCTAATCTCCGAGAAAGAACAAAAGTAAGTTGGCAGCAGCTCAAGGAACCGTGTTCATTCTATTTTTCTTTTGTCTATGTTCTCCATCTCAGCTGTGCCGAGCACATGAAGATGAATCAAATCTTGCGCGCCGAGGCGGCGATGCTAAGATCAAGTCTCGAGGAACTCAAGAAGCTGGACACAACCCTCCGGGACGAACACACTGCCCTCCAGCTGGCATTTAGTGCGCTCGAGGAAAAAATGCGGGGCATACAGGTGAGAGTTCAAATCTTTATGGCTGCTTCAGCCAATATAAATATTCTCGTTATCGCTAGTTGTGGTTGGTTTTCCTAAAATTAATTGCAAATAGCTGCTTCCTCTCGGTCCCTTCCTCCGCCGCTTCCTATAGTTCCCGTCATTCAATTGGATCTCATTATCAATTTTGATGTAAAGTCGCACGCGTTATCACGTATTGCCCCGATTGGCGGTCATAAATGATAAATAGAATCCGCTTTTCGCAGAAACAGTCGAGCAATATTTTTTTTGTATCGTAATAATAGAAAGCGTTATATTAGGCCTGTCAAGGGCGAATGACACGTTTATGGATATGCCTGCACTTGATTTATGTTTTTTGTTATTTCCAATCGTTTTCAATCAAGTCACATACTAAGAGGGGAAGGGGGTATGCAAGATGAGCAAATTGACACTACGTTCTATTTTTGTATATTACTTTGTTGTTTTTGTTTTTATTTTTCAGTTGATAGCTCGACCGCTGTTGCTTATGCTGAATTATGTGGAAGTAGATTTGTTATTGACTGTGGTCGCGGTTCAGTTGTTATCTGGTTAAAGTTAATGAGATAAAAACTGAATTAATGGTGTCATCTTCAGCGACACCGAAACGTGCCATGTTGTCTGGTTCTCACAATATCTTTGCTGTAAGCAAAATAGTTTTATCTTGTTCTCATTTTTTTTTGTTTTTTTTTTTTTTTTTCAAACCACAGGAAAATCTTTTTTTTACTGTCTGAAATTGAAAGCTTTGTAGTTTGTTGTCTATTGTCAAAAGCGATTGGTTTTGTTTTTTGTCTACAAAAATAAACAGACATTTTATTTAGCGCGTATTTTTGGTATCGCTGAAGTAAGATTTCAATAGGGTAGAAAGTAAATAATCATATTTTTTGTAGAAAACATACGTTACAATTCGGTGGGCTTTTTAACTTCGAAAAATCGGTGGTCTAGCTACATTATATACATATAAACCAAAAACAGCCCGTTTTCATTTCATTTACAAGGTCCTGAGATCTCAGGGATTCTGTCCGTCAATATAGGTATTTACTTTAGCTTTCTTTATTTTTCTCTACCAAAGTGATATACAGCAGGATTTTGCATTTTATTTGTTCTTTGGCGTGATCCCCTCCCAGCAATCTCCCCCATTTCATACTCTCTGCTTTTTAAATCGATTTATTTCCATTATTATTGGTTGGAGAGCAAAAAAATGTGTGAGCAACAATTACTCCGTTTACATGACAGGATTCGACGATTGAATCGAATCGGATTGATATTTCGATCTAGGTATACGACCTCACTGAATCGAATTCAAACAGAATCGAAGTAAACTTGAAGTGACACATTACTTTTCTGTGTGCGTGCGGAAATAAGTTTATGACTACGAGAGAAAAAAAAACATCAAAACAAAACAAAGCAAATTGAAATACACACACTTAAAACTCGATTCTTTAATTTTTCAATCCAGGTCTACTTTTATTTTTCGATTCGATTCAGCTCGCAAAGTGGAATAGGATCGAGAAATCCTGTTTGAATCCGATCCAGGTCTATATGGAATTGAATCCGACTTTAAGTATGATTCAATTCTCGATGTAAACGAAGTAAATATCGGCGTTTAATTTTGAAAATCTGGAGCTAGATATTCGTGAAAGGACCTTGCTAAATTTGGACATGAGTAATTTCATTTTTTTTTCATAAGAATTTACGCCTGCTTCCCATCTATGGTAACGCTCCAAATATTCGTCGAATTTGTTTTACATAACCACATACATTCAGACATAGTTTTACACTTCTTTTATCATTTTCACGTGATTATGCTTTGGGAGGGGAGCATTTATTTCAGAATACTCTTCTGTTTTCTATTTTTTTTCACCTTTAATGCAGTGTGTTATGTATTTGATCAGACCATTTTTGGTTTAAATAAACGAAAAATATTTGCAGTCAACACTTGCATTTGAAAAAACATTTTGATTCCATTCTACCGTATCTGAAAAAGCCTGAGCTACTTCTGTTTCTAGTGACGCAAAAACTGACTTTTTCTTACGAGCAATACGAAAAGGCATCCGAAAATGGTATAACGGATTTTCTGCACATTTGGTATGATATGAATTAGTTTTATTATTGATTCGTATTTTGAAGAATGAAATAAAAAATCTTTTAGATTAACTAACTTAAACGCTAAACCCTTTAACTTGAACAAAATTGTTGATTCCATTCGCGCAATTAGTATACATAAGGATTAAACTGTTCCAAAAGAAATTTTTCGTCTCCGATTTTCCCGCAAACAGGCTCAAAAGTTCTAGCTTTTCAAATAAAAAACAGACGTCTTTTAAAATTTGAGCTCTTAATAGCCGCGTTTTACTATCGACAATAACCCATATGGGTAACCCCATGAAAATAAATCGACATGGGTTTGGGTTACTTCACCAGTATATCGTCACGTGAGTTCTTATTTGTCCTATAGACCTCTACCGTAACTTTTCAGCAGAGCGTTTTCAAAATTAAAATTTAAAAGTGGTGATTTTTTTGAGCATAATCACAGATATTTTTTGAAAAACTGGTTATTCGGCCCACCATACATATAGCAATTTGCATTTTATGATTTTTGAACATTGATTTAATTGAGTTTAAAAAAAAAGTTGTGAAATGGATGTAGGACACCTGTCCATGCATTTGCCAACTCGTTAAAATCCAAAATCACTCATATTTTCTCCAGTGGAGTTTGAATTGGATACAGGACACAGTAATATAAAAAAAAAAATAGGAAATCAAATATTTTTATTGAAATCGAAATTCAATTCATTCTTTATTTGAGTTTAAAAAAATAAACGAACATTTTATAATGTTTATAAAGTTTCTTAAGAAAGTAAAATAAATAAAAGGAACTTTTTTCTCTAAGCTAAATAAGTTAATAAAAAAAAACATAACAAAAACGGAATGCTTATTCATATTTTGTAGATATCACTGTGCAAGGTAACTTAGTCAGTTATTTTTAAAACAGCCTTATAAAATGGGACATCTTCGCTGTTGTGGATATACGGCAGCATAGAGATGATGTCCTTCTTTTTTTCATAAGAGATGGTTGTATGAGCAGTAAGTAACGATACTATTGGTCAGGATTTCGGAACTTCTTGAATATTTCGCATCTTCCTAGGAGGAGCTAATACGGGGACCGTTATTGCGTCAGCATACTCCCCATAATCAGTCTTGTATTGAACGGTTGTAAGATTACTGGATCAGTAGATAATTTCTTTTGCTTGGCTGTACTTAATTTCTCCAAAGTTTAAATTTAAACTTGCTATGTTATAATTTTTAAAGTCCTCTTTCAGGCACTGCCTCGTACCTTCAAACGAACGTGTTCATGTCCATGGACATTAACTTTTTGGACTATATGTAATACTTTAAATTTCGCAAATGTCTTTCTATTGTGCTGTGGAATGCGTCAACGTCAACCTCCTGTATCCTTGAATGACCAGGTTCTGAATATTTTTGTATAATAGTTTTTATTGAACTATTATCCTCCAAAAACTTTAATAAGGCAAGGGATGTGATGCGATTTTTGTTCTGCGGAACACATGAATCATACCAAAGGATAATTTGAGCAACTTGTGCGTTGTCCTGAATTACATATTTTAATATTTTTATTAACGCGCTTGCCAAATCGTTGCCTGTTCTACCACTCTGGGTCTCATACCAAATAGCACAGTAGGTTATATTACTTAAGTTGCAGTGTCTAGACAAAAAATAATGCGCAACTGGGCTTACGCACAGTTATTTTGTATAGAAAATCAACTTCAGACCTTTGATATAGATCAAACAAGCACAAACGTGCAAATCTTACAATTTTCATTTTACGTTTTGTCCTATATCCATATTACATTGGATATAGGACATTTAAGCACAAACTTTGCATAATTATAATGTCAGTATAAAATTTGTCCTACTACATACAAAAATGGATATAGGACAAATAAGCATAAAATTCATCGAAAAAATTTGGTCTATAGGACAAATTCAAATTTTTTATCTCGAAAATTAAAAGAGATTGGACAGCTCTAATTGCAGCAATCGAAAGAGCATGGTCGAAAATATAAGATTGCATTTATAACTCATTTTTGGCCAAAATGATCTATAGGACAAATAAGAACTCAGGTGACGATATGTATACCTCTCTTTTTCCCTTATATTTGCTTATTTTGTGTGTACGGTTTTGTCTTTTTTCCTTTTCCTACATTTTAAACTACCTACCTTACAATCTGAAGAACTCAAAAGCCATTAACCCACCAAAGTGAATACTATTATCTGGATTATAGACATACGCTTACATAGAAATCGAAATCACAAGTTGTTTGTGTGCTACGAATTAAAAAATAACCCAGACCCAAACCCGGAGATAATTAAACGCGGCTAATAAACTGCCCGTCATATGCTGAGGAGCAGGCATTTGTAAAAGGTTAATCTGAAATTTCGACTGTTATATGCGAAAGAGATCGAAATTTTGTATGACACAATGATAAGTGTTTAATGTGTCATAGAAAAATTTTTGTTTGAACTTCTTGAATATTTCGCATCTTCCTAGGAGGAGCTAATACGGGGACCGTTATTGCGTCAGCATACTCCCCATAATCAGTCTTGTATTGAACGGTTGTAAGATTACTGGATCAGTAGATAATTTCTTTTGCTTGGCTGTACTTAATTTCTCCAAAGTTTAAATTTAAACTTGCTATGTTATAATTTTTAAAGTCCTCTTTCAGGCACTGCCTCGTACCTTCAAACGAACGTGTTCATGTCCATGGACATTAACTTTTTGGACTATATGTAATACTTTAAATTTCGCAAATGTCTTTCTATTGTGCTGTGGAATGCGTCAACGTCAACCTCCTGTATCCTTGAATGACCAGGTTCTGAATATTTTTGTATAATAGTTTTTATTGAACTATTATCCTCCAAAAACTTTAATAAGGCAAGGGATGTGATGCGATTTTTGTTCTGCGGAACACATGAATCATACCAAAGGATAATTTGAGCAACTTGTGCGTTGTCCTGAATTACATATTTTAATATTTTTATTAACGCGCTTGCCAAATCGTTGCCTGTTCTACCACTCTGGGTCTCATACCAAATAGCACAGTAGGTTATATTACTTAAGTTGCAGTGTCTAGACAAAAAATAATGCGCAACTGGGCTTACGCACAGTTATTTTGTATAGAAAATCAACTTCAGACCTTTGATATAGATCAAACAAGCACAAACGTGCAAATCTTACAATTTTCATTTTACGTTTTGTCCTATATCCATATTACATTGGATATAGGACATTTAAGCACAAACTTTGCATAATTATAATGTCAGTATAAAATTTGTCCTACTACATACAAAAATGGATATAGGACAAATAAGCATAAAATTCATCGAAAAAATTTGGTCTATAGGACAAATTCAAATTTTTTATCTCGAAAATTAAAAGAGATTGGACAGCTCTAATTGCAGCAATCGAAAGAGCATGGTCGAAAATATAAGATTGCATTTATAACTCATTTTTGGCCAAAATGATCTATAGGACAAATAAGAACTCAGGTGACGATATGTATACCTCTCTTTTTCCCTTATATTTGCTTATTTTGTGTGTACGGTTTTGTCTTTTTTCCTTTTCCTACATTTTAAACTACCTACCTTACAATCTGAAGAACTCAAAAGCCATTAACCCACCAAAGTGAATACTATTATCTGGATTATAGACATACGCTTACATAGAAATCGAAATCACAAGTTGTTTGTGTGCTACGAATTAAAAAATAACCCAGACCCAAACCCGGAGATAATTAAACGCGGCTAATAAACTGCCCGTCATATGCTGAGGAGCAGGCATTTGTAAAAGGTTAATCTGAAATTTCGACTGTTATATGCGAAAGAGATCGAAATTTTGTATGACACAATGATAAGTGTTTAATGTGTCATAGAAAAATTTTTGTTTGAACTTCTTGAATATTTCGCATCTTCCTAGGAGGAGCTAATACGGGGACCGTTATTGCGTCAGCATACTCCCCATAATCAGTCTTGTATTGAACGGTTGTAAGATTACTGGATCAGTAGATAATTTCTTTTGCTTGGCTGTACTTAATTTCTCCAAAGTTTAAATTTAAACTTGCTATGTTATAATTTTTAAAGTCCTCTTTCAGGCACTGCCTCGTACCTTCAAACGAACGTGTTCATGTCCATGGACATTAACTTTTTGGACTATATGTAATACTTTAAATTTCGCAAATGTCTTTCTATTGTGCTGTGGAATGCGTCAACGTCAACCTCCTGTATCCTTGAATGACCAGGTTCTGAATATTTTTGTATAATAGTTTTTATTGAACTATTATCCTCCAAAAACTTTAATAAGGCAAGGGATGTGATGCGATTTTTGTTCTGCGGAACACATGAATCATACCAAAGGATAATTTGAGCAACTTGTGCGTTGTCCTGAATTACATATTTTAATATTTTTATTAACGCGCTTGCCAAATCGTTGCCTGTTCTACCACTCTGGGTCTCATACCAAATAGCACAGTAGGTTATATTACTTAAGTTGCAGTGTCTAGACAAAAAATAATGCGCAACTGGGCTTACGCACAGTTATTTTGTATAGAAAATCAACTTCAGACCTTTGATATAGATCAAACAAGCACAAACGTGCAAATCTTACAATTTTCATTTTACGTTTTGTCCTATATCCATATTACATTGGATATAGGACATTTAAGCACAAACTTTGCATAATTATAATGTCAGTATAAAATTTGTCCTACTACATACAAAAATGGATATAGGACAAATAAGCATAAAATTCATCGAAAAAATTTGGTCTATAGGACAAATTCAAATTTTTTATCTCGAAAATTAAAAGAGATTGGACAGCTCTAATTGCAGCAATCGAAAGAGCATGGTCGAAAATATAAGATTGCATTTATAACTCATTTTTGGCCAAAATGATCTATAGGACAAATAAGAACTCAGGTGACGATATGTATACCTCTCTTTTTCCCTTATATTTGCTTATTTTGTGTGTACGGTTTTGTCTTTTTTCCTTTTCCTACATTTTAAACTACCTACCTTACAATCTGAAGAACTCAAAAGCCATTAACCCACCAAAGTGAATACTATTATCTGGATTATAGACATACGCTTACATAGAAATCGAAATCACAAGTTGTTTGTGTGCTACGAATTAAAAAATAACCCAGACCCAAACCCGGAGATAATTAAACGCGGCTAATAAACTGCCCGTCATATGCTGAGGAGCAGGCATTTGTAAAAGGTTAATCTGAAATTTCGACTGTTATATGCGAAAGAGATCGAAATTTTGTATGACACAATGATAAGTGTTTAATGTGTCATAGAAAAATTTTTGTTTGCGCTCCAAAAAAAAGATAACGTCAGCTAAAAGAATAAATGTTATCTGAATCACTTTTTAAAGTAATTTTATAGATTCATAAGGTTGGAAGCACATACAAAAAAGGACGAAAAACGATGGTTTTAATGTGTGTTTTTTTTTAAATTTTCTTAGTCTAATTTGTATGAATATATGTATTTTTATGAATATGTGAATATGATGCTGCCCGCTTTCAAAATAACTTCAAAAAATCGATTTTCGATTGGATTTCGGAACAGTACTACTACTTTTTGATTCCAATCGAATTATTTTCTATTGTTCCGAGACTAATTTTGAAACATTTATGTGTAAGTGCGTAAATTGTCTGATATATGTGTATATTTTGCACGTTCAGTCGAGTAAAATTAATTTGACAAATAATCCGATTAAAGGGTTTATATGTACTTATATGTGTGTTCAGGGTCTACTCCTTTAATAATTCCAGAGCAGAAAAATACTTCGAAAATATTACTCGGAACAGCCAATCGAATTATTTTGGAGTAAGCGGAGTCAAAAGGAGTAACTCCGAACCTCCAACCGAAAGCGACATAAATAGTCAAGTGAAATTTCACTCAAGGCCAACTTAATGCCGTGAAGCAGTCATCGTATTGCTTCCCTTCTTTGTATACTTTTCGGTTGAGCCATATCCTTACATTTTCTACTATTTTAAAGTCCTGTGGAAAGGGGGTTAAAGGAGCAATAGAGCGTTTGGGCTTGCAATTGACTATTTAAACACTCGAGCTATATATATAAGGGTGTTTGTTTGGTTGAAAATCTGTGAAGGTCGTCCGAAAGAATCGTTTGTTTGCGGAAATAGTGATTCTAGCGACGCTTTGTAGTACCAAGATGACTGAAAACTACCAATTTTATCATTCCATAATAAGATATTGTTCCCCACATCATATCGCCTCCTTCCCTGTTGTGATTACGGTTCAGAAATTGCTCCTCTTTCGTTAGATCTTGGAATTTATTTTTTATAACCATCTTGTTGAGGAAAAGGGAGAAATTTCTGAACCGTATTTCTGAACAAGTATTTGTACGTTCTTAAATAAGTTTCAACATGTTTTATCGTCTAACCGTTTTAAAATTCAAGCTTGTCAAACACAACTAATATAATTAGCATAGCTTTAGTTATTATAAAATAAGTGTTCACTGTTATAACTATTATATAAAATTACTTCAAATATTTTTTTCGAGGACTAATTTTCCTATTCGCTTTTGCGCTTCGAAATGATTTTTGTAATGCAAAATAAAATAGAAAATGTCTTAATTATTTGAAATACAAAAACATGTGTCGCAGAATTTTTGTCTGTGGCGTTTTGTTGACTGTTCGACACTGCATTCTGCATATATTTTAACAAATCTTGTTTTTAACAAAAAAAAAGAAGAAAAATAAGAGTAGAAGTAGGTACATTTAAAATTGGGTACGTTCAGATGACTTAGGGGACTATTTCTAGACTTTGATTGGCCTGCTGCCGAAAAATTGACTTCAAATGAAAGGAACTTATATTGGAAAGTGACTGGATAGTTAGACCGCTTTCACACAAGGAAACTGAGTTGCCTGAATAATAAGTAATATCGGATAAGTTCCTTTTGATATCACCAAAAACTGCAGAGATATATATTTATTGAACAAAATAATATTTACAATTTGACTTATAATAACTAGTTAGATACGATAATATTATACATTTATTGGCACATAGGGGGCCTAATCTTATACTTTGCCTTAAGTTTAAAGGATTATAAAATATAAAATAAATGTCAAAAAATTAAATCTAAAAGTCGGCTGACTTTATTGTCCTCGGGGTGTTCCGTCTCGGTTGTCAAGTTGTAGTTTTGGTGGGGGGATGGGTTGGCCTTGAGCCGCGGTGATATGCTGACCCTGTGTCAGCGTAGAACGAAACTGCTGGCTCGTTGTCCGTGATGATGTTGTCAACCAGGATTTCCATCGTACTGAGGTATCTCGGCTCGGGGTGTCGCTGCTGAGTGGCCATTCTTCTCATCAGTTGATTTGGGTGCCTGTGAGTACTACAAGCTTCTTTGTTTGAAGCAGTAGGTACCTGTCCAGGGGGATGATGTTAGCATCTGTGTAAAGACGCTCGTTGCTGTGATGTCTCATTCGCCGATCAAAATGTAGTCCGGTACAAATCCTTAGTAACTTTCTTTCGAACATTTAAAGTTCCTTCATGGCCGTCTTCGAGGTGGAGAACCAGACAAGGAAGGAATAGCTGATTGCAGGCCGCAGGAGCTGCTTGTACATAAGTATCTTCGTCTTCTGGCTTAGTCCGTTTCTGCGTCTCATCAATGGGTGGAGTCGGTGAAAGGCCCAGTTGGCTTTTTTGAGGACGTTTCATGAGTGCGGGTTGAACTTTAACAACTCGTTGAATGGATGCCTAGGTACTTCACGTTCTTTTTGGCTGCTTTTGTAGATCCGTCCGGAAGATTCAGAACCAGACTTCTCCACTTGGCTGCGCTGCAACTACCGCTACTGGGTCTCCTGAAACACACAAGCTCCGACTTGGAGGTGTTTATCCGGATGCCCCATTTCTTGTAGAAGACGTAGAGACTATTGACGTGGTGCTCAACTTTTCGTAAAGCTACCAGAGGAGACATCGAGGCGGCATACGTAAGGGAGTCATCAGCATACAGTACATTTTGGCATCCAGATGGCAATGGTTGGTCATATGTCATCAGGCTGTAGAGGAAGGGGCCTAGCTTCGAACCTTGGGCAACTCCGGCTTTGATGTTCTTCATTTGTGATTTGCAGTTGTCCATTTGTTCGTAGAATTTTCTGGAAGAAAGAAAAGAAAAAAGAATTTTTATTAAAGACGGAGGTTAATGTAATACGCGAAGCTAATGGATAAGGGCTTCAATCCATACGCTGTCGAATGCTTTCTCGAGATCCAGAAAGCATCCAACGGTGACACGATGGTTGTTGAGCGCTATGGTGATTTCATGCTGGAACTTCAGGAGCACTGAGTTGCCAGAAACTAGCAAGTTTGTAGTCGAGAAGGGTGTGAGGGGAAATTTATTTCCTTCCCCTTACGCCCTTCTCGCCCACCAACTAAAATTGCTGGCAACTCAGTTTGCTTGTGTGAAAGGGGACTTAGTCGAGAAATAATAGGTCCATTCCTTTACTTTAAATTTCTGTTATATTCTGTGCATTTGTGTAATTTTTAATAAAAAGCCGTTCCCGTACTCAAACATTTGTCAGTTTTTGACAAAAGACAACGCTCACGAGAGGGTAAATAATTTCCCCTACCTGTGATTTTCTGTCCGAGAAATTTCTTTGGGCAGAAAATCACAGAGCGTCATTTCGAGAGTAAAAGAATGAAAGCCAAACATCGTGCCGTACTTGTCTGGCACATAAGGTAATACAGAATTTGTGTAAATTTGCGTTCCCGTACTTTATACCATTTTGAAATCTGCATTTAACGCATATTTTTAAAATAATAATCGGTCGCTAAGGTGTCCATACATTTTTAATTGTTCCACAAGACAAGTATTGGTTTCGTGGCAAAAAAATTGAGGTTTATATCAAAATAAACATTCCAATGATGGAGAAAGTTTGTTTGTCCGTGCGTCCTGATATACATCGAGCCAGAGCTCGGGACGAATTTGCTTCAAATTTGGTGTGGAGCATGTTAATGTCAATGTAAGTTTCCCCAAAAACGAGAATTATTATTGAAACATTACTATACACCGTCAAAGTCTATCTAAATTCTTGCAGGTTAGTGCGATCCAGTCGTGCATTTTATTTTTTAAACCAGGCATGATTTAACATTTTCAAAAATTATTTTCTTCCACATTTGGATTGAAACAAAGAATAGTAAATATTTTTTAAGAAGTGCAACAGTAGGTAACTACACATTTCTTCTACTATTTTTTTACAAATAATGTAGAATATTGCTACTCAAAAAAAAAATATAGAATTTATTTACTTACTGTGGAGGTGTTCAAAACATAAAGTAAAGCAAATAAAAATACTGAACAAAAAAATGCACACAGCTTTTTAGGCTGCTTGAGATAAACATTTGTTTCATCAGTTTGTATGTATAGTCATACAGTTTACTACAAGGAATTCCATGCTTATCCATTCTTTACCGTCGACAATATGTGTATAATAATTCAATACTACCTCTTTGACACTTATTTATATATTCCAAAAGCACCGATAATCCCTGCTGGAATAAGTAGATAATTATGTGGTTGAAAAAAAATAAGGTAACAAAATGCAATTTTAGAACTTTAGAGACAAAAATTGCCTTAAAAAATCTTCTAATATCTAATACTGCGATGCATTTCAATTATATATTCTTGAATTTCATTATAATTCTCAGTTATTTTTACAAAAAAGATTCGAAGCTCTTATTTGCCCTTCCAGTCAGGAAAATAGCGATTAAAGTTATGTTTCAAGTTGTGCACACTAATTGTAATTTTCTTTTGTATTTTTAGCCTTTAAACGCAGCACAATACGCCAGCAATAAGATTCAGCGTATATTAAAAAACGAAAACAAGTTGTTTCTACTAACTTTGCTGTTCCATAGATTATAAACGCACTGCCTTGAAAATCTCACTTTTGTCCCTTCACGAAAGTTTTCAAATCCAAATCCGAACTATAGCCTCTATCTTAGGATTTCTCGGAGAGTAAAAAATATTTAGGAAAGATTCAAAATAAATTTAAAGAATTATTTTCAGAAATGCAATTTTGTAGAAGATAAAATTACTTCGCGACTTAACATAACATCAAAAATCACGAAAATATATATTTCCTAATTTGTAAGCAGAAGTGTCTCGAAGAACTGACGTAATGAAATATTTTTGAGTTCGGATTCGGATGAAGCAGATTTAAAACCTTTGCAAAACTCTGATTAAAAGGAGACAAAATTATGCTGACCAATATTATTGGTCCTTTAAATAAACAGGGAAGAACTAAAAAAAAGTCGAAAAGCATTTTGCTTGGTATGCTTAAGTGAAATCTGCTGGCGTTTACTGCAAGTAATTTTTTGGGAGAAAAAAGATTGACACTTTACGTATACAATATTAATTATACCTTCACTCCCTAAATTTGCTATCAGCTGATCTAAAATATCTTTTAAATTAAATTATTAAGTTGAAAACAGCTAGACCATAAACCCATTACAACACTGGTTTAGATTTTAAAAGCATTTCAGCTGTGTCAAAAAACTAAATCATAAAACACTTTGACCTTAGGTTTTCAATATTCTCCGTTATTGGCCTAAATATCATTTTTTCCAACAAAAATAATAATTTATGTTAAATTACTGTCCGCCTTATAAATAGACCGTCATAATAAAAAATAGCGGGTTATTGATGTTTTTGCCTTAATACTCAGCTCATCGCGTATAATTGTGTGTTTAATTTTGTGCCTTTTTTTAAAAACAAAACAAAAAACACCCACGACAAACTTGATTGGGTGGCGTCATACAAACAGAAACAACATTTAATCAAACGACCTAGTCACGCACCACGCACAATTTGTTTTAATATTATTGTCATTAATCTTCATCCGGCTATATGAATAATATTGATGATTAGGAAAAGAACTTATGTATTTTTAATTATGTTTTTTTTTTTTGAAAAAAGTTTTCGTTGTCAAAAAAAAAAAAAAAACTGGAAATGATCCAATAAAACGTCGATTAATTAATTTGGGCCTGAAAGAGGTGTTGAAATAATTAATATGATTGCGTGTGACGTAGGTAGCTTCAGCTAGATAAAAAATTCATTTATAACTTATTTATTTTTGTTTTGAAAATTTTTAAAATCTGAATGGAATTTCAGTTGCATCAAAACCGTGTGATTACTGTGCGATTTTCTGAATTCATTGTCTTTATTTTTTTATTTCTCCAATTTCAGGATGAAAATCGAAGTCTATTAGAACGTCTGATGAAATACAAATCCAAGGATGCTGACAAACTAAACGAAGAGAACGAAAGCTTCCTTAAGTAAGTTTTTTTAATCGTTGTTACCAAATATACTACAAAATCGTATTTTGCGAGTATTTTTGAATTAAACAAAAAGAATTCGATTAGCATCCCCACGATTGCTGGAAATGGTTTTGTGTGCTTTATGAACATTTTTTTTTATTAAAAAAAAAAAAAACTTTCTATAAAACCATGCATAATTAGCTTTGTTTCAATTAGAAAAAAAAAAACCAAAAGCACCCAAATATTAATGATTTTTTTGTGTGGAAAAGTTAACCCCAGAAAAGGTTTGTTCTATTTTTTGTGTGTTGTTATTGTCCTTTGTTTTGTCTATTTAGTTTTTTATTTTTATTTTTTTTGTTTAATTGTTTACCAGCTAACATAGGTTAAAATAATGGAATTAATATAAAATTTAATATTTGTATGTGTATTTAAGAAATAAATAAACGGTAAATCCTTTAAGAAAGCGTTAATGGTCAGATCTAAGTGATTCATATTTCTTAACCCTCATTATTTTAACAAGAAATTATTTTTTTTTCTTTAAAAGAATTCGTCAAAATAATTTGATTCTAAATTAATTATTTAACAAATCACACAATATTGTGTATACATGGTGACCATTAAGAATAATTATATTAACATATTCAATCGTTTAGGATTAATGATTATGATGGAAATATAGTATCGACCTTGAGTGCATTTATATACCGATTTGTCCATACGTTTTTCAAACTGAGGTTTATACAAAATCAGCATGTTCAATGGTAAATATAAAAAAAAAACTGTTGCAATCTACGCTGCTTTCCTGCATTGCAAGACTCTTTCCTGACTTTTGGAAAATAGTGTTTGTCAAGTGCCCTTTTCTGAAATGTCAGTTTGTGGAATTCAAAAATAGATGATGTCTTAACTGCGACTTTGACTCCGACTTCCTTTTCTAATATAAACATATCAAAGGATTTTTCAAAAAGAGCGTAACTTGACATCGTTGAATACATATTGAATTAACTTCATTAGGAGAAGTGAATTAAATCTCAATCTCAGTTATTTGAGTTCTTAAGATCGTCTGTCTTTAACACTTTGTTTGGCTTCAAATCCTCGGCTTAATTTTTTGCTTATCGGGCAAGCACTGATAATTTTCCCAAAATTTAAAGTATTCAGTTAACAATTCTCGAAAACCTCAATAAAGATTCATTTGTCAATTTTAACAAAAAAAAATCTATACACACACACAAAAAATGCAGACCCCACACATTTTATTGACTAATGTATTAATACCGTTTGCATAACCATTTTATTGTTCGTTTAACCATTCTCGCATTCCATACAAAATAAAGTGTTTTCAATAACCCATTCATAGCATGTTATTCATTCATATATACACACTACATACATTATGTAGCTTTTGAATTGGTTGAGACAAAAATTGGGTTCCTGGTGCAAAGCAAAGGAGCATTATTATTATCAATAAATTGCTTTCCAAAAACGAAGATATCTACTTTCACCAAATTCACCCAAAAATTAAAAAAAAAAAATATTTATCACCTTCACAAAATCAGTATAAATACACAGTTATTCGATAACCACCAATCAACAATTTGAAATAAAAATTCGCCACATTGTGATTCTACTAACGGCCTGACCAGAAACGCTAAACTCAATTAAACATTCATTTAAAATCTAGAAAAAGACTGCCGTCACTTTTCAGAAAACGGTCCGACAAACTACGCCGCGATTTGGAAGACGCAGTCCGTGAGACTCGCAACTCAAACAGTCCAAACGATTTACCACCTGATAGTGCAAGCATTTCTGGTGGTGATCAAGGCGGCGGCGGTGAATTTTTGTATGATGAGATGTTAAAGCTGGGCGATGATGTTAACCTTTCACCTGGTACCGGTCCCGAGCGCTTTCATTCATCAGAACCAGAACTAATAATGAAATTCGAAGCTCATGAGACCGAAGCCAGTGCAGTTCGCTGGAATCCGATAGAGAAAATGGTTGCCACTGGTGGTGCCGATCGCCGTGTTAAACTTTGGGATGTTAATAAGCGTAAGATGATTTATCTATAATAGAATTATTAATAACACTGTTTTCTTTATGTTTTTTCTTAGACATAACAGGGACAACAACTGAAGCAAGAGCTGTTCTTGGTGGTAGCAGTGCTGGTATAAATTCTGTAGAATTTGATTCAACGGGTTCATACGTTCTCGGTACATCAAATGATTTCGGAGCAAGACTGTGGACAGTTGCGGACCATCGTTTAAGGGTGAGTGAGGATTATTTTTGAATTTGGAAAAACTTGACCATGAAAAAATGTCTGAGGCACTTAGAAAACAAAAGATGCACATTTTGTTAGATTTTTAAGAGTAGAACTGGTTGTTATAGCAATAAAGGAAAAAACCTTAAATCATATTTATTTTCTTTTTTATTTTTATTTTTATCTTTACCTTTATTGTTAAAACCCTGAACCCTAATATGATGCGCCTTGGTGCGCCTTGGTTATAACCTACTGAAAGAAATAAAGCAAACGAACAGAACTAAAGACGACAATGAATATACGACAGAGAAGAGACGACACACACACAGAGTAGTGACGACCAGCGAACAGAGAAGTACTCGGAGCAGATCATATATAATTTACTTAACTAAAACTCGAGTTGTACTAATTTCATTTACTTTTATTAATAAATATTCCAAATAAATTATTAAATCTCTAACAAAATCAGAAGAGGGATCCAAATCCAGCCCAATGGAATAATCCCTAAATAAGAAGAATACAAACTAAATCTAGAAAAAACTGTTCAAACAAAAAAAAAAAAAAAAAAACCATCCTGGTGATCGTGAGTTGTGTGTGCGAAGTTATAACAACCACCCCTTAATAGTACAAGTATAAAAAAAAAAACATAAGAAGAAAAGAGGACACGAAAAGCGAAAAAAACATCTGTGGACAGCCGGCATGCACGTTAGAATTTAAAAAAGACAACTAATCGAAGTGATAAGCACCATCTCAAAAGCAGACGAGTTCAAGTCAGCAGTAGCGCAACGGAAAGCAGACGAGTTCAACTCAGCAGTAGCGCAACGGAAAACAAAATCAAAGAGTTCTAAGCACTCAGTCCGCAAGAAATTATTAAAGCTGGAACTGAAGAAGAAATTACTCGAGTTAGAGCTAAGCGATTCGGAAAAAGATGTAAGTGAAGTGTCTGACGCATCGAAGCAAAAACGAGACGATGTATCTGAATGGGTTGCACATAGTTCAACAAAGTCCACTGATCTTCCTGATTTACAAACAACGATGTCACAGCTTTTGGTACGCCAATCAGCGAGCACCGAACTGACGCGATTTGGTGGCAACACTATGGAATGGCTGACTTTCATCCGTGATTTCAGGCAGTCTACTTCGTTGTGCGGATTCTCACTTCAAGAAAACATTGGAAGACTACAAAAAGCACTGTTCGGCCCAGCTCTTGAATCTGTGCGCATCATGTTAATGACAAGCGAAGACCCTGAAGATATAATTGAGTTGTTGAGAGAAAACTTTGGTCGACCTGAAATGTTAACACATTGTTTCCGTAATGAAGCTTTAAAACTAAAACAAGTAGATAACTGGTCAGATTTCATTAAGTATACAAACGCTGTTCGAGGAATATACACCAGTATTATTTGTGCAAACATGGATGTTCATCAGAGCTCTGGATTGTTGCCAATTTTTTTGACAAATTGCCGCCGTTTATCGCATTGCAATGGGGAACACATGTGGGACACACCAAATTAACAAACCCACTCTCCCAGAATTTACTGAATGGATTAAAACCATGAACAACACAGTTATGCAGTTAAGTTATTCGGCAAATGTAAACATCTTCGGCCGTAAAAATCAACGCCAGGAAAAAGAACAATATTATACTTCGGCCCCAGCTGCAACTAGTGATGGACGACGTAGGTAGATTTCGGGACGTGATAACTGGTCGTCGGAGAGGAATAAAGGCGAACTAAAAGCAGACGGATCAAAACTTCAAATACAAAAAGGCGGATTTGACAAAACCTAAGCCTGAAGCTACGGACATGTCGCTAAATACTGTCGAAACATAGCCCCGGTGACCCAGCAGAATAATACCTTTTCTTTGGATGTTCCATCTAACAGCTATAGGAAGTCGATCGTCATCCATGGCAAGACCATAATTGCCTTGATAGATACGGGAAGTTGCAAGAACATAATACGGAAAAGTGCAGTTTCAGATGTCGGCAATATTACGTATAATCTTCGAGAGCAATGAACAGACGAACGAATCATTTGAAGCCTAGTTGATGAGAATAGATGTCGACCCGAGTGATATCGAAATCAAGATTAACCCCGATGTTGGACCAGAACTTGTAGATAAGTGGCAGAAGCTAGTTAGAGACGAATATTTAGCATTTTCCTCACAAGATGAAGATCAACCTAAGAGACGACATACCGATTTCATCAAGACCAAGACGGCTGTTATACACTGAACGAGATGAATTAGCAAAAGCCATTGACGATTTTCCGGTTCCTAATAACAAGAAGCAACTTCAATCATTTCTCGGACTTTGTAGCTGTTTTAGAATATTCATCCAAGGCTTTGCCCTAGTTGCTGCACCACTATCTGACATAATGCAAAGTGATGTTCGGTTCGAAATGGGAATTCTACAGTTCAAGGCGTTCAACGTATTTAAGTCGTTACTAGGTGACAAACCTGTTCTCAAAATTTATGATCCAGGAGGTACAGATTGGGATCTTAACTTAGGACGAGTCCAATACGGTATTAATGCTATGAACCCCGAAGAATCAACTTTATCCAAAGACGAAGAGAGTGAAATTGAGTTCCACGGATTCGATGATGAATGCGATCAGCAAAATTATGAAGTCGATAGACGTATTCGGTTGTAAGAGGACCTACAACAGTCAGGAGAGGCCAAATGAATGAAATAAAGCAAACGAACAGAACTTAAGACGACAATGAATATACGACAGAGAAGAGACGACACAGAGTAGTGACGACCAGCGAACAGAGAAGTACTCGCAGCAAATCATATATAATTTCATATATAATTTCATTTACTTTCATTAATAAATATTCCAAATAAATTATTGAATTTCTAACACTAAACACACTAAAACAGTGTTTACTAGAACTAAAATCTATATAACAAAACAATAGATAACAATAATTCATCCAACCTCCGGTCAAATATGTCCAATTTTTAGCGTATTATAAAAAATAGCATTAAATTAGTGCAATCGTTTCTTGCCTCTGTAAGAAATTGCTAGTTAGTTGAAAGTATCTCCCTTTTTTGTTCTTTAATACCTCGACCCATTATTTCAACTAAGAATATCGTCAAAAGGAAATTATTTTAAAAATTCTAGTTTCATTTAAAAGGAAAACTTTCAAATTCCCAAAGAAGCAAACAATTAATTCGTAAGGCTTGTTTCACACATATTCGGTTTCATTCGGTTCGGTCTCTATTCGGTTTGAGTTCGGCTGTGCCTGATATGTGTGAAACGATAAAACGATGCTCTACGGTTTCTATTAGGTTTTTATTTTTGCCGTTTTATCGTTTCACACACATCAGGCACAGCCGAATACAAACCGAATAGAGACCGAACCGAATGAAACCGAATGTGTGTGAAACAAGCCTAACAGGTGCAAATATAACGAATATAATAGGCAAGTTCAGGAAAGGGAAAGGAGGGCCTCAGCAATCTCAGTTGCCCAAACAGGATTCCTCAGCAAAAAATCTCAGTTTGACTGTCAAAATACTGAGGCCAAAAATTATTGGATTTGCTTGCTCAGCTTTTAACGGAGCAAAATCTCCGATATCACTCATTCCTAAACGCGCCTAATTTTTGTGTGACAGTTTTTGTATACAATAATAATTATGATGTATCATTTTGATGTTAATATTTAACATTTTTGGGAAAACTCTAATTCTTGACCGTTTATTGCAAAGCGCCGAAAACTAATTATGTATAAGGTTTACGACGATAGCTTAGAAAAAATTGCTTTTGTTATATGCACGCACATCTGTTTATGATGACTAGATTTTTCAAGGGAAGAGGTTAATGTAGGTTCAAATTTTGTTTCTATGCATTCAGTGACAGCACTCTAAAAAGTTGCTATCTCTTAAAGGGCAATCAAATAATGTATGCACTATGCAGTAACATCATATATGACACATCTTTTTAACGTAATTTTCAACGCTGATTATAAACACACCAAACCTGAAAAGATACATGTATCCTGTAGAAAGTAAAAGTCCTTTTTATAGAATGATTCCTTTTTTTTAAATTTCAACAAATAAAGTTTTTATAGAGAGTTCATATGTTTGACCTGCCCTATACGGAGCAAAATGTTAGGTCTTACGAAAAATTGTATTTTCGTGTAATCGAGATAGTACATATGACATATGATATATGATTTAAAGGTATTTTTTAACGCCGAATCTTATAAAAGAAAAACCAATATGATACAGGCACCCTAAAAAAAGTTAGATTAATTTTGAAGCATAAAGGAGTTTTTTTTTCCGTTAAGCAGGTCAAACATTACCAAACATACCCAAAAAACACTATTGTATCTTAGATATTTGTATGGACTCTTTTGATCCTTAGGTGCCAAGATAAATTAAATATTTTTAGCAAATTTCATAAGTGTCAGAATTTGTTCATGGATTTTATGGTAATAATGACTTACTTGCATCACTCCGTTAAAAAAAATCCTTTAGACACAGATATTTTTGGGGACTCTTTTCATTCTTGGTAAATATGCCAAATGAAAAATTTATACCGAATTTATTTAATATCCCATTATTTTAAAATGGTTTTGGGTAATATTTTACTTGTTGTACTTAAAAAAAATCATAATTCCATAAAAAGGACTTTTACTTTCTACAGGAAACATGTATCTTTTAAGTTTAGGTCTCTTTAGAGTGATTAGATTGTATTAATACATTTTTCCCGCCTCCTCCCCCTTTCCACTTCCTTAAATGCGTCTATAAAAAAAACCAATCCGGGGATTTTGGGGGACTTTGGCTATGTTCTTGACGATAAAATTCTGCGTCGATAACAGAAATAAATTTCATGAATTAATTTGTTCCATTGCCCATATTAAATTTTATATCTTTCCTAGACTAACATCCTAGGAGCTAAATTTCTTAAAAAATAAATAAAATATTTTTGGAGTTTCAAGAATTTTTAAAAAGTAATTTAAAAATAATTAATCTGTGAGTGAAAAAGTACATAGGTTTTATTAAATGGACAATTTTCCCCAAAGTGCATCATTATGTAATTTATCTCTCGGGCACTTTCAAAAATCAGCAAACCTAACTGTTTAAATTTGTAGGAAATTATCCTGATCTGTCATAAACAATCCTTATAAATAATTCATTATTTATTTATCAAATGTACTTTCGACAAAAATGTACTGTTCATCCATTGGCCCTATGCAACCTTTCATAAATGTATCGCGAATAAAAAAATTATTGTCCAATGATTGGCTTTTCAGATTCTTATACAATTGTAGACGGTGGTCTTAAAAAACTCGTCTGTCACGAATGATTTCGCTATTTGCTTATTGGCTTACAACCATTAAAACCACAATTCAATTATTTTCCTTTGATTTTTTATTATTATGATCAGTTTATATTTCGTATTACAAAACTCGTCTCGTATAAAAATTAGTTTTAAGCATACATAAATCTAAAACTAAATTGCTTCTACGCTTAAAATAGTAACAGAAAAATTGTTATTGTTATATTTAAAGTTAATGTTATATATTTTTTCTTGTTTCATGGGAGGGGACAAATCAATAATTAAAATTCCTAACTAGATTAATGCGTATTTAATTAATTTATCTCCATTACTATTTAAGAATATTTATTTTTTATTTAAATAAATAAATAAATTATATTTTCGAAATAAAAAATTGGTCTAAAATATTATATTTAATCCAAAATAAAAGTCTCCTCCGTTTGGAAAAAAGGACAAGTGAGCATATAGTTTTTCCTTTTTAATTATCATAATTGTTCTTTGCTTTTTAAAGTTAAATCTATTAGTTAAGTAAGATTTTGTTTATTATTTAAATTATAAGATTTTGTGACACTAAACCAATTGAAACTTGAATAATAATTCAAAAGAAAAGTGCAGGCGTGTATTCTTGCGTGAAATAATTGTTTATATTAAAACAATTTTTTTTTCTACTATATTTGATGTAACATATGAAAGGAAATAAATTATTAGCTATACAATTGTTATATCTTAAAGGTTCAAATTTAAAAATAAAAATTCTATCTTTCAAGATTTAATATTTTTAATTCTTTACATCAGTCATCCTTTTTTCCAAATCAATTTTTGTTTTTAATAATTTGTTCCTACTTTGTGTGTGTGTGTTTTTTTTTTGTTTTCTTCAAATAAATTACATTTTTTTGTTTTTACTTAAATCATAAGGTTACACAGTTAGACTATTTTTCCTTATAATTATTATTTTTTTTATTTAATTATTTCCTACTATCGCATATTCTCTGTTTAAGAATATGAATATTGAATTATGTTCGTTTGTGGCTTTTGATATTGATTTAAAAATATATATAATAATTATGATTTTCAATTATTTTGTTTTATATATATTTTTAAAATTAATATTGCCCTTGCTAAGATTCCGGCACCATGATTTCTCAATATTATAATTCAATTGATTTGATATTACACACTTATTGGCAAATTTAAGCAATTATTATTAAATATTGTTAATGTTATTATTTTTTTTTTGAAAACAAATAATCTTTTTTCTTTACAAATACATATTAAAAAAAAAAAACAAAAGACTGCAGATTATTTAAAATATTTAAATTAAATGCATAACGTGGCAGGAAAATAATAATTATTATATTGATTAATGGCTCACATGAATAGAAATTTTGTGCCAGTGAAGAGATTCCAAATATGTTTCTTTAATGGATTCGTCTTGATTTTGTTTGTTTTGTAATCCCTTTGCAAACCCTATTTTTGTTTCGTTTGTTTTGTTTTGTTTTTTTTTTTTTTTTTCTTAAAAAGGGAGATTCTTATTTTCACTGAGTTTCTTTGTAATTTATATAATTTTTTGTTTTTTTTTTTTTAATTTTGTTTTCTAAAACTGACGGCCATGCCGTCCGGCAAAACCGCTATCGTATAATTTACATAGCGACTCTGAGCGACTGCTGTTTAGCGTAGCATTTGGAGCTGATGTAACAATTGTTGAAGGCGATGAGCCATATGATGAGGATGAAGTGCTGATACCTTCGTTAGCGTAACCGTGTTGTTTTCTGCGACGCTGGTATAAGTAGGTCCAGATGGAAATAACTGCCAATTGGGCGAGCAGGAAAACTGTTCCGGCCACAATGAGCCCTAGAATAAGAAAAAATAAATTATTAAATATGTATAAGGGTATTTAGTATAGTGAGGGTAGTTATTTAAAAATTTCAAAATTAAACTATTCAATTAGCCAGTTGAAATTCACGTTTCTCATTGACAGAAAAGTGAGGAGGATTGAAGTCTTATCCTTCCCACTTTTATTTCAAAAAGCTGTCAAAAATTGATTTGATTTAGAAACATGAAATGCTGAGAGGGGTTCCACTAATTTCGATGAATACATAATGTCTGCTTAGTATATTTAATGATGCAACGGAGAAGTCTTACTTTCTCATAAGGCAGAGTATTGGTTTTGTGGAAGCACATATCAAGTTTTTTATTAAATCTTACATAACGACGACAACGAGGTTTTCGTCATGACGTCTGTCGGAATGTACATCCGTGCAACTGTGGGTCCATTGTTAGAACCTAAAAGGGTGAATCGATTTGTCTCAAGTTTGGTACATAGCATCTTTATGTTATTCCCCCGAAAAGAAACTCGTGGATTTGCCTAGACCAGGTTGCTGCAATACAACTGTTTGAGTTTTTTCGCTTTTAATTCTATAAAACGGATATAATAGACTAAGAGCCCAGGACCGCCAGACATACGTCATTTTATCAAAGCTCAGATTTTTTCTGCGAATGGTAGCTAAGAACAAATGGATACAAAGAATCTTCAATCCGGGTGCAATAAAGTTGAAGCGAGTGTTAAAGTTGAATACAAATGATGCAACATTGCGTTATTTTATCAAAGCTGAATTTTAGATATGTCTTAGGGGATGGTGTCATTAGCTTTATTGGACACTTGCCAGACATCTACAATGGGGCCTAAAGTGAGCCAGACACTTCAAATCTGTCAAACTAGTCGTGCCATTTACATAACAGAATCAAATCAAGATTTCGTGTTTTCTGTGGGCAAATATTCTGAAATATTTTCTAATCAGTAAGTCACCTACAGCGGGGCCTTACATCACCTTAAAACTGTCAAAATAATAATTCTTTCTTACTAAAACGTGATTTTTTCGCTTATTTTAGCTGTTTTTAAATGTGAATACGCCCCACTAGATGTATAGGGGATGGGGAATTATTTTTAAACAGTTGCCCATAAAACATATAAATATAAGCTTTAAAAGTACAACGTAAATGGCTCGATTAGTTTGACATATTTTATGTGTCTTGCTCACGTTAGGCCCCACTGTAGATGTCTGGCAAGTGTCCAATAAAGTTAATGACACCATCGCCTAAGACATATCAAAAATTCAGCTTTGATAAAATAACGCAATGTTGCAACATTTGTATGCAACTTTAACACTCGCTACATCTCTATTACACCCGGATTGTTTCTTTGAAACTATCGTACAAGTGCGAAATATTAAAAACCATCTAACATTTAAGTTAATTATTGTTGTTAAACTAAGTAACCGAAGTACATAGGTAAATATGTTTGCAATAAGCATTAGTGATAGCGTATAGGTGGGTCAAAGATTAATTCAAACAAACATGTATTAATAAGAAATTTAAATTTGTAAACTAACTTTTGATCAAAGTTTGTTAGAAAAATGAATGGGGTGCTCATGTTTTATGTACACATTCCCCGCTTAGAAAAACAATTTAGTTTTTGACAAGGCACTAGAGAGTTTAACATAGATTCTGACAAGGGGCTAGCAAGGGTTAGTGAAGGCTAGAACAAGGGCCTTGACGATTATGAATCCTTTTGTCTCTTAAGGACTTGAATCCCGATATCTTCTGCTTGTCAGTCCAATGCGCTTCCCACTGGGCTCACTTGTTATACAAAAATTCAACGTCGAAAGTGAATAAGTTTCATGGCATAATGTTTTATACCATATTGCATAACAAATATAAACTGACTATAACAGGATTTTATGTACTTGCTTTCTAGGTACAACAACTAAGAACTGGTTTATTGTTCTAACTTGACTTTTTTCCTGATTTTTTTCATAGTAAAAAGTGTGATATGAAAAAGAAGACAAACGAAATAGAGAATAAAGTGACGTATGACACTGAAATTGATTGGTGCTTAAAAAATTTGGTGTACATACATGTCGAGCATGTTCTTACTAGAGAGAGCCTCACTAGTGTTTGAAAAGTTTCCCTTGTCTAAATTGTTGGTATTGAAATCCAGAAAAGCCTTGCCAAGTATCTGATAAGTTTTCCTAGTCTAGATTTTCCTTACTGAAAACTTACTAGGGCTTTGCCAAAACCTAACAGAAACTTATAATATTTCTAGGCGGGATTAAAAGCAACTTCATAATCTGATTGAAATGGTATATTAAAGAGTTTAGAATATAAAATTGTCGCTAGAATAATGATTTATCTGGTCTGATAAAAAGTTTAAACACCTTTTATAATAAACGCATATGAAACATGAATTAACTATCAGTGAGTAATGTGCTAAAAATACAAGAAATAAACGTTAGTGAAACATTATGTTTTTAACTAGCTCATATCGCAGACAATTTCTAACTTGTGATAAAGGCGACTGTAAAAGTTCACAATTATTTGTAAATAATACTTATTTGGTCAGAACAGATGATTGTAATTGATTGCTGTAGACTTTTGTAAGGATTTAATACCTAACGAGGATAAGTTCCTTATTCTTTTCAATAACAAATTTTAATTCGTTAATTAACTTTTGATCATAGGCTTACTTAATTTGTGAATAATTATAAGCAGGGCAAGTTTTTTTATGCGCTAAAAAACACAAAATATGCGTATAAATATGCACGTAAAATGATTAAATATGCGCTTAAAAAGTTGTAAGATAAGGAAAAAATATTAAAAATAAAAAAAATCAGTCTTTTATTTGTCCAAAAAAATAATAAAGATAAAATAAGATTAAAAAAATTCTATTCCAATCTCATTTAAAAAATGTACAGTTGTCCAGATTTTTGGAGATGGCTTGTTCACACATACATAGGTACCATACGTTTTTTTTCCAAAAGAAATATTTGTATATTTGGTCGCAAAAAACGTTTTTACATTGAAAAAGATATTTCATTGTCAAAAGATGTAACAGGAGCATTCTTGAATGAAAGAATTTGACTTATTAAATATTTTCTCAAGTTCTCTTCTTCGTTACTATTCAGCTTTAATATGTTTAAGATTTTTCTGTTTTTGAGTACCCCCTCCTTTTTATATAAAACATTTTCAATTTTCTTCAAAATAACTGCCCATTGAACCTTCGAATGAATTCATTTTTACAAAATGCATCTTCCATTATATCAATTTGCGTTTTGAATGTGTTCCATGTTATACTTTCATTAAGAAATCCATAGTTGGAACTTATAAAAATTATTTTTGATGTGTAAACATCTTAGCGCTAGGTATTAAGAAAAATCGGTATGGGTAAACTTGAAAGAGGAAAGACAGAATGTAACTCACTCCATTTTACCGGAACATGGGAAGCCATTAGATTTTTAACTAATGGATGCGAATGGTGCGTGCATTGAATAGAGTAAATTGAGTTAATGCATTGTATCCTTGTATATGTTTATATATACAATGGTTTTCATATACAAGGGTTAATGTGGTAAATGTCGGTAATGTGGTTGGGTATAGTAATACATCAACGAAGCCAACGGTTTGTGCATTAAATAGTGTCGGGAAAATTATCATTATCATATAATTGTGCAAAATGCAGTTTTTTAAGGCATGGTGCAACTGTTATGATTTTAAGGTTTTTTTTGTGCATTTTTTGGTGCAGGATTTAGTGACGTTGAGACGGGACGGTAACGACAACCTACGGCTTAAACCGTTCAAAGTTGGAACTTTAGCTTTATAGGTTTTGGGGGATATTTTTTTTTTTAAACTTTTTGACAAAAAAACAACTTTTTTCCAACCAAAATTAACTGTTTTACAAAAAAATATTAACTTTTTTACAAAAACAAAATAACTTTTTACAAAGAAAATTAACTTTTTAACAAAAAAAAATCAACTTTTTTTACAAAAAAAAAATTACTTTTTTTTACAAAAAAATATTAACTTTTTTGCAAAAAATTGCAAAATTAACTTTTTTACAAAAAAAAAAATTAACTTTTTTTACAATATAAAAAAACATGTTTGCAGAAAAATAAAAACATTTTCACATTAAAAAGTGATGAGAAATTATTCAGCTCCGGAAGTTCCTAATCGAAAAATACAGGTCGAAAGATATGCCTTGAATAGGCCTAATATTTGTAGGGTTGTCACTTTTCTAGAAGTAAGATAGTAAATTAAAATCGGAAAGCAGCCTACTGCACCTTAACGAAAAAGCAAACAAATATGAGAAGATAGGCCATAAATAGGTCTAAATTGGGTAATTTTGAAGAGTTGCCACATTCTCTAAAAGTACCTTTTTTTGAAAGTGGAGGGTGAGGTTAGAAACAAAATTAAATACATTTATACGCTCAGCCCTGAAATAACGACGGGCGCCTTTGGCAACCTATCTGTTTACTATATACTGTATGCTATAGTATAAACTATACACTACACTGATGTTTACACATCATCCCCTTGAGTCCCGGTACTCACACATTTTTTTTTTTTGAATTAAATGCTTTAATTGTGTTTAGTGCTGTCAAGTTGGCATTTCTATAGAAGTTGGAATCGAAAATTTAGCAAAAGTAAAAATTTAAATTTTTAAATCTTTCGAATATTTCGAAAATATTCACTTAAAATATGCATTTGTTTTAAAAATATGTCCAATAAACAAAAAAATGCATTTTTATGCATTTATAGAAAAATATGCAAAAATATGCTCTAACGATTGAATGCCATTTTTAAGGAAATTAAATGATTCGAAAAACTAGTTTAATTGTTTTCTTCTTTGTTTATCAAAAAAAAAAAAAAAAAAAATATGTTTTAACATAAGCCGTGTTTTTTAAGAGAGTGACTAACTACTCAGTAAAAGTTTTAGACGGAAAACACAAACAAAATTCTTTATAATAATTTGTTTTGTTATTGTTTTGAATGTAAACATTTAGCTGAGTTGCTAGTCACTCTCTCAAAAAACACGGCTATAGAAAAACTTGCCCTGATTATAAGTGTTAACCTTTAGCACATCAGTAAAATTGACTTATCTTGTAAAAAACAGGTTGAGATAATATTTTATTGAGTTGTGATAAGAGTACGAATGGCCGAGGCATTTGGGACGGAATTAGAAATGTGGGATTTTTATTTGTAAATTTTGAAGCGATACAAGTATTGCGGGAGGGAGGATTGTCCCTCCAAAAGATGAGCGTATGCTAACCTAATGTACCTAAATGTAGGTACCTAGCAACCTTTTGCACTAGTCATTAATAAACATGAAGTATTAGTTGCACGTTGTAGCAGCGCTGCAACCCGGATGCAATCAACTTAAATGTGCAAGTTAAATATAACTAGAGAAAGCATTTTCAGTCGTTAAAAGACGATACTCCTAGGACCATCGCTTGCAAATTTTAAGCTGTTTTCTATTTCACTTATAAAATTTTTTAGATCATAACAGAAGAGACAATCCTTATTCAAATTTGTGTGTTGTGTTCTTGACGACTTAAATTATTCCCCTAAAAAGCAGATTGCTTGAACTGAAAGTTAATCAAATGCCTTTAAATAAGGTCAGTTTATGAGTCTGATGAAAGTATCATAAATATTTATGTTCAAGAAGCCCTAACTCAACTACCTGCCCACAACTTCATAGGTTTATCATTAAAGTCCACGTGTTCAACTTCACTTTTTTGTTTTAATATTTCCCTTACATTCTCATCCTCTATGAATCTGGCGCAACTTTGTCTTGTACTTTTCGATTCGTTACACTCGTAGCAGCATGAAGCTACAATGTTGCTTCGTATAATCTGATCGATTTCAATTACTAAATATCCACTTATTATCCATCAGCGGTCAGCGAAACGTAGGAGATGCTTGTTCGTCTACATTCCTCGCCTAGCCATTCATCTTAGACAAATTTGCTCTCGAATTTCCTTACCCCTGCCTCCTCTTTCTCTCAGAAATACAGTTTAATTCAACAAAACGATTTAGTTTCGATAGATTGCTTGTTCGATCAATTTTATCTATATAGGTACTCCAACTTACCAATTGCATTAACACAGAATCCTTGTGCAGAATCTCCAGATATGAAGACTGTTTCACTGCCATCGTATCCGGTGGATTTCGTCAGTTGTTGCTTATCGAATCCGAATTTGTCAGTGATCTGAATTGATTGAACCAACATCATATCCTCTTGGCTTGATTGTTTGTTAGTGACCGCTTCGCGACGTGACCTTCTTTCACTGTACACAGCTAAAACAAAAAAAAAAAAAAAAACAATAAACATTAAAATAAAATAAAAATAAAAACAAAATTAACAATCAGAACAAAAATTAGTTAACCATGACCAAAAGAGTATAGAGCTAACTTCTCACTGGTACTCCGTTCGTAACTCACCTGTTGCATTAAGTGATCGTCTCCTGCGTCCCAGCGATATCAATGACTTGAACTCACCACCGGCATCCTCCTGGTCGCACTGCACTGGCTCACACGATGGCATACACGGAGTGACCAAAGCACGGAATTGTACAACCTCAGACGATGGGAATTTGAATGCATCGAAGTGTGACAAAAGAATCTTGCCACTAATCGAGCCCTTATAGATCGGTCCCATGATAAAGTGATCAGTGGGGCAGCCATTCGAATCGATAAGGGTGATCTCGGCATTATCACTGCCATCCATCGCGACTAGTTCGCGAACGAAAATTTCATAGGGACTCTGTTCGTCGAGAATTTCAAATTTCAATGCCAAGGGATCACCGACTTCGGCTGAGCGCATAACGTCACTGCCGTCGCGAGATGTGATCTTCATGATAACATTCGGTGAGTCCACGATCACTTCTTCAGAAAGAGCCGGTTCGATGTCACCCTTAACGCCCAAATCAACTTCATTCGATACAGACTTGTTGGTTAGATCGTATTGACAAGTCACGGCTAAGCCCAAATCAGACGAAGTCACAATAGTGTCGTGGTGCTGGATCACAACATCGTTCATATAACGTCCCGAACCACTTTGGCGGACATTGCACTCGAGGTCGTTGTAGCCCATGCGCAGTTCAAAGTCGAGAGAGGTCTTAACATCAACGGAGCATGACTTGGGTGAGCCCTTGGCATAGACTTTACCGTCAAACAGTTTGGACGTGCGAATGCGGGCAATCATATCGCCAGCACCACATTCGATGGTTACATTGTAGCAAGAGGAGAGTTCATAGGTAGCTGCTTCGGGCACTTCCAAGTAGGGTTCTTGTACGTCGGATAGAGTGGCGCGCGAATGATGGCTAAGACGGCACACCATGTCGCCGGTGTCACCAAAGTCGTATGAATGACATCTGTTGTTGAGAATGAGAAGAGATAACAAACAAAAAAAAAAAATAAATAGTGTAATGAATGCGAGGTGTGCAAGTTGTTGTGTATTTCATTTAGTTTAAAGATAAGAATGTCAAATCGTGAGGGTATACCATGATGCCATGATGATGCGATTGTGAGTGAGTGAGTTATATGTTGTGGATAAAAACTAATGCTACTGGTATTGAACTTCTTCATGGATGAATGTCTAATGGGAATAATGTTTTAACCAGCCGCCCACACAAAATTGTCCCACCACACACTTTTCTGAGTGCAGATCAATTTCAACAATTTTTTTTAATATTTTTGACAGCCCTTGAGATGAAGCACATCAAATTTCGGTCGAATTATTTTTGCCTGCCAACTATTAGGAAACCAAACAAACATTTGCATTTACCGCAATAATTTTGACATGCAAGAATTTTTGCATAGTATTTTATTTTTTGCATGGGAACACTTAACTACGAGCGAACGTACAAAACAGATCTTGAAGCGGCAGATCAAATGTCTGAAGGAAGGAGGTAAGAAGTTCTTTTAACGAAAAAGCGTATTGTTTAAGCGGCGCGGTGAACATTTGGAGTATTTGCATACAAAAAACTTTCAGAAGTCAAAATTGCAGAGTTTCTACATTGAGCCGCTAAAGTTTTTTTCCTGCCTGATGTATGTTGATTTCGTGTCAGCAAACATTTTGAGGTTTTCTTAAAACTAACATAACGATAGTGGAGAATTCCAATGAATGAAGTGGTTCGAAGTGGGTTCCGTTTCTGATGTACCTACATCGAGCCTTAATGGTTCCACGGATTTGCTTGAAATTTGGTGTGAATCATTTTTATGTGATTCCCTAGAAAAGAAATTCAAATGTTCGTTTTAGCTCATCTAGAGCGAGTAGCTAACGTACAACGTTTTCAGTTTTATCAATTTTTCTCGAAAACGGCTTTAAGAAGATGAAATCATTTTTGCAAATGGCGGCACATGTCAGTTCTTCTTTGACATTTGTGAAGTAACCATAACCAGGTACCACCACCAGGTACACAATACAAAAAGACATGAATCGTTTTACTCCTGAAGAACGCGGAGTAATTGAATAATTTGTCAGTGGTGTCAGCGCTAGCGCTACATGAATTTCGGCGCAGGTTATCTGGTAGTCTGACACCAACTTGGGAAACACTACAAGGCAAACTTAAGCCGCTTGCCAAGAAGAGAATGGGACAACACAACGTTATGCTGCCAGATTTGGCCGGAGTCCGGAGTAGCGACAAGCCCACATGCCACGCCATTGGACATAAATCGGCGATCCTTACTGAGACCTTTGGTGAAATACTTGAAGATATTCCCTTACAAAGTGCAGGCAGTGATGCTGTTAGCTGTTGTCCGCCAAGCGTTTGTAAGCAAAGTGGGTGAAAACGTTTTCGTTTGCAAGCAGTGTTAGCTGTTGTCCGCCAAGGGTGTGTAAGCAAAGCGGGTGAAAACGTTTGCGCAACCTCGTTTTTGCGAAAGCTGTTCTAACAGCTTTTTTTAATTTTGATACTGCAAACACTTCTTCACCACTGCGCCACAAGTCGTGTTCTTTATATGATTCTACATATAAAAATAAACATGCCCAAATGAAAAATTCAGTAGATATCACTGTTATCATAAAAATTCCCACACTCAAAACCGAATTCTTACAAAACAAAAAAACTAACCTCAAAACGTCTTTTTGTAATATTTCACCTTTCACCTAAATTCGTATAATATATGCATTTCATGGATGGCGTCACTGGGTATCATGTTTCGAAAACCTAATCAAGACATCTTTGACAGTTTTAATCTGTTTAAAAGAGCATGTTCAATTTGGATAGCGTCAATTCGTCACGGCCAATCTTCCATGCAGTGACAGCTTGTTAGATTAAAAGGTTTTTCTCTTCATTTCCCCATCAAAATAACATCTCTGTTTCGTGGTGTTCTCCCCAAGGATGATGATGACGATGGCAAAACGGTGCTGATGCCTCCTAGTTCCTATATTGCACCTGATTAAAAACTCCAAAACCTGTCACACCTAGGTAATGCAGCGGGGCATGCTAGCAACACTTTGTGTTTACGATTTCGCTTAACCTCACTTAGCGGTAAATTTGTGCATAAAACCATTTGCATGATGGTATATACCTACTGCTCAACCTGTTCCACCATACAATGTTCTGCTTTTCGAAACAATCTCGCGTCCCCAATGCATAGCTAATATACCTGGAGCGAGGGACTTCTCCAATCCCCGCACCTAGCCATCACCATCATCATGCCTCACTCATTCGGTTATCACTCACAACATTGCAGCGCGCATGTAATCTCTTTCAGATTTGTTACATCCATCCTACACGCAAAAGCCTTGTTCACACGAACGTACATTAAATCCTCATCTGTAAGCACTACCATTTCCGGACACGATAATATGCAAACCAATCCACGTCCATTCTGTTAGATTAATCTTCTTGCAACCCACTTTTTCTGTTCAGTTCATAGTATATGCCTGGTGCACCAGCAGGCGCGGTGTATGCACACTGCACACCTGACAAGCGATAGAAATAGATACCTCCATGGGGAACAAGGATCTCTAATTAGTAAACCAGTCGCATCTCCATCATTTAGTAATTATTATTGATGAAAAAATCGTCATCATGGCCAACATGACGACGATGACAAACGCAGACGGACGAAGTCGCGTCGCATCTTTTATAGTATACCCCCAATCATAATCAACCACCACCACCACCAGCGCAGTTCAGCCAGCGCCCAACAGCAGCGCCAACCGACTGACCGCCAACTTCTTACCTGTACGGTGAATTAAGGCACAAATCACGGCATTCATCAATGCTTCCAACATCCTGGTACACCGAATCGACAGTCTTCAATATTCTGCCCGACAAACGCTTGAACTCGCACAATTTATTTGGTTCTTCGGCGCAGTTGTTCTCCAGATAATCGATACCCTCGTACGCTTGGAATGCACTTGATCCGGCCAAAGTGATTCGATCCATTTCGGAGAGCTCGCAGACATTTGTCGAACGATGGTAGTTAGCTGATCTGTAATATATAAAAAAAAGAAAAACATAAAAATACGGTAAACAAATACGAAATTATGATGATCAGCGGTATGCAGACGTACAATTTTAATTTATCGATAGAAAAGTAAAAAATAATCAAACGATATAGGTACCGAAGAATTGCAAGACGATAAATGGAATAAATTGTATGATACCCTATTATTAGACCGATGCGAAGGGAAGAAAGTGCTGAACTGATGGGAATTTAACTTAAGTAAATGGGAATTTATTAAAAAATGACAAGTTCCCCAGCTAACAGGGGCCAGGTTAGGTTAAAGGGGCTGTCAGCGGGGAAACTGACACAGTAATACAAATGTGATATTCCTGATTTTGATCCAAGTAGATTTTATTCCTGACCTGTGACCATAGAAATATGTTAATTTTCACATTTTTTTTTAAATATTTATCGTAATTCGTTTGACAACTTGACTTTTCCTTTAGAATATTTAATTTTTTTAACTTTCAAATTAATTTTTAGTAAGTCATTCGCGCGCAGAAAAACGATCTAGTTTTCGACAATGCACTAGAAAGTTTTACATAGATTATGGCAAGGGGCTAGCAAGTGTTAGAAAAGGCTAGAACAAGGGCCTTTTTGCCTCGTCAGACAAAAAGGTATGTGGGACTTGATCCCTCGATCTTCTGCTTGTCAGTCCAATGCATTACCCAATGGGCTAACTCGCTACACAAAAATTTAATGTCGAAAGTGAATTAGTTTCATACTCTAATATTTCATACCATATTGCATAACAAAAACATACAGAATATAACAGGATTGTTGCTTTTTAAGAAGAACAACTTAGTATATGTTTTTACAGATCTGTCACACCCATAGTAATTAGTCTGATATAAAATGGAAGACAAAAATGAAAGAGAGAAAAAAGGGTCGTATGATACTGAAATAGCATGGGGCTTAAATGCTTGTTTTTGGTGTACAAGAGACATTCCTGATGAGATACCGAAACATGTTCAACAAGTTTTTACTAGGGAAGGCCTCACAAGTGTTTTAAAAGTTTCCCTCATCTAAATTTTTGGTACAGTAATTCAGCAAGGGCTTTCCAAGTATCTGACAAGTTTTACTCGTATAGATTTTCCCTACTGAAAACTTACTAGGGCCTTGCCCAAACTAGACAGAAACTTAGCATTTTTCCATCCGGGTTGTGTTTCTGGAGCCTGGTGTTGTACCGTTCTTTATTTTCGCTTCTGAAACTACCCAAATGGCCAAAAGTGTTCAGTACTTTTTTGATGGGAATTTAATTTTAGTAAATGGTATTTTATTAAAAACTGGCAGTTCTGACAGATTACAAAAGTTGAGTCAGGTTAAGTTAAATGAACTGACATACATAGACCATTTAGTTGTCCATGATTCTAGAAGACTCCTGTCATTTTTTAAGATTAAGCTTTGACAATATTAGTTACCTTCCTTTTTCAACTGACACACTTAAACCATTGTGATACTCCATGATTCTAAAAGTCTTATTCCCGGACAATTTGTAAATTTTCGACTTTGAAAATATCTTCCTTCTTTCATAATCATTTTGATAACTTAATTTTTAAAATAGAAAAATATCCAATAATAATTGCGAATGTTTGGCACCAGTATTGCTAGATGGGGACTAAAATTTCCTTCAAAAATTTAATCTAATTTAATATATTTTGTTTAAACTTCAATTTTGTTTAATTATGTATTGAAAATGTATTTCTTTTGCTTGTTATACCGTTCTTCATTTTTGTTTTTGAAATCTCTTTAGAAAAAATATAAAATTTGAATATTAAAATTTCATGTTACCAAACAAACATTATTTACCCTACAAACATAAAATTCTAAACAAAAAAGTAATATGCATGCTTATTATAGAACAAGGACACGTAGGTTGAGCTTGTTTGGTTAGTTAGGATTAGCTATAGGTATTATAGGTGCCTCCCCTTTAGCTCAACCTGTTACGTGTTCTGACAAAAAATTATTATGAAATATTGTAAATCGATATCTTGGAGATTGTGTATAGAAGAGAGAGGCCTTAACGCATGTTACACAAAACTGTGTATACAAAGAAGGTTCGTTAGTGCAGTGGTGCTATCGATGGAAGCGAAAAGGAAGCCGCTTCGACACCAACTACATATATCTGCAGCGAAAAAAGGGAAGGAAAATTTGAGCAAATCCGTCTGTATATTCATAACTAGAGGATAGGGAAACAGTCGGCAGCAGCCGTTCGTTCAACAAAACATCAGTGGTGCACTCTTTTTATTACTAAAATATGACAAGAGCCACAACACACAAGGAAGCAAACACCACACATTATTTTACAAACATGAATGGTCATAAAGAAGCTCTGCATCATGGTAGTTTCATGGCTTGTTGGACAGAATGTGTGTGTGATCTGTAGAATTGTTGTTGGTGTTGTCCGCCTTTATGGCAGCAGAAGATATACTTTTGGTTTTTGTTTGTCTATTTCTCTCTATATGATATTTTATAAACAAATGTCAATTATTTTTACGTTTGTTGCTCTTTTTTTTTCTTATAAAAAAAAATCTTAAAACAAACCAAACATACACCAAAGATGATAAAAAAGATAAAATACTGTAATTGTAGTGCTACGCGCTTAGGCGGAACAATGGTCTTGTTAGTTTTGATGGCTTTCGGCCTTGACTTCTCGCCATGAGTTTTCCTTCTATAAGAACACTCATGTATCTGAGTATGGTAATATACAATAGGATAAGAAATTATGGGTGAAGAATTTAGCGTTAAGGGAGATTATCGCATTTTTGTTTGCACCGCCATGGATCATAAATTTGTAAGTTTTTTGTAGTTATAGGTATTTAACGTGGAAAGTTAAGAAAATACCAGTCAAAGTCGGTTTATTTTAACTACGTTGAAGTACTTTTTAAAAACAAAAGATTGATTAATTAAACAAAAGAACAATTCTTCACAGTTGCCATTCATATGACACTGCGCTAAACCCATGATTCTTTCGGGAAGATAGAGCTAATTACTTAAACAAAAAATATTAATTGTTCCATTAGTTTCTCAAAGTGAAGTTATAGGTACCGAATAAGTTTTTCCTGGGATTTTTAGTAAATAAAAGCCTCTCAACGATTCCTCCAATCAATCGAAAGCCTTTGCCATCAACATTTTGTATTGGTTTTCAATAAAAGTTTTTATTTTGTTTATCAAATTTCTGCGCATACTTAAACTTCCTTTAGTCAAATTTATTACAGACATCAAAATCCGTTTTTTTTTTTCCAAGTCTATTAAATTCCATTGAAAAACAAGTTCACATCGCTTCGCTTTCTAATTTTTATGTGAATTCAATAGTTGAAAAAAACCTTCCTCTCTTAAATCATCATTTTTATCTACTATACAGCAACAGTGTATATTGCATTTAATAGCGTCATAAAAAAAAGTTCTTTGCCTCTGATAACTCCGACACGGCATCACTTATAGTCGTAAAAAAAGAAAAAAAAAAAAACAATTTACTGCTCGTAATTAAATCTTAATTTGCATTACTAAAGTGTATGCAACTACCTGTTTAAATCGAAGGCAGAAGCAATCTTTTCTTGCATGCAAATCAACCCATGCTAATGCATCAGCTTTTATGAAGAAGAACTTTTGAGTAAAATGTAGAAGGTCTTGTAAATCATCATCATCATAACCTGTAGTGCATTAACTTACAGACATTTGGAAAAAAAGATACGGAGCAACTTTTATATCACATAAAATAACAACTTCCTTGAAAAATTGCGTTTAATAGAATTAAAAAAAAAATCACATGCAGCTTGTTGCGAGTCAATTTAATAAATAAATTCATGTCAAAGCAGGCGTTTGATATTCATATAAAATTGGTTTAAACTGTTTCTGATTTTTGTTTTGTGTCAAAGGATGATATCGTCGTCTTTCAATAGAAGTTCTCTACAAGGTCCAGTTTTTAAGTGTGGGCTTTCAGTTTAACCCAACTAACTCACGAAATTTGGTGAATTGACTCTAGATTAACTCAACAAATGCTTTTAATATTTAATTTTTCCTATTTTGTGTGTACTTTCTTGATAGCGTTTTCAAAAAGTGATTTGATTTCTTGAAAACGCTTTTACAAAAAACACTTTCACTGTGTGACTAGCTTATGAATGAGTTTTCATGACAGTAAATCACTTTCCAAAAACACTTTCTGCTTTCAGAAACTGTACTTGAAAGTTTTTCGTTTTCTTGAAAGCGAACGTATTTTTTCGCATGAATTGCTCTTCTATCAGTTGCATTCATTCAAATAAGTTGACATCTACAGTTTCTGGTATGTAAGGACCTGTGCCACAAATGTCGAATAGTGAAAAACGAAGAGACAATGAACTGGCATCTGCATTATTCTATTAGAAGATCTCGAAAACGCAAGCAAAAATAATCAACACAAAGGGTCCAAACGAGAAATTTAAGATGGAGATTGTGATTGCGCTTTACATTATTCGACATGAAAATATTGTGAAACGTGCGAAATCGCGCATACAATTAATTTTAAGCTGATTTAATGACCGAATTAGGCATACTTGATTTGTCGGAGATTGAAATCTTCTTCAGTAGGTACATCCCCTTCCGAATTCAGGTCGTGTTTGATTACCCAAAGAATATCATTTCAAGCCATTTCTTAAGTCCTTTGACCGCAAATGTACCAAGAGCTTCCACAAGTCCAACCCACGTCTCAAGCGTTTTCGCCGCATTATCAAATGGACCAGCAGGATGGTCAAAAATCACAACAGTATTCCAGCAAAATAGAATGCTCTAACTCGGAGTGGCGAATATCACAACTATTTGCACAAAAACGCTTTTGCTTCATAGTATATAACGACCCAAAAAGTGCTTTCGGAAAATTAGCTTTTTTGAAAGTAAAAAGTCGCTATCTATCTATCTCAAAGCACTTTCAGGAAAATTTCAAAATTTGAATTTTCGAAACGCTTTCTGAAAGCACTACCAATTCCGATCTAATTTCAATTCAAATGACAAATTCCTCCAAGGAAGTGTTTGCTGGTGCTTGCAGAAAAATTCCGCCACATTATTTGTTGAACAACTATACGTATTTGCTTTTCAAATTCACAAAATAGAATAGCCAAGAGTGCAAACCATTTCCTGATGTTAGCATCAAGCAAGAGTTCATCTTGCAATTCGCAATACAAATGCACATAAATTACTGCATATATCTGGCGCTGCTGCAACAGAATTATTCATAAAACAAAATAAAAGCAAAATCTGTGAAGAAAATCTTATCCTCGCAAGGAAATGGATGATACACACTACACACGCACTGATTTCATTATAACCAGGAATACAAATCGATGTGCCATTACGAAATCAAATACATAATACAGCAAAACTCTTACAACAACAACAACAACAATAAAACAAAGTAAGAAGAAAAAAGAACTAGATAGGTGCTTCTATATCCCTAGAGAGATTATCTTTGTATACCTTGACCAGAACGGGGCAAAAACTTCTCACGAAGATTGTCCAAATGAGCCAATTCTACATTAGATCAATCGATTTTCACGCTTCTCTAAGACAGACGCTTCCAACGCCACTGCATCGCCGCGACGTGAACAAAAATTCTTCACGTCCCTTGTGTTTGTGTGTTCGTTTCAAATCGATTGAAATATGACGGTCAAGGTGGAAAATTGTAACGCTCCAGCAAAAGCAATTTAAGGCCAATTCTAAGGATTTATCTTCGCCTTTAACCTTGGCCCATTACAAAGTTAAAAGTACCTACCTACACCACAGAGCACGATGATAATCCTTTTGCCGGGACATTTTGTGAAATTACTCGGACGCGGGGTCGTTGGACATCAATAATGCGGGTCTTTTAATGGTGAATCGATGTTAAAAGTGCACACACATTCGGCCATTGCACATCCATCACTTGTCCCGTACAAGGAATCGTAATTACCTAGGATTACGATTGCAAAAATATTTACCGCCACCACCACCGCCGCCACCGATATTATTTGGCCGCCGCGCCGGCAGCCACTGACAGAAAAGAATACAGCAGCACCATTGAAAGCTGCGCTGGAGATGGATACACCACCAGCAATGAAATACATCACTCTGCTACGGAATAGCCTTTTCTTCCATCTGAAGATAGACATTTAAAACAATAGAAAAGACAGGCTTTGGAATTTCTGTGCCAATGCTGACGTCCGTCGTGGTCCAACAGAGATCAAAGCGAAGATTAACCCAACAGAAGCACTAGTTAATGTCCATGAATTCTTGAATCGTTTATATACCTACTCTTCATCTGACGTATTGGTTATCTAGTATCTACCTATACCTAATCTTCACCGCTGAAGATTGAAGACTAAGATGACGGCATCGGCATTCTCGATGGCGCGATGTAAATCGTTCAGTAAAGAAATAGTATTTAGCATTCCAAACGGGAAACAGAATCGAAATAGATATTCTGAAACTTAATTTGTAACAAAGAGAGCCGAGATAAGTGCATCCAATGACCAATTCATCAAATGAAGATATTTTTATTTATAGATTTGAAAGATCAAGCGTATGATGGCTTGAAATGACTTTTTTAGAAAAATGTTGTGCAATTTTTTTTATAAACAATCGGTGAATTCCTGTGCTTCTTCAGTTTAAGGAAAATATTGGTCAACCGCTGACTTCTTTAGCTTCTTTAACTTTGAAAAAGTATTGGTGGTTTGATCGGCACTTAGAATGACCGTTTCATAACAGGTTTGACCCATTTCTTCCAATAAAGAAGAGGTGTCTTCCTTAGCTTCATTTATTTAAAGCAAATATTGTTGGTAACTTGGAATGACCATTAATTTACAATTTTGTGTCATTTCTTCCAAAAGCGAACTGTTGACTTCTTTAGCTTCTTTAAAAAATATTGATAGTAAATCGGCGCTTGGAATGACAATTTGATAAAAATTTCGTCCAATTTCTTTCAATGTTCCAATACAAAAACCGGTGACTTCGTTAGCTTTTTTTATTTAAAGAAAATATTGGTGGTTTAATTGGCGCTTGGAATGACCATTTCAAAATATTTTGTGCCACTTCTGCCAAACAATTACTGGTGATTTCTTTAGCTTCTTTCATTTTGAAGAAATATTGGTGGTGCCGACTATCGGCACTTGCAATGACCATTTCAGAACAATATTGTCTCATTTCTTACCATAATTCTTTAATTTGAATTAAATATTAGTGGACGCTTGAAATGACAATTTTTAACAATTTTGTGTCATTTCTTCCAAAAGCTTTCTTGGCTTCTTTAGCTTCTCTAATTTAAAGAAAATATTGGTGGTTTAATCGGCGGCGGCGCTTAGAAGGACCATTTTCTAACAACATTGTCCCATTTCTTCTTCTAAAGAATGTGTGACTTCTACAGCTTCTTTTTTAAGGAAATATTGGTGCTTGGTGGGTTAATCGGCCTTACTATTTCTTGGTGACGGAGTTAAAAGAGGTGACTGTGGAAGCTTTGACTGACAATTCCAACAGGCTGATTTGTTTCTTGAAACTAAAATTAATTATAAAGTTGTATTGATCTAAGGTTGATGACGTCGATCAAAACTGCTGATTACTTGAAGCCTCATTACGCCCATTTTCACAAAAGGTGTCCTTCATTTTCCAACGATAATCACAGAATTTTTCCATTGTCCAGAATTTTCTAATTCATGTTTATTTTTTGCACATTCATCTTAAAGATAAAATAAAATTCTAAACGATCACTTTTCAATAGCAGATTCCTATCGACTTCCGCCTCGCCTGTTGTATAAGTGTACGCCTATAACTACATCAACTATATGTACAACATGTATGTACATGTACAGTACATATGTAGCTCCTTTCCAATTCTCTTCCCCATTCATCGGAAGGAATCTCCTATCTTAAAAAAACCACCACGAAGCACAGTCAGCAAGCACGCTTACAATAAACACTCACAGTGTTTTTTTTTGTTTTTCTTCTTTTATTAAATTAATGACTCAACGACACATTGATTAATAACCCACAGGCAGACAAATATTCTATTGCCAATCTATGTGCAGAAGCTTAAATTTATATCTTCTTTTATCACCTCATTAATCATTTATAATGGATTGGCGGGAAAATTTTACAAATTCTCAGCATCTTCTCGCCTTATGAGTCTCTGAGTACCTAACTCAACCTTCCTTTCTATACCTACATAAGTTTAACTACATATTATTATAATCTTTTTGTTGGTTGAACAGAGTGATGAGATTTAATTAAACATAGTGCGAAATTTCATTAAACAACATCATGGATCTTTGATAAAAGGATTATTGCCTCTCTATCCTTATAATATTGATGTGATATCTACATTAACCACTTTATGGAGCTCATACTCACTCATTATGTTTTATACCTAGACGAAAGGAATTGCATTTTTGAAATGAGATACTAATGCGTAGATAAACTACCTTGACAAGATCGAAAAATGAAGGTTTTATACCTTGGCGATCGAAGGCAACGCATGAGAAGTTTTAAGATTTATTTGTAAAGTTACATGCATCCGGCATTTACCAAACATAGAAGGAAACGGATGGATGATTTTCAAAGATATCTCGTTAAATTTGTGTTCAAAGAAACCATTCGACCAAAGTGTTAGAAGGTTCACTTGGGCGCCCATTAAGTTATCACAAAATTAATATTTCTCTTCCGATGGATGGGGGAGAATTGAGGCAATTCTGCCACGAGCCAATTCGATCTTGCATCGAAGAGGCGTTAAAGTTTACCCGTCAAGCTAGCCCACCTTTCGATTAAAATTCAATTTAATTTCTTTGAAAATTTGTGAAAGCAATCGTCTGAAAAAACTTCTAGCATCTTAAATAAAAGGTGGAATAAAAATCACATTTATTTTGTATAGTTTGCCAAGTAATGTTGCAAATGATTAATGATTAATTTAATAATATTGTTAGTTTGCCTCTTAATGCTTAGTGAAAAATGAATAAACAAAATAGGAATTCACTTCATAAAAGGCTGAATGGTTCTTTACTATAATTCGTCTTGTGTGATGTATAAAATGATTATTAAAAAAAACACACAGATTGCCGAGCCTACGTTCTCCCATAATCATAATAAATAAAATTGATTACTTTAGCATATTTTTTTGGAAAACTCTCCACTCTTTTTTTCCAATTGAACGTATCATTCGTGCCTTCCATTTATTTCATGTAATAACGGTTAAACTTAAAACGCGTTTGATGTTTCTTTAATTACAGCAAAGCTTTCTATGATTTTTTTTAAATTGTGAAACTCTCTATAACTATTTTGCACTGTGTTTTCGAAAAATATTTCATTGTCCCTTCGGAAACAATGTTAGTCCTTAAGCCTAGTACGCAGCTGAAGTGAAACGAACATTTGCTATGGTCTCCATATCGACAGAGAAAACGTAAACGAAAAGGCTACGAAAAAATATTTATGGAGAGCTATATCAGATGCATGTCAAAAATTCAAAAAAACAAATTTCAAAGACATTTTAAAATTTTCATTCAATAAATTATTTTCGTTTTTCGTCCGAATGTCGTTTTTCCACACAAGATTAATGTTTCGGGCAAATAGTTCAGTGCGAAAAGAGAGTGGAGACTTCTCATAACAATCAGGTATAAACATAAAGTTCGCTGGTCGTACAGCGTACTACAAAACGAAAAGCATATCGAAAATTTTCGTTTATGATTTCGTCATGTCATTTTTGTATGGGATTTTACGTTTTGCTTCAGCTGCGTACGATGCTTTAGCCTAGAACAACGAAATGCTTACGAACACACAGCGGAAAAATATTCGTGGAGAGTTTCACTAATATTACAAATAAAGAAAACAAAACTAAACGAACAAAATCAGAAAATAAGTAAATTTAATTATTTTAGCAGATTCTCTGGGAGACCTGAGGTCTAACAGGCATATAGTTAAAATTATTATTATTATTATTATTAAAAACAAAAAAAGGCAATTGAGTTTTACTCATGTTTGTTGTTTCTTTAAATACACCATGGCTTTCTATAATTTTTTTTATTTTATTTGAGAAACTCCATAACTCTTTTCCACTATGTTGTTTTTGAAAACATTTCATTGTTGCATAGGAAACCACAGACAAGTTTCGTCTCGAATCTGCAGTATAATACAAGACGTAAGACAGTTTTGCCAAGCGCAAATGTTCAATGCTCTCCAACAGGATAATGAAATCTTTACGAAAACACAGCGGAGAAATATTCATGAAGAGTTTTACTAATATTGCAAATACAAAAAAACAAAACTGGTATAAAAAAAGATTCTCTGGAGAAGTCTCCACTTTTTTTCGCAAAGAATTTAAAACCAGTGCCTACCATTATATTGTAAACTAACTATCCGATTTACAACGTTGATCCCCCAGGCTATAACGACAAAAAAAAGGGATGTGTGCGTGTGCGCGGGTTCGCACTTATATTGATTTATTGTAGATAAGATATAAATATTTGATTAAGAGAACCTAACAGAAGTGTGGGTATACTTTTTTGTTTTTGTGTGTTCTTTTTCAATTTCATCCTTACTTGTGGTATAACATCCAGACGGCATAAAAGTGAGACATCAAAGACTTGGCATTTTCATTAAAGCCACCACCACGCACCGTGTTTCAAAGGAATTAATAATTAAATAATCCTGATGCACGATCGATTTATGAATAAAACACATGAATCTATGTATATGTAAGTACGTAGCTGCTGAGGATGTTCATTACTTTGTAAATTGCTAAGATGAGATACACGCTTGAGATAAAATTTGCAGCAAAAGCATTAGAAGAGAAGTTAGCACAGGTGTATCGTGCTAAGAGATGTACATTGTATAGGTTGTAGGTGTTATTGAGAGATAACATGACTTAGACGCCTCGAAATAATCGTATCTTTTTTTTTTAAAGTTCTTACGTCATTTTTGTTTGTTTTTGTTGAACATTTTAAACGACAAGTTGTTTCTTAATAAACGACAAAAATAATGAGAAAAATAAAACCTGATGATGTTCATAATCATAACCGAAACGTCGTTTTAACCAACAGTTTGTGTTTCATTTAGTTGAACAAACTGACCTACAGCCCATAAACTAATAACAAAATACTATAAAATTTTTGGAAAAAATTATTTTTGGATTTTTAAAAAATATTAATTTTTTTTTTTTTTTGAAAATTTAATATCTTGAAAACGGGTTAGTGATTTTTTTTTTTAATTTTGTGAAAAACTGTATTTTATTTCATACTAAAACTTGGCATACCAAATTTAATTTTCAAGAATTTTTATATATAAAAAAATTATAAAAAAACGCTCTAACGATTTAAAATTTTTTTTTTATATATATCAAACAAATCAGATGGCATACTTTTTTTTAGCTCCATCTGTTTAAAAAACAACAAATTTTTAGTAATAATTTCTATTTTAAATTGTTTTTAAATCTTTTTTAGTGATATCATAATGTTATAGAACCATTACATTTATGCACTTTGTCAATTTTAAGCTAAGTTCAAGTTGTTAGCTACGAGAGCAAGTTTGTGCGATCCAGTCGTGCCCATTTTTTTCCTGCATTTAAAATGCCCTGGCTTTTTTTGTTTTGACACATTATGCAAACATTTTAATTATGGATTCAATTAAAAAAAACTTAAGAAAAATAAACCACTTGAGCACCCTTCTTGCATTATATTTAGGAAGTTGACATTTATTTACAGATTGAGGTAACAAAATTAACGGATTGGAAGAACAAACAATTCTTGACCACCCTAATGTCCCTGTATATATTTTGTTTGTGAACATCTTTCTATAGGTTAAACTTAAAACTATGAAATTTTTTTTTATTCATTTTACGATCAAAAGCAGAACTTCATAAAATTATTAAAAATTATCTGAGCTGCAACAAAGTTTCATTCAAACCACAAAATATTTCCATCCATCCATTAAGCATTATAAATTCGTTTTCTAATACTCATACCATAAAAAAAATTGAAACCACGCAAAACTAATCAAAACAGTAAAAAAAAAAAAACAAAACTAACTATAATGTCTACTATTACATTGTAATATATGAAGTCTTTTGTCTTAAAAGGCAATATATTCTGTATTCAATGTAGGTACACTCATTTTTCATCACCACTTACATGTTGGTTGAAAGTGCAAATTGGCCAGCATATCCAAAGAGGTTTTGTTTTGTTATGTTTTATTTTTTTTTGTATAGGTACCTTCTTATAAATATCTACCTATCATTCTGAATGAAAATCGATTTGCCCTTTCATTGCCAATAAATTTTCATTTTCATTTTTCTACGAGGAAACTTCACTTTCAGATAACTACATTTATGTTTATTTGTACACTGATAAAAACTACCTTATAAAAATATTTGAAATAAAATTTGCATCTTTAGATGTTTATCTATTTGCCCAAAGCCAAATATTACTGAAGCATGGGGCTCTAGATTTTAGAAAAACTCATGCAAGTGGTAAATAGGAACAGCAAAATCTATGGGCGAATGCTCGCACTATGCTGTCTTTCAACTTTAACCCATACTTCTGTTATATAAATTAATTTGATAAAAAAGAAAATTAAGAACGAATACCCCTAAAAATACCACCAATTTGATTGAGAAAAATGGTGGTGGTCTGCTAAGAAATACTTGCAACTAAATCGAATATTTTTAGAGGATAAAAAATTTAAGAATAAATATATTTAAATTAAATACAACAATAAAATATCCCAAAGAGAAATAATCTTCACTTATTTCATTATGTGGTCAGGGCCAAGGATACCAATAGCCGCATTCGTACACAAATGTTGCTCATAACTTGAAAAACTTCCAGCCGAAGCATAACATTTTTTCTGTGCGTATGATAGTGCTGCGTTAGGCGCACATTTTCTTTAAAACAATTTTTTGTATATATACTACAATTTTCGAACTACGGCCTTTCAAAGTTGTCTTATAACGTTACAAAATTTGGAAGTAAATGTATCGTTATAAAACACCTTTGAAAGGTCGTAGTTCGAAGACTGTAGCAGATATAAAAAAAACTTTCTGGAAGAAAATGTGGACATGACCCAGCATAAAAAAAATGTTGGGCTTTGGCTAGTAGTTTTTTTCAAGTTATGAGTGAAATTTGAGTACGAATGCGGCTATTGGTCTCCTTGGCCCTGTCCATGTGCTAAACAGATGTGCAGCATTTGTCATACATCGAATTTAACTTACACAGGTTTAATTTAGCAGATTCACTCAAAAATAGAGCTGGCCACGAGACGAGAAAAGTCTCGGTCTTGATCTTGGTCTCGCATGCCGAGACCGACACGAGACCGAGACGAGACTGATAATTTTCTATTTTAACGAGACTGAGACGAGACTTACAAAAGTCTCGCAGAGTCTCGTCTCGTGGACAGCCTTACTCAAAAAGTCTGCATTGATATCTCTATTTCTAAATTTGCTGCGCAGAATCATTGCAGCCACAACAGCAAATAAAAACATCTGAAATAATTGGGTTTTGGCATTACTAATATTGACATCAATATATAGCAAATCCTTTCAAGGAAGTAATCGAAGTCCTTCGGGCAATTATTGATCGTAATCACCTGTCATTCTTTTTAAAAAAATAGCTTAGATTGGTGCTTTTTTTTAAGAAGCCATGAAGTCAGCGTTGGCGCTCGAAAATATATTTTGGTGCAACAATTAAAAAAAAAACATAATTTTCGTGTCACGGGAAAAACATAAGTTCCTCTACTTTTTCTAAAAACATCAATATAAAACGTGGTGTAGTAGGGACCTACAACTCTGCGTGAAGTTTCCTTTCATTTTTTGATTTGACATAACTAATAACTATGCATCAGAAACTATGCACATGTGTTTCGTGTGCAGCGCCGCATGCATAGATGCGTGCAAACTTGCTGCACATCTATTTTAGCCAATACCCTAGCAGTACTCCCTCACTTGTGTTTCATATAGGTACATAAAATGCCCAAAAATGTCCATCAGAAAATAAAAATCTTAAAATTAAATGACAGCTGCTAAAACTTTCTTACACCTTTTTATTGTTCCATCTGTTTGTTTGTGTTTTGTCTAATTTTTATCAGTGTAGACACCTTCAAAAGCAGCCTTTCAGAAGCTTATAGACAAGCATATTAAAAAGATTTATGAACGCTATCAGCGCTTTCCATTTTGCTTGCATTCTTACCAAATAGTACTCGATTACCTAAGTCGGAAATGCTAATCGATACGAAGACGACGACGACACGACGACCGACGACGCCACTGACGACTTGAAGGTGTGCAATCATGCGCCACTATAGATTCCACAAATAGTAAATAAAAAAAAAATTTGTCGCTGGTTCTACTTCTAATTGCATCATGCGTACACAAATAAGAAAGAAAGAAAAAAAAAAAACTTAGCCGACTGCCCAGCAGGAAACGTAATATTAGACCGATCTATGACATTCTATACACCTTGCTGTTTCTAATGCGGCTACCATTTGTCTTTAAAGCTTCCAACAACAGTAAAACAGAGCAGCAAAAATCACGAAATTTGAAAAATACATCTTCATTTCACCGATATTATGGTCAATAATTCATGCTGTACATGGTATATCAAGAAGAAACCCCATAAAAAAACGGTTATTGTAATGAATTATAATTAAGTTTGAATTAGACAGTTGCGCGCTGGCGCATGACCGCTCGTGTGAACGTGAATTGCACATTATTGATATGTAACATCAGTTCACTGACAGAAAAATCTTAGATGTAAGCAAAGCGAAGATACACCTTCAAGATGCATCTATGGAAGGTGCATCTTGAAAGTGTAGTAGATATGTAGAGAAAATCGTTTCGATTATATCTAACATCATGCATCATGAATGGTGTTGGTTGGAATATTGATGGTACATCGCACCGGTACCATCAGGAGCCATCGATACCGCAGACGCGAAATTTGATAGATATTTCTTTCCAAATGATATAATTTGAGAAAAATGCTCACGCCGCCGCGCGCCGGCCGGCCGGCTGTTCGGGTGTAATGTGGTCAATTAAATTATTATGATATTATGCTGGAACTAGGATGCATAATTATGCAAGATTGTATAGGTTAGATTGAAATATCAGCTATAGGACACCACAGTCCGTTGAATGCGTTGAAGATGAAAATATTTTAATAGGATCAATTTTTTGCTAAATTTTAAAAGAGTCTGTATGCTAGATTGAGAGAGATGGTCTGAAAAAGAAGCTCCCTGCTATAGGGAGATGCAATTTGTATGCAACGGGTGGGGTGGTCCAGTTAAACGTTTTTTTTTATTTCGTTTTCAAAATAGCTTTTTTTGAAACGGATAGGGTTTTCCCGCTCGGAATTTTGACTATTAGTCAGTTTCATATATTTGCAGAATAAAATGAACTGCTTTACGCCTAAACAAAAATGGGAAGTATTGCAAACTTATTCCCAAAGTGAATATGGTGTTGCCAGACAGAAGTTTTGGTCGAAATGAAGAACCCATCGCCCCTGTTTTACGTAAGTTTGCGTTCAAAAAGTTTTGCGTGGCTAGCTTGCTTGTGGACAACACTCATAGTACCGGGTCGTCGTACCCTACGTACCAACGGGAATTTGGCTGCTATGCTTGAAAGTATTCAAGCCAATCCTGCAACAGCATTATTTCGAAAATGCATCTGGAAACGCAATTTTGGTAAACGGTGAGCGCAACAGAGCGATGATTGTCGAATTATTGTGAGCTGAAATTGAAGACAAGAACTTGGACGATATTTAGTTTCAGCAGGATAGCGCTCCACGCTATACACAGTCCATACATAAATCTGTCTTTTATGCATTTAGTTTCGTAATGGTGTTATTCAGCCGACTTGGTGAAGTTAGTTGGCCACTTCAGAGTTGCGATTTGACGCCGTTCTACTTTTTTTGTTTGTGTTGTGCCCTTGAACATTTATGTAATGCCAATAATCCAGAAACAATACAAGCCCGTAAAGCCCTTCATAAATAATGGGAATGTTTGTTCTTTCCAATAAAATCATAACCAACCGAAAATAAATGATGCTTGTTAATTTTATTTTATATTCAAAAATAAACTTGTGTCGCTGTAGCTTTAATACATCGTAAACGAGAGAAGCTTTTTTTTGATTTTGATGCAGTTTTACAGAAAAAAATTCTTTGCTTATTTTTCATATCTAGTTTTTTAAATGAATATATTTTTGAAAAAATTCAACCTACATGCTCTAGCTCTTTGTCGCATTTTATGCGAATTACCCTGTACGGGAAGATATATTAACAATTCAAACAATACCTAATTAATTGATCTTCTAATAGTTCTCCTTTACGAAAGAAATGATTTCATTAAACTGAAATTGTTTGACTTGAGTTATTATCAATTCTGAGTTTAACAATTATTTCCTCTAAAGTGAGTAATAGACACCTATGTATATTAGGGTGGTCCTTATAAAGGTCACCGTCTTATTTTGAATGCCGCACACCCTAATTTGTTCTAAATAAATTAAAAAAAATCCTGTAAAATGTAAGCTCATTTTACTAACGTAAATTGGGCCCCAAGATGTCTGAAGTTATGTATGGGATATCCCATGCTTTTTTGTACATCCAGCTTTAAAAAATCATAACTTAGGTAATGATTGATAAAGAAAATTGAATTTTTACACAAATGTAATAACTTTTGTCATGTTTACACAAATTTATTAATACAATTTTTTACAACATTTATTAAAATTAAAATTAAATAAAAAAAAATTGTTTGTTTAAATGGCTATAAGTAGGGAAATAACTGTTGTAAAATTTTATCTGATACATTTTTATAAATATGACAAAAGTGTGTTCCAACAATCGGTTTTGTGTAAAGAATTTTCAAAACTAAATTTACAAAAATACATGGGATTTCCCATAGTAACGTGAATACAATTAGCTAAAACTTTGCAGATTTTTTTTTTTTATTTATTTAGAACAAATAAAGGGGGGGAAGGTGCGTGTCCTATAACATTAAAGGAATTCCAGAAATTCACATCTCAACATCAGATACTGAGAAAACCTTGTTGGTATCTTTCATTAGCCTTTCCAAAATATTAAATTACTACACTTACATTCGAAATCAGAATCTAACGCCCCATCAGCAACGTCGCTTCATCACCTCGCATCTTCAGAATTCTCAACGGTTAATCCAATGCCCCAACAATCCAACTCAATTTTGTACACTCTCACATACCTAATTACGTTATTTGATTTTGGGCCAAATCAAACCCATCGATCTTCAAAACGTGATTTTTCGGTTGTTAATTCGACAGAAAACAAAATTTTTCAATGTCCTTTTTTGTGCAAAAGAAAATAAATAAAAAAATGGATCCTCTCTCTGTGCTTTGCTGACCACATTTTGTTTCCATCATACCCCGTTATTAATCCTCTTTATCACGAAAACCCTTTTTTGGCATTCAAAGAAATTCCTTTTTTTTTGTTGTTGTTTTTTTTTTTTGGAACCTGCAGTCCAAATTGACGATTTGCTGCTTACTCAGTTCAATGAACCAGTCACAATGAATACATTGTGCAGAAATCGGTTCTCTCTCATCAAGAATTTGAAGACCACAAAAGACATTAAAAGAATGCAAGATTCTTTAAATTACAGAGATGTGAAAGGTAAATAATTTATGGATTATTTTGTTTGTGTGTGTCTCTTTTTTTATATCAAACGGAAGCGAATGCTTCTCCAATGGGTATGTGAAAATATGTATTGGTCTTAAGCAGATTCGGAAATCAATAATTATTTTAGGTGTTCTGCTAAAAACGTGTTATTTTATTAGTTAGTGTTGATTTTATTTATTTTTTCATTTCTTTGCGACTTCCAATCATTTGATCTTGTCTGTTCAGAATTTAACTGCTTTTATCCTTAGCAATTTAATTTATTTATGGTCGGTAGAAAAAGTGAAAGTATAAATGTATAGAAGTTAAAAAACTTTTCAGAAATTGCTGAACTTGTAAAAGGTAGCCTTATTGTGTTGTGAAAAATCCGTATCCGCGTCTTAGTCGTCGTTTCGACCAAGTGCTAGATATAAATTAACCTCCCACATACTCGTAGAATGAAACTTTGTTTACAGGAAAATGTTTGACAATTAAAACTAAAAACAATACTCTTAAACTGCAGTAAAGTAGATAAGGTCTTTATTTTTTTTGTGTTTATGAAAATAGACTTCATTAATCGAACCGGAGTGTAAGACCGGTGTTTTTGCATTTAATGGGCATAAATCTTTTCAAAGTTTTATCCCTGCTCAATTTAGGTAGGTAAATCCTTTGCCAGCTCTCTGTCTATTAATTGAAAGTATTCTTCTTATGCATTCTTCTCTCTTTTCTATCCAAGAAGTCAATGTTAAAATCAAATTGATTAATTAATCATAAACATAAATGAAATATGATATTCCGCCCTTTTATTAAAATCAACTAAGGAATACAAAATCACTTCACTTATTCAAATTCTATGCCATCTATTAAACAAACAAAATGGCGCCCAACGCCAGACCCATTTGATCTCTCCCCTAAGATAAAGGATAAATAAATTCAACTTTGAATAGAACATACTATAACAAATTCAATATTATTCTCATCATAATCCTCTATTCAATAAATTCTCCTTTTATCAATATAACCAACCTATTAAATCATTTCATAACAAGTGCTTCCATGAATAGAACTGACTATAACTGCTTCATAAAAAAAAAAAATATAATTAGAAATAATAATAAAAAAAAGAATGCAGAGCATTGCAGATTTACTCCCGTTGTATACTCTAGTGCTAGTCGCCGCTGTCTTCATCGTTCTTGCATAATCGGCTTTCCACGGAATAACGATTCGTAAAATTCTCAATCACCATGCCAATTCATTGAAAAAGGTAGCAACCTTAGCTCTATGTTATGAGAAGAACCTGATACAGTTAATTAATTTTTTTTTTTTACTCATCATCCGCTAAGTTTCATTGCTTTTGCTTTATATCTAGAGTACAAGAAACGACACTGTATATATAGGGTTTCCAATAACATTCGCACAATGCAAACACTAGATGAAGAGAAGTGAATCTTCTTCTCTGTATTTTCTTCTAAACAAGAAAAGAAGTCTTGAAAGACCCCCTCAAGAGTGAATCAAGTGGAATAAATTATTATTTCTAAATATCTAGTTTAAAACTGACAACTTACCTTGTCTATAAACGAGATGAAGAAGAAATGAGCAACAACAACAAAAAAAGCTGCAGATCTAGTAGCGAAAAATACCACACAAATCTAGATATTCCTTTGGATATCGTTGAAGTAGTTCTCCTACGTTTTCGAAAAGGAATGCCCTTTTTGCGTCCCACAGTGGGAGAAGAAAATTAAATTATGCTACCTATCTAACTAATATCTTCTTTTCAATTTTTAGGTCCCTTTTACTTACGACTGGAGGGTGTTTTCAAAAACCTCCCCTAACGTGTATTGTGGAACGATAAGGTTTCATTTAAAACTTTTGATACCCGAGTATACTCAAAACCATACGATTACTTATGGGTAGCCGATTCTTTTTCAGTAGCTGGTTTCCCGGGTTTCCCAAACTTTTGGAGTACCAAAAGCGTGCCCGGATAACCCACTCACCCTGGTTATACCAGAATAAATGGGTACCCCGGTACCGAAAAGCTATCTTTTAGAGCCCTTGATACCCGGGTAATTATCGGAACACCGTTTTTCTTATATTTTCTGAATATCCGGGTAATCAACACCATACGGTTACTCAGGTACCCGATACTTTTACAGCACCTATTTTACCGTGTAACCAAGACTATTTATACTCGGATAACCGACTGACGCATGTAATACCCGACTAATTGGGTACGGGGGTGCTGGGTTAAAGCGATACATACCCCGTCGAAGTCAACATCTGGTATCATTCATTAGCGCTCTGAATAAAGTTTCCACTTTATTAGAAATGCATCGGCATCGAAACTCCAGAGATGGAGATAGATGACATTGACACTTCTCCGGCTATGGTATTGCCCAATCTGCCAACCGAAAGGAAGGCTCCTTCCGTCGACCTCTCCGACATGGAGAGCGTAGACTCCCCTATCAACGTTCTTCTAAGCGAGGAAGAACTTTTAATATCTTCCTCTGAAGCCGAAGACGCTGACCAAACGGTGCTGGAGGTTGATCTGACCGACTGTGGTAACAATGCTGCAGCTGATTCAGATTAATCTCCAACACTGTATTATGGCTTCGGCCTCCCTTCTTCTCCGTCTGAACACAAGCGGAGAAGATATTGTCCTGATCCAGGAACCATGGATTGCTAACTCCAGTGTTCAAGGACTCAGGACTCCGGGCTATTACACGCTGCATGCGCCAGATAAAGGTGAACCTAGATCTTGCATAGTAGCTAAATGTAATACTAATGTATTTTTACTCCCTGAATATAGCGATCGAGATGTAACGGCCGTCAGATTACAAACCGAAAAAGGGTTGTACTGGATAGTGTCCGCCTATCTTGGCCATGACGATCTTGGCCCTCTCCCCAGTGTAAAGCTAAGGAGACTGATCGCTGATGCAGAACGGCAGAATATACGCCTAATTATCGGGTGCGACGCAAACGCGCACCATACAGTATGGGGGAGTTCGGATATTAACGACAGAGGTGAGTCTCTTTTCGATTATATTCTTACTACTAACCTACTTCTAAGTAATGTTGGAAACGTACCAACTTTTGTAACTAGAAATAGACAAGAAGTCTTAGATATCACTCTTGTCTCAGATATGGTTCATCAATCGATATTGGATTGGAAAGTATCTTCTGAGCACTCGTTCTCAGACCATAGATACATTCAATTCAGTCTAAATGATGAAACTGAAAAGCCTCCTTCCTTCCGGAACTACCGGAAAACAAATTGGCTCCTATATAGGGAAACTCTTAAAAAGTTAATCAAACCTGACCTTTTTAATCCTCCCCTGAACAAAACTGATCTCGATAATAAAGTCAAAGATCTAACAAATGCACTCAACAAATCAATGATCACTTCCTGTCCTCTAACTAAAATTAGGGGCAAAAAGAAACCTCATTGGTGGAAGCCAGGGCTCGAACCGCTCAGAAAAGAATGTAGGAAACTTTTCAACAGAGCTAAATACACCAGAGAGAGTTTAGATTGGGATATATATAAGAACTCGCTGAAAGTGTATAAAAAACAAATGAGGATAACTAAAAGAACTTCTTGGAGGAACTTCTGTGACAAAATAGAAGATTCTTCAGAAGCATCCAGACTTAGGAAAGTCCTCTCTACCAATCCAGGGATGCCAAGCTCTCTTAAAACAGCAGATGGCTCCTGGACCAAATCCTGTGAGGAATCACTAAATTTGCTACTTGATACTCACTTCCCAGGTAGCTCACAAATTGTCTCAAATACTGAATTCGCTCAGTCACATGACTTGGTCAATCAAATCCAAGGTCTGATTACAAGGGACAAGCTCCAATGGGCTATAGACAGCTTCCAACCTTATAAATCCGCGGGACCAGACGGCATTATACCTGCTGAACTTCAGAGATCCTCAGATATCATAATTCCTTTACTGGAAACTATACTGATCGGTTGTCTGAATTTCATTCATATTCCTTCAGTATGGAGAGAGGTGAAAGTTGTCTTCATACCCAAAGCTGGAAAATACTCCCAAATTAATCCAAAAGACCTGAGACCAATTAGCTTATCATCATTCATTCTTAAAACTTTCGAACGTCTGATTGATATCCACCTGCGTGACACTATAGAGCTTAACCTTATCTCTAAAGCACAACACGCTTACTGTAAGGGAAAATCGGTGGAAACTGCTCTTCACACCTTAGTAAGATCTATCGAATACTCCCTGCACCATAAAGAGTACACGCTTGCGGCTTTCCTTGATATAGAAGGCGCCTTTAACAACGTCAGCGGCCGTGCAATAGTAGGAGCACTGGAAAATTTGAAGGTGGACGGCCTACTGATTAAGTTGATAGACCATATGTTGGGAAGTAGGGTCATCAACTCTGCATTGGGAGGCTATTCCACTAGAAGATCTGTCACTAGAGGCACACCACAAGGTGGGGTCCTTTCACCACTTCTATGGAACTTGGTCATAAATGACTTACTGACTGTCCTGGAGGGTGAAGGATTCAAAGTGATTGCGTATGCCGATGATGTTGCAATAGCTATATCAGGGAAATACCCCCAGGTTCTTACAGAACTTCTTCAAACCGCTCTTAACAAGCTAATAAAATGGGCAGAACGCTGTGAGCTAGGTGTAAACCCCCGCAAAACAGAACTTGTCCTCTTCACAAGGAAATATAAAATACCACAGATAAATCCTCCAACAATTAATGGTGTTCCACTTTCCTTTTCAGATGAAGCCAAATATTTAGGTCTCATACTGGATAAAAAACTAAGTTGGAAACCTAATATTCAAGAGAGAATTAAAAAAGCCACTGTTGCTTTATTCTCCTGTAAAAAAGCTATAGGTACTAAATGGGGTCTATCCCCTGCCATAACTCACTGGTTCTACACTGCGGTCGTAAGACCGATTCTCACTTATGGGGTAACAATTTGGTGGACTGCTCTAGATAAAGTCACGTACTGTGAACAGCTGAGCAAGGTCCAGAGATCAGCAAGTATGTGCATAAGTGGAGCCCTCCGCTCGACACCATCAGCTGCACTAGACATACTCCTCAGCCTCACACCCCTCGATATATATGGCAAGCAAATGGCTGCGAACACAGCCGTCCGCCTTAAAGCCATTTCTCAATGGACCAACAACTCTATCGGTCATACTAAAATTCTAGACTTATATGAATCTATTCCTTGTCATTCCGACTACACCACATCCAAACTAAATTTCGACAAAAGTTTCCAGGTCACCATACCCTCAAGAGAATCTTGGGACGTTGGGGACCCTCTCAAAGGTGATTCAGTTCATTTTTATACTGATGGGTCGAAAACTGAGGAAGGTGTGGGTGGCGGAGTGTACTCAGACAGACTTAATTTAAGTCTCTCCTTCCGGCTTCCTAACCACTGTAGCGTATTCCAAGCGGAAATTCTGGCAATTAAAGAAGCTCTGTCTTGGCTGAGAGAAAACGTGATATCAACATCGGATATACGCATCTTCTCAGATAGTCAAGCAGCACTTAAATCTCTCAACTCTGTCTCTACCAACTCCGTTACGGCCCAAAACTGTCGATCGTCTCTTGAAGAGATGGCGGAACAGTTTAATATTCACCTTCTTTGGGTGCCGGGCCATAGAGATATTCCGGGAAATTGTAAAGCCGATGAACTTGCCAGAAATGGAACTCTAATGCCCGTTTTGCCTAACAGGTGGAACATAGGTATACCGATCGCTACGTGTAAACTTTTGCTAAAACAAAACTCTGCAAGGAAAGCAAACTCTAGATGGACAAACCTTACTACATGTCTGGCCACAAAAGAAATCTGGCCATCGCTAGACCCTAGGCGCTCTAAAAGTTTGCTATCACTTAGCAGATCACAAATTAGCTCCGTAATAGGTGTCATAACAGGACACTGCCTTATAGGAAAACATGCCACAAGACTTGGCGTTTTCTCAAATGACTTCTGTAGAAGTTGCATGGACGAAGAGGAGGAGGAAACAATTCCTCACCTCCTCTGCACATGTCCTGCTCTTTCACAGAGGCGCAGACTCCTTCTTGGGGACTACTTTTTCAATGATCCAAGCGATCTAGCTAATACAGACATACACTGTCTCTCTCGCTTCATAAAAAGCTCCGAATGGTTTTCGTAATGAGGATAATCTCCTCATTCCTATCATGTGGTATCACAACGGACCTAATTATGGTCTAAGTGTGTCAGCCGTTTTCCTGACAGCCACTTTAACCTAACCTAACCTAGAAATGCTGGCCGTTTACAAACTTAAGGGCCAACATTTTATAAAATAAGGCCCGTTTTCTCAAAGTAAATATATAACTAAAAGTACAAAATAATACATAATTTAAATAACATAGAGACCACCAAATGAAACTTATTACCTTGTACGAGTACGGAACATTATTTGTATTGATTCTTTTAAGAAAACGGCCCATATTTTAATATGTCGACTACCCTCAAATTTGCAAATCGGAGACAAAAAAAAAACTATGCAAGTTTCTTTAAAGCTAAAAACTTATGAAAGTCAATATTTTCTTGTCAATTTTGTTTCCAGCTCTGACTTGTAGGTTTTCCCACTGTGCTTCAGTGCTGCCAAATAAAAATTGTTTAATAGTTGTTTTATTTTATTCTGAACTAAATGCCTTTTGTAATGTATTTCTTCTATACCGTGTTAAGTGCCTACTGATAACTTCTTGTTTATTTGTAACGGTAATGTTATCTTACTTATTTTTTGTTTGACTGCACTAGTGAATGGGTGTTTTAGATCCAATTGGTATTAACAAAAACAAAATTAAATTTAAAACCAAATTAAAACAAGAATTTAATTTTATTGTAATTATGTTTAAAAAAAAAATTATAATATTTTATTTTATGGTTACTACTTTTTTACGCTGAATGGTATAAAATTTCCTAACAGAAAAAAAAAAAATGTTCTAATGGTATAAATTGGTCTGATTCAGATAATAAATTATATTTTGTTACAGTTTTTTTTTTTATATTTTTAGATGTTTAAAGCAAGCTAGTGGTATTGCTTGTTGGTATATTCCTTATAGCTGAAAACGTCCCTATAGATTTGCCACTTGTCTTTGACTGGTATAAAAACTAACCCTTCATGCATATAAGTTTTACTATTGAGAAGCATAATTTAAGTATCTTTACATATATGTACAACGAAAATATTAATCAATCCAAAGATTATTCTTCGCGGAATGGTAGGTATAAACTGGTCTAATTCAAAGCAAATGAGATTAAAATAGTTTTATTTGAAATATCTCACATAGTAAGCAGAGCTATTAATCCATCCAAAAATGATTAATGCAACATTAAAAAATAAAAATAAATCAGGTGGCACAACGGCTCATGAAGAACCAGGGCCTAGTGACTAACAACTCGCAACCATTCCTGTGTGCGCCTTTCGACAGGATTGGAAGGGACCTACAATTTTATGCCGAATCCGAGACGAGAAGCACTTTTTAGTTTTTTATGTGGACGAGGCTGGGAAGCGATCCCAGACCTCCAGCGTGACAGTCGAACGCACTAACCATTACGCTACGGGCTACTACATTAGGTATGTTAATTTTCACCACTGACTGGTATAAACTGGCCTAAATCCATTAGCGAAGACGACTAGAATAATTTAAATTGTTGGTATCAAGCATCAAGACAGTTTTTTTTTTATTTGGTGTAAGAAGTCTGTTTTTCTTTATATGAGATTGATTGGTATAAGAAAAGTAATGAGTTTCGAGGAGACCTCAAGTCTCAAAAGTATACTTTTTGTGATTTGCGTATTTATATTATTTTAACTTTGAGTAGAGCTATTTTAATCAAAACTATAAATGTTTACAAGAAGATGGTATTCGTATTTTGTTATATGATGAATGGTATAAAATAATCTGATTTATATAGAAAACAATATTTTGATTAAGTTTTTTTTTCAAATCTGTAGATGTTTAAAGTGTGACCATTTAGCTAGTGGTATTTCTTGTTGCTTAAGTCCATTTAGCTGAAAACGTCCCTATAGATTTGCCACTTGTCTGTGACTTGTATAAAACATAACATATACGTGTATATAAGTTTGACTACTGAGGTGCATAATTGAAATATGTTCACATTTACAATGTAAATATTATTGAATCCAAAGACCAAAGAGTTTATTTAAAATATTCTCCGCGGAATGGTAGAAACTGGTCTAATACAATAAGCAAAGAAAACTCCCAATAATTTTCAATGAATTACGTTGACATATAGAAGAGAGATACTAATCAATCCAAAATCACTTAGTTTAACCAATTTATTGATATTCTCCACTGGTATAAACTGTTCTAAGTCAATAAGCATAGAAGATAATAATAATTAAAATTGTTGGCTTTAAGCATCAAGTGAAGTTTTCACTTAATTGTTAAAATTGACGTAGAAAGTCCATTTCTATTAGGCCTATGTGCTTCATTGGTAAAAACAAAATAATGAATGTCGAGGAAGATTCAAAGGTCAACATTATAAACTAAGTGGTTTGAGTAATAATATTATTTTAATTAAGTTAAAAAGCGAAGATGACATTAGTATTTATACTTCTCACTTTGAGTAAACTAGCTGACCAGTATTTAAACTGGTCTAAAGTACACCACGAATTGAAACTTAAAAAAATGATAAATCTTAGCAAACAGAATTGGCTGAATTTTTCTTATAGAAAAGCCACTATAGTGGTACATTTTTCAAAAAACTTATATCTAATATAGCTGCCATGCACATCACTCCTACATAAACACCTAACAGCCAGATTGATCATATTTATTTTTGTCCAAAGACATATTATTGTTTTATTCTGAATTTGGCATCACTGCTGCCACGAGGAATAATCAAAATCCCAAAGCATAATCTTGTTAAATTTTTGTTAAAGAGTTTTGCTTTGCGACTAACTACAAACTAAACTACATAACATAGAACAATCGAGAAGGGGGAGGATGGACAACAATCTGGAACAACAACATGATCTTCTTCGTGTTGAGATATAGTTTCAGCTTAATATAGTTTTGTTGCGCGCTCTTGGAAACAGTTCATCAACATCAAAACATTGGTGAGATTATTACAGCTATTTAAATGCACTCTATACCTTCGAGATGCACCATCACCACACCGAACCAGCCACCATTGCCACCAATATATACCTAGTAGGTATAAACTTGGAGTCTGGGAGAGTACGAGTACCTATCTGGATGGGGGATATCATACTGTTTGACTGATTTAGATACTTTACGCGTTGTTGCTGTTGTTGTGTCTGGTGTTGTTCTTGTGGATTGCGGGGAAATGCAATTGGATATAGCGTGTCTCACTCTTCTATTATCTCAACTCTTTATCTGGCTAAATAGATGACCTTTAGTTAACGGTTAACTTTGAGTGATGATTATATTTGCATTTTAATATTTTTATTTTGTGTCTTCTGGACGTTGGTGGAAAAACGAGATAGATACCCACACGAAGATATTTTTGTATCTTCATTTTGACGAGGCAGCCTCGTGGCTGGGACGAGCGGGTTGGTGAAATACGATGCCACAAGGACTTCTGCAATTGTAGATCTACGTGCAACATTGAGGGAAATGGATTTAATTAAAGAGACAAATAAGTAGGTAGCTCAATGTTCGGATTAGAATCCAGTGGATCGAGTTAGGAAGACGATAAAAAACAACATCAACAAAAAACCCACCACACAACTCTAGGCGCGCTAGTAAGAGATGAAAGTTGAACTTCTGGTTCTACTGAATAACTCTCTATAGAAAGAGCTTCCTTCTGGCTTGTTTCATTGGCATTTGAAGCCATCATCGTTGGTACTTTTTTGTACACTAAGGTTGCAAAAGCATCCTGTTTAACAGCAAATTCTGTGTGTGTGTGCTGGTTTAAGCGCAGATTGATTGATGTGGGTTGATGTTCCCAATGATGCAGCATCACTCTGCAGCTAGGGCATTAAACAAATTAAAAAAAAAAAACTGGTTGCCAACTTTGACGATTTTCTTGTTTTGATGCAATTTCATGCTATTTGGTGGGTGATTTGATTGTGAACCTGTTTTTGTGAGTTTATTACCTATACTTCGTTTTGTTTTTATTGTAATGTTGTATAGTTGTTGTTATTGATGGTTTGCATGCGGGAATGACGACTTTGATGCAACTTTATATTGGGGATATAGAGAGTGGTAATGATGATGATGATGGTGATGCGCTGGCGCTGGTTGTGTTGATGACTGTTACTCTTCAATGTAGGACACACTGTTACAAGTGGGTTTTTAATTTTTGCATCGATTGACATAAAGAACTTTTGTTGAATTTTAATTAGTTAAACATCAGAAAAGTGGGACGAAGGTGAGTTAGGAGTGGTTACAAGTCAAGCTTTAAAATGTGTCATGAAGGCAAGCGGTTGAGATGGACATGATTTTTATAAATTGGAGGTTGTTGAACTTGATAGTAATGCAATGAAAATTGCTTTTAAGCTGACTTGTTATTATTTGCATAAAAGTATCTACCTATGTGTAGCTTAAGTAGATTTCTGAGGTTTTTTTTAATCTTGAACAGAACGCTTTCTGCCATTTATTTAACAAGTCATTAGCTTTATGGGATCCCTCCTTAAAGTCTTTCTGTGAGATGACATTAAAAGGTTCTTCACAATAATCCAACCCAATTTGAAAATCAAAATTCCGAAAATACCAAAACCCCAACTAAAAATAAAAACAATTGATTTTAATTTTTCAGAATTTTGGGGTTTTTGGGATATGGTTCTTAGGGCTGAAAACGCAAAATACCGAAACTAAAAAAAGAGAAAGGCAAAATTTGGATTTCAGATTTTAGGATTACAAGTTTTTTAAATTTTGGTTCTTGGGGATTTTGGATTTTGATTTGGGATTTTGGAATTTTTCCCTTTGTCCGCAAACACAAAAACCGGAAATGCTAATGCTATACCGAAAACCAAGAAAAAGGTAAGGCAAGATTTGGATTTTAATCTCTCCGGGTTTTGGTTTTTTTTTTTTTAAATTATGGTTTTTAAGGATTTTGGGTTTTCATTTGGGATTTTGAAATTTGGCCGAAAACACAAAATGCCAGAAATACAAAATAGCGAAAAGTGAGAACGAAACAAAGATTTAAGTATTAATATTTTTTTAGATTATGGTTTTTTGGAATCTTGGGTTTTAATTTGGGATTTTGACCGAAAATGCAGCCAGCAACCCGAAAAAAGAAAGGCAATACCTATTTGAATAAAAGGGCTTTCAGGATTTTGAGTTTTTGGGTTTTGAATTGATATTTTGATTTTTGAAAAAAAAAAAAAAAAAAAAAAAAAAAATATTTAAACCACAAAATCCGAAAAACCCATTAAACTTTGTGGTAATATTAAAGTTTATGAATAATGGTCTTTCGGGGATTTTGAGTTTTTGGAATTTAGTGCGTTTCTGAATTTAATTTTAAAACAGGTTTCCACCTATCAACTGATGCCTACCGAAAAAAGGTTAAAATTCTAATTCAGATAGTCGAAATTCCAAGAACATAATGCACTGTATATTGTACCTACTGTGAGTTAATTTGATTTTTAATTTTTGGAGTTATCAGTTGATTGATAAGAATCTATTCATCATGCCTTTTCGGTATTTTGGATTTTCTTGATTTAAATTTTTCGGGCCTATCAGATGTTGGATGGACATCCATTTTCAAATTTTATTTTTTAAAACAAGCTGTACAATATTTTTGTATTGTACATCTTGTTTTTAAACATGTTGATTCTGAAAATATATTTTTTGAAAACAATTTAGGTTTTGAAACAACTTGATTTAAAAATAAAATTTGAAAATGGATGTCCATCTAACATCTGATAGGCAGTATATGTGGGGGAGTGGTGTACAAATTAATTTTGTTGATATAAAATGCAAATTCCAGGCTGCTACAAATCCCCCCCCCCCCTCAATTTTGGCTACTTATTTAATCAATCCATTTTCGTTTCCTTTTTATTAGTTGGTTCAAATAGTATTTCTCTATAAGGTTCTTCTATCATCATCATAGAAGAATCACTTCTTATTCAAGATAATTTGTAATCATTGACTCGATACGAATTGGCGCCAATAAGCCTTTGACACTGTCGCTTTATGCTCTTCAAATGCCGCAAATTCATTCAACATCGTAAAAACCAAAACAAAACAAAAAAAAAAATAGTAAAACCCACTCACAACCACTATGTAGGAACATACATTAAAGAATCTCCTCAAATAACCTAGGTAGGTACTCCACGATGACGCCTCTCTCAGGTCTTGAGCAATAAAACAAACTTCTTAGCGTCTTTTCGGTCTTCTTTTTATGTCCAACTTTTCGAGTTGAATTTTCGCTTTAAAGCAAAGTTGATCGTGTGCGTTGAGCGCGTTAAAATGAAAAATGATAGGTTAACTTGAGTGTGTTTCCCCTACACCGCACGCCTCACTTATGCTTGATCCAAGTCCGAGGCACAAAATCACACAAAACCTCAATACGGGCAGAGCACGTTTTGTCTTAATGACCATAATGGGCTACTTGAATTGAGTATACCAAACCCAACCAACATATATATATATGTGTACCTACTTCCAAGACTGCGATGTGAATAAGCATTTCATGAATTAGGTGCTGCCCATGATGATCATGTTGTGGGGTGATCATATGCCTTTTAAATTTTTTAATTAGAACCCATGCTAGACAGCTTCTGTACTATAGAGCACCTACCAACAAAACAAAAATGTGCGGAACCGCTACATGAAGCTTAGGATTTAAGAACGCCTTCTTCATCTTCTCCAGTTTCAAGATTCTTCTTTTCATACCGGTAATAGAAGGAATTCACCTGCATTTGTCCATCAAAAACAAGATGATACCATCTGAAGATGAAACATATATCGAGTTTTAGTTTACGACCTTTGAAGAGAGTCAAGAAAAACCAGCTCCTCCGATAAAAACACCTTCTATGTCCATTTTTGTGGTTAATTATGATCTTCCCGAAACTAAAGACGTCCGTCGTCGTCGTCTTCGTCGTGATTCGAGTGTTGTATAGTTTAAGTAGTCAAAGTTAGGACATAGGATAACTTAGAAGGAATTCAGCAACGAAGACAATTGAATGCAAACATTCCTGCTGGATGATTCCGTGCGAATTAAGAAAACAAACGTGACTCTCAATAGGATTTTATTTTGTCATGTTTTTTATTCAGTTATGAGAAATAATTGATTCCATCACCTGATTAGAAAATATTACAATTTCCTGTGTATTTTTGTAGATTTATTCGTGTTGGAATTTTAATTAAAATATTTAACAAGGCTTTTACCGGCTACCAAAAATGCTTAATAATAATCAATCAATATTCTTAGCTATCAATTATGTCTGTATATATTTTTTTAAGGCCAAGCTAGGCCGATGTAACTTGAATATCATGTTCAAGGATATACATTGTATTTATAAACACTCTGAAGCCTGAAAGTCTAAAAATAATTATTTTTGCCCAGCATGTGGTTTGGTCATCTCGGTTACCCGATGACAGATTGAGTAGGTTGTCATGATTAACTAGACTTTTATAGAAAAGGGTTAATAAAATTGTAGCAGAAATCAGGAGTCCATTAAACAGTCTTTATGTGCAGTGAATTTAAATATTTAAAAAAAAAAATTACACATGATCAAAGAATTGATGGTAGCATTCCTGCGAAAAATGTATGGACTTGAAAGGCTTCTTCCCAAGCGTCGAACTTTGTTGAGTTGTAACCGCTAAGTAAGGTCAAGGTTCTCGAGATGAATTCTTCGTATGTGTCTCGAAACTAACGGATGTTCTCAGACCTCCTTACCATTTCTTTCCCATCAAATATCTCCCCCTTCCCCCCTCGGTGTTATGGTGGGTGATGAAGCTGTTCGAAATGTATACCCTGGAATTTAATTGCTACTTAGCTGAACTGGAATGAAGCTTTCTGAAATATTTCACCTTATTGTTATCTATATCCTTCCATCTACCCTTCCCAATTTTCTATATGGTCTGGATCTAAGGTGTTAGGTGTTACATGATTTATACTGAGTGTGGTGAGTGCGATCTGTCGTGTAAGATCCAGCAGATATATTTCTAGTCAGTAGTATAATCAAGACTTGAAACAATATTTTAGTCAGTCGGTAAATAGGTGTCGAAATAAACAGACGTGTAAATGGTTTAAAAAGTCATCGAACTGGAAAAAGTTGAAAGGACTAGTAGGTATTATGCAGACGGACAACCCGCTTTATGGTCTACTTCAAAAAAAGGCCCAATCGACAACTGAGTATCTGGATTCCTAGCAATCTTCGGCTTTAACTGGACCCATCTAATCATTTGAATTGTGTTTGCACTTCGACCACATTGTTTTTGTTTACTAGTGAAACCCAAATTAGCATTTTTGATTTGGATTTTTAGAACGGCAGGCCGGCAATAAAACTGTACGCCGTTTATTTTTTATTGTGCATCAGTGGAGTGGCTGTGGCTGGCAGAAATAGCAAGCTAGAAGTACATAAGCTCAGAAGTTGTGGGGTTGTGCATCTTGGTGCCTCTTAATAAGAGTAAACTCTACCCAAATCGGTGATAAGGTCTATGTAAAATAATAGTCTTTCCATCAGAAATATTAAGGGTATTCATGCAACGTCGTAAGTTTACAAATTTTGTAAAATGATAAGTTTACACAAAAATTTGCATGAACGACCTTTTTATTAATTTGTTTTAATGTTGTGTAGTTCAATCAACTGTTCGTTTATTTGACAGATTTGGTGTGTAACACATTAGACGTGTTTAGATTTCGTAGTTATTTTTCAATGAAGAACCTCTCCCGAACCAATGCGAAATCGGAGCCGAACGTCTCGCAACGATAAAAAAAATTGTAAGATACACGATGGGAATTACAATAGTCGCAGGCTTACGGTAGTGGTGGGACGAAAATGAGCGAATACAAAAAAATCATATACCAAGTGCGCCCATAATGTCGGTTTCTTGACCCCGATGTTGATGTAGTTTCGTCGTCGTCAACGATTGGTTGGGTAGAACCTTTATAATTCTACCTTAATATTATACGAAAAGAAGCTTTCCTAATCTTTGATTAAATGAAGACGTCCTAATTATTTTTTCTTGCATAAACAACGTTTTAAGTCACTTTTATCGACAACTAATCGTGATTCTATAGTTACAGAATAGGCCCGTAGCCAGCATTTGGTTTCGGGAGGGGCTTGCTCTAAAGCCTAACGTGTAACTCTATTATCGGAAATAAAATCTCCCCCGGATTTTGTCCCCCGTATGAGACTCTCCAATTATAAACAATGTTCGAAATATGGGAAAAAACTCCAATGATAAAAGTATTTATCGTAAATCTATTTTTTTTTTTCGAAGCCAGTAGTAGTTATGAAGACAGTAGAGAAGCATGTAGACTCGTTGAGACTTGTAGGTATATAAAGCGATTTTGATAGCCATTGAGACTGGACTAAGAAATTTAAACATTTCCAAAATAGGCAACAACTTTCAAATATGATTGAATGGTGGCTATGATTTGGATGGATTAAAAAATCTCTTAGAAACCCGGATTTTCAAGGATTAGATTTTTCGCTCTGCAAATATGCGATTTTGGGGCTCTCGGGTGACATTATTTGGGACACAATATTCTGTTACCGATTTCTCAAGTCATATGCTGGATTTACATATATCTTCATCTGCAAATATGAAGAAAAGTAGAGCGAGACAGAGGTATGTCAAAAAACCGAACGGCGTGTAAGAGAACCTTCATGCATGGATGGAATTGAGGGGGATTGTGATCAAATTCTAATTCAAATTCTTGAATTCAAAATGGAATGGAAAATGTTTTGATGTATTGAATAGTTATGGTATGACGTGTTTCTTCAGTACAATCATCAGGAAGTGGATCAACACCTCAACCTGACCGCCACGCGCATCCGAACCAAACTAGGCATCTTGCTGACTGAAGTGATAACTGATTCAATCGTGTGGTCAACCAGCCAATCGTGCTCTTAGCAATCCATCGGAAGACACAGTACTTACAGAAGTAACCAAAGATCTTCTTAGAGCCTTTTCGTCGCATTTACAAATTCATTTCCCACAGTTATTCAATGTCGTCAAAAATGTCTTTGCGAGTACTCTATCTAACTTTAGTCAAGGCACGGCATTTGCAAGGGAAACTAATGATGACTGTTTCTCTTTTTTTGTTGATCCCCAGCCCCACAACTACGAAAGTGAGTATGGTGAGAAATGCCAATACATTCACCACATACTCTCCTATTGACCAGTCACCACAACAGGTTTGCTACTGATCTGGCTACTTCTTCCAGATTCGGGCCTGTGTACCTATCAGATTATATCAGATTAATTTTTTGGAGCTAATTAGTGATGGGCCAAATTTGTCTAGATATGAGGCAGTTAGTTAAACTGTTCCTTCTGCGGTTTAGTTTGGTAAGCCAAATTAAGAGATTATTGCACTTTATAAATCCAAGCGGAATGTTGCTATAAACTGCTATTCCTTGACTGGTCGGCCTGTTCATTATCCTTATGCCACTATGACCCGAAACCAAAACAAGAGTGACACTGAGGTTATTGGTCAGGCTCGGAAGTCTATCCCGGACTTATTTAGATACACTTGCATGCCATCCTGACTGTCAATAATGCCGCTTGGAAAACGCTAGAAAATTTGGGTATGTTTACCAGAGCTGAGATAAACAAGGGTGTTAATCATTAAAAACGTAAAATACTATGTTTATCTGCACATTCTTTATTCATAAGATGATTCCAGCCCCATTTTAAATTAAAAGTTGGACCCATCTCAATACATAGTTGCACAAACAAGTCACTTATTTTATACCTATATACAATTCCTAAAAAACAACAAGTCTTAACAAAAATAATCAATGCCACTATTCTAAGAGACCCATATTAGTCCTTTATCAACACTTTCATTAAAAATCCATTAAAGTCGCAATTTAAGTCATTTGTCGTTTTTGCAATTTAATTAATTTATATTTTCTGCACCATTATTAAAAGTCGGTAGAAGGAATATAAAAACAACAGCATCTGCAGCATCAGCTTCAGCTATACCTATAACAGAACAGAGCAAAAAAAAAAAAACTTACCTGCATGTGAATTCTGTTTCGCCCAAGCACAATTCCAAGCAATCGCGCCTCGAGTTGACTGTCATCGAACGTTTGCTCTGTCCCTTCAATTTGTATCCTTGAACGCGATCCACGCACCATGCCCGAGCACATGGACGAACACCCAAACATGTTTTCTGTGCATAAATTGTAAAGACGGGGAATTGAGATTTTGTAAGAGCACCTGCAACCATAAGACAAAAAATATGTTACCAATTAATAAAACCCAGTAGCTCATTTCACTTTTATCAAAGAGTTATCTTATATAAATTCTTCTATAAAAAGGAATCATGCGGGGTTCTTCTTTTCTATAAAAAGATCGTTCGTGTATAAAAATACTCATCATCACCGTCTATAGTCTATGTGTCTGGCTTTTTTTTTTTTTTTTTTCTCTTGAATCTGTTAACCTCATTAACACCTCATCATTGTGGTCGAAAGACCTTCGTAAATAAATTTGAACAAATTGCAATAAGAAACGTGTGATTTCACAGATCCACACCTTGTTTTATATTTATTTTTCTGATCAACAAAATAACAACAACATAAAAGGTGTATCTATAAATTGATAAAGTAAAACTTATGAGGCAGCTGATATCTTTGACAGTTTGGGTTTATTAAAAACTCTCGTTTATTGATAAATGTGCTACCACAAAATTGGAAAAGACTAGACTATTAAAATAAATATTTGTGTAGGTCTTGATTGAGATTTAAATTTTAATTAAACCAGGGTAAGTCTGATGAAAAAAATAAATGATGTTCAACAAGATTTTATCTAGTATTTAAAAAAAAAAAAAAAATTGAAATGAGTTTATTTCAGGAACGCCTTTTGATATACGTGGATGATAGGCATTTATGCTCAGCTTAATTTTTGCAACTGGATTGAGTGAAAATAGATACCTTTACCTTACCTTGTACCCACATTGCCACATTAATATGATAAATCTACGTATTTAGGTACTATTGAAAGTACAAGTTTTTCAACTTAAAACGACACGACAGTGATCTAGACTTGCAAGTTTTTTTTTTGTTTTTTTATAATTTATATATAGAATAATTTATTTATAGAATAAAATCCTACGCAAATAAATTATAAATTCTTGGTCTTATAATAAATCTTTAATGACATGATATACCTACCTGCATACTTTCGATTTAGTATGTAAGGAAAATTAAATTTGTTCCAGAAATTTAATCAAAGTTTAAACATTTGATAAGGATTACAATTAAGTTAAACGTTTGTGTTGATATCTTGAGGCATACAACTTTTTAAGAAATCAATATTTAGCAAAAACAAATTATTTGACTCTTATTATGGTTTTTAAAAATGTGACCTAAAGAAGGTACGGAACTTTTCAACCTATTTGCAGGTTTTTATTGCAGTAAAACAAAATAGACAACAAAATTAGAAAATTTGCGAATATCGTTTCTTCGTCTTAATTTAATCTTAACAAATCAGTTTATGGTGGTTTTTTTCTGAGTATAAAACCAAAGTGGTGCTTCCTTCGTAATTTTGAGAAACACGTTTAAACTAGGGCTGCCAGCAGCGGCGTCTTTAGGCATGTGCCCAGGGCCTCGCAATCTTAGGGGTCCCCTAAGCCACCGCTATAACTTTTCCAACTAATTTGGTAGGTGAACGATTAGGTTAATTTTAACTTGTAAAAAATGTATTTACAAAACAACATTTATATTATACAACATGTTCATGTCATTGTACCGCTATAATCATAATAGTTAATTATTTGTTTTTGTTTGCTCGTTTAAAATCTTTAAAGTTTAAACTCTAAGGAACTGGAAATGGCTGTGCAGAACTTGCTAAGACTTATCACAAGGACATACTGTGGTGGCGATATAATTAAGAACGATATTTTTATAAAATATTAAAATGCTTAACTTTTGTTTGCGAAATATGCTCGGAGTGTATTTTGGATCTAATTTTTTGTTCTGAGGCCTTCCCACTTTTTAGGTCAGAAAATAAATTTGATGTTAGAAGCCCTTAAAACAAGTAATTCGATCCAAAATACACTCTGAATACAGGAAATGGTATAGAATAAAACTTAATTTAATTTTGGGTGCTTTCATTTGCCATAGTATTGCCAATAAGTAAGATAAAAATGCTCGAACTGACCAGAAAGTTTATAAAGACATCGTCTAAAATATTATAGAGTCTTATTCATCAGATAATGATCCAAAATTTCCCACGGATTGTTAAGCAGTTGTTTGTGTATTCAAGAAATAAGTTTTAAGATTAGATCGTTAAAAGTTCGGGTCTTAATTCCATCGAGAACTTGTGAGGAGACATCAAGGGATGCTTAGAGTTCAAAAGATTTTTGATGTTATGACACCTTTCTGTTACTGATCTTAATTATGTCGCCACACGAAATAAGAGTTAAATTAATGATAATTTTTTTCCTACCAATATTCCTTTGCTAATATTTTGCAAACATTATTCAAAGTGTACCTTATTTCATGGGCTATTAATAAAAGCGCTTCTGAACCTCAACAGATTTACCAATCAAAAATTATGGACTTTAACATTATTATAAAAATATCGTTCTTGATTATGTAGCCACCATTATTAGTGCAGAGGAGCTTGAGATGGAATGCCTGCATTGAGTAGAGTATTTAAAGGAAGTCCCGTTGTATGAAGGTGAAGATAATATTACTATTTCAGAAGTATACAATCTTATAAAAGTAGATAAAACCGAAAACCCTGTTCCAAATTTTGAAACAGCGTGTAGAATCTTTATATCAATGATGGTATCAAACTTGAGTTGAGAGCGTTCCTTTTCTAAATAAAAAAGGACACAAATTGAACTTAAAAGTAAACTTCAAGAGAGACTAAATAGCTTGTTGTTTATGTCAATTGAAAGTTATGTGCTTCAAGATATCAAATGAAAAAGCCAGAAAAGTATCTCTTATATACAAATTGTACTAGAGCATTTCGAATCCTCTCATATAAACCGAGTTACTGTTTACTATAATTAATTGTTTAGTTTTCGACTATATAATGAGTCCTAGGAATACATTTTAATTATTAAATTCGGAGCAACACGGTGAAAGACACTCTAAGATGCTATCATTTGTTCCGATTGTAAAATTTGTGGATTAAGGAACGATTTTTGAGTAACTTTGGTCTTTCTTAATATTCAAATAACACTTTTGTCAATTTGTATTATTTTTTTGTAAAATTTCGTTACTATTTAATTTTTCTATTAAATATTGTACCTACAACTACGAACATACCTTTTTGTTTTAAAAATACATAAGAGAAGAGAATCACGCTCTACAAAATTGATTTTAGGTGTTCCTACTTCTGGTATAATATTTTTATAATATAACTCGTGTATAACTTTTTTTTTTGAATATCTGTTTGCACTTTTCCATTTTTTTCAAGACAATGGGGTTATTAAATCAGAATATTTGTTTATATGATTTTAGCTTTAAAAACTTTTCATACAGCAACTTATAATTTCATTTTGAAATTTAACAAAAAAATATAATAAGTAATGACTGATGATAAACTTAAAAATTTACAATACATTTCCTACAAAGGGCCCCATTTCCTAAAGGGCTCAGGGCCCCCAATTGTCTAAAGACGCCTCTGGCTGCCAGATTAAATTTGGTTAATATCAGGACGCCAGGGCCCAAAAACCGGGACGTTAAAAGCATTTTATTTGTACAAATCTTAAATGCTATGGCGCAACATTTTAGTCCATTTATTACGATGTCAAATCATTTTTATTTTTATAAATTTAAAACGAGTTTAGCATCGTACTATCTCATAACATAACACTTTACTTAAATTTAAATCTATAATTATTTATAATTTTAACTAAATGCCTGTAAGACCTTGGGTCTTTTAAATGCACTGTACGGCACTAGTAAGAAGGAATAGAAGGAAAGGAAAGCTATTTTTTATTTTGTTTTTATTTATTTTGTTTATTAAGTATCGTACTGAGACAACTCTTAAAGTTTCTATATGTAAAAAGTTTTTGCACGAGCGGCACTTTTTTGGACGAGTTCTACAAGTTAAAAAATATTTAAAATTTAGAAAATTTTACTAAACTGTTTTAAAATTAGAAAAATGTTAAGTAGTATAATGCTTAACCTTTAATATAAGGCTGTTTAAAATGTTGACCAATATTTTTTGACTAAGCTACCGAATTGCAAAACTTTGACAAAATCAAAAAAGCCAATAACCAGATATTCGGGAATATCTGAAAACAAGTAAGAAACCAGTGATTTGCACAAAAAAACCTTAACGTTTATTTCAGTTTTTCGATTTTTTTGTTTGGCAAATACTTATGCAGTGCTATAAAAACTGTTATAAAACGAAGTTTTATCAAAATCATTACAGCTGTTTTTTTATAAAACTTGATAAAACCGACATTTTTGTATGACTGTTCTATCTAGATAAGCCAAAACATCCTAGGGAATAACATAGAACCCCATGAATAGCTTTATGACTATATAATAAAATAAAAAGAACGCAATAACCTTTTCAAAAATGTATGCTGTTGAGTAGTTAGAAGAGTACGCAATGAGGAAATGCGTTATGGAAGTAGTTGATTCTTTGAAGCCGAACATCTCTTGAACCCAATAACTTAGAGCTTATCGGCCACATAATGAAATGATACAATTGCAATTACCTTTTCAAAATCGTATGACACATTAGGACACCACCGTATGACACCATAGGATTCGAACCCACGCATATCAGATTTGCTCAGTCTTAGCAGTCGTGTGCACTACGCACTCCACCGCCTTAGACCACTGACGTCACAGGTCGAGATGTGTTATTTGTTTATCAAATGCATCTGGAGCATCAGCATTTTTATAAGCGCCTTTAAGTATGCTGTCTTGTTCCGCCTCCATTTTTCTCCATACCTTATTTCGATAGACTACAATTCGCAGTACGTATCACCCAGACTATTAAGTTATTATTGTTATTATTGTACTATTCGTACTAAAATGTCAGCTTATTAGGCTGGACCATTCTTTATTCCGTCAATTTCATTGAGTTTTTGAACAACAACAACAATTTAAAGGTGCTACCACCAGTTGTTTGGCTGGAGATATAGCTAATTCGTACTTTTCCACTTTTGCACTCATCAAGACTGAGGAAATCTGATATCCGTGGGTTCGAATCCTATGGTATGCATAAAAAGTTTTTCAAATAAAATTGGATTAAAGCTCAGCACCACAAAAAGGACACTGATGAGTGCAAAAGTGGCAAAGCATGAAATAGCTATATATCTCCAGCCAAACAATTGGTGGTAGCGCCTTTATGTTGTTGTTGTTGTTCAAAAATTCAATGAAATTGACGGAATAAAGAATTGTCAAGCCTAATTAGCTGACATTCTAGTACGAATAATACAATAATAACTTATACTTTTTAGCGATATGTTTCACATTTCTGTTGAGTAGGTGCAGCAGCTTCCAATGCGGAATATTGCTTTTTAATGCATTTTTGCCAAATACATCTCGACCCCACTACCTCCACTTCATAGGTTGTATACAGAAATTAAGTACACGCTTTTTAACAAAATGAAGTAGGTACACTTAATAATCTTTTCAACGATGTATGACACTTTACTGTGGGTGGTAAGACAAGCTGCAAATGAAGAGTTGCATTACTGTCTTTTTTGGTGCTTTGAAAAGGGCAATATCTTTCAAACCCCATTGTTTATAGCTTTATGTCCATATATAATTAATTAATATATACGTCATTACCTTTTCAACGATGTATGAAACATTGATGTTGAGTAGGTAGACCAGCTCCCATTCATTTTTGCCTACTCTCCTTTTGCAAAATGACCTGTTTTCGGGTGAAAAAGTGAAATAACAATCAGCTAGACAACTATTTTTTTGCAAAACGACCAAAAAGAGTTTGAACTTTGTTAACGGAATTCGCCCTAAAATGGATTATTATTTATGTTAGAGTTTGTGAATTAGCCCAGTCAAATTCGACAATAAATTCGCAAAGCGCGATGTAGTTCTGCATTTTTGATATGTTGTTGGGACATGTTAGAGTAGTCTGTAGCTAAGTTTTCAACTTCGGAAAACATGTGCTTGCTGCAGGAAAAATGCAACAGTGAAAAAAAAACGCTAAAATCACCTCATTTTTTCCGAAATTTTCCTATATAACTTTGAAAATATGACACTTTGGAAAAACCATACGCTATTAACTTGTTTGCTATAAAATTTTCTACAAGACCACATTAGTTTATTATACATGCATGTTATACTTGTGTTGCTATCTAAGGAGGAATTAAAAATAAAATCTGAAAAACTCAGTAATTTTGAAGCACTCAAAAAATAGGTCAACAATTGTTAAATTCTGCTTAAAATTTGGAATTAAATAGTCTAGAATATTACAAGACGCAATTCGAAAATTTGATCCAAACCGGTCAAATAGTTTTGGGAAGAAACATGATGTTAACTAAGTGCAACAAGCAATGTTTGCATCATTGCTGTGGCCAAAGTATGACACTAAAGTTGGCACTGATTTTCGTACACGTACTTGGAACCCTTAAGTATCACAAAATAATGTCATAATATTTATATCTTTTTTGTAAGTAAATTTGGTAGTGAATTTAAAAGTTTCGAAAATGTTCACGAAATTACATATTTACATGCCAAGTAAACAATTTTCGAAACTTTTAAAATCGCTAGCAAAGTTGCTTAGAAATAGATATAAATATCATAGCTATATTGTACCATAGCCAAGGGTTCCAAGTACGTGAACAAAAATCAGTGCCAACTTAAGTGTCCTACTTTCACCACAGCAATGATGCAAACATTGTTGTTGCACTCAGTTAACATCATGTTTCTTGCCAAAACTATATGACCGATTTAAATCAAGTTTTCGAATTTCGTCTTGTAATACTATAGACTACTTGATTCCAAATTTTTAGCAGAATTGGAAAATGTTTGAGATATTTCTTGAGTGCTTCAAAATTATTTAGTTTTTCAGATTTGTTTTTAAATGTATGGTAAGTTAGCAATACAAATATAACATGCATGAATTTTAAACTGATATGGTCTTGAAGAAAATTTTATAACAAACAAGTTTATAGTGGACGGTTTTTTTTTTTCATGAATTGCAAATTTCCAAAGTTATAAAGGAAAATGTCGGAAAAAATGGGCGTTTTTTCTACTGTTGCATTTTTCCTTCCGCGAGCACAGGTTTTTCGAAGTTGCAAACTTCGCTATAGACTATACTTACATGCCCCAACAACATATCAAAAATGCAGAACTAAATCGCGCTTTGCGAATTTAGCACTTTTTCTGTAATTATTGACTAGGAAGTTGTCAATTCTGAAATCTCTTTTGAAAAACTTCCTTTTCCTTCTATTTTTCTTTTGTTTTACTTTTTAATTATTCTTATTAATTTAACTTCGAAAAAGGAAATTAAAAAAAAATGAAAACTCAAATAAAAACATTCATTTAAGAAAATAATTTCCCTAAATCTTAACAGAATAACAACCCTATAAAAAGAACAATTCCACAGTGTCTTTACTTTATATCCCGCACAGCGTTGCCGCAGGCCTTCACGAAAGTGTAAACATTTTTTAGAAAAATGTAACAAAAGCAGAAAAATTGTAACAAATTGAAAACAAATTGAAGAAATATTTTTCGTGACTTTCTTGCAGTTCTCAAAATTTAGAAGCGGAATCGGTTGTCTTCACCTTGATTAAAGTGAAATTTCATTTAATTAAAAAAAGCATATTTCCATAAACATTACATACATACATATGTATTTACAAAATTTAAAATTTTAAATACCTACACTCGCTGGTTGTTGTATGCAAAAAGTTTTATCTCAGTTTGAAATTTTATTTTGTCGGTTTTTTTTCACACCAAAATGTCACAAAAATGAGATTTGAGACTAAGATACCACTACTGTCAAACAAGATAACTGTCTAGGGCTCTAAGGTCTAGTTTTTAAGTGGGAATTTAGACTAGAGTTAATTTTCTCTGGAAAAAGATTTGTATGCAGTTACATACAGAATTAGATTTTCAGTTCATGATGGACTCAGAAACACTTGACAATCACGGAAGTTAGAATATAAAAATCATCTGAGTTAATTCAGAGCTAAGTCACTGAATTTAGTCAATTAAATTGGGTTTACGCTTAATCCCGTATTGAAAAACTGGGTCTGGGAAATCTAATAAGGACGGGGATTGCTTTTAAACTTGACGATTTATTTCTAAAAGAAACATCAGAGTTTGCTTCTAACTTACGAAAACATTTCTTGCATAGTGTATATTAGGCAAAATTGAGCGATCGAGTTGGAGCTTTAAGATATGGGTTACAAGATTTTGGCTCGATTGCACTCAGCCAGTGTGATCGAGTTCAGCTAAGCCAATGTCAACTCGAAGCAGGTAAAATTGTGTGGAAGCGTAGTTCAAACTCACTTCAACAGCAGACATGAACGTAGTTTCTATTAGTAATGTGAAATAAAACCCACAGGTAAGAAAATTGTTGCAAGTTGTACTTGACCAAAAATTGAAAACAGAAAAAAGTTGACAGTAATATTTTATGGCAAAAATAGTAACAAAAATGAAAAAAAAAGTAATACTGTAACAACGAAATAAAATTTAAAAATAGTGTAACACTTTTGTTACATTTGTAACATTGTCGTAACGCGGATCCCGCATTTAAAAAAGTATAAAAAAGAATAAAGAACAAAATTCTTTTGGAAAGTCGAGAGCGCATTTATTGTTATAATTTAAAAATTACCTGGTAATTTATCAGCGTTCGCCGAGAAGAGCACACAAAGTCCTGTTTCGTAATTAACAGCATGACATGTTTCGTTGCTTTGACATGCCTCCAGACAATCAGTTAACATAAGTGTTCCGGGTAGTGAGTCCAAGAGTTTACCTGGCGCTGAGAATACATATCTGTAAAATGAGAATTAAATAAGAAAATTAAATTAAAAAGAAGACATAAAACAAAATAAATTGATTTAATTGCATTTATATGTTTAGAAGTGTTTAAGGGGAGCTTAGAGATTTTTGCTAGGTTCAAACTTCAAAGTTCAAACTTAAAAGAAGAAGCTGGACAAAATAGTCGTTGAAATTCCTTTGGCTTTAGTAGAAAAATTTAAATCTTGCCTAACATTTTAAAGGTTACATATGATAAAATTTATAAATTGATCCCTTTCCCCTCTTCATTTATTTCTTCAGACTTATGAAAAAGCTGCTTCAAATGCCCTTTGTTTTGAATTTTCTTTATCTGTTAGCCAATCCAGATCAGTCCCACTTTAAACTTTAAACCCTACTTTGAAATGAGAAAATCTAAGTTCTTTGATCTTGAACAGAAGCAGTAACAAAGACCAACCCTGCTTGTAATATCAAGTCCTAAAGACTCGTTTTAAAATTGCATACTACATTATTATGCAATTTCAAAACATAAACCAGTATAATTGTTTGCTTAAAATTTATTTCCAAACCACGTACCTACTAACTCCCATAAACCATTGCACATTTCACTTCCAAGATTGATCGAAATTTTTATCTCTTAAAAATTGACCACCAAATCACAATGATATTTCCTCTTATATCCCCTAATACCGCTACCGTTATCCAAGATTGCAAAATATAGATATAAATTCAAATCTGCGTTCTGTTCCATCAAAATACCGTAAAACTTACTGATTAACAAATTGATTTTCTATAACTTTTTTTCTTCTCTATTTTATTACAGGTAAGTTCAACTTATGATTTGTATATCTGTGTGCACTTCGATGTTATACGGTTTGTGAAATAGCAGTTCTTGGGTCTTCTGGATTTAGACAATCAATGTCGATGTTGGTCGATCGATAGATCGATGGATAGATTGACACGTTTTTGGCGGTAAAAATGATATAAGATTAGATTCAGACCGTTAGGATGGAAGATCGATCACTTAGGTAAGATATATCTAATCAATGGTTATATAAGCTTTGTGTGATGGAGCTATAGGTTACTTTATCGCAAAAGGATGATAAAATGTTTATTTTACAAATTGAAAGTGAGATCATCTCTTTCTTTTAAGTGATACCTTTATACAAGGTCTGATGGGATCGTAAAACCTTTGACACACACTAGTGTTAGAACGTATAAGTATAGCAAAACTGAGTAAACGGGATCTGAAGAATCTTCAATGATTATAGAAAAAACTGGTGTGACCATTTGTGAAAACTCATAGCTAAAGATGAATTGTTGTGTGGCGGTTGGGAAAGCGTGTAGTAATTTTATCATGAAACAGTAAATTATCTATTGAATTTCTTAAATAAAGTGTAAACGATTTTTCATTCATCTTTTAGCAGCTTCTGTCTGTATACTATGAAAAAAAAAAAATAAAATAAAGAAAAAAAAAATATATAAATTCAAATAGACAGATTTTAACGAAAATCTTTGATATTCAGTTCAGACACTTCGTTAATGTCGTCAAAAAAGGGCCTTCCTAAATATTGTATTCTTCTTTTAGCCAGAGCAGCACATTTACATAGGAAATGAATGATCGGTTCCTTTTCCTGTCAGTTCACTTCCCACAACTACAGTGAGTGTTGTGAGAAATGCCTAGCTCCGCCGAAAAGAGACAACATTTTAAATGATATTTTTGTTCAAGAATTTAAAGTTTTTTTCTCTTTCTGATTGTTGAACTCTTTTGAAGTGTGTCGTAGAGTGAGGCAAAGTGATGATCTATCACCTGGAACGACCACATATTTGACATTGCCAAAAATGTTGCTATAGGTGTTTATGTTTTCTCCGTTGATGCAAGAAATTTTTCTTCCCTTCTGATCTGGCTGTGATTTACAAATTCGTCCAAAACTTGAGTACAACTCCCATATTCGGGCAGGTGCTCCAATAATCCACTTGAGTCTATTCCCAGCGGGAAGAATTAAAAAATTCATTGAGGAAAAATTAGCTTTTTCTTTGATGAATGGCAGCTGCACCGTCCACTTTTTAGCTGATTCCTTTAATGAAATTAACATGGGCATGTCCTAGGCGGAAAGTACATGCTGAAAAACCGATGAAAATTCACCAACGAAATCACTACTTCGTTGGAAGTTGTTTATTCACCGACCCAGATGATGAAAAACATGGTGTTTGCATAATCTGTGAATTTACTACATAAATGTATGTGGTTTATTTATCAGTTCAATGCGTTCGATGAAAATGGTAATGAAAATTCAATTGTCAAATCATAAGATTGAAATGTGAAGAAAATTAAATAAATAGTGAATTCATTACTCTGTTGTGTATGTGTTGTGAATTTGTGATTGGTTAATTAAAATGTAAAATTTAAACTTTAAATTTAATCAAAGTGAAATCACTAGGTCAGTGGTTGTTGGTTAATCACGACTTCACTTTTGCGAAGTGGTGATTAACCAACAACATGAAATACTTTGAAACAATCTGAGATTGCCTCATTTTAATGGAAGTTCACAAGTCCTCTTATAATATTTACTGTCAATAGACAATTTCAACACAGAGAACAACAATAGAATCAACTTCTATCAAAACACACAATGGCAGTGCACACTTTACGAAGCATATGAGTGGACATAGACGATGAACTGATGAACTTGTACATGACTTTTCAACAGTTTTTTCATCGCATAATTTTCCCTATCTAAAGCAATTTTTAATTCAACGAAAGAAAGGGTTGTTTTCTTAACACAAAGTAGAAAAAGGGTTCAAATCTATGAACTGAGGAAACCTTTCATGACTCTTCACTCACTAAATCATTGCATGACGTTTCCTTTTATTATTTGGCTAGTGAATTGATTGAAGAATTCAGCAATATAATTCATTGGGGACGATAATTCCCGCTGGGTTGGGTAGAATACAAAAGAGAGCTCTAAAAATGAGAGGTGAGCACCTTCTTAATGTTTCATGTCTTTCGTTATTTTACCGTTATTTCTACAAACAGAGTTCTATAGTAAAAAAGCCAGTTGCATTCCCCCCTTAAACAAATTAACCTTAATACTCGCGTTTCTAAGAATGCCCATCAGTTAACCTTTGTTCCCAACTTCAGACGTACTGTTGTGTTAGGTACAAAGATTCTTTCTTTAGTCGCACTACTCGAGTGTGTAAAGCTTAACCCAGCCCAATTTCTCCCTCCCATTGTGATCTACTGACATTCAAAACTAATGTGCATCAGTATCTCCTTTTAAATCCCCTCCAACCTAACTAACCGCTCGTGGTGTGTATATCATTTTAGGGATATTTACAACCGCTTTAGCGCACGCAAAATATAAAAAAAAACGTGAAGATATATCAACATTTTCAAATCCACAAATCGCACCAATTACACTAACTTCCAATAGGAAGTTAAAAACAGTCCCTTTTTTGCTTGAGATAAACGATGATGTATTGAATGCCACACTGCCAACGTTGGTACAGCGGACATCCAGAGCATTGAATGGAGGCCACTTAAGAGGCTTAACTATTTTGACTATCATTGTATTGATCTACAGGAAACGCCAGTTGAAGGGTTCAAACCATCAGGTCAATTTAATAACAAGTATTGTATACACAAATGATGGTTCGGACTTAGACGATAAAATCAGAATAAATAGAAATTGTGGTGCCTTGGGAAGGTACTCTGTGTTCAATTTGGAAATTCAGTAAAATCTCCTTACGCACTTACTGTAGATTCTTCAAATCCTATGTCAAATGCTTGCAAAACCTGGAAAGACTTGGCTACCACTCTAACACAAAATAAACAGAATTTAAGTCAAGAGCGACTGGACGTCAATTTAAGAAAGCGTTAATTATTTATTTGCCTCAAATATTTGCGTGGTTAACGCTGACTGTCTCCAAAATTCAATAAAATGAGTATACCCATATGTGGTCTTAGCGAAAGACTGACCATAATGCAAGAAGACATGATGACAACAATAGTAAAAGAGGTTAGATTTTAGCTCCGGATGTTAATAGCATACTGACTGAACCAACAACAACAAATTTGTCTATGTTCTAAAAAGATGGCGTAAATCAAGTACTAGATGAGATGGCTCGTAACCCAGATATGACTTGTTGACGGAGTTAAGGAGTTTAAGTTCTGATTGTTCCGGGAAAAATTAAATTTATAATATCAATTTATTAAAAATTATTGGAAAGTTAGGAAATATTTCATAATAGGAAACGAGCTTTTATGCCAAATAATGTCTTAATATTTCAAGCTTAAAAGCAAAAACAATGATCGTGTCACTCAAACGTGCAGTTTATTTTGAATGTATCAAATTTTTTGTATACTAGTTTTTTTTTTTTTTTTTTTAAACAATTTAAAACAAACTTCATTCACCATAATAGAAATAGAATCTGATACCCACAACAATCTTTTCTCTCAAGTTCAATGAATCTACAATAATTCATGTTATTCCATAGACACACCGGTGCGGTGGTGACCGGTCCCATCACCAGGAGCTAGTTCTATACCTCGATTGAACTGAGTGATGCATACTCCTATGTAGGAATATTTGCACGTTCAGGCATTTCATTGGTCCCATAGAGGAAACTCATTGAGTCCATCATTAGATATCTTCTTAGAACTATCAACAACACCAAGCGTCTATCCATCGAATCGTTCTAAATGATACACAAGGGCTTGATCTATGATCATCATCTATGCCAAGATCTCTAGCAAGTTGCCTTTCGATGGTACATCGTAATAGATAATTGATTTGAAGTGTTCTTTTTTTGTATTGTTGTGCAAGTAGTTTTTCCTTGCAAAAAGGAAACCAACTACACACATGTGTTGTGTTGTGTTGTGTTGTGTTGTGTAGGTATATAGGAACTCTAAGGTATTGTAGTCGTATATGAGGAAAATCTCAAGCTGGACAAATGTTGTTTGGCTTTATTTGTCTTTGTATTCTTATTTTGCTTTTTCATTGCATTGAACCTTTTGTGTGTGTAATTTAGCTTGAAGAGGTGATGAGATCAAACGATATCGACAAATCAAAGTTGCAAACTTGAAGAATTGAGTGAATAGTAGTAGAAGACTGATGTGCTAGATAAGTAGATATAGGAACGAAATAGAAAAAATAAGTAAAACCTTTTGAATGTGCTGACATACGTTTTCTCACTATGAAATCACAACGTAAGATCAAGATCAATTTTTTGTTGTTGTGATTGTTGGTGTTCTAGATAATGTATCTTTGTTGTTGAAAACATCCTAATGAGGTACATAAAAATAGAACTTAATGACGCGACATTCCGGTGTGAAATTACATCAATAGTCATGAGTCATGACAACACATCCACATCGTATTGCCGCAAAAAGAACTCTTTGAGTGATGGATGGACAGTGATTTATTCAATCTATTTTCGGTATCGATAAAACAGACATATTATTCTATCATTATTTAGAGGAAACAAATTAATGAAGATTATTAAGGAAGTATTTTGCTTTGTTGCCTGTCTTCAGAATAATTTATTTAAATTGTCGACGCTTAAGAGGATGGCTTATATCTTTGTGAAGATGATTGAAAAATCAAGCAACTTACAAAATGATTGGAAAAACATTTATATGTACATATATGTATACAGCAAAATAGATAGAATTTGTATACCTTATATTCATCCCTTATTTCATAATTCATAATTCATAATCAATCTGTTGAAGTGGCAGTGGAAACGCTTAAAAATCAATACGCAAAGAGTTTACCCTGATGTCCACTTTGTCTGGGAAGGAGATTAGGTAGAGTATTTCAAACTTCACCATTCTAATGTGTGTGAGAACATACAATTCTGTTGCTGCATATAGACGGCTAAGATGAAAAGCACTTTAGACAAGAAATATGTAGGTACACTAAGAGCATTTGTCACTTCTTTGGGAAATACAGTATCCTGAAAAAAACATTGTTGAAATCGGTTGGACTCATATCCTAGGCTGTGAGTGCAAAAGTTGAGCAATAGGTTCATTTTGTTTCTAATTTTTTGTCTTATATAAAGATAAATTATTTTAAACAAAGTTTTAGATTCTTGAATTTCTAATCTTTCCAACAAAAAATATAACATTACTTTTTTAAGGCATATGTGTTATATATATATGTATATGTTTTAGTCGATTTGACACCAATTACCAAAAGTAGGTTACGCCGGTTTTGAACTCACAGCCTCATTTGAAACCAGACCTCTGACTTTATTGTTGAACGCATTAAATATACACAAATACAAACAAACATGGCTTTAAGGCCAATTTGCTGAAACGAAACATTCGAGCCAGCAATTTCAACAATTTTGAAAATGTTAAAGACTTTAGTGTTCAAGTCAAATTAAAAACAACAAAAAAAACTCACACTCTCAGTTTTCTGCAGAAGCTGCATAGACAAGGAAGAGAAAGAATTGATTCCCCATCTTCTATGCACATACCCAGCCCTATCCTAAAGGCCGAGTATCCATATCTGGGAAACTTCTACAATGATCCAAGTCATCTAACAAATATCGTGCGCTTCATAAGAAGCTCTAATTGGATAAGCGAGTTAGGAGACATTTTCTAGATTCACGTGGTGTCACAATGGACTTACTTATCGTCTAAGTGAGTCAGTTTTTACGCTGGCAGCCACTTCAACCTTACTTAACCTTACATCACTTAAAGTCGATATTTTATTTAAAATAATGAAAACTATTAAAACGTTCGGTATTGAATTTTTGTATGTCATGTACAACGACGAAATTTCCTTGTCAAAACAGCAAGATCGTACCACTTCGGCAACACTGATGGACTTTACCATACTTATAACAGGTCCAATCTCTTCGAAATTCTTGACTGTGATGCAATACAATGGACGAATATTCCGACATAATCAGCTCGTAAAGCACAAAACATCAATCTTGTTTAAAAAAAAACTACAACAATTGCAACACGTTCGATTTTGTAAAATTGTAAAACTTAATCTGAAAAATTACAAATTCGATGACAGTCAAGTTTAACTGTCAAAAATACAGAGGTATATTTTCTGATCCACGAAATGGATCAGATAAGTCCAGTAACCCTGTCGTTTGTATAGAAGGCACCGTTTGCGTCGAATCTGGTATTTCTGATTTTTTGTTGTTCAGGATATTGGGCTTGTTAATAACCTAAGTTTTCGAACTTTAGCGGCGACCGCTTCATGGTCCAAAATAAAACAAACGGGTTTTTTCGCGCTTTTTCAGTTATTGGCGATTTTAGTCCTAGAGAAGTAATTTTAAATAAAAACATTGTTCTACGATTTCAATGTTACCTACTTTGCTCGAATTTGAGCCTAAAACCATCTCCTGCAGACCGAATGGTTTCCAAAATACAGCATTTCAAAATTAATCGATAAAAAAAATATAACAAATAGTATTATCAATGGAAAATAAGGAATGGTTGACATAAATGCACCAAAGCACTGGAGTGTGTAGGTTGAGCCAAAACAATAGGACCTGAAGGGGAGTCTATATACCACCGTTAAGTTGGGAGGGACATTTATCTAAAAAAAATGACTTAAGGTAGAAATAACACTATTAAAAACAATGGTAGCACCCAAAATATTCTCCTATAGCTTATCTTAAGCCCAGAAAACCATTCTTGAATTTTAGTTTTTAAATAAATTTATTTTAATCGATAGTCTTTGAGAAATCAGTTTCCAAACTCAAAATATTGAAAAAGCTATTTGCTCCAAAGATTCTGTTTCTACTAAGTAAATAGTAGAATATTCTTTTCAAAACTTTGAGTTTGTTAATAAATTTATTAAAAACTTTCGGTTAAAATAACTTTAATAAAAAGAAAATTCAAGAATGGGTTTCTGCACTTAAGATAAGCTATAGGAGAATATTGTGGGTGCTACCATTGGTTTTTAATAGTGTTGTTTCTACCTTAAGTCATTTTTTTAGGTACTTCTTGCCCCTCTCATCTTAACCAAGGTATACAGACCCCCTTCAGGTATGATCAAGGTCATAGCCAGACAAATATTTTTTATAACGAATTTCAAAAAAAAAAAAAATGTAGTATTTTAATTTTTAATCTTGATTTTAAGCTTGATTTAATTTTCAGCAAGTTAGGCGTCTTTAAAAACACTGGTGCAAAATTTTACTCGGTTTAGTACGATGCTAAATCATTTTTAGCATGATATTATGTTAAGAATTCTATTTTGCTAGTTTTAAACGAGTTAAGCATCGTACTATCTCTATTTTACTAAAGTTTTACTTAAGTTTAAATCATCGAATGGCTATTTTATCTTTTAAGTATCCTACTAAATCTGTATGACATTTTGACGTTTCTAAATGTCAAAATCCGGGATGTTCGTGATTTTTTTCTGCACGAGCTCTCAATTTTTTGGACGTATTCAGCTGAAGTTTTAGTTTCGTAGTTTAAAAGTATTTAAAAATTTGATGATTTTAGTAAACTGTTAAAAAATTTGAAAATGTTCAGTAGTATCATACTAATCCTTTAATAATAGGCTGTTTCAAATGTTGCACCATTGGCGCAAAATTTAAGACTAGCACACGTTATACCTAACTCTATTTTTCCTTCTCATTATGATATTCAGAAATTTAAAACCAATGTGCATCGGTTTCTTCTATTAAACCCTATCCTATTTTTCTAAAGCTCGCACTGTGTTTTACATTTTAAGGGTATTAACAGAACCTTGAGTGCGCGTCAATTTGAACAAAAAAAAAAAAAAAACATGCTTTCAAAATAAAAAAAAATTTACTTGTGTTCATTTTTAGCATGATATTATGTTAAGAATTCTATTTTGCTAGTTTTAAACGAGTTAAGCATCGTACTATCTCTATTTTACTAAAGTTTTACTTAAGTTTAAATCATCGAATGGCTATTTTATCTTTTAAGTATCCTACTAAATCTGTATGACATTTTGACGTTTCTAAATGTCAAAATCCGGGATGTTCGTGATTTTTTTCTGCACGAGCTCTCAATTTTTTGGACGTATTCAGCTGAAGTTTTAGTTTCGTAGTTTAAAAGTATTTAAAAATTTGATGATTTTAGTAAACTGTTAAAAAATTTGAAAATGTTCAGTAGTATCATACTAATCCTTTAATAATAGGCTGTTTCAAATGTTGCACCATTGGCGCAAAATTTAAGACGATTTAGTACGATGTTAAATCATTTTTAGTATGATACTAGGTTAAAAATTGTGTTTTGATAATTTTAAACGAGTTTAGCATCGTACTATCCCCTAACATTTTACTAAAGTTAAAATCACCAACTGGCTATTTTATCTTTTTAGTATCGTAGTAAATCCATATGAGAAGACCCAAATGTTCCAGGTTCGAGTCCTGCTGGTGCCCAACTTTTTTTTCTTTTTTTCATTTTTTGTAAATAATGAAGTTAGAATGATAAAATATAAATATCGAATACTTATTTCAAGCACATGATGGGTTTCCGTTAACATGTAATTAATTTACAACGCATAAAAACAAAAATTGTGTTCATCAAATTCAAACCCCTCAAATGCAATTTACTAGTTAGAAAAAGGTTTAAGATTTTGGAATAGATAGTAAATTGCTAAATACTTAGGAAATTGTTAACTAGTAAAATGTTAAGCCCTTAACAATAGGTTGTTTAAAATTTTGCGCCATTGTTTTTAAGCAAGATTAGCACACGTTATACCTAACTCTATTTTTCCTTCTCATTATGATATTCAGAAATTTAAAACCAATGTGCATCGGTTTCTTCTATTAAACCCTATCCTATTTTTCTAAAGCTCGCACTGTGTTTTACATTTTAAGGGTATTAACAGAACCTTGAGTGCGCGTCAATTTGAACAAAAAAAAAAAAAAAACATGCTTTCAAAATAAAAAAAAATTTACTTGTGTTTATTTTTCCAAAGGCTTTTGATGCACTGATTTAAGATATTCCAGTCTAAACATAAAAATAACCGTTTTTTGTTTTATTTGAGGTTAACCAAGAAACTCGTAATGGCAAGAAAAAATTCTTTGAAATTTGGTTAAGCTAAAAAACACAAGTTGGAAAGCAATCCAAGGTTGAAGTTGACAGTATGCGGTGGCCATGTTATTTTGCCAGCGTCTTTTATTTAAGTTTTTTTTTAATTCTAGTTCAGAATCCACTTATGCTTTATTTAAAAAAAAAAATTGTACGTTAGGATCTATTTCTATTTTAAGATATGTACGTATATTAAACTTAAAGTGAACGGTTCTTCAATTTCTGACAGTGGTATTACGTGCCACACGTAATATACGCATCTGTTCTTTTAATTCAAATATTCGACCTTCAAGGAACATCCTTTAAGTAATATAAAAAAATACCTCCATATTTGTTGGATTTGATCACGAACTGTACTTCAAAGAACCACACTCACAAACATTCTTCCTTATTCTTAGATCTTTGCATTGATAGAACCCAGCAAATCTCTCAATTGCCTAGAAGAGGGCGACGGACGAAGAGACGATCAAGGTATATAAAACTTAATGGGCCACATTCCAATTACATGTAATTACCGGTCTTTATTTGGTCTAGCAGTAAGATCGTGCCTATTCTATCTATCTCCCTCTCTCACGCGCAAACATAACAACAACATCCTGGTCACATCTTCACCAATAAACCCTAATTATCTCGAAAATTACATGTCATTGTGATGTTTTGATTGATTCTCTAGCTTTACGGTCAGTTTTGATCATTCCACTCCACACAATATGCGGCGGTGCGTGCCATAAAAGTTGGAAGACGACCAACAAAGGATTGCATAACCTAACATGCTGTCCATCATCGCCGCTGATAGTCGTGTTCTTGAATCTTCCTTTACAACAACAAAAAAAAAACATTTTTGTAAAATCGAAAAAAGAAGAATCAATCAAAGATCACGTTCTTAAAGTTTTGCAGAAGAACAGAACAATTGCCATGCGGAAGGACTGCTCTTAACAACAGAACTTGGAAGATGATCTTATATATTCAAGGAATGAAAGGGCCCATAAGGATGGAAGAAAGTGAGGTTCGAACTACGTACCTAACAAAGGGAAATATTAAGGAAATCTAACGCAAAATTGGTAACTCACCCGGTAATAATCTCAAAGCCAATCATGTCGGAATCACATTCTTCGGGTCCATTAGCATTTTGGATGTCATTGTCCTCGGCATTGTTGTTGCTGTTGTTGTTATTGTTGCTGTTGCTGCCGTCGGCCTTTGGTAATTGATCTTCCGGTAGTGTAGCGTCTGCTGCGGCCTGAGCCACTTCTTTCTCTTCTACTTTATCGGAAGGAGCGACTATTGCTGCTGCTGCAGCAGCCGCAGCCTCTTGGGCTTTTGTCTCTTGGGCTGGTTGCGCCGACGACGCGGCGGACAAGGATGATGATTGATCGTCCGTTGATGACGACGATGACTGTTGTTGCAGCGGTGCCGGTGGAGATGCACCGCTTGCTGCTAGTGATGCAACTACAAGACCGCCATCACTCCCTGGCGCGGGAAGGGCTACTTGAACTTGTTCGTCACTCGTAGCAGTGGCAATGTTGTCATTTGTTGGAGCATCATCTGAATTTGTAAATTCTGATGAGGTGGCTGATGTTGCTGCTGCAGCTTGAAGCGGCGACGAAGCTGATGCTGGTAAAACATCTATTCGCGATCGACGGGCTGCCTTTGCTGTTGCAAGTGACGCAAGCAGGCACAGGACGGCGACAAAAATGTGTGTTGGTTTCCGTGATAGCATTTTGTGGATACGGGTGTAGGTATGAATCTGTAAAGGAAACGAGAAGTTAGTCAATTGACATGTTAAGATTTGTCCTACAGGCGATATCGGTTCGGGAAGTGTAGGTAGACAACAAACACAACTACAACAACACTTCACCGCTATATAATCAGCTGCGGATCTGGGAGTTTTAATGAAGCTTATTTATGTGTAAAGGTAATTGGCGCGCGTTCGATTAGGATTTTATATTAATTGACCATTCCATGAGAAAGAATGGAAGGAAGGGGCATAAGGGTGGGCGCTTACACCAATCGATGCAAATTAAATGTATGCCTATAGGTTTTATACTTATGAACAGAGAAGAGGGTAGCAATTATTTGGTCAATCGGTGTGTGTGTAGGTATTATACTTGATACGCAATTACATTGCTAATTTATTGTAATGCTTTTGCTGTAGGCAAAATGATTATATTCGATGTAATCCCGGATGGGAAAATTCAAGTAATTGTCAACTAATTCTAGTAGCTGCTACACATGATGAAGGTATAAACAGAATGTAGATTTCGTTCTGTTTCCATACTGAAAAACAGTGAGAAAAATGTCATTTCCCAACGATTTGGTAAAGACAATGTTGCAATATTTCAAGAGCTTCATTATCTAGATCCTGTTTTTTTTTTTTTTTTTTGTTTAAAGAGCGGCTTGTCTGTCTCTTGATCTACTGCACATGGGTCAAGATAGTTTTTTTTAGGCATTTTTTTGTATGAGCCAACAACAACGGTAACTTGTAATAGATATTACAGCATTTAAAGACAATCTTATTTGTCTAAAAGAACATTCTCATAGATTTTCTAAAAAAAAATAATATAATTATAAATAAAATTTTTTTTTCAGGGCTACTGCCTCTTGCGTGGAATTGACAAATCTTCCAAGGGTATCACTTGTCATGAATAATTGCTTTTCGGCTAGCCGTTCAGTTTCATCATAAAATTGTAGGTCCCTTCTATCCCTGTCGACACGCGCACACAGGAATAGTTGAAAGTGTTTATTCACTAGGCCCTGGTTCTTCACGACCCGTTGCGCCATCCAATTTATTTATTTATATTTATAAAAGGTTGGCGAAACCTTTTCGTATGTTTTCTTTGTAATTATACCCAAAGAAGCAAACCGACAGACAGACTATTCCTAGACGGGCGAAGAGGTAGGGAAGTTTTTTGTCAGAAAAAAAAACACCCTTTAATATAGCTTTCGAAAATCTGCAGTTTCTTACCAGCGGGGGTATATCTGCAGTTTTTGCTTAAACTCTTATCGCATGTCAACAAAGCTAACAAGATCATTGATATTTTCATAGACAACCAGGCCACCAACGCCATGTCTTGTCACAAAGTCAAAACTGGTGGATTTTTGTCGTAGTGAATTGAAAATACTTATCGCAACAAACACAGTTACCTGAAGATGAGTCGCAGGATCTAGATCCCGCGATATATATATAGGAATGAAACGGCTAACGAATTGGCGAAAACCGGGTCATCCTTGGATCCGAGCCAAATCGAATCATCAGCACTGAGGTCACTTGTGCTACAAAATAGAAAAGAGCTGAATTCACTAGAGCTGTCTCAAAGCTGCAAACGATATGTAGTCACTTATTGACTCTTGCCAGGCTTCCAGAATACTTTTGCCGTATATTTCAAAGAAAAAACGGAATACTTATAGTCACGCTAACGGGTCACAACTCAATGAAAACTCACTTCAACAGAATAGGTATCAGTTCATCTGTCGAGGGTGTCAAAATGAAGAGGTGGAGGAGCGCTTACCTCACTTTCTTTGTGAATATCTTAGACTTGCTAGAACATAAAAAAAAAACAGCCCTAAGAGAATACAATTTCGAAGAACTGGGCAAATCTCATCCTCAAATTCTTCCCCGATTGCCAGTACTTCAGCTTGAAAAATACTAGCAAAATCAGCCGAAAAGACCTTGATTTAGGGACTCCGAAAATACCTAAAAAATACCCGAACAACACCGTACTCTATCATTGACCCATCAGTAAAGATAGTTGTGTCGAAGTCTTTAGTCACGACATCACCATTCCAATCCTTTCTGGATGGAAATATAACTTTAAAATCTTTACCGAGGCTCATTGTAGGGGTACAGTTTTAGTCAGTGGGAGTCGAAAACATTTCGGTTGGATTCAAACCCGTAGTGTTGCTATAGGGTTTGGCCAACCAGGAGTTCGATTCTTTAAGTCTTATCGCGCTGCAAGATACCAGGTATTTAATGTGTAAATCTAGTGGTAACTGGTAAAAGGTACAGAAAACTGCCTAAAGCATCTGTTGGACAAGATCAAATAGCCCCTGTGGTGCCAATGCTAGTCGTTCTTTGAACCTTCCTAGGTTTGTTGATATTATACGGTTTTTTGAGTGCTTGCCACCACACAATCAAATCATACGTGATAAAAGGTCGCACCACGGCTGTGTACGTCCATGAAATAATCTTTGACGGGAGGCCCCACCTTTTACAAAAATTTTTGCTACAGACATAGAAAGCTACACAGCTCTTCTTAACCCGTTCTTCAATGTTTAATTTCCAGTTTGATTAAGGGGGTCTATCTTTGTTCTGGTAGTAAAAAGCATGAGTTCGGTTTTGCTTTGATTAATACCTAGTGCGCAGCTCGCAGCCCAGTTACTAACCTTTCTCAAAGCCACCTCCGTGATCTCACTTATCACAGGGGTAAACCTACCAGACACTAGTAGTACCAAATCGACGTAGCGAGAATCTTATTCATGACTAAAAGACAAAGAAGAGGAGACAGAACAATACCCTGGGGTGTTGAATTTGAATTTCCTATCGTAGATAACTCGTTAAATACGCAAAATCTTAGAAAATTTGTGAAGTGAAATTTTGAAGAATTTATTCTTCTTGACAAAAACGGTTTAGGCGGTCTTTTCAATAAAATCACGTTATTATTCGCGAAAAAAGGAAAAAACAAATTCAGTTTTAAATATAGAAAAACGTCAACCCTGCATAGAACTGATGGTCGAAGATTGGAATTTAAGCTCAACTTTGATTCGAGATAAGTGTAACCCTACACGAGATTGATGGTCGAAAATTCGGATAAAAATTCGGATCTCAATGGTACCTTATCAAAATCAAAGAATGTTTTTCCGATTTTTATATAAAGAAAATATATGTAGGTACAAGTATTACATAAAAACTCTGCTATTTTTCTCCAAGACATGAAATTAAGTATAGGTGTCTTTAATTCCTTAATAATTTTCAGCTTTCCCAAACACTTATTGCAATAATTATTTTTATTATTTCTCTTTTCAACTCTGCAAAAAGTCGGTATTGGAGCAATCAATTGATCTTAACCTCTATTTATTTCTAAAGATAACAATGTCACGTTAACATCTACACTAAGCCTGTCATAGTTGTATGCAAAATCTAGCATACGTCATGATAAATTGGTTGCATTGTTAGTTACATATTGTTCAACCGTACTTTACTCAATGACCAGTGGCTTATTTGAGGATTTATATGCACAAGAAATCGCTGCCCCAAGACATTCTTTAATACACCAGCTTATGCTGTCCACAAAAAACCTCACTTAAAGCTTAAAATAATAAAAAATAATCTCCCTGCATATATTTTCAACCACACACAATCAATGATATGGTGTGCTCTCGAAAAGTACTTCCCTAATTCACACCATTCCGCTATCTGTACATATACACGTTCTGCTTCCAAGAGACTAACCTTCATTTCAAATGTGTCCCATTAGCTAGACAAACCTTCCTGCCACTTGTACAACTCAATATCACTTTCAGAATCTCTAAAGCCTAACTAGTTGCTACAAGGAAAGTGCAACATACACCCACACTCACCGGGCCGTTCGCTCTGGTTGGATATCTAAAGAACGTTGTCGTTGTCGTCGCCGCAACGCGCCATGGTATACCTATTCATAGTTTCCCTAATGAATTCTCCGGATCATTGAATTTTACGAGCAAAATCCCTGCATTCTTCCACTCCTCCTCTTCTATTGCAATAAAAAATTCCAACTACTTTTCCACTTGAAACGAAATCAAAACAAAAATCCACATCGTAAATTTAAATTGCCGCGCCAGCCGGCCGACTCTTGCATATACACCCAACTACACATTGGCATTACCATAGTCATTTGCACATACCACGGTATAGGGTATTCGAATACAAAAGTGTATCTACGAGTTTTCAAAGCAAAAGGGCATCGCGCAGCATCTTAAGGAGCTTAGAGGAGCAAACGCAAACATCGGCAATCAATTGCCGCGCTAGTTAACAATGTGGAAGTTGATCTAGTATCTCTACACATTTCAAGACATCCAATCATCATCAAACATTTTCCATCCTCACATTCAGATACATATAAACAGAAGATCGTCAGACAGTCAGTCAGACAAACAGACATAGGTACTCCAACCCAACATCAACTTCGTTATTTTTTATTTGAATTTTATTCATAAGAAAATAGACCTTGTTGGGCTTGATTTTAGCTGCGGCGGGGTGGTGCAGCCCAACGCGGATTGACTTTCGGAGCTCATTGTTCGAGCTTCGATTTTAGACCATAAAAAAAGGACTCCCTTTTTGCTAGGATTTGCTATCTATTTATTTATTGTTTTAGTAAAGACAGCGGCAGTTGCAAAAATGTTTGTTTTATTAGCATTTAAATAATAAAAAAAAAACAAAAAAGGGAAAAGGAAACGAGTCTCAGCCCTCAGAATCATAGTAAAAAAAAACCAACGCTTCACGAATATTCAATATTACGCGGGTCAATGGCTTTCCGACCAAATGCCAAACACGGCTTGTTGGTTAGTTTAGTCTGTCTTTCTTTCTGTCTGTTTGTATGTATTGTTGGTCTTACCAAAAGACCAAAAGACGAGTTCTATTGCTTCCTTGTAACAATGTCACCCACTCGTCTGATTGCAACATAGCTTTTTGGCTTCCACCAACTAAAATAGCACCAGCAGGAGCGTATTTGTTATTTGTTGTTCAAAAATCTAAGCTTAAAATCAAAATTAACATTCATTTAAGATATTGTGGAAATATATTTAAAATTAAAGTCATACACTGAATGTTAAAACTTTCGCTAAATACCTTAAATACAACAGCATGACATAACGAACAAAATTGGTTATACTACAATAAAATATAAATATGATAAGGCACTTTTGGACCAAGAGCGTACATTAATGAAACTGGTATAAAAATAAAGATAAATGTAAGTAGGTCCCTCAAACTATGAAGTTTTATGGAAATCATATGAGCGGATTTTGATGTTTTGTGGTCTTTCCTTGTCTTGAGATATTTATTTTTTATTTCAAAAACTAATAACCTGACATACTGTATATTTATATCTCTTTTCTTCGAACAAAAATCATGGAAGATTCGTCTTATTTCCGTTTATTGCAAGCACAAGTACTCTAAGTAGATGTACTTTAAGTACTTGAAGTACTGCTCATAAACTTGAAGTGCTGAAAAACGGCTTGGGTTCGAAATTCTGTATGTGCCAAAATTCGGTTCCCAAAATTTTGTAATCCAAAATTCTCTATTCTGTAAATCCAAAATTCTGTATTGAAAAATTCTTTAAATGATAAAAGAAAAATTGTTTTGATAATGAAAAAAAGTGCGCACTTTTTTTCATTATCAAAACAACTTTTCTTTTATCATTTACAGAATTTTTCAATACAGAATTTTGAAATACAGAATTTTGGAATACAGAACTCAAAATGAGGAGTTCATTCCTAAAAGTTGAAAAACCATACTCAACAATAAAAAAATTAAACGTTTAGTCAAAAAAAAAGAGCGCAGAATATTTAAGAAGATTAGCCAAAAATCTTCATCTTTATTGAATAGGTAAAGTTATTTGATATCTACTTAATTTTTGTTGCAACTAGTACTTTTGTTTCTTGACTTTTTTAATTACAAGTTTTTCTTGCTAATAAGAGGATTTTGTAACTTTTGTTTATTGAATAAAAATACATACAGAAAAACCCGTTTAAGTCTTTACAGAATTTAAAAAAAAAGAGTTTGGAATTACAGAATTTTGAAAAGCAGAATCATGGATTTATAGAATTCTGAAATACAGAATTTCGTATTTACAGAATTTTGGATTAACAGAATTTTGAAATACAGAATAATAGAATTACAGAAAAATGGAATACAGAATTATAGTCAAACAGAATTTTTGATCTATTTACCGAATTTTAGTCAAACAGAATTTTGGAATACAAAATAACGACTCGTTCCCCTCAAAAACTGGAAGTACTTGATGAACTGCTCAAGTAATTGAAATACTGCTCAAGTACTTGAATTACTGGTGAAATACTTGAAATACTCCTGAAGTACTTATACCTGATATTCGCTTCTTGCGCTTAAATACTTGAAAAATACTGCTACTTGACCTTAGTTAAGGTACCCGTACCGGGGTATTGAAGTGTAAGTACTTACTACTGAAGTAGGTACATGTACCAGTGCCTAGTTCTGTACGTGAGAGGATTGAAGTCCTGAAATACTTTAAGTACTTTACAGGTCTGCTCTCGGCCTTATAAACTTTCTAATCTTTTATATTTGATTGCGAAATTTTATTGTCAGTTTAATTAACTTTAAATTTTTGAGATTTTGAACTGGACCCGAAAAAAAACACTAAATATTTTCGATTACTCAAAATCACAAACTTAAAATTTTATCATTAAATACCTTTAGCTCAAAATCTTCCATTTGCAATTCTAAAAATTTATAATTCCAAAATGTAAGAATGCGAACACAATTGGTAAAAGATAAAAATCAAATCCTATAAGCTCCGAATCAAAAAGTCTTTGAAAATCAAAATTCCAAAGAAATAAATTGAAGTATTTGAAATTTTGAAAGGGCTCGAAAAGTACTTTGTCGGGCTGTAAGTCTTATTTTATGTATAAACATATCTCTAATAATTATTCCTTCTTCGTGACCTTCTTTAAATGTTAAATTCTAAATTAAGACCTAAAGCCCATTTAGAATTATACATAAACATATCTCTTCCATAATGTACAGCTTATGGAGAACTGATAAAACCTAATGAACTGTGACTCACTTTCTCAACAAGTTTTGTGTTTGTATTGATAGAAGATAGACTGCAGACATTTAGGGGACTTAAAAATTTTCGAACGAGACTGAACGGCTAAAGTTAGAAGCATTTATAATAGTGACAGGGCAACTCTCACCTAGAGAACCATTTTGTTCGCATTTCTATTCCCGATTTTGCAGTTCACCAAATAGTGGTCGTAATCGAGTGACTTGCTAACTTCACAGTGAAGTTAGCAGGTCCATAGTGTATTTTAAGAACCAAGCATACTAGAGACTTGAAATAAGGTGCGAAATGTGCAGTTTATTTAGCATTTCAAGAAATTTTAGGCCCAAATTTTGAAGTTCTTTATTTGAAAAAAATTTCATACTGCCCTGCTGATTTCACAGTGAAGTTAGCAGGTGAGAGGGTATCTCGAGAACCAAGCAGGCTAGAGACTTAAAGTAAGGCTCCAAATTTGCAGTTTATTCTGCATATCAAGAAATTCTTGTTCCAAATTTTGAAGCCCTCATTAAAAATAATAAAAAAGTCATACATTCCCTACTGTGAATCTTGAGAATTAAGCATGCTATGAATTTGCATTTTTTTTGCATTACAAGAAATTCTAGGTCAAAATTTTGAAGTTCTCATTTTTAAGAAATTTAATTAAAATTGACTTCAATATGAAATTAGCAAGTAAAATTTTGTATCTCGAGAACTATGCATGCTAGGAATTTGCAGTTAGACTCCAAACTTGCAGTTTATTTTACAATTCAAGAAATTTTAGTTTAAGGCAAAATAAACTGCAAATTTGGAGCCTTACTGCAAAACAGTTTTCTTAAAAAACAGCATCTTGGATGTTAAAAAGTCTTACATTCTTGATTTGAGTCGACTTAGCTCTTTTCATTAACTTGACTTAAAAAATGTGAGAATTTTGGCATTTTCGAATTGGTTCATTTTGGTTCATAGCTTTGCCTAAGCTGCTAAAAATAATGGAAATTAACTCATATGCAGCAAGTTTTAGTCGGAGTAAGTTTAATGAGAGTTAACTCTTTTGGGAGTAAATTGGTTATGGCTGGTTTTAAAGAGTCCGCATATATGCAGTTTATTTTTGGCATAGTGCACTTTGCTGAATCTTTAAAAGTACATATTTCTATAAATGTTTATGTTACAAAGTCAAATCTGGCCTTATTTTTCTGCAGCTGTCGAAGTAATTAAAACCTTCACGAAGCAGGGAAAAAGATAAACTTCAACAGGCCACGGAGCTTACTTTCCTATGAAACGAAAATTCAGATTTGATCCTCACATTGGGCGCCACTGTTTATGAAATAAGCTGTTGTAAATGTTTGAAATCTCAGCAATTTTATAAATCTGAAAACAATTGTTTCTAAGCAAAATGACTTTACTTTTCCTGTTAAAAAGCTGAGTCACATGATATCTGTGGAACAATTTGAAAATAAAAGAGATAGAGAGTTCTGTTTACTTTTTTCCGCTGAAAGATCTTGTTCAGGTTACATCTTCTGCTCCGTTAACTTGACTAAGGAAAGTCGCTTAGATGACAGAAAGGTGAATTGTTAGAATAAATAGTCTGTCTTTGATAATGTGACTAACTGTACCAACATAAGTAAATCTTAACTCAAATAATGTTTCACAAAAAATATAGGAATGATTGTGAACATTGAAATTTTTCTATTTTAAATCCACGAACGAGACTCTTAAAGAATTTTGTCTTGTTTGCCTTAAAGCTAGTCTCATTCCGTCTGTGCTTTTTTTTGTTTGTCCGAAACGAAATAAAAATGTTTCTCGCCTCTTGACCAGGAGCTTGTCTTTTGGAAGCAATTCAGAGAACAGCTAATAAAATGATTGAAACGATTAAGTCTCTTCTAGGACCGCTGGCGGTGTAACAAAAAATGTTTGAGCACAGTTTCAGATGTTATATCAAGGTAGTGTTTTATTTTGCCATACTGAACGAATGTGGAATGCTCTACGCAGTTCTACGTACAAATATCAATCAACTGTGCTTGTTGATAGCATAGCGGGTGACGAACAACTCCAAAGTGTGAAACTCACATTGGGCGCCAATTGTTATGATATTGTTAATGTAATGTACATACATATACCATGGGCCTCATATAACAAGTAAAACCTCAATGCGCTCCTAATCGCGAGCATTAATGTATCACCACGGAAGGCAAAACGACAGACCAAACAGCTCGCTCAACCATTTGCTTATAGAGGGAATATGTTTTTAAAAAAAGGACTGCTCCTTGTTCCGTGTTTTTCACAAAATAATTCAAAGATAGATGCTTAGGTTTCGATAAAATGGCATGCTAAATGTGGTGAAACCTTCTTGGTGAAAAAAGAAAAATGAAAATACTTTTCCGGAACGCAGTAGTTGTTTTGTTTTTCCTTCCGATGCGATGGAGAGACTTCAAGGTCTGTTTGGCATTTTAGAACCAAGACGAAGAAGAAGCATACAAATGTGACGACGGACGATGCGACGTCCAAAGACAAAAATCCCAAAGGTAATCCCATATAATTCAAACGAAGAACCATGACGAAGATAGGTATGCTCCTCTCGCTTTGGGTACGGCAATGGAAAGTGCAATTTTTATTTCATATGCGCACTCAGCTATAATATGAGTGAGAGGATATCATGGCTAGCTATATCGAAGCAAAAGCCTTATGCCAACGAACATCTTCAGCGCCGCCGCCGCCGTCGCCATCAAGCCAGGTCGTATTTACAACTCAATGTCACGTAGGAGGCGAGGATATGATTTTGGAATTTGAATCTTATATGGAGGATGGGATGGGATATATGGAAATGGATGCTCCTGCTGTTGATCCTTTCGCTCGAATGATGATGCCAACGTGCATTGCATCTTGTCCAAGGTCAAGCGATTTGGTTGTTGCAGAATGCAACCTTCCCTAACCATCCTTCCCTCCACTACCCAGCATCATGTGTCGAGAGGGACCAGAATCTGCATTTTAAACATGGAACATGGATTTTTGATACATGTGATGTATGTGGATGGTTAGAAATTGAGAGTTGTTGTTGCTGTTCTTATGCTGTTGCTGTTGGTGGGTAAGGTTACTTCTTTTTTGTTTTGCACGTGCGTGGGATTTGTAAAGTGCGCGATTTGAATCTTGAATCTTTGCCTATTTAAGTCTTCATACCAACATATGATCCAAAGCCGAAGCAAATGCTAATCTGTTGATTGATTCTTATGTGTGGGGCTTGGTAACATGGCCGCACACATCCGAGAAGAAATGTCTTGAAATGTTTTTTAAACAAATTTTATGTTCTCTTCTAAGAGAAGAAGAAATAACAAGAAAATAAATAAAAACAGGCAATGCTAAGCTTATGGGTCCCGCTGTTTGGGCATACCTAAGCATTATTATATGTATACTCGCGTATCTCGTACGTTGATGTTGAAGTTATGCCCAATCAAATGTAATTACTCTTGTATTCTTGCGAAATGAGCCAAGAAATTGGCTTGTATATATGGTTTGGTATGGGGTCAAGCACAGTATACACAAATACCTTATAGTAATGACATTAATTTTTGCGGAAAATATGCGGAGGTATTTGTTACGAAATAAATGGTGTACAGATAAGAAAATTGATTTTGGGTAAGATAAGACCGATGTTATGTTGTGCTTACCCCTGAAGGTATGAACTACCTGAAAATAAGATAAGTCATCATAGTTCCGCATATATGGAAACGGAATAGAAGAACTTTTTCTCATTTAGAAAATACAGGAATTTTATGAGTTCTGGATAGAAAAGCTTTTGATGGATACAAAATTAATTTTTCTTCTACCAGACTTTTGATTTACGTGTTTATTTATGTAAACCTATACAAAATACATCAAGTGTTTTCACCAAGCCTATAGTTATGGTTATTTCAACTTTTAAGCTGACACTGTATAAAAGGCTATGATCTTACTATTGGAAGAGACTAGAAACTAACGCGCTTAGTATACGACTTATTAATCGCAGTCAAGCTCGATATACATACAGAACTAGATTTCCGAGTAGCCCTAATTTATTAAGTCTCCATTAAATTTAAATTTGCCATGGAAAGCTAATAATTATTGTATGAAAATTTCAAAAAAAAATCCGTTTTTTTAATGCTGATTTAAATTTAATGGAGATCGAACAAATTGGGCCTTAGTCACAGTTTCTTATTTTTTCAGGACAGCAATGCAGTGGTTTGAAACTTTATAAAAAGTTAAAACTCAGGGCATTGTATGAAACAATGTGAACTTAGACTAGTGGACTTATACGACCTGTCTGGTGTTGCAAGAACAAACTAATTTTGAATATAGAAGACATCCATTCCATAGGTTAGTACTGCACTTATTTAGGAGTTAGAACACAGAATTATATTGCAGTATTAAAATTGTAAAGCAACTACTGAGCTTATATAATGCCGGTTCTCACATTGGAACGCGCAGAATTCAACACGCTTCCTTGTCTCGTAAAAATTCCAAAATTTGAATTCTTGGAGTGAGGCTATTTCTGCATTACCTATTGCATAGAATTTGACGAAGCGCAATTTTCGTTTTCATTTGTGCGAGTAAGGTTGATTGTAAAGAAGCTTACATTATGAATTTTTCGCTTGAAACAAACATAACCTTATTGTGTGAGAGTCTTTGGTATTAAAAGTCGATTTAACAAAAGTCTATCAGAAATAGGTACCTACTCGTAGCCCGAGAAAAATTCTACAAAGCTACCATTATATGAAACAAAATTGTCTGTAAAATTGAAAGGGATAAATTTGGACAAGAAAAAATCAGTTCGGGGCTTTGGAAAAAATGTACATAGAAACTTGAACCTTGTTAGTCGACAGCAAGGGACTCGGAGCCAAGAGATTCGGTCATAAAACTTATAAAATGTATATACGTATAATGCAACAATAACTGATTTCTTGAAAAAATAGATAAGGTCCGAGAATATTCGGGGCTTAACTCTTAAAATGCGAAAGGCAGTCCGAAGGAATCTCCAGGCTAAAACTTCAAAAGAATTGGAAATAATTGGTTTTGACTTTGGACGGTAAATAGAAGCGTACCTACTTCACTAATTTCCTGTTCGTTTTTGATAAACGATTTCGGCAAGCAAAAATCGTATAAGTTTAGAGAAACATTGATATCATAAGCAGGGACGAACTTGGGGTCAAGGGACCTACTCCAACTTTTCGAAAAAAGTGCCGCAAATTAATTATTGGTAAAATATTTCTTCATCACATCAGTTTTTTGAGATTCTAATCTAACCTAAAAATGCAAAACATCCATTTCCCGGCACTTTTAACTTTACCTTTAGGACGACCAATCGTATACTTCTTTTCGGAGTACACCAGTACAGTACAGGGAAAAGGGTCAAAATCCAGCCTATATTTATGTAGCACAGTTCGATCATCCAAAGGCTGAAAGATTTGTTTTTCGGTTTGCACGAATAATCGAAAGATAGAAGATATGGTTTCGTGAACAACAGGCAGCACCTGTTGGGACCCAAACAGGTCCCAAACAGCTTAATATTCATTGACAACCGTTGTGTATTGAACTGAATCAGAGCTGATAAGAACCTCCAAGTGAAATGTAGGGACTCTAAAAAAGTTTAATGGCCTCCAACAGAGCTGTAGAGGCTTAAACAGAGATCTCCAACTAGGCTGTAAGGTTCTCCAACAGAGTTCTAGGGGCCTCCAACAGAAACGTAGAGACTCCAACAATGTTTTAGGGCCTCCAACAGAGCTGTAGGGGCTCAATCAGAGCTCTAGTGTTCTCCAACTGAGGTGTAGAGACCTCCAACCAAAATTAGGGGACTCCAAAAAAGTTTTAAGATATCCAATTGGGTTTTAGGGTAAGGTCATCCAACAATGCTCTACGGACTTTCTGTGACTCTTTTCGAGCATAATTTTTATAGAAATTTTCTTTGAATAAAAAAAAACTAGTGCCTCTTCCCAACGTTTGGGTGTTATAAGTTAACATTTTCGACTACTTAGTCAATGTTTGTAAAATAAGACCAACTATTTCTAGGAACTATAATTATAATAAAGTTTTCAAAAATTATTAAATATTTTCGGCGATTTATCCAATTTTAAGAAAGTTGATAAAATTATATTCTACTAGAGCTGGCCACAAGACGAGAAAAGTCTAGGTCTCGCATGACGACATGGAGACGAGACTGCCTTTTAAGCATCCGAGACGAGACTGTATATTAGGACCCAAATTTATTTATATTAGGTCTGGTCGGTCTCGGTTGTCTCGGCAGAAAAAAAAGGCTAATAAATTGAAACATCCAATTTCAGTTAAATATATATATTTTTCTGCACATATTGCACATATCGAAAATATTTCTTTGTAATAATCAACTGGTTGCCCTGAAATTGTATTTTTCGGAGACGAGACCGAGATGAGACCGAGACCGGGACGAAACTGCAAATTTAAATTTTCTCGCGAAAAAGGCGAGACTGAGGCCGACACGAGACTTAATTATACGAGACCGATACGAGACTGAGTCGAGACTGAAAATTTTCGATTTTAACGAGACCGAGACGAGACTTTCAAAAGTCTTGTCTCGTGGCCAGCCCTACTAACAACTCAATTATTTGTAAAATCAGCAAACTCGGTTTGTAAATAAATATGCTGGCGCAATAGCTCGTAAGAATCAGAGCCTAGTGACCTACAACTCTCAACCATTCCAGAGTGGGCGTGTCGACAGGAATGGAGGGGACCTACAATTTGTATGCCGAATCCCAACGGCTAGACTACTTCATGACCGTTGATACTCTTGGTGGATTTGTCAGTTCCTCGCAAGAGGCAGTAGTCTTGAAAAAAAAACTTTTTAGTTTTTAAGTGAACGAGGCTGTTAATTAAACTCTGACCTCCAGCGTGACAGTCCAACGAACTTACCATTACTCTACGGATTACTACTTGGTTAAAGTGATCACGACAACCGATGTCTTTCAATTCGTGATAAATATAAAATATTTTTTATTTTTTTTATTTTTACAGTTTTGAACTCCTAATCCAATACCTAATTATGTACGTTATTAAACTGAACTGTATGTTATTAAACTGAACAAAATATTTACAAAAATGATTTATCAGTTATGTATGTGTTCAGAATATAAGGTTATGGTATTTAAACGAAAAAAAAAATTCCTTCCATCTTTTATGACTTATGAACCAGTGTTCATTAGACTTGATCAAGACTATACAAATTGACAACTCGTATGAAGCTATTTGTAAATAATGAGTTCACCTGCCCTAAATAGACTTCTATCCCGGAAGCCATATACCGCTGCTAAATCAAATTCTTTAACTGCATCCCAGGATAACCTATCTCCGCCATCACCACCAGCACCAATAAATATAACCATCTAACCAACCAAGTGCACCTTGTCCCATACCATTTGTTCTCATTTCTAATTACATCTTTCTGATGATGATCCATAATCCATATTGGGAGTCGAAAATTATAACCCTTATTGGGCACACAAGAGTAGTCGGTTAAATTCTTTTGTCGGTCCATGTGCCGAGCCTTGTGGTACACCATCATGGCCCGCAAAGCACCTTCCAGTTGTTGTTGTTGTTGTTCGACTTCTTCCTCGTCTTCTTCTTTTGCTTCTTTAAAATCCAGCTAGTAATACGAGAGATTTATGTCTGCAATGAGTTATGATGACACTGTTGAAGACTTTGTACAACGGGTGAGTAGACGCTTTGTCGAACGGAAGGGAAGGCTATTTTGTTACAAGTTGGTCTCTTCTAGTGTGGAGTGCTCTATGGATTTTATGTGCAATTACCAGTCCACAGATGGTGCCCCAGCTCAAGCACCCATTACAACAAAAAAAAAAAAAACAAAAAGACCAAGACGAAGACGAACACCACCGGAGGAGTTGGGATTGGGATTAAATGGCACACACATGTGAGTCAAGGTGATGAACGTTGATGAGGATTATGGATAAAATAACTACAACATCGCGCAACACACAGTCTATGAAAAATAACATGCATGGTATGTGATGGCAAATAGCAGTGGCAATGGCAATTGCAAGCCTTTGGACATTGCATTGCATCAGGTTAAGATTCTTTATAGCAGGTACTTTATGGTTGGAAGGGTGTTGTACACTTTTGTGTGATGGCTGATGTGAATGTTGCGTAATACCTGTATGCCGTGTAGTTAGATTTTTTTTTGTTTGTGATTTTGATTTCTTTTTCTTAAGTTCACTAAAGTGATGTGTTATGCCCGTGGAAAATGTCGTCAATGACAATTTTATTTTCACTTGCTTTTTTTTAACATCACTCTTTTCTTGGGGAGTGTTGTTGTGTTATGTTATGTTGTGGATGATGATGATGGTGTTATGTATTCTTGTCGGTCTTAAAGTGTTGATAAAAAGTGAGTTTTTTGACCTCTAGGGAGACTTTATATAGTGTGTTCAAGGGGCATGACAGTAGGTAGTTGTTAGGTATATTCTTCCGCACATAGTTCATCGGTGGAGCGTGAAATTTTAAAGTTAGGAAGGTATACAAAAAAAGGGAAGTGAATTGCATGTTGACATTCATTGTATGTTATCTGGATTTTTTTGTTTGCATTGCATTATTTTTATACGCGGATAGGTTCTGGAGTAAGATTGTGATGATGATGGGTAGATACATTTCTTATAAGTTGAAAATTTATGAACTTGCAATATTCTTCAAGCACTAATTGGTGTCAGAATATTTATAAAATTATTTGCTGAGCCAAAAGATTGATATCGTAGCTGTCAAATTAAATAACAAATTATACTTTTAAGCTGGGAATAAAAAGGTAGAAACCTATGTTTTAAACGGATAGTGTTTCCAGCAAAAAGTAGACAAATCAACGGAAATAATTTCCATTTTTAATTATTTATGAAAAGAAATAGAAGAAGAACATTCTGTAAGGAGCGTGACTATTACAAACGATGCAAAGTTAAACTTTAAAAGCCGTATTGATAAAAATCATGGAACAAGACTTACGCCATGGAATACAATTTCCTATTAATAGAAACAAAATTTTTGTGGAATAGTTAAGTGACATTTGCAAAAAATCCCACAGGAAAATCTTCTACAATAAATAACGGCCACGCGTCTCAAATGAAAAATGTGCTACAAGGGAGTAACTTTCAATATTATGCGTTTCGTTTCAATGTATTTAAGAAAAGAGATAGGAAGACATTTGCCAAAGCACTTTTTAAATTCATTTTTGGTGCAGATGGCGTTTTCAAAAACTTTCTGATGCATTATACTCATTTCAAATTGTCAAGTGACACAATAAGTTCTAGGTGAAGATAGCCCGCGGTTATTTTACTAAGCCCCTTATACGAAATACGAGTTCAGAGGGCAACAGTATAGGATTATCTATTTTATCGCAGCTTTTTAAAAAGAACGTACCAACTGATACTTTTATTCCAATAATTAACAACACCAGTGGCAATGATCAGATAATTTTATTCATGCTGTTTCAGTGAGAAAATGCATTTTTCCTTTGCATTTTGGTCTAAATATACCTACATAAGAAGGGATTTCCAAGAATTGAGTATCAAATGACATAGCTTAGAATGCCCTCTTTATACGAATGTAAGGATCAAACAGGTTTTTAATGGTTGATCACGTTAGTAAGAACGGTTGTCAATGGCTCCGGTACGTAAGATGGTTGGGCCTTTTTTGAAATCTCCAAAAACACATGTTTCTCGTACTAATATGAACAGGCAAAGACCAACTTTCCGAAGCATCGCTGGTGTCCATCCCAAATTTGACGATTTTCCAAATCTATCAGAAGATTATATTATTCCATTTGCTCTGGGTACGTACCAAGTAAAGCGCACTAGTACAGGGCTTGTTTAATATTGAAGTGTACCGTGAACAACAATTAAGACGTCTTCCGCAATATATCGCATGTGCGTAGTCTTACGCACGCTTTTTTACATTTTTGGAACTTTTTTTTTACTATCCGCAGAATTTAAAAAAACAGAATTTTGACCTTACTATACCAACGTGAACAATAGCTCTGTAATCACAGGTACTTTGCTCTTAGTTTTCTGAGCAAAATGTCTACCAACACAGACAAATCTTTTGATTTGATCTGACACAGTAGTCTGCTTTTAATTTGAATGAGCATGCTGTAGTTTATTGTAAAGCGCCGGATCTCTGTACTGATATACAGTTTGGCAATACGCTACCCGGTCGTCGATTATGGCAGGTTCTAACCAGTCAAGAGCCATAGTCTACACCATGTATATTTGTCCATAATCAAATTGAGGTAGACCTCGAAATCAGTAGGGTAAATTGGTTCTTAACAAAATTCTCAAGAACTTGTTTCTTAAAATATTCTTTGAATACAAGGCTTTCCACATATCTTTGATAATTGCTTCTAGAAACATTCTCAATGCGAAATGTTTTAAGAGAAGACTTCCAGCTCTTTTAGCAAACGAGATCTTAGCAATTTGCAGATCAGACATAATGTGGCCCGTCGAAGATTCAAATAGGTCATATCCGACTTTTCCTCTACCAATTAGTCTTGTATAGTTTTATATGCGGTTTTTGCAATTTTTGGATGCCATCCGCTCCATTAAAGACAAAGTGAGGAGTGAGCTTTGAAATAGCAGGTCGGTACCCTAGTAGTAATCCGTAGTGTAAAGGTTAGTGCGTTGGACCGGCACGCTGGAGGTCTGGGTTCAATTCTCAGCCTCTTCCAACAAAAAACTTACAACAACTGACAAATCATCCAAGAGTATCTTTTGTCATGAATAAGTGGCTTCTCGTTTATAGCCATTCGGATTCGGCATAAAATTGTAGGTCACCACCATTCTTGTCAACACGCGCACACAGGAATGTTCTTGAGGTATATAAGAGCATAAGAGTATAATTGCAGCAAAGTTATTTATTTGATCTTATTGAAATTCTTTTAAAATGTTTACCTTCCTGCCTTTAAATGTTAACTGTCTGTATCTCTTGTCTTATTGTCAAAGTTAACAACTAAAAGATAAGTTTGTAAGATTGATTTGATAAAACAACATAAGTAGCCAATGTTTAATAGAACTTAACCTCTTTTAAACCTTGAGTATTATTTCTATTACATAATAACATACTTAAAGGGTATAATTTAAAAACCTTAACCCTTTAAATTAAATTTAAGTTGTATTAGGCCGGCCTCTCTATAGAAATCATCATCATTTCTAAGATGATTATATCAATTATAGCATTAAAAATCCATCAATTTGAAATGAAATTCATGTAAAATATACTGCATAGGTTATAAAAGAGTTAAAAGAAACATTCCAAAGGATCTTCTTCAAGATACGCTTAGTTATTTTTTTTTTGTTTTTTATTGACATTCCCTGATGCCTGGATGTGAGCCTGAGGCAAGCCCTTTTTTGTAACAATTAATCTTTTCTTCCCTTTATTTTTTATTATTTTTTTTTTCAAAGTAAAGCTAACGTTAAGATAAAAGCGATTAAGTATGTTAAATGATTAAAATAGTGTAAAAACTATAATAGGTAATTATTAAAAATTACAATAGTTTATACCAAGAGAAGAAGATGGATTGCTTTGTACGAGTAGTTGAAACCGATGAACATTGATCTTGAATGCCTCGAGATTTCACACACGTGTCTACTGTACGTCCGAAGTTGGGGTCAAGGGTAAATTGATGAACATTCCTGGCTTGGCAGGTGTTGCAATAAAATTTCTTTAGATTAGAAAATCTGGCTACCTAACTAGAAAATTGCTTGTGAAAAAAGTTATGAAAAAGAAGATGCACCAAATTCTAGGTAAGCGCTCAAGAGTGCCTATGGCTTCGTTGTAAGAGCTATTGCAATAAGATATATCGCTTTGTTTTGAATCCAAAGAAGTTTGCAGAGCACCTACCCAATGTTGGAGTGTTGCTCTAGCTTTGATCGAATAACTGATTTTAGGTATACAACAGAAGTCTTGCAACAGAAGTAGTAGCCCGTAGCGTAATGGTTAGTGCGATGGACTGTCACGCCGGAGGTCTGGGTTCACTTCCCAGCCTCGTCCACCTAAAAACTAAAATGTTTTTTCAGGGCTACTGCCTCTTGCGAGGAATTGACAAATCCTCCAAGAGTATTACTTGTCACGAATAAGTGCTTCTCGTCTAGCCGTTCGGATTCGGCATAAAATTGTAGGTCCCTTTCCATTCCTGTCGACACGCGCACACAGGAATGGTTGCAAGTTGTTAGTCACTAGGCCCTGGTTCTTCATGAGCCGTTGTGCCACCCACTTTCTTTTTTTTATTTTTTTACAGAAGTCTTGCAACATCAAAGAAACCCCGAACAAATTTTTTAGAAATTTGAAAAGTGGTCATTTCATAGTCAGTAAGAAGAGAAAAACATACCAACAGCAGAAAGCAATGCAGATGGCATTCATAGATGGAGGTAGTGGGAGTAAGCTTTCCTTAAGCGAAAGAGCATGCAGCATTTATTTTTGGAAACATTAAATTTGATGTTATCAATGACACCCCATTGAATAATCATGTTTAGACCAGAGTTTAATGATGAATGACGTTAATATACGCCGCAGCTTCACATCTGGAGAGCAGGGTGGTGAGTCTGGAAGCGTGTATGAAATAAAAACTTACGAGTGATGGCGAGATAAGCTATCCAGATCACTAGACGACATTCTGCTAAGAAAACCATATCGACGGTCGTCAAGAAGGTTTCTTTCTCAAAGGGATTTTATGATGTGACGATTTAACAGTATTCCCATGACCTTGGAAAGCAAAGTATTTAGTGCAATTGCTCGATGGTTCAAAGAGTAGGGGTAATACCGCTTTTCTTAGGACAGGTTGACCTATACAGTTTTCCATCTACTCAGAGAGGTTCCAGAAGAATGGAACTGATGGAAAAGCTGACGCAAGGGTTCTGCCAGTGAGATAGAAGACCTTTTCAGAACTATATGGAATATAGAATCCGGACCAGCGTATATATTAGGTGTGTTTTGTTTGTCCTGAAGTCAAGACTATACAGTCTTAAAAAATATTTTAATATTACCTACAAAACAACAACACTTTATTCTGAATACAAAATATTCGATTGAGTCTAATGAAAAATAAAACTAAATGCTTTAGCAACGAGGCTATCGTAAGCCTGGTTGAATATCCAGTCTTACGATAGACTCTTTGCTATAGCATTTTATTTTATTTTCCAATAAAATATTTTGTATTCACACTAAAATGTTGTTGTTTTGTAGTTTATATTAAAATATTTTTTTAAGACTGTATAGTCTTGGCTTTAAGTTGAAACAAAACACGCCTATTATAGAAAAAGTTATTTAGTTTGGTATTCAAAACTGAAGATCATCATCCTTCATAGAAGTTTTAACAGTCTTTGCAGTTACATTGCTCTTATGCTGAGGTAAACATGCTTTGCAAGTATCTTTGGAAATGGGACTAGTTAAAATTGTTGTCAAGCAGCGGACGTAATAAAGCCCTCTTTTTTGGTTCCAAAACTCAATTTTAATAGGTGAAACAGTTAACATTCGAAAATTCGTCTGCGCCCATAATATTGTGAACACTGTTCCGAGTCCTTTTACATTTCCAATTTTTCTTAAAGACTTTAATTTTTTCTTAATGTAACAATAGAAATTTGATTCTCCGAAAAGCGCAAGTCTGTCTACAGAGCATTGAGCTTTGATAGCGATGCAGGTGCAGAAAGGTGGATTAAGGAATTGAACCTTAAAATGCAAACAAAGTTGCGTAGAAGGCTACCAAGGAGGGTCTGTTAAGTCGCTAATACTTTGGCAAAATTATCATTAAGCTAAGGGCAATGCGAATTCCTGAGGTGTTCCTTCATTTCTTGATAGTTAAACCGAAACCTAAGCAATAACATTTAACCAGGGCTGACGGAGTTAGAGATTTTTCATAGTCCGTGTCAAAAAAGCAGTCACTAACGAGCTTAATTAGACACTTTAGAAGGTTCCGTTATTTTCTTCCTCACCTTCGTATATATGGGCTCTGAGAGGGCTATCCTTTAATTTTGTATCTACACGTGGAATAGTTAAATTTGTTTTGTTTTGACAAAACACATTTTGAGCTTTGAGGATAAACTTTTACCAACACAGGAAGCACAGCAGTACCAGCCATCTTACTGAAGACAGTACTATAGCTCTAATAGCTTCCCAAGCCTGCTTTAAAGTTACGTGAAGGAAAAACGATAAGTAGCATTCAAAATAAAATCATCTTCATCAATCACTCCAAAAAAGAACGCAAAAGGTGCGCTGGTGTCATCTTTTATCCTGTAAATTTTAAATTGCCAGTTTGTTAAAAAATATACAAATATACTCTCACTTAAAAGAAAGTAAGAAATTGCCTTTAAATGAACCATTTATCACTTGCTGATGTGCATGCACATATCTTAACCTCAAAAAACCATCATTATACAATGAAACCATATGCAATAACTTTGTATCTAGTACCGAAGACCAAATGCTTTGTGAAATATTACCCGTTGCATTTTCTTAGAAAAAAAAAGTACACTAAAATACTCTCATAAAATGGTCAAAGTTTTCACTTTAAATTCCATTAAAGTCTGAATCCTGATTAGCTCATTTTGTATACTCAAACAAAAAAAAGTACAATATTCTATCTAGTTAAGACCTCATATACCCTACAGAAATTTCAATTTCATGTTAGAAACATTTCTTGTAATATATACTTCATCAGTAATGGGCTAAATTCTAAAGCTACAAACACAATTTCCCCCTTAAACTCCTCCCACTTGATGAATCTATTTTCCTCACTCAAAACTACTTTGAAGAAAAACAAAAAAAAAACTTTCACCCAAAAGTGATGCTCGATGTTAAATTACTTCAACCTGTGCGCACACCTTAAGTCGGTCGTTGTTGACCTCTTCCATTTAGAATCCATCCAAGAACTCATCAAAATAGTGAAGAAAAAATAAACTTCGTCAAACAATATTGCAACTCTCTCGACCAAACGTACCCAGAGTTGACCGCAATGGATGCGGCCAAATAAGTTTTTAAATCCATCCTCACAAATTATCGTAAAGACCGTCATTGAGTGAGCGTTATGGTCCTAACTCTTAACCATTTGGCTTCACTCTCCCATCATAATAATCAACTGTGTATAACTTCATCATCATCATCATCATCATCATGGTCGTCGCCATTAATCGTCATCTCTTTTTTCCGCATTCATCATGATGGTTCTCGAAGGAGTTGAGACCGAAACTTGCAAGAAAGACCAGACGCTCATCAACTTTTATGTTTCCATCGTGACTAAATTAAGTTTTGTTTATTTTTTTTTGTTTCTGAAATCGAAAAACAAAAAAAAAAGTATCTTAAAAGTGCATAATCATCATCAGCTCAAGCGCTCATCATCATCAAGTGTATGAATCGCTATATACGGCTGAGATGGTCTCGGATTACAAGCTCATATCAAAAGTTTGCGCTCGCGAAGGTATCATGTGCTGGTACTGGCAGTGCCTTTAAACGAACCATTCAATTATCCCATCAGGGCCACTCAACCTATATTTGCACTTCGTGAAAAGCGAAATTAGGATAAAACAGATCCGTTTCACTTGTACTTTGAGTTGTGGGAAAGTGAAAAACACCAGCTAACACTGTTGTCTGATGATGGATTTTGTGGGAGGATGAATTGTTTGACCAAGAGAACTTGACTTCACTGAAGGTTCGGTCCGGTCCGATTGGTTCAAGGCATTTTGAAACAAATTAAATGTAAAAAAGAACTAACATTTATTCAAGTTTAATTAATTAAAGATGATGAGAAAATGGGGCGTAATTGAAGGCTTCGGTCTTCAGACTAGATATACAACAATAGAAGATTTGTGAGATGGATATACTAGTTGTTTAGTAAAGGAGCTCGGGGCTTAATATTAATTGTTGGTTATTAGTTCTTGTACTTACTTTTGAGTTAGGTAAATTTGGAGTTAGAGAAAGTGTTTTTTTTGTGTGTACGTACCTAGAAATAGAAAAAAAAAAGAAATAAATAATTATTGGAAATTATTAAACATGGTTTTAGTTTATTTTATTCTTTTATTTTTAGTAATACGGAATTAAGTTTAAGAAAAATGTGAACGATAGAAATTTTTAAAATGTACAGTGATATCGCTTGTTAAAATTGCTTCAATGATATTGACAAACATTAGACTCTATAAAAATCGAAGCGGTGTTAAAAAACTAGGTCTAAGTGATTTGAAAGTCGTGACCTACGCTGTGATGATATCGTGATAATAGTCTCAGGAGGGAAATTTGTCCCTATGCTGTGCAAATCGGACAGCACAATTAATATTAACTCACTCATTTAACTATTTAAAGAAAATGAAATCTCAGAGGTCTCATTGTCACAAAAATAAAAAAATGACGAAGTGAATCCAAAATTGTGTTCGCTCATGCATTTTCTCTGAAATCTCATTTTCCTGAACTAGCCAAATACAGAGAGCTTTTGTAATCTTTAAGGTAGGATGTACAGGTAGAGGTACACATCTATTATACGACCAACCCTGACATACGAAACTTTAGTTAAGTTAGTGGCCAACTCGAGATAACAAAATCAATCTTAAAACAATTAAGTAGCGTTTGTTATTGGTTCATGGTTCATTTACATGTGAACAACACTAACCGCAAACTAGGCCAACCATACTTCACTTGTCAAACAGTGTAATAACTATAAAGGTTCGATTTTGTTCAAAGGACTGATATTATATAATCTTAACAATATCGTACACTTACATATTTAAATCAATGATCCTAACAGATACTCCTAAGAGAATTCTGGTTAGAAAAGAGGGTCATAAATACAAATCTTGTATTGATTTTTACACACAGTTCCAAAACTCATGTTTTGATTCGAGATGTAAGGAGATCAGTAAGGTTAGATAAATAAGATTAAGATGTTATAAAGCAACCCCTCTCAGGAAAACCGAAAGTAGTCCAAACAACTAGAAAGACTTGTAAATTTCATATTCTAGAGTTCTGAAAGATCTCGATATCCACAAATCCGCTAGAATATCGATTCTTCTTAATTTTACCGGCGAGTGTCATGATCTCGAGGGGGACCACAACTCTCCCACTCAACTGCTTCGCCTAAGGTTCCACTTGTGGGGTTCGCCGGGTTGACCTCAGAAAACGTCGACAGGCCTCCCGGTTTTGGATTGTTCCATGTCTGAGGCCAAGTTAATGCAGGTGTTGTTGCATAGATTTCCGGAATAGGCCTGTGTGGATCAGAAAATGGACACCATAGGTATTCGGTCTTAAATGCGCTAATGCAGTTTTCATTTCCCAGGACACAGGATCATCACTTATGATGGTTCCATCGTCAGCAAGGAATAACTGATTCACTTTGGGGTCCGTCCTTCTCCTCAAGCAGAAAGTCAAGGACAGTAATAAAGAGCAAATGACTCAAGACGCTTCCCTGGTGCACACCTTCTCTAATTGGGAACTCTTCGGTGATTCCTGCGGGGCATCTTACCGTTGTTTTGACTTGCTCGTACATGTCCATGATCATCCGCACGTAGACTTCCGGAACTCCCCGTTGCCTAAGTGCAACCTTTATCAGATCTCGTGGTTGTCTGTCGAATGCTTTTTCAAAATCAACCAATACAATATGCAAATCTCTTGAGGAATCCCGATATTTTTCCATTCTGATTCTTATACTCTGAATATCATCTGTGGTTGATTTACCCGAAACAAACCCTGCACTAGTCGTCAGACAGCCGTATTTTTTTTCGTAGGCGGCCATCCAACATCAAAACGTCGATTAATTATACTAAAGTCACTTTATTTAGTGCTCATGTAAATGTCGATAAATTTTCAGCTTAAGTAATATGTCAAAGAATGAGAGCTCCTTCAAGACCGGCAGTATGCATTTTGTAGAAATAGTTTAACTGGTGATCTGCTGGTGTAACTTAGAGCAGTATGGAACCAGTCCTTACATATCGCTTTGGACAAAGTAAGATAATTGTATTTCATATTTCAAAAGCTTTTGCTAGAGTTTGACATCAGTCCATTTTGGTAGCGGTGAATCTGCTCTCATCGAACTGCACAAGCAGAACCTACGCTTACACTAACACCACTAATAACTAATAACAACAAATGGTCCTTTGTGAATGCCCTAGTCTATAGTCAGAAGCAAGTAAGCAGCCCTTGGAATATATTTTTTCCTCGCATTGATCGACTTCTCGTTTTTCTCACTAGGGAGTTTCCTCCAATTCATTTGTAATTCAGGATGGTTCAGCAAGGCAACATATTCCTAAATTTCCACTAACTTCATACCAAACGGCTTCCTATCTTGCCTTCATTCTAGGGAGTATAATCCATTATTGAGATCCGTGTGAAGTACGGCTTGTCGCATCACCAACCCCTTTTTTTGAAAATTCCACAGCCATAAGGTCCACATACGTCCACAAATCTGTTGTGAACTTTGAACCAACACTTGCAATTCAAAAATCCACACTGAAGTGAGAAACTATTGCCTAATTAATATTATAAAAAACAGGCGGGTCATAAGTCTACAATTGCGTTTCTGGGTTGTGCGGTACCATAGTCAAACAACTTTGGAATATAAGAAGCTACTACCAAACCAAGCTGGAAGAAACTTTGTATGCAAGAGGGAAATTCAAAAATTTTGTATCTCCAACAATTTGTTTAATAGAGAGGACAAGCAATCACTAAAAAGACGTTTGATATACCTTAGGTCTAAAGCTCCCCAATTTCCAAGCTGATTGAGCAATTTTAAAATCGATAATGTGAAGATAACTACCATTAAATTCTACAAGATACACCATTTTAATCATTTTTTGCCAACGAATTACTTCTAACAAGAAGTATCGACGAATAGCTTATTTGCTATCTATACTATAATATATATTGCCCTTATACCGGTCATAAATAATCGCGTACATATAATCTCATCTTTGAGATTGTAAGAAAACTATAATCTTCCTGGCATAAATATGACCCCTAAAGGTCGTCCTTTATACATGTTAGATTGTAAGAAAAACTGATGCTTCCTTCTCGGGGGAACAAAAAAAAAAAAATGAAAGACTCAAAAAACTCCGCACATGTACCGAAAATTAATACATAGATACGACTACATATACAATCTATCTAACAAGATAGTTACATCGCCTCTCATTAGATCTGTATACTCGCCTGGTTCTAGGGTCAGAGACGTGAAACTATTTTCACTCTGAATATAACAACAACTCCTTCTTTTCCGCAAACACAAAGGTGGTATCTTATTTTGTTTGAAAGATGAAAAACTACTGCCGACCCAACTATGTATACCAACGAGACAAAGCTATCATTGTACCTACATACTTTGTTTTGGTTTTGCAAAAAATATCAAAATACATCTAGTCTAGATACACAGTAGTATCTCATATAAATTCCGCAAAAAATAATTTCGTGATTTCTAGATATACCTACAGGGTGTCCCGTAAGTAATGGATAACCCTAAAATGCCGCATAGTAGACTTTATGACCGTCCAGAAAACTGATAAAAAAAAGTTCTATCCCAACCACAAGAAAAGTTATATGCATTTTTTGGTTCAGTGCATTATTTTTTTTCTTACTTCACATTTTTGAATACCACCACTACAAGTGAATGAGTTCCCTCATTTTTTTTTGCAGGAATATTTAACATTACTTGTGCCAACACATAAGTAGAAGAAAATTATTATAACTGTTGGACTTCTTAGAGAAAAAAATTATTTAACATTGAATTTCAATGCAAAATGTGAAAACAAATAATTTTTGAAAAAGTTAATTCATAGCTGGAATAAAAAAAATGCATGAATACCTGAGTGGCCAACTATTTTAAAAATATGCGCGTTAAATGCAGATTTCAAAATGGTATCACTTATTATTATATCTAGAGTCAATAGCAAGTTATTGGTAAAAATCTGCAATACTAGAGTAAATTTAGCAAAAACAAAAGTTTTCAAAATTAGCACAGTAAACGTGAAAATAATACCAAGCGTTGAACATAGCAGATTTTTGATTTATTGGCTGTTTCTACGATGTTGTCCTAATGATAAATCCAAGCTTTCAACTTCTAGGGCCGAATGCAAGATTTTGAAACGAGAATGAGTTTTTGTCGACAAATGATAATGAAAATTGAAGAAGATCCGCAGTTTTTTGACAAAATTCTTTGGAGCGATGAGTCGACATTTAAAAGAGATGGCTACACTAATCTCCATAATCTCCCCTTCTGGGCACTACAAAACCCAAACATCATGAGGGAAGACAGGTCCCAGTACCAATTCAAAATAAACTATTGCACTGGGATTCTCAATGGGAAAATAATTGGACCCTTTGAGTTGCCGGGGATTTTAACTGGCCAAGGTTATTTGGAGTTCCTCCAAAATGATCTCCCAACCTTGCTGGAAGAAGTGCCTCAAGAACTAAAGGAATCCCATTGGCTTCAAAATGATGGTTGTCCAGCAAACTATGCTGTGCCTGTGCGGGCATATTTAAATGCCAGATATCCAGGCAGATGGATAGGACGTCTGGGACCAATTTTATGGCCACCCCGTTCACCAGACCTAAATCCACTTGATTTTTTTTATTGGGGATGCATTAAGGAAATCGTATACAGCAAGCCGATCAGGTCTTTAGAGGAGCTAAGAAATCGTGTGGAGGCAGCTGCATTACAAATTTCTGAGCAAAACCTTGCACGTTCACTAAGACGTTCATTTATTTGGAGGTGCAGAACCTGTATAAGAGTGGGTGGAAAACAGTTTGAGCATTTGCTTTAAATAAAAAAAAATTATCAATTTTTGTTTTTGTTTTCTAACTAAGTGATCATGTGATTAAAAGCTGGCTCAAAAACTTTTTGTTTAGAGAAAATAACAAATAAACTAATAGCAACCAACAAAATATTTGATGGGTTTGTTAAAGCCCAATAGAACAGGTAAAATTCAAAACAAGCTCGAAAATGTAACCGTTTTTTGCACTTTTTTGACATTTTTATCAATAATGCATTCGGCCCTAGAAGTTGAAAGCTTGGATTTATCATTAGGACAACATCGTAGAAACAGCCAATAAATCAAAAATCTGCTATGTTCAACACTTGGTATTATTTTCACGTTTACTGTGCTTATTTTGAAAACTTTTGTTTTTGCTAAATTTACTCTAGTATTGCAGATTTTTACCAATAACTTGCTATTGACTCTAGATATAATAATAAGTGATACCATTTTGAAATCTGCATTTAACGCGCATATTTTTAAAATAGTTGGCCACTCAGGTATTCATGCATTTTTTTTATACCAGCTATGAATTAACTTTTTCAAAAATTATTTGTTTTCACATTTTGCATTGAAATTCAATGTTAAATAATTTTTTTCTCTAAGAAGTCCAACAGTTATAATAATTTTCTTCTACTTATGTGTTGGCACAAAAAATGTAAAATATTCCTGCAAAAAAAAAATGAGGGAACTCATTCACTTGTAGTCGTGGTATTCAAAAATGTAAAGTAAGAAAAAAAATAATGCACTGAACAAAAAAATGCATATAACTTTTCTTGTGGTTGGGATAGAACTTTATTTTATCAGTTTTCAGGATGGTCATAAAGTCTACTATGCGGCATTTCAGGGTTATCCATTACTTACGGGACACCCTGCATATTGGTACCTACAATAGTGCACTCAAACTCGGAGCTAAAAACAAAATAATAATTTGTATGGTTTTGTTGTTTGCAAATTATTTTATGTATGCATGATTAATCCTAACAAAAAAATAGAAACAGAGGTCGCTATAGTGTTCCTACGTTTTTAGACTTTTCTTCTGCTGAAAGATTTATTTCAAGGAAGTGAACTTATTTCATAGATAGCTTTGCAATTTATTATTATTATTTTCATTTTCAGCCATAGTGGTTTAAAGGAATGTACAAATAAAAATATAAAGTTACGTTCTTTATGATGTAAAGTTATTTTTGTTTTTTTGAAAACACATTTATAGTATTCAAAAAAAAGTACAGTCATGTACGGACAATACGTCAGATGAACAGATTTTACACAAAAAATTGCTGAAACGGAAAAAAATAGCTCGGGTGACATTCTTTTACTTTGACGTTGGGCGCCATATTGAATTGTAATTTATTATTGATTATGGCTTCTTTTTTTTCAAAATTTTGAGTTTGAAATCAATTTTTTCAAAAAATATTGATTGAAATAACTTGATTAACAAATATTATAAAAGATCAGATTCCTTCCTTCCAAAAATGGTATAGTTTTAAATTATTGCCATTTTGTTCACATATTTTATTTTCATTTTAAACCATTTTTTTTGTAAGAAATTGTTTCGTTCTACCTAAACGGGAGAGTGGGAATATGGACCTCTTTTTTACAGTCAAAATACTTGTATTTAAACTCTAGGTTATCGTATTCCACACTTTAGTTGCTAATCTTCCTCTACTGGGGTAATAAGCGATACTAAGTTTATTTATACTTTCCCAATTAAATCGAAAAGTATCAACCGTAGTAAAAAAATTATTATGACCAAAATTGTAGGAAATATAACAGTTAATACTTTTAGCTAAATATGCATGTTCAGTCAGAAGTTGAAAATGATAGTTATTTAACAAAAAAACCATTTTTGATCATAAATGTATGATATTTATGATATCGGTGAAGAAGGCTAGTCGATCGAAAAAAGGTACCATTCTTGTGAGTTATGAAAGATGTACCCCTCTAACTTTTAAAACAAACATTAATTAAGTTTTTACTTTCAATTCCGTTAATTCCATTCCCACTAGGATATTAGCTGTTATTTAATTCTTATCATTAGCAATAATTTGGACAGTTATTGAATTGCGTTCAGGGGCTTATATTATTTAATATGTTTTTGTAGAATATTAAAGCTTTTTTTAAACCTAAATCAATTTCATCCATGCACTTTGGAATGAATGGTCAATTTTCAATATTTTTGGTATGTATATCTCGAAAACCAATTCGGATTATAGAATTTAACTTCAATGACTCTTTGTGGTCAAAATGGATGGTATAAAAAATGTAAACAAAAAATAATAAGTAGGAAATTTAACAAAAACCAACTTGAAAATATAAAAAAAGGAATTTATTTTAAATTTTCTACTATACCTAAACAGCTCATAACTTTTTTTTGTTCAAAAATAGGCATAAGACATACAAAAAATAAATTGGGTGGCACAAACGGCTCGTGAAGAACCAGGGCCTAGTGACTAACAACTCGCAACCATTCCTGTGTGCGCCTGTCGACAGGAATGGAAGGGACCTACAATTGTATGCCGAATCCGCACGGCTAGACGAGGAGCACTTATTCGTGACAAGTGATCCAAAAATAAAAAAAACTATACAAACTGCTGTGGAGCTTAAATGGATGGAATGATTTGCTTGATACCAATGATTTGAATGTGTTTGCCTAAACAGTAAAATTAACAATTTTTGTGTACACTCACGCAGAACAAGTACTTAGCTGTAATAATAATAATAACCATACAACGAATTGTTTTTTTTTTTTTTTGTTATTTTCTCAAAATCGTTCTATTGGTTTTGATTTATTGCATTTATTTATTTTGATTGCATTACTGATTTAAAAAAAAATCTGGCTTTCAGAAGTTTTTCCTGCATATTTCGTGAATGCTAAAACTGTTTATTACAGTTTTGCACAAAGGTACTTCTTAAAGTTTTCAATCATTGCCTTATCAATAGTATTCTATTAATGATGCAAGACTGGAGCTGAGCCATATTAAACCTTTATCGCACTCGTGTTTATTGTTTCTTCTTTAAAACGTTGATTTTGATCCTTTTTTTATTTCGCCTTAACGTAGTCGAATAGTACAAAACTTCATATGGGTGGTCTTGTACGTACCCGATACTTTTCGAGTACCCGAGTACCCAACAAAGTCAGTCTTATCGAGAACAAACTTTAAGTTTGTCGAGTACACGTGTTTTCGGGTATTTCCTGGTTATTATTGGGTGGCGCAACGGCTCGTGAAGAACCAGATCCTACCCAAGGGACACGCTGAGTTGCTGATAAGTTGTAGTGACCTCTCAGCAACGAATCGACGCGACGGTTTCATATGTGCTAAGAAACAGTCACCACAACTTCACTGTAACTGAAAAAGCGCAGGTAGCGGTCCATTGTGCAACTAAATTCAAGTTGCTATAAAGTTACACGTAACATTTGTGTAATCAATGTAAATTGTTACAAAATGGTTCCTTTAAACTCGATTGCAACTTAAGTAGAGGTTACTATGAAGTTCTAGTTGACTTAATTGTAGTTTCAGTGGAGTGACCTAAATGTAACTCATCCAATAGTTATTACAAAGTTACTCGTAACTTGTTTAATGCACATGACTGGTTTCAAACAAATATTTTTCAAGTTTTATAAATATTTCTTAATAAAATACAAAACTTATATAAAACTAATTATAGGTCAAAGCAATGACTCTTGAATCGCATTATACATAATAAATACAACATCGGCTTTTGTTAAATAATTATTTATTTTGATTCTTTATAACTAATTTTCATATCGCTCGCAGTTTTATCACAAAGTGCTTGGCTACCCCACTTAAAACTTGCACGCTCACTAAATAAATTACTTTTAAAATATTTTACTTAAAAATCACTGAAGATTCTATTTGTTTAAGACTTCTCTGCTAAAGTTCTCTTGGTTTTAATATTTTATGTAGTAAACTGTGATATTTTACCTATTTTGAACGTTGCAAATTAAAGCATTCTTTTTAAAGTTTTAAAAATTAAGAATGAAAAACTTAATAGAGAATAAAAAGTAAGGCCGAAAAAATGTTTCTTTTCGGTAACCCCATAGCAGAGTTGGGAAAGAATGCAATCATTTAAGTATTGCAATCAATTGAATAAAAAGACTTATTTTAAAGTATTTTAACCTCACCCTAGTATTTTAACTTCACAATGTAATTCGCAGTAAATTTTGAAGTCTTTTATATTGCAATCATTTTAAGCAGTTAAAAGACTTTAAGCTAAAAGAATGCAATACTAAAGACTTATTGAATTCTTTGAAGTCTTTTATAAGTCTTTTGCATTGATTGCATTCTTGAAGTCTTTTGATTGCAATCAAAGTACTGCAGTCTTTTGACTACTTTGAAGTCTTTTTCTCTTGGAGTCTTTTTATTTCTTGGAGTTTTTTTCTGATTTAAAAATTTAAAAATACATACAAAAAAGACTTCAAAGTAGTCAAAATACTGCAGTACTTTGATTGCAATCAAAAGACTTCAAAAATGCAATCCATGCAAAAGACTTATGAAAGACTTCAAAAAATTCAATAAGTCTTTAGTATTGCATTCTTTTAACTTAAAGTTTTTTAATTGCTCAAAATGATTGCAATATAAAAGATTTCAAAATTGACTGGGAATTAATCTTTGGAGTAAAAATACTTAGAAAAAGTATTTAACTGCATTCGCAGAGATAAGTCAATTAACTGGGACTTCAAAGAGTGAAATACAAAAGTATTGCATTCTTTCCCAACTCTGCCCCATAGCAACTGCTCATCAGTTTCAGTTTCAGAACGGAATGACGAGGGATGTTATCTGGGGCGCAAAATTTCACGGACCGCTAAATTCATTTCTCTTTTGGTCGGTACTAAGATTATTGGTGTGAACAAAAAATAAAAAAAAAATACAATTTTAGAATAATCGATAATATATGAATTTGACCGGTTGTGATACCTTGAAAGGTAAAGAAAAACTAAATTTAGACGCACAAATACAACATTTTCGTTTCGTGTCACCCGACAGTACAAAATATTAATTTTTATTAAAATGTTTTATTAATGTATCCTTTAGTATTTTGTGACACATAAAAAACAATATTTCGTTTTGGAATAACATTTTTCAGTTTTGTGTATTTCAAACTATTATTGGAGTGCTTGTTGTTTTAATTAATAACAAAAGCAAGCGCAAGGCAAATTTATCTGAGCGACAAAAGCATTTTGAAATGCTTTTTCATTAAAATAGCGCTGTCTCTTATTTAATCTTTGGGTCCTGGTCGTGGCCAACGAAAAATTATTTCATTTATCTTTTCTACTACTATCCTTAGTAACAAGAAGGTAACAATAAAAGTAGATTTTACGTGAAAATTGTTTATATAATGACTAAAACCACTTAGCAATAGCTGTGTGACCAATTGTCGTGGCAGATTTCAGCAATTTTTTCCCTAAAAAAATAATCAGAAACTTAATTTAGTTATTATAGAGTTTTACAAAACTTTTTTGAAACAACTCAGTTACGAATTAAAAAAAAATCCAAAATGAAGTAAATGCAACCTCTCAACAATAGTTTAAAAACTAATTTGTGACTGTAGATGTCACACAATGATTTTAAGTTTACCGTTCAATTACTAAAAAATTGAAAACATCCCTGTGACCTACTGAATGGTCACAGGGATGTTTTCTAAAATAATGACAAAGGTTGAACTCTAATTTTTTGGTTTCTTTAGAGTAAAGGCGGGAGTTTTTGTTATAACTTTCAAAGTAAAAAGGATAATCATTTCAAACATAGATTTATATAATCTGTAGCTAATTTATAAACCAAAAAAAATGGATTATTAGGGGATTTCACAATACAAAACATATTTTTTTTTTTCAATAACAAAATACATTGCTAAAATGGCAAGTGAAAAAAATGGCGGGTGATATGGCACCTACTGGCGGGTGATATGGAACTTTACTTTTTAAATGATTTGTTGCCACAAATTGTGCACTTCATGCACTGTTATAAAATTAGAACCAAAAATGTATTAGGAGTGATATGGCACCAGTGTAAATGTACTGAATAGCGGTAAAAAGAAACAAACAGACGATACACTCTTTGTTTTTCCGTTAAAACGAAGACCCGACACCGAATACTTTCGTTTCTACACTAAATTTACAAAAAAATAATCTTGCAAAAAAATCACATTTTTTTTTTATTTTCAGTTGTAGTTTAAACATTTAACAAGCTTCTTGAAGCTTGTGTGAAACTTAAAGATATTCTGAATTCATTGTTTTAAAAAAAGTCATTAACTGGGAAATATTGAAAGGGTGCCATATCCCCTGCGGTGCCATATTACCCGACATTACCCTATTTGTGTTTTGAATTTAACCAGATCAAGATATGATTATGTACATTGTTTGTTGAGGGGAATATCTCGATTTTAACTTCATCTCCTTGATGCAAGCAAGATTAATAAGAAACTCATTTAACTCGCAAGCGGTCATAGAAGAGAAACCTTGTGCGCTCTAGTAGTTGAGTATTTCAAATGCAAATATAAAAACAAAACAAAAATAAATCTTATATCATTTATTATGCATTTTATACATTGTCTTATTTAATTTTATGTTATGTAAATACAATTAAATAAATAAAATTATTGAATAATTTAAATCAATGTACATTATGTATTAATGGCAAAAATAAAAACAAAGATTTTTGAATAAAACAATTCAATTTCACCAACTTACAATAAATTTTTTCAATCGGAATTATTATTGGATTTCCCTTTTTCAAATGCTATGCAAAAATTTGGAGTGAGGAAGATGACACTGGTTCTGAAAAATAGTCGTGAAGGTCTTCCAAATTCCGTAGCCGGTACAACAAAATTATGTTGTGAACTTTCTTCTTCAAAGCTGGATGGTTCATAATCATCACTACTTTCAATGGTATTCACTCGAGATAAAGCATAGTTATGCATCCATAAATGGGCTGTGCCTTTTGTAAAGGTTGGCCAATTTTACACTTTTCGAATGTTTTTTTTTTTTCTTTTTTGCGAAGCTGCCACTCTATTTAAATTTTCTCCATAACTTCTTAAATTTTTCACTTGAATTTATTTGGGACATTTTTGTTAAAGAATTTGACAGATAAACAAATTGGTTGCAATGTAGTTACATTCAAGTTTTTAATATTTCAATCACTTTAAAGTCGCTAAGAAGTAATTGAATGGAAACTTTGACTTTGTTTTAAAAGAATTACATGTCAGTTCTCAAAAGCAAACTGAACAAGATACACAAGAGTCACTTTGAAGTTGCAAACGCTTAAGGTTTCAGATCAGTTTCGATACTGTTTTTAAAAACAAGTAATAACAATAAGGTTGCATTGAAACTAATGGGTAACTGATCAGTTACCTTCAAACCAACCCTATTAATTTTTAGTTTCATCTTATGGGAACAGTCACCTTTATATAACGGAATTGAAACTTAAATAATTTAAAACAAAAATGGAAGACTTGAAAAACTTAACAATGACATCAGAGGAACTAAGATGTTTCAAAAAATCTTATAAGCACCACTTGTGAAACAAAATTTGTGGCTTTTTGGTTGCACAATGCCAATCTATGCCCCTTGGGTAGTTTCCTGGTTACCAAACATAATATACGGGTAGGTAGGTTCATGGGTACCCGATACTTATCGAGTATCATCAGAGTATGCGTTATTCAGCATGATCAAAAACAGAATTTTCTCCGTATATTTGCTTTCGGATTTTCACCATTCATTAACAATTTTCGAAGAAAAAGGACTTTCCAGAAGGAAAATGAATGACATTTGTTTTTTAAAATATCGCTTCAATTTAGTTGGAGGAGGTATATTTGACTGCAGAGAGAAAGATAAAAGCGGCGGATAAATCTCCCCAAGAATTGGCGATAAGGTTGATTATAAGGATACTCAGTTAGTTCCGAGTATCTATCCGGATTTTTAAAGCATTTAAACCTATAGTAAAATAAATATTGATTCATTCACAAAAATAACATAAAACGCCATACCCCATGTCTGGGGTACCGGAGGGTACCTGTTTAGAAGTAGCAAAAACGGGTACCCAGTTTTGTTGGGCTTTTCTTATCAAGCAAATAAACTCAATAATTAGAAAAATAGTGATGCATTCACAAAAAAACATAAATACCTGATTAGTACCCTATGCTTCGTATATCCGGATACCTGGTTAAAAGCCGCAAAAGACGGTTAGGTATACCCATTCATGGAGGGTTTTCCTTCACAGCAAATATATTTCATAAAATAGAAAAATATTGATTCATTCACAAATGTTTCGTTTATCCGGGTAGGTACCTAGTTTAAAGCCGTAAACGACGGGTACGTACTTAAGGCGGTTACTACCCGATCGAAATGAAGACCTTTAGTACAAATATCGGTATAAACATATTAAAACTGTCAATAAAAGCCAAACGCAAAAAGAAAAGAAAATGTTAACATCCTAAAGAAGATAAAAAAGACATTCGAGTAGCAGGGAATAATCTGATGTCCATTCCCAGAATAGTCGCTATTCCGTCGACCTAATAAATAGTTCTAGATTTTTATTATCATCATTACGGTGTTAATCCCTTTGAACCTCGCGATACTTCACAGCCTACACCATCAACATTGACGACTGTAAAAGATACTTCATTAACTCGTATATAATCATTATCTAAAAAGATAACTCCCCTACATTCAAATTAACATCTCATGCATCATTATAAGTATAATTAAGCTGTGGCATTATATCTGTCGGTTTTTTATTTATGATTTAATTCCAACTCGACTGAGACTGTCATATAAACATGATGATGGGTTTCGGTCAGTTTTCATGATATCGCATTGCATCAAACAAAGCAAGCAAAAATAATGGCAACAGCGAAACCACTTAAGGAGAACTAACTTTCTTCGTGCAGCTAGTTCATCTTTATTGCGCGGCCCTAATAACCTATTAAATTGTAAAAGAATACAAAAAAAAATGAAAACAAATCAACACACATCATGGAGAGAAACCTATAGGAGGAGTTTATTTTTTTGCAATGTTAAGTCTGTCGAAATAGAGCAAACAAAAATACCATCATCCATCAGTGAGAAGATAGATATAAATTTTTGTTCTTTCGTTGCACTGCACTGTATTGAGTGTTGCTTCAAGTTTCACCCGCTCATAATTACCCTTTTTTTTAGATTTTTATTTTCTTAGAATAAAAAGAGGCCCCAAGACAAGGCGCAAATAAGAAAACTGCCAATCGGCTTCTATTGAAAATAAAATGTTGGCGAGACTTCTATATCATAATCATTTTAACACACACATAATAACAAATAGAATCTATACGAAGACCGATGGTATTTAAACCAACGAAAAACTTTGAACATAAATATTGACCTCCAAAGTCAGACAGTTTATGTTCTTCCAATTCTAAACTAAGGTAGATAAGCTCTTACCTATCGCGAGCTAAGTGCATCGAGGAATAGAAGAAAATTCAATTCAACAAAAAAAGTTAAATGAACATAAAAACAAAAGATATCTTCGGCATTCGAGCTTAGATACTTCATGTATCTATTTGTTGGTATCCATTGGTTGTTATTATTTTTTTTTTTCGTTTGAATAAAAAAATATTTACAGTTATTGTGATCTGAACACCATTAGTTGTTTTTTTTTGTGTGTCTCATTGTAAATTGTCTGCAGCAAATGAGAGTTGTTATCTTTCGAGTTTGTGGACTCTTAAAGCTGGGTTAATGTCAGCTAGCAGAGGCATACAATCTACAATCGAATTTGGATTAGATACCTATACCTAGCAACATTTAATCGTTTTTTACCATTCTTTTGTATTAAAATGAAAAATCTTCAGCTATGGACAGAAAGAAAGAGAAAGAAGGTAAGAGAGTTCAGTTGGTGACAAAAAATAACATGCAGTTACAATTTCCATATCGAGAGACAAGAAGTCTTGAAATTGGTAAAACGTTTTAAACCATTTTTGGCTTTCTTAAAAAAATAAAAAAAAAAGGAACTATCTGGAAAAACCTATCTTTATGCTAGGTGAAAATGAGATGCAATGAAGCAAAAAATCGTGAAAAGGAAGAAAGTTTTAGTTTTTTATATCTTTCTGCTAGGAAGGTACCTAGGTACCTACTTTTGCCACTTGCTGGATATTAACAGTAAAATAAGAAGTTGAAGATTTTCAATCGATGATATCCTTATACAGATATATTATTTGACTTTTTAGATTTAAGTAGCTTATTGTTTAGAGAGAGCAACAATGTTGTACTTTGGATAGAGAAATTGTTCATTTTTGGCCCGAAATACTGGAAAAAAAAGTTCAAGAAAGATCAAGCCATTACTCTGAAAGGTTGTCTAACAGCAATCTTCCTTGTCTGTGATAGATATGCATATAAAAATGATTTAACTGTTTGCAAGGTATTTTGTAACTATGGTGATCAAATCACGATAGATTACATAGTATTTTTTTTGTCGATAACAACTGCTTTTTAATTAAACTGCAAACTTTTGAAATACATGAAGGCAGGGTTGTGATCTGGAATTAAATGGAACAGTTTAAAACTTTTCAAACAGTTTTGAGTCAAACCAAAATGAGTACAAAACCGGCACGAACCCTATTTCCGTCACTCATCTCGGTCCTAGATTATATGACATCTAAACTGGCACTAAACCGTTACGAAACCAACACAAAACAATTGAAAACCTAAACTCAAAAAAGTTGTCGGTCCATTTTTCAAGTCGGGTTGTGATACTTATAAGTTGCTAATATAGGAAGTTTAAGTCCAGTTTAACCTTGCTCACTTCTCTAATACAGTAAGAAGTGTGCACTGTGAAACGGACCCTTAGGGATTTGCCAAAAACAATGCACAACCTCTATAAGTGTCAAATCGAGAAAATGCGTGGAGAAAACATCCGAAACACTACAACAATGATGTGAATAGGTACAAATTAAAGCGATCGCAATAATTACTACAATATTCGGAAGCTCACTGAAGAAAATAACTTCAACAAACGAAAATTAACTTTTCGCATTTCAGGTACATTTTTCTTTGACTCGCCCTATCTCATTTAAATAAAGTGCACTTAGGTGAACAGAGTATAGTTTTTTGTTTTCAGTCTTGTTAATTTCAAGTGGTATGCCTCCAAGCCAAAACGTCACGATAAATAGATATAAATTCGAAGTTGTTGCAAAATGACATCATTGCAAAAATCAAAGGAATAATGTATACTCTTGCCAACCACTGTTTCTTCGGTCTTAAAAAGCATTTAAGTACTAAGGCCCTCTAGGAAGACTTTATACAAGACCTTAATCATCCTGGATCTGTTCTATGGAGCAGAAGCATATACAAGACAAAATCGGATGACAGTTTGCTAAGTAAATTTGAGAGGAAAATTCTTCGTTTAATTTTTGGTCCCGTGTGTATCGAAGAAATGTGGAGGACAGACCCGTAGGGTCCATTGGGGCAGCTTCTTCTTCTTCTTCTGCAAAATCCAGAATAAAAACTATTTTAGTACCTAACTACCAAACCTTTTATTTCTGTAAAACACATTTAGAATTTTTTGTTGAAATTAATTCAACCATAATTTAGGCAGTCATCGAGAAATAGGGCCCCAAATTAAGTTTTGCCCCGGGGCCCCAAAAGCTGTAGCTACGGCCCTGGTGGAGGAGAAGATTCAACCTGGAGTTCTGCAGGCTAAACAGATGAAAATACAGCCGCTGAGATGGCTGGGAGCGTATGGACAACAAAGTAAAGTACCACTAACTAACTCAGACCGCTAAAGACGCGCCTAAAGTACTAATATTAAAAACTCAACTAAACTTGCTCCGTTAAGCAGGGCTGCCGAAGAACTGCAATTGGAATATTTGTACTGCTTTTTAAAACTCCGTACTGCCAACACGGCCAAAGTATACTGCTTTTTTTGTAAACTACTTTGTGAATTAAATGTTTGGATTAATCTTTGTTTCAAAAATGTAAAAAGTACTGTTTGTTACAATTTTTATTTTGTATCGCTGTTGCGCAGCAAAAAATAAACATTATGATGATAATAGTAAATTGAACAAAAAAAAAAAAAAATATAAAAAATAGTATTTTACTGCAATAATGCTGTGTACTGCTTTTTTTTTGAAGTACTGCTTTCTCAAAAACAGAAACGGCAGCTCTGCCGGTAAGTATGAACTGTAATTGCGGACTAAAGACTAACTTTTTAGATCCGATTTTACAAAAATAAACATTTTTACAAACAAAAAATCACAAAACAAATTTGTATGCACTTTTTACCACTTTATGCCTTGAACCACAAGAGTTAGTTGGTGCAATAAAGACAAGCATTGTTTTGTTTTAATTTTACCCTTTGTTGTTTTTGTATTTAAAAGAATATTTTTGTATGATTCAAGAGCAACAGTGGAAATATTCCCATCTTAAGAAATTACTCTTTTTTCTAACTAGCATTTTTACATAATTTCTTATTTATTATTGTATGTTTCTTTCGAAAGACCTTTTTTTATATTTTGTTGTTGCCTCAGAAAAACATATGTTAATTTATTTCCTTTTATGTGCAAGTCGTGCACGCAGGAGCACATAATCTTTCCGATGTATGTATTTCGGTATAATTTCTGTCCAAAACACGCATTTTGTTGCTTTAATAAAAATGTGTCACCATCAACAAAAAAAAGAACTTAGCTGACTTGCATACATAACGTCGATTAACTTCGAAGAGGAAGATAAATGCGCACTCAACTTACTTCCAGAGGGATCTCAATTCTGGCATGGCCAACGACAAACGTCCATCGCGTCGCGACATTTAAAAACAAGTCGGAAATGTTACCACGAGGCGCGAAAAATTCGTTTGACCTGTTTGTTTGTGTTCCTTCTATGTATGTATATAACTACCCATACCCTACCCATAGCAAGTGCATCGTGGCTTACAAAAGGCAGACATCTTTAAAATTCTGGTTCCTGGTTCCTGGTTTCGTTTTATTGTTTTTTTTTTTTTGTTGGTTAATGACTACAGTTGATTTTTCCAAGAATTTCGTAAAATAATTCGATAGCATGTCGAAAGAACGATGGAAATTCATTAAAGCAAAGACAGTTTGCTGTCAAATGCCAGAATATGTGTCCAGAGTTTGGTCTTGAATTGTCAATTAAAGTACCTAGTACCTACGCTCATACTAGCCAAATAAATGAAGGAAGAAAAACTTCGAAGGAAATAGTTATTTTTATTTCATTAGACGATAATAGACAAGTGAATTTATATTTTAACTTGCCAATAGAAGGCATTAGAAGCTATCATGAACACAGTGCCAGGAGAGAGCAGGTATAGGCTATCTATCGTCCAGGATATATAATTTAGAAATGTCAAAGTAAGAAAATCAATCGGACAAGTGCACCAATATAATGAAATGATTTCGCGTGAGCGTTAATTATGCTAATGCAATTTTACGAGAATTAACAACATTGTAAGATTGACGCCAATTCGAGATAGGAATCGATTAGATTGTGGATGAAGTTAGTGCTAATGTGAAGAGTTTTACATTTTGGGCTATAAGGAAACCTATTTTAAAAGCAATGAAACAAGCGATTTTAGCAGTGTATTCGGTTTTAAAAAAAGGCCATCCTAAACTGTTTTATTTTGAGAAAAAACCTTAAAATTGGTTCTTTCAACTTTTTAATCTATTCGAGACTACACTTTGGTTTCCTTCAACCTTGGTGCTCAAAATCTTAATTCAACAATAAGTATGACTGTTCTTTCTGCGAACAATATTTTTTGTCGCTGCGATACAAAAAATAGTGGTACGGTTTCTTGTTTCTATATGCGTCGACAGAATATTGGTGCGATTTTCTTCGCGCGAATATTCAGTGGCAAACAATAAAAAAAGTGAGTTTAAGGCTAGAAAAGTACATGGGGTTAAACAATCGTGTTTGAAGGTAACTATTAGTCGCAAAATATAAAGTAAACGGCTTTTAATTTGAATGAGAGCACATGTTTCTAATAAATCGCAACGATAAAGAATAATGTTTGTTGTTGAAGACTTTGATTAAAAGATCGAAATCATAAATATCCAAGCCAAATTATTTAATCGGAAATAAATACAAAATGTCGCAAGTCCCAGGACGCATTTTATTCCTGTATATAAATTTTCGAGATTCACATTTAATTCTTCCAAAAAAATCGTATGATTTGGAATCAAAAAGTGCGAAACTATACGTTTTTTTAGTCGCAATAACTTAAATCGCCAGTATGAGAAATTGCATCTCCTCGCAAAAAATTATACAAACTTTGGACTTTTAGGAACACATTTACGATTTTTTTCGCTGCGATTTTAAAATGTGATGTAATTTCATGGGTTTTGTGCGCCTTAAGAATGGTCCTTTCTTGATGATTTGGAATCAAAAAGTGCGAAACTATACGTTTTTTTAGTCGCAATAACTTAAATCGCCAGTATGAGAAATTGCATCTCCTCGCAAAAAATTATACAAACTTTGGACTTTTAGGAACACATTTACGATTTTTTTCGCTGCGATTTTAAAATGTGATGTAATTTCATGGGTTTTGTGCGCCTTAAGAATGGTCCTTTCTTGATGATTTGGAATCAAAAAGTGCGAAACTATATGTTTTTTTAGTCGCAATAACTTAAATCGCCAGTATGAGAAATTGCATCTCCTCGCAAAAAAATTAAAAATTATTGATAGATATTATACGAGCTCATTTGCTTTGAAAATCATATTATTTTAGTCACACGATTTTTCAGTCGCAAGAAATAGAACACATAAGTTGAAATGCGATTGAACTTCAAATAAATCCAAGCTTTCATACATGTATTCCTTTTTATGTTAGCAGCGATAAAAAAATCACCTCATTTTTCGAGTCGATTTCTTAGCTACGAATCTGGATACGAATGGAACTCGAGATTTTAGACTTGCAATTTTTTGTCGCTTTGATTGTAAAAACCAACAAAAATAATTTACTATCCTCAACATTTAAACTAAAATTTTTAATTTTTTCCGACAGTAAAATGGTGCGACTGAAATCGCAAGTGCTTTCTCAACCTTAAATTTTGCATAGTTTACATTGAAGATCATACTTCAGATTCGAGCTACACGATTTTTTAGTCATGAAGTCGCAAAAAATAGAAAACATTAGTTTAAATGCAATTTAACGCATATAAATGAAAAGATTAAAATATCGCAGCGATACAGAATCGCTATGCATTTGGAGTCGTTAGTCATGCTCATGGTCTCTGAAATCATGTAGGTTCGCTTTCCTTAGATTGTAAACTAAATCAGACTCCAGATTTTATGCTTGGATAGCACTTGCGATTTTTTGTCGCTGCAATTATAAAAAAGATTGGGTTTCTCATTTTATTTTATTTCCTTAAAATTTAAACTCAAATGTTCCATTTTTGATGCTGTAAATCTTGCGCTGTAATAAACATTGAAGGTAGCACGATTTTTCTTCAAATACGTGTAATCATTATCGCAGAAGCCTTTCTAGCTGAAGACTGCGGGATTTTAGTCGCACGATTTTTCAATTAGCAAAAAAAGGGCAGATGAGTTCAAATACGATTCAAAAGTTAATAAAATACTCCTTTTATAAGTAGGTACTACCTGACGATTAAAACTTTAAGTTAGAAGAATCGAACTTGATATTTTTGTCTTGAAACCCACCTGCGATTTTTTGTCGCTGAGAATTAAACTTTAATTTTCATTGGTGATTCACAATAAGGGAACTTAAAATTATTTTTTTTTTGTTAAAATGGTTCTCTTTCCAATTTTGTTTCACTTTTTTAAAAATATCAGCAAGTTCTGTTTATTTTTAGATATTTTTACTAAAATTTTAAAAATAATATTACTTTTAATACGAAAATATATTTTTCCTTGTACACCACACTGTCTGGGTTAGGTACTTTGCATCGCATCTCATCATGTTGGCTATGCGTCTTCCTGTTTACATTAAGCCACAGCCAATTTGCTATTCTACCGGAGCTACATCGGCGGCTGTGCGGCGGCGGTCGACGAAGCACCGCAGGCGATACTTAGAGTTCGCATCTATTTGTTTTGGAATTAAATAATGTGCACTATGGCATGCATGTGGTTATAATACCAACTATATAGGGATGGATCTACTGCGACTACGCACAGCAGAGAAGTCCTGCGGTGTGTGCATCCTCCTCGTGATGTATGATCGCATGTTGATATAAGAAAAGAAATTCCCTGGCGACAGCATATATACAAGTTGCTTCCTTGGAATTTATCCGGAAATGCATATCGCGCGCAAATACAAATTGAGTTACTTGTCTATATCTGCCTATAGGTTATAGTATGCGCCCCAACAAAGAAACTAGATCACCTACCTGTTGATCGTATGTTCAATATGTATAGTATGTGAAGCAAGAGATAGATAGGATGCTGTATCGTGATATTAAAAATATTCATTAGATTCTTAATGGTAATTGTATCTTGGCAGCTTTTTATTTGTTGTTGTTATGCTGGGTGTGCGTTCTTCCACTTAAAAGTTTTACTCCAGCGATGATTTTACCCCAAAGGCATTCAATTCTTCTTATTTTTTGTTTTGTTTTTGTTTTATTTTTGTATCAACAAAAAACCCGAACATGCAACATAACGTAATCGTAATTACTAGATACATATATGCAGCAACTTTGTATCAACCATAGATAATTTACTAGTTTTTCCAGAGAAAATGAAAATATAATAGAATGTTAGTAAGAAGAAGGTGCTGCGGCCGTTTTGGCATCTCTGATGCCACACCATCCTCTCAATCAGCATGCGTGCTTCCAGATCGTTCTTTTACCTTCGACAGGATACCATGTGAGTACCTATATAAGGTGGCTGGCTCGCCATCAGTCCATAAGATTGTAATGTACATCAGGAATGGAAAAGAAAAGCAAAACAACTTCAATTACACTAATTTAGCCCTATTTTATGACTTAATTACGTGCTTTTGGAAAAACGAATGAAACCTCAAATAATGTATGATGTTTCGAACGATGCATTATTTCCTAGCTGATTTTAAACTTCGAGTCACTTGATTGATTCCGTTTATTATGTTTAAATTTGTATTCCATATCAGCCAGTCTTTTTTATGTACATTCTTGAAAAATGTACCAAAATACGAATTGTTTTCTTAACAGTTTTGAAGAGTTTTTAGTTCAGAAAAAAACTCTTTCTACTAAAAAGTTATTTCCGAAAAAATTTCGAAATTTAGGAATTGTTAATCGATTTTAACGATTATTTCACTCCATGCGTATCTGAAAGCAAAAATACTAAAGTGCTGTACATGAATGTGCTACGAACTGCAAACGCGAATTGCTTTTGGTCACGAATTTTGTTGTTTCATTCAGATGAAGCGTCCATCCAGAGAATTCTGTTGAAACATAATAAAGTAGAATGGGTAATTGAGGTTATATTCGAATGAATTATTTATTCGACAATTTGTGTTCTGTTGTTATGGATTGCGAATTAACTTTTAAAAATTCGCAGGAGCATGTTGTTGGTCGCGTAGAAAACATTAAAATGTAATTTTTGTAATTGAAACAATTTCTTCGTAGTGTTTTTTTTTATTTTGTAAATATTCACTTCGTCGAAAAGTTGAAACAAGATCTCGTAAGTCTCAAAAATATCTAAAATATGGCATGGAAAACTATCCAATATGCAGTGAATTACTTTGTGATAAGCAAAATAAACGACGTTTTTTTGGGAATACATCCAAAGAAGCGAAGTTAGATTTCTCCATTCAAGTAACGAAAATATTCGAATTAACGTTAAAAGTAATTTTTTTAGAAAAAATTTTGTCAGTCGCTCCTCTAGTAGAAAAAAAAAAAAATAATTTATAAAAAGGTTACTATTTTCCATGAAACGGATATAAAAAAGAATAAAACAACAACCTATAGGATTATAATCAAGTGACGTGTAGTGTACGTCCGGCACGAAGCTATACAGCTGCGTATTTTTGTGTGTTGAAATATGGTAGGCATTTTAGAGAAGGCGTTATTTTGCAGTCGTATATTCTGTCGGAGATCCTAGACACACAGGAGTGTATGTAGTAATAGATTCAAAGAAATATTGCAATCTATGGTTGGTATATGCAAGAGCGGTTTTAAGAGGCTTGATCTTCTTGGTGGCAACAAATACACAGATTAGTTAAAGAAATTTATCGAAACAGTAAAAAAATAGTGGTGAATTTGTGAGAGTGTATTTTTTGTTTTTGATTTTGAATCCATTTTGACCATAATAAGTAAGGCCGGAAAGTCATGAAAGGCTTCTGTTTAAAAATAAAATATTTGATTTACTTATGGTTTTGGGATAACTTCTCATTTCGTTCGCCGTGTTCAAAAAGTCTTCTCTTGTTTCCGTGTTTCTACAGTTCATAATTTTATATCTGAATTATATGGCCGTAGTTTAAAATGCAAGAACGTACTAAACCCGTACCTCCCTTCCCCCATCCCCAGAAAAATAATCGAATGTGGAATCAGATTTACCATAAAGTGTAATCCATACAAAAAGGTTAAATTTAGGATAAATTCGACTGGAAATTTGTTTATTGTTTTACCATTTTTACATAAAATTGTTCACAGTCAGCGAATAAACATTATTCTTACCTAAAAAGTGTATTTATTTCGTTTTTGGTTTGGGCTCAGAAGAAAACAAATCGAAGACGCCATATTAGTTCGAACTAAAACTACAAATTCATAATTGTTTTGAACTTTGACGTCTGCTGGTGGAATTTGACAGTTCTTGGTTTCACATCTAAGAGAAAATACTTTTTGCAATTTATTGAGTACATATTTCGTTTGAAATGTCACTCAATAGCCGGACTAATTTATACCAAAATTACCTAATCCATATCATAGCCAGAGTTCGATGTGATTTGAGAGTTGATGGGGTCGAAATTCGAACTGACCTTAAAACTTCTGGATATGTAGGCTCAGGTTTTCGAGACATCATAGTATAAAAGTAAAAAAAAAACACGACTTTCCTTGCATGACGTTTTACTCACAAAAATCAAAATGGTATCTAATTTTTTCCACTCAAAATATTTCGTTAGATATTTTCAATACTTTATGTCTCCTTCGAAAATAGTTAGTTAGTTAAACTATTCTTATCCTCATATATATACATGGTAGTTTACTGATCATCGAGCAACTGCTGTGAAAAACTGATCAATTTTAACTTACAATTTCTCGAAGAAGATTGAAAGTTCTGGCAAGACTAAAATTGATATGTTGATGGAAGATTAGAACTCTCAAATGCGTAATTTTTGGGGAGAAGGCGTAATGAATGGAATACGCTTTTATGCACTCTAATACTCTAGGATATCCAACAAATGGAGAACGTCAAAAAGTATAATGGTCTCATGTAAAAAAGAAGTCCCACTTAACTTTTCGATTTAAAAAAAAAACACTCTTTTACCACAGAAATGCTTGTTGAACTCTTTTTAACTATGGTTTCCATGAAAAATTGACCATTTTTACCCAGTTCCATCAACGGACCATTTTTAAGGGGGTTTCGGAAATATTTACTATCGTACTGAAAATATAGTCATCCTTACATAAAAAGGACTATCAGTTTTTTGGGTGGTCGTATCGTCTTAGTTTACGTGTCATTAGAGTCACCATTGAAAAGTACCTTAAAATCATGTACCATATGGAAAGATACCAAAGTCATTTTTTCAGTTTGATACACAACAACCTTCTTCCATCTCTCCCTAAAAAAAAACAACCTCCCTGATAAGATATTTTTTTTTAAACTCTCGTTTCTTCTTTGTTATTATAAATGCAACGTTTTCATGATGGTAGGAATTTTGTTTATAAAATGTCATTTTTTACCTGAAGTGTATTCCGATAAGGCTACTCTTCTAAGCTCTATAAGTAAAGATAAATTGTCAAGCTACAACATTTTATATGTTAAACCATTATTAGGAACGGGAACCAGAATTTCATGCCAAGAGTGTGCGCAAAGTCCTCGTCGAACTGCTTTGTCTTTTTTTGCAAGTTCAAAAATTGTGGTAAAAAGTTTCATAATTTCAAAAATAAATTAAACACGGTTATATTCCAAACCCTCCTCAACAAATGTGTAAGTGATTTTATCGCCTTATGCTTACCAGGAAAGTCAGTACAAATATTTCAATCAAATTTTCAAAATTTAAATTGATTATATCATTTAAAAAGAAATCATAAAAACCTTAAAAAAAAATCTGATATGGCCACTTTATGAAGCTTTCAACTTGTGTTATATTTCTTGAATATTTAAGAAGGTATTTATAATTTAAGTTAAAAATATAATAATCAAAACTAAAATAAAGTAAACCAAATTAAAAAAAAAAGTTTTAGTCTCAGCTCTTTTGATTAAAAATTTAAAAACTAACGAATAATTTCCACAATGATTTTTATGTCAAAAAATTTATTTATTAAATTAAAATTCTAAAATTTCTTTTTAAACATACTGTGCTCCTGAATTCCTCTGTCAGACTATATTGTAGTTTTCTTGATGATTCTTTGAAATATATACTCCTTTAAGTACCATTTAAGAAGATTTTCCTTTCACTGAGATGATGAAGAACAGCGAAATTCCACTGATCTCTATTCCAAATAGATCCCTATCATATATATATCTTCTCTACTCCTTTTCCGTCTGTAACATATACAAGTATGTTAAAAAAAAGACTCAGACAAAACCTTTCCGCCAACCATTATGTTCGTTAGAAGATATCTATCGACTTATTCTAGTAGGTATAACTTGCCTTATTCACAAATGGTACTTTATTGGATGAGTATCTATATCTTGTGCAACATTATAATCATGGCAATGTATCTTGTGTATGTATTTTGCCATACATATATTTCTTACATACTCTTCAAGATGAAAAAACTTGATAGAATTCTTCGTCAAGAACAAATCAAGAGTGTTGTCCATCTTTTGTTTGATTGGCGGCCAAGTAGGTACGAGTATAAGGTATACCTACAACTTTAGTGTGTGTTCTGAGTTATCCATGTCTGTCTATCTTACTGTCTTGTCTATTTCTGTTTTTTCTAAATCTTGTGAATCTACTTTTTATCTCATTTTGTATCACGTTTGTATCTTTTATTTTAGCAATAAAAACTAATTTAATTAAAATAACAAGAAAATTCTATTCGGTGTGTGTTCCTTTTTTCTTCTTCTGTTGTATTTCCACTTCACTAATTTAGTATCATAGAACCTCCTCAAGTTTATGTTAAAGATATCGTAGCTGGTGGTTGATGCATGAAGGAAAAATTATTCCATAAAACTTCTAACTTGCCCTTAGGATGTCACAGAAAAGTCTATAATTTCCATAATCAGAGTATCATCAATTTTATATACAAAAAAAGAATAACCAGCGATTTAAATCTTTATGCTATCGAAATTGATTGATTACGAGAGAGGGAGAGGACTTAAGCTAAGTTATAAAGAGATGATGGTGCAATCTTAGAGATGTGAACTTGAGAATATTAATTTAAATATCTGCTGATGGATTTTTAAGAGGAGGAACTGGTGGCAGCTAAGCTAAGCTATAATACTGCTCTGCTTATACCTAGCTTATTTCCTTTGAGCGATTTTGAGATAAGAAAATATGTCGACATTCTCTCTATCTTCTTAGCCATCTTTGTAGGGTAAATTGGATTAGGTTGGGTTTTAAATTGTTGGCCTTCATCGTTAAAACATTATACAACTGGCCTCAAGCTGAAATGTGATTATAGGGAGTAATAGACCACTATTGATGACTGTAATTTGTACTTAAAAAAGAAATCAGGTATCCAAATACTGATGTACGTACATACCTTTTTAGTATTGTTGAAAATTTTTAAATGGACCTGTAAAGAAAAAGAAAACTTGACAAATTATGTTAATTGTTTTGGGAGGAGAAATTTAAATCAATGAAGCTTAGAAGTAAGTAAATGTATATAGGATAAATATGAAGACAAACAAATTTAAGGGAAAAATGAACTTTCCTTTCAATAATTTTACAAAGTTAAAACTTCTAAAAAAGAATTGAGTGCGAAAGTAAAATAGAGATTTTAGTCCGGAATGCCGTTAGCTTAACACAAAAAAGTACGAACAGGTCGCAGGCTTCACTAAATGTGCTTTATGCTTTTAAAATGATTCCGTTTTATTTAATTACGGTGATTCGTAGGACTGGCCACGAGACGAAAAAAGTATCGGTCTCGCATGAAGAGACCAAAACGAGACGAGACGAGACGAAACTACCTTATAAGCATCCGAGACGAGACCGAGATGAGACTGTATGTATGGATTTAAATTTTCAGAGAGTCTAATAAATTAAAAAATCCAATTTCAGTTAATGATTTATTTTCTTCGGCACATATTCAAACTATAATCGACAGGTTGCTCGGAAATCGTATTTTTCGGAGACGAGACCCGGAGGAGACTTAATTATACGAGACCGACACGAGACCGAAATGAGACTTAAAATTTTCGATTTTAACGAGACCAAGACGAGTCTCGTCCAGTCTCGTCTCGTAGCGAGCCCTAGTGATTCGTATAAGGTGTGACAAAAGGCAATACACAAATCGTATGGGACGGAAATGGAAAGGGCAATTTTATTAAAAAAATGGGCACGACTGGATCGCAAAAACTTGCTCTCGTAGCTTACAACTTGAACGTAGCTTGAAATAGAAAATGTACATATTTTTGGTTCCATAACATTATATAATTTGAAATTTGAATTTGATTACTATGAATTATTATAAATTAGTTATTTTAATAGCTAAAACAGATAGAGCTCAAAAATGCTTAAATGCTGATTTGCTTAATAAATATGAGTTTATGAAAAAGAAAATTCAAAAATCGTTAGAGCGGTTTTTTTTTAAATTAATTTTTTTTAATATATAAAAAATCTTGAACATTTTTTAAAAAAAAATTTGGTATGCCAGTTTTTAGTTTTTATTAAAATACAATTTTTCACAAAATTAAAAAAATGCATTAGCCCGTTTTCAAGATATTGAATTTTCAAAAAAAAAAATAAAAATTCAATGTTTTTTTAAAAATCCAAAAATTATTTTTTCGAAAATTTTTATATGCAAAATTGTTAAAATTGTGAGAGATCTTTTGTACAAAAATTTTGGTTGAAATCGCTGTAGCAGTTAACGAGAAATTTGAAAACCAAAAAATCGGTTGTGTAAAAGGTAACGTTAATAACCGGTTATAAAAAATTATTTTTTCTACCAATATATTTGCTTTAGTAATTTTAGTACCTCGTATTTTTTTTTTGAAAATCGTTAGAACCATTTTTGAAATAAATCAATTTTTGTATATTGGTTGTATGACGGGTAGCGTTATTTTTTGAGCCAAAAAAAAATTTCAATTTCCCCTTAAGTCCAAACAAACAAATTAAAACAAATTTAGTTAAATAATGTACACAATTATATGCATGTAAGACCCACGGTCTGTAAAATGCAACCTATATTGCACGGCAGAAGTAAACAGGAATAGCTAGAAAGGAATAAAATTGAATTACAAAAGTTAAGGTATTAAAATTGGGGGGGGGGGAGGTATACTTCACATTTTGTAGACTTTGAGGGACAGTTAAAACGCTGTCCCATCTGTTAAAAATTTATGTCGTGTGCACAAACCTAGTTTGGCTATGCTTAGAGAGCCAGTATTGGTTAAATCTAATAGTACGATAATGGAGAAGTCTAAAAAAGTGATTTACGTGAAGACGTCTGCGGGTATATGTGCCAAAAATTCATGTGCTTAACATTTTCTGCATATCATTTTTATGTGATTTCCCAGAGGAAATAGCTGAATTTTAGTTTAAGCTCATATAAAGCGGGTATAGCTGTATAATATAATCATTTTGGATTTTTCAACACTACCCGAAAACGACTTCAATTATTTTTATCAAACTTCGTTTCTGGAATGCTTAATCTAATTTCAAGACAACTGCATTGCAGGATTTATCTGCAAAATTCATTCAACGGAAATAGAGTTTTGGTGTTATTTTGTTGTTGAGAAAATTGCCGTATATTTGTTGGTTATATACGTTCTGAAATATCTCGCAAATTGCTAAACTTATTTCGATGTATTTTTAGTAAATTTATAAAATTTTACAAAAAAAAAAAATACCGCAATTGTATTAACAAAGAAAATTAAACTGCCTCGCACGAACTTCCTCTTTATGAAACAAAAATCGATCTTCCTAACGCCATTTAAAAACAAAAAAATGCTTTTTTTTCGACTTCTAAAAAACTAAATCTAATATCAATCTTTTTAAATTTACAATTTCCTGCGCTCAGTTTCAGTCTTATAGTATCTACAAATATAATAAAATGCCAAAAAAAAAAAAAAAAAACATAAACATTATTAACCTCAACATTTTTATTACTACCGTTCATGTAAAACAAGCATTATAAAAATATTTTGTTAGTTCCATCGTCTCGTTTTGCCGTTCTAAATGGTTGCGGTTCTTAATTTATCTTGACATACACCTGTTTTGTGTGTGGGTTGAAAAAGCAAAACAATCATAAACCTTCTAAAAAAAATAAAATCAAAATATAAAATACTATTATTCTGTGAAAAGTGATGCCTAGCTGTTGCCTGACCGCAAAACACAGTCTTTTGCTTTAGTTACCATGGTGGCATGGTAGATTCGAATAACTTGTTCCTCTAATCAATAATATATTTTTTTTTTGTTGGTTACTTTCTTATATGGTGATGTTTGAGCTTCTTACTGGAGCAACACTTACAGTGCCTCCTTCAATTTGCTCTGTCAAGTTTTATTGCACCTCTCTTAAAAAAAAAAAAAAAACAACAACAACAGTTAACCGCATATCGAAACTAACAAAACTTTTCACTTGCTATGCGCGCGCTATATAGCGAACGGCCTTAAAAATTCTTCAAACTTCTAGTGCGATTACGTTTGAATAATGTGCTTGCTCCTTACCTACATCGATTTTGTCTTGTTTTCTTAGTATATTTACTATACAGGGTGGTTCAATAGAAAACTAATAATAATTCTAATACTAAATGAGTTGGTTTTCTTAGGGCCGATTTTTCAATCATATACATTAAACAACTAGTTAACTCTCAGAAAATAAATTTAAATTTACATTTTTACTCATTCTGAAAAAAAGGTAGGGAAGAGTGAGTACTAAAGTAACAGTGGGTCGGTGGTAATATTCAACTTTTACGAAAAACTAATCCTGTATGCGTTAATTTTTTAATGTAGAATTCTTCGCAATTACGCTCTGAATGCTTCCACAAAAAACCAAGTGTCAGCATTCATCACAGTCCCACATAAAGTTTAAAACGTGAAATTTGAGTGCAAAACGTTTTTTTTTTGTTCGCTATTTCTTTTTTTATTTAATATAGTTAACTATTTATTTAAATAAAGCAACCTTCTTGTAGTTTATTTTGTGCTGATATGTATGACAGTATCTCTTTAATTTATTTTTATTTTAAAAAAACAAGGGGTGGACGTTTGTAACATATTTTGTGTGATGAATACGAAGTATGTTCCTAGAGTGATTGGGTATAAAAATAATAAAACTACCTCTTTTTTCATTTTTTTTTCTTTCAAAATGGAAGTTTGATGCATATAAATTACATATATTAATATTTTTTCGTAATTAATATAAATGCGTTCCTTGGTTTTTTGAATTTTAAATGAAGTACAACCAATTTAATTATTTTGTTTACTTTAATTTATGTGTTGTTACAATCGTCCTTGCTCAGTGTTACAACCGACGTTTGTAACATTTGACTTTAGCTTCTTTTTCACAGAATAGACTTGAAACAATCACGAGTTTAGAAATTATGAAAGTAGTTTATGAGAACCAAATGTCCTCTAATTGATATGGACTTTCTTTCATTTCGTTATGTAGAGGAGTTTTAAAATGATGGTACAAAATATCAAAAATGTTACTTTCGTACTCACTCTTCCCTATTATCTGACTTTTAACTGTTTGTTAGAAAATTAGGTCGTTGAATTAGTTGAGAAGGGTAGGTAGGTAGGTAGAACTGGCGGCCACGGGCAGTCTAGCCCAAAGCCCAATTAGCGCTTAAGTGTGCCGTTTTGAGACCATAACTCGTTAGAAGCTGTGCTGTGGATGGAATTGAAAGGGAGATTGTGGGCATATTCTCAGGACATCGTCCATTTTTATTTTAATTTAGAATAGGATTGAAAGAATTTTGTTGCTTGTGGAATGACTGAGAAGCTTTTAAAACAATCATCAGAAAGCGGATCACTCACTCAACCAGAACAGCACCCGCACCCGCAGCAGCTTGCTGCCCAACTACGCAGTTTGTTGGCTTGCACTCGAGCGTGCACTGATCTGATGGAATGATCAACCGGCTGCTGTGCACCACGAACCCCCACCAAAACCCAAACAAAAATCACAAAGAATCGACGGTATAATTCAGTTGGATAAACTATTCCACCTGCGGTTTGATTCAGTAAGAAAACTTGAGAGAATATTGCCCTTCATAACTCCAAGCGGAATATTGACTCTTTCTGCAAGTGAGCCATGATGTTTGCCTGGCCAGCTCGCCAGCCCGTTCATTGCCCTGAATTCCACTGTGACCCAGAACCCACATAAGAGTGACACCGAGGTCAGTGTTCAGACTGCTCATCCTTCTTTCAGTAACTTGCATATTTCCCTGGTTGCCAGTAAATTAGCTTGAAAGACACTAGCAAAGTCAGGTATTCGAAAGGACCTAGAGACATTTAGACACTCAGAAAAGATTCCTGCACCAACACCACACTCTATTAGTTGAGAAACTCCCTTACCTTTTAATTTAAAACTTAAGATTCATATGAGTCAACGAGCCTTGAAGCTTTGAATTCGAAACGAGAATTTATTCCGAACTTTTCAGAGTTACAAAATTCAGAAGTGGAATTAAAAATTATGGAAAACTGAATTTAAGGCCCAGATTTTCAGTGCGAGATCATTCCATTTGGGATTTAAGCTCGAGTTTAAGGTTTCACATTTGAAAAATGGAACTAAGAGTTTCAATTTTGTTGTTGAATTTACAACCCCTTCTCTTTTTCAATTCTTTCATATCCTACTGATTTATTAAGTGTTGAAAAATGCAACTATACCTTCTGAAGCACCCTATACTTCCTCATCTTAATGTTCTCCTATTTAGTGTTATGCCGCTGCTTCTATACTGTTGTAGACCATAAAATGATTACCTCCGGCAACGTTAAATGATAATCGCACTTAGATATGGGTCTAGTTTATTAGAACGTATACTATACTCAAAAAAACATAGGCAGATAGGAAAACAGAGAGGAGAATAGATAAGAATGTGCACCATTAAAACGTAACGTCATCATCATATAAAAATAATTCATAAATATGAAAAAAAAGAAATATAAAAAAATATATAAATATGAGAAGTTGCCCCACATGAGCAATGAAAGCATTTTCTGAGCTTGGTTAGACCATATATGCTTTTCAATCAATATTTTGAATCTTTGTATCTTTTCTGAAACCAAAAGCACAATATTTCTGACTTTTTTAGTTTTATTGTTTTTCGCAATTCTAATGGGAAATATAAAAACGAAGAAGGTGTAGGTATCGCAAAATTATGTCTTGGTCTTGGGAATATTCAAAGAGATCAAAAATGATGCCTAGGTCTTGAGAATTTTCATTGAGATAGGCGGGTGGCTAAAGGAGATTTATAAATATTCAACCATGTAGGTTGATTTTCCATATATACACGGAACGGATAGTGATTCTAAAGCGAAGAAAATGATGCTTCAATTCGTCAAGTGTACCTATACCTATCCGAGCTGAGGAGCATCAACTTTGTATGTTGAATATGTGTTTCATTAGGTTATGCTGGGATATATGTACAAGGCAAATAGGTAGGTATATAGATTTACCTGAACGTGAAGCTATAGATCAGTCTTCTAAAATGCAATTATGAGAATATATTTATGGTATTTGCCTCTAGGTACTTCTGTGTGGCGGACGGTGCACCGCGATGGTGGAAGAATTTTGTGTTGGCTTTCGTGATCCCACAAACGAACGTATCGTGAGTAATGGACTTTTAAGAATAAATTAATTTTTTCTTCAATGCGGTCATGTATCGCGGGTTGCAAGTCCTAATAATGGTTGAGAAGTCATAGTTTACCATAAGTTTTATATAAGTGGTGCTTATAGAGATGATGAAGCAATTTTGAGATTCATCTGTTCAAGGTGTATTTTATATATTGATTTTTCATATAGAAGAAACATCAGTTAAGATTACCGACTTCAAAATAATTGAATTGGTAGAAAACATGTTGAAAAGAGAATGGGCATTTTAGTCTACCTATTGCCCTCTAATGAGACATATGTTGTTGGAAAGCTTAGCCCTAGTACATCATTTTTTTGTACGGACAAAAAGCTGTAAAGCATGGGGTTTAGGCAGTATATGGCAACAAAGATTGTAATTAGAGCAAAAATTGATTGTAATAGTTTTCCATTGAAATGACAGTATTGGTCAATGAACTGAGTAGACCCCAAAATAAAGGAAATTTTAAACCTATGGCCAATAATAGCAAATAATATCATGGTTGGCGAATAATTCGCTTAACACAATGAACAATCTACTGTTTTTTATTCGATTTAGCGAATTAAATGAATGGGAATAATTGTGCATCTAGTGCCCCACAATTGAGAAATACAACGTAAGAAAGCTTAGTTCAAGAGCATCATTTTTGAATATGGACTCAGAACTATAAACCATGGGGCTAAGGCAGTAAAGCAATATATAAAACAATTCGTCTATGCTTATTCGAATTTGCAAAGTGTTTTTCTTATTATTTTGGTTGATTATTTTAGCCAATTTCTATTGTTAAGGACAACAAAAATACTCGTACACTCCATAGTACCTAATCATTTTAATACGTCTCGTTTTTGGGCACTAGGTAGACCAGGTCCCATATATATTTGCCCATTCGCCTTTGAAATCCAAAAATAAACGTTTGGTGATATTTCAGTATTGTAAACGGAATTCTGTACCTATTGAGTATTTATTTTATCTAAGATTAATCGTATGTTAAATTAACAGTAAAACAAAATTTAATTTAGGTTGCATTTAAAAAACTTATTTTTATTTATTTTTATTTTAATTATAAAAAAGTCTTGTGAGAACTAATACTCCAATTCAGTGGGAGACATTACGGAATATTTAGGAAATATGTAGATACTAATTTTTGTTTAACTTATGCGTTGCATAACATGTTTTCTAAATATGCTTGATGAGTTTAAAAATGATGAAAAATTTAAAATTTTCAAGAAACAATTTATACACAATTATAGGTATAACCTTTCTCTACAAATATGTAAGTAATTTTACATTCGTTGATCTAACGGGAAACAAAAAGGGGCAGTTTGATAAAATCAATCTACACTTTATTATATCATATTAGAATCTTTGTCGTGCTATATCTTGAAAGCTTTTTGACTTACATGAAATCTAAATATACAGAAGTGTGTGTTTTATAAAAAGTATCAAAAGTGATTTTTGGTTTGGATAGACATTGGGTGAGATAAACTTGAAAAACCATTTTTAAAATAGAAAATTTGCTGGTTTTTCAACAATAACTTTTTATAGGAAGGAGTAATCAAAAAAAGTTTTAAGACAAAAATTGTAGAAAACATATTTACCTACAAAACTGACTACTCTACGACTAATAGCGGTTGGGAAAATTGAGTAAACACTTTTAAACACATTTTCAAAATGGCGGACGACGCAGAGAGTTTTTTTTATTGGAAAAATGTGGTTTTAGAATCCTCAAGAAGTAATCTTGAAAATAAAACAATAACATTCGCCTCCCGAATTTTTGTAGATATTTTGGATTTTTTTCGATAATTTGATTGAACTATATTTTAAGTGGGAGATATTGGCACCATTCGCCGCACTCAACATGCTCTTGTTGAGATCTTTCAAGTGCTTGAAGAATATACGAAACTTGTTGGACTTGAAGAAATTATCATGGAAACAAGTACTTTCAACAAAGAAACGAAAATCTGCCCACCTAACCTGGTTAGAAGATAATTACTATATATTCAAGTCAACAAGCTCGAATTATGACTTTTGATAATAAATATCGAACTATAAAATGTTGCTCTTTACAAACATTTGAGGGGTAAATTAAAAAGTTTTCAATAATTTGTTTACTAAAAGCGCCTTGATTTACTTAACAAAAAAAAGGGTTTCGTAAATTACAACCGTAAATTTGTCAATTAGTGATTTTTCAATTCTTTCCGTGTCGCAGTTGATTATTATACCCTCTTGAGAAAATCTGATAATCGTCGTAATGTTTTTTATTTAATTTTGAATACTTTAATATTAGTTAGGGTGTTAGGGGAACATTTTAGGTCAAACCTTGCACCTCATCCTGACGGGACTGCCACCGTGGCAGCTCTTCTTAAAAGTAAAGTTAGGACATGGACTATTAGTGTTCCAAAGTTCATCCTGTTAGGATGAAGTTAGGTCTCGATCTCGGTCTCGCATGACAAGACTGAGAAAAGACGAGACCAGACTGGCTTTGAAGCAATCGAGACTAGACGGAGACGAGACTGCATATTTGGACTGAAAATTAAAGAGAGTCGAAAAAATTAAAAAATCCAATTTCAGTTGAATATTTATTTTCTTCTGCACGCATTCAAACTATAATTTAAAATATTTCGTTTCAATAATCAACAAGAAGGCCGGAAATCGATTTTTCGCAGACGAGACCGAGACGAGATTTAATTATACGAGACCGAATCGAGACCGAGACGGGACTGAAAATTTTCGATTTTAACGAGACCGAGATCGAGACGAGACTTACAAAAGTCTCGCAGAGGCTCGTCTCGTGGCCAGCCCTAGATGAAGTGGAAGGTTGATGCCCTTAAGGCTCAACTATAACGAATTGGAAGTGAAAATAATTGAATTTTCTTAAAAGAACTTATTAAAGACATTTTTTTTAATATATATAACAATCATTTAAACCCCCTTTTGCGTACGCCCTTGGTTTTTCCTACTCGGGATAACATTTATTTGAAAACGTTTAGTACATATCCGTACAGTGACTTTAACTTTTTTTATAAGAGTATTGGTTTGGTGCCTTAACAAATTTTGAGGTTTTAATCAAATTTGGTCCAATAAAATAGTTTTCTATTAAAAAGTTATACCTGGGCGGAACACAATTATTTCTGGAGTTGACTAAAGACGCACTTGCCGCCCTCCCTCACTTTACTGGGTCATTCCAACAAACTAACATTTATTTATTTTTGTACTAAGGCTTTTTTTTACAAATACGACTGTTCGCACGTGCTTGTTCTGTCGGAGTCCACCGTTTGCCTTAACAAAGTTTTGTTGTATGCCCTATACTTTTGGGGAACAATAAAATGCAAAATTTGGGTTCTTACAAATTTGTATACCCACTGAATATATCTTTTAAAAGATTTTAGTGATTTATTTCAAAATTAATTTTATTGTTTTCAATTATAGTGTTTTTCTTATTTCCCAAAAATTATAGAAACAATTAAAAAAAAAATATTAAAGCCTGTTTAAATGACAGGATACAAAAAAAGTATATTTAACAAAAAATAAACTGCTCACAGAAAACAAGCTCGATTCGAATCAAGATTCTCTATCCAAAAATCTATTTATAGGTAGGAAGGTATTTAAACGTATCATCAGAATTAGTTTAACTTGATCCAGTTTAACTATAGATCCAAACCCGATTTACGATAATCCCTATTTATAGTCACGAAGGTCATCGTCAAAGGACATTATGTATGCATTTATATATTCTTAATATAATATAAAATCAGCATTTTTACGATGCACATTTAATGCCCATCATCGTGCCTTATCGATCGTACATAACAAATCAACATTATTTAAAGAGACAACTCGCACAGTTATGCCCATCGTCGGTCGTCAAGGTGCATTCTGCGAACCTATTCCGCATTTATTGCCATCACTGTCAACTTCTATAAAAGTTAACAACGCCACATAGCATCACATTGCAATGTGCAGATTTCATCAGCTTGTGTTGTCCTTTTTTATTTTTTTTATCGAATTGATTGTAAATTCTAAATATAGAACTAGATGCTCTTTTGAAATCCCTGAGTAACATTTCAAAATAAAAAAAAATCCAGTCCACAGAAATCGAATCCCTGCAATGCGCTGTTTGGCATATAAATTTTATTACAAACCCACATTGCTTGGAGACAAATTACACAAACACATCTCCATTTCATTTCTCTCTTTCAACTAAAAAAAAAATAAAACTGATGGACAAAAGAAATCGAAAACGATCCATTAAAAAAGATTAGCTGTATGTAAGAATATCCTCGAAACAATCTTCGTGAATCTGTTCACAAGCTCGTTTTCAAGGTTTTTAACATAAATCATAACAAACACACAAACATTGCAATAAATTTGAATTTTAAATTTCATATTTTTTTGATGTCTCCGATATGGCCGATAAACGACAAACAACAACAAAAACGATAAAGATGATAATATGACAACAATTGTTGTAACAAGTAATAAACTTAAGAAAATCATAAACAACCCGCAACGAATGAACAGATGAAAGGAAAATGTTAATCGTAAATGACATTAAAATTTTTTGAGAGGAAAGTATCTTTGCTTTTTATACCCTTTTTATGTAACGTGATGGCTGTGCGAGTACAGTGGTGCAAGGTGAATGGAGAGGTGGTCTTGAAACGATCAAACCGGATCCTCTGAACCACTTTACCGAATTTCATTAAATTTTTAAAATTTGTGTTGCCCCTTGTGGTGCCTTTTTAAGCCACAAGAAATGTCCACTGTTTTCCTCACATAACCCCTAGAGATTATATGTTGTTAAAATGCGACACCCGATTTCAGAGATTCATTCTTTTTGTTGTCTTAGAAAATTTTCAAACCTAAAAAACATAACAAATTATAAAAAAAAAACTTTGATGTAAAGTTAAAATTTTGGCACTGAAAAAGTCAAAGTGAGCCATAGTGAGCATCGGTATCCGGCGGCGGCCGGCGGCTATAACCAAAGACGGATGCCCCTCTTAACTTAAATGTGGAAATAAATATTTTCTCAATTGAAATGCCACCGAACACAATATAATATGGGCAGAGAAAAAAGGATGCGCCGATTATGCACACACGCACTGTTTCGATTTCGTTTTGCCTTTTTAACTTATCCTGCATTTGGTTTTGTTATTGTTATCATTTCCACAAGAGGGCTCTGCATAGGTTTGTAGGTATGTATAACTGGAAACTAACCTATGAGTTATGACAGAAAAGTATCTTATAAATTTTACTTCATATCCAAAATGAAAACAAACATACGCAACATCACCGTACCGCAATCATCGTGAAGAAGTGAAGAGGGAAATCGCAACGATCAAATAAACGTTGAATTCCACTTTCCATGCTTGGGTCGTGCGTCTTCGTGTCGTCGCCGCATTGGTATATTGCCGCCAAATTGTCTGGCTAGAGGGGAAATTCCATTTTTATACCTAATTCGTTTATTTAATTTCTCATATATGAATTTTTTTCGATCTTTTAAAAGATCATGAGTTTATTGCGTGAATAAAAGCAACGCGTATCCGCAGGTGTATTTTAGAGACAGAAATGAAAAAAAGAAAACCAGGCAGTAAACGTGACTAATTTGATTAGATATACGGGGAGTGAATTTTGTTCAAGTGTGATTCCGAAAGATCTTCTTTTTTTATTAAATTCAAGAAAGTGGGTTAAATGTCAAAAGAGTACAAATATTGCTTTCGGTTTTTTTTTTTTGCTGATTTGATTATATTTTTTCTTATAAATGTTGACTATTATAAATTTTTAAATATTTTATATATTTTTTTTTCTCGTTTTATTACTTTTTTCACCTCATTTCAGTACAAATTATGATGCTAACGAGTTCGTGTTTTTTTTTTATTGTTGTTAGTTTAATCCAAACAATTATGTTCTTATTTAATTTGTTTGAAGATCGTTTTCAATTTGGAAAGCAAAACAAAATATCAATGAAAAGTAGATATAGGAAAAAAAAAAAGACAAAACAGAGTTCGCACGTCAACTCTTTTGTTTTGCATTGCTAACAAGATTGTTTATTTTGTGTTATTAAAATGTTTCTAATGATTTTAAACATGCATATACATTTTTGTTTAATTATGTCTGAAAATAAATGGTTTGTTTAAGAAGCCAAATGGGTGTTAATATTTGTGTATATTTGATTGATGGATTTATACTTGTGTATATGATTTCAGGTGGAGGGAAATTATGTCTTTAAAGAACTGCACAAAACTTTGGTTGGAATTTTGCTTACTAATAAAATGATTTAGAAAGTGAAGCTTTAAACGAGCAAATCAAATATTTGAGTTCAATTGAATTTTATTGCAGTTTATAATAAATTACGAGTGTGTGTGGAATTTAATGAGATTTTGTTTGGAATTTATGTATTTTAAATGTTCCTAAAAATTGATGTTCATTTTTTTTAACTGTCACAGATTTTTTTTTTTATTTTGGTACATGGTAATTGTAAGTTGTATTAAAGAAAAAGTCTTTTTTTTAAATTCAGATTTATCCATATTAGGTACTAATGGCTTCTTCTGGATTCGTAAAAATTCGAACTTGCTATTACGATGATAAAAAGGACATGTTTATGGGGGATGGGCATTTTTCTAAAAATATTGACATAAACAGAAAAAAGTTATTTAAAAAGCACACTAACACTAACAATAACAAGTTATACAACATGGGTGGAACTGTTTCTTTTGCGATTGTAAATTTGTTTTTTTTTTTTTGCAAAATAAAATATGTGAACAAAAAAAAAAAACGAAAAAAAAAATAATAATGTTCAATTTTTTAGTTATAATGGTGTTCAATAAGCCTATTACGACAAACAAAAAATATTGACTTGCGGGCCATTTCGAGTTGGCCAGGGGCAACCGGCCAGAGCCCAAAGTAGGGGGTCAAATGGGTCATGGGGGTCAAATGGGGGACATTATGACAACATGGGTGTGGGGTTGATTGCAAAGGTTATTTTGAAGTAGTTTGGCATCTTCCGTTATTACAAAACAAAAATAAGGAGTACATTCAGCTGCTAGAATATTATCATCAGTTACTTTATAACTATTGTATTCCTACAAAGGTATTTGGATTATATTAATGAATAACTATAGGGGCACTTATTTATAATTCGTCAAAAAAACCCTACAATGAATTAATTTACTCTGCAATACCTCTGCTATATGTACCAAATTACTATAACACTGATCAACAAATATTTCTGAGCATTATAAATAATTTTTAAAGAATCGTATGCTTTTGTTTTAAGAATGAATACTGAAACAAAGGAGAGTGCCCCAAAAAAAAAACCCATAGTCGCTAAGAATAAAACATATATAGTTTGAAAGGGCATTGACACTAGATATCAAGTATAAAATTATTTTCTTTAAAAGATATCCCCGGGACTGGCTATGACAATTTATTTATTTTTTTTTTTATCCAGTCCCAGGGATAACTTTTTAAGAAAATGATTCAATATTTGTTATCTACAATTAAAGTCCTTTCAAACCATGTATGACTTTTCTTAATCGGCTCTGGGTTTTTCGTCCATACTTTTTTGGGCATTCTCCTTTTTATGAAAATTTTAAATAAGACACGAATTAAATTAAATCACTTTTCCGAAAGTTTTTAAAGGGCTGAATTCGAATTTTAAGAATTTTCAATCAAATAAAGCAAAATACATTTTTTCGTGGTTTTCTACATTTAAATATTTCAAAAACTACGTAAACGATAATTTTTGAGGTCTTATTTTTATTTAGTGCATCAAACACTATGGGGACAAAATTCCAATTTGGATTCGGCACATTGTGCTCAATTCGTTAAATAAATACTTTTCATTTAAAAACATGTGAATTAAAATTTTTTAAATTAGCAAGACAAAAAATTGATTTTCAGCCAAGTTAGTTTTCCAGAGGTTCTTTCTGGTTCCATACCAGACGAATGTGAAATGCCTTACGTTATGATTAATTGTCTTTACTGCCTTACGCGCTATATTTTTGAAATGTGGTTGTTTCAGCTAACGTATCAACTATTATAATTGTAATGTAGAACATTGAAATAATTTTTTTTTTCAAAGATTTTTGTTGAAAATTCGAATGTAATCGGTTTGCATTCGCATTTATTGTATTGCAGATGTCGAATGTCGGGGGATATTTTAAAATCGTTCAAACCATAAATAATGGGAAAAGTGTATTGTCTGTTGTTCCAAAAGAGTGGGAAAAAAACGGCATACTATTTCGGCCAACTCTAGCGGCTAGTACAGCTGAATACTTATCCCATAGAGACCCATATAGCATACCTGGCGATACAAATTGGAGTAAAGAAAAATGCATTGTTAAACGGCCAAAAAAACAATGGGACTATGATGAAGCTGAAAAAGAAGTTGTTAAAATGTTGGCGGAAATGGATACGAGTGCCAATGATGCTGATAATGAAAACAAAATTCCACCGGAAAGGAAAAAAACTCATGTGGAACGTCAATATGCATTAGATTCAGAAGTTACCACAAATACTGATGCACAAAGCCAAATTGCCAATGATAATGTGGTATGTATATGTTTAAATATAATTTGTGCATACATTTTCCCTTAAAAGTTAAAATCGTCTATCTGATATTTTATTTTAATTTTTCACTAGAAAATCACAAATCAGCCTCAACCATCGAAATCGCCAGTAATTTCCGAATCGGAAAATTTGACGACACCCCACCGACCCCAGTCTCATCAAAAAAACGTATACTCAGCAAGCCAAAATAATAACCCCATTTTGATTCCAAATAGTACACTAGAAAAACCAACATCAGCAGCTGTAAATCCCAAAGATGGAGTAGACCTAAGCAATCTAATGACAATTATGAAAACAGTGTCCAAAAATGTACTCACTTTGAACAATAAATTCGACGAAATGAATAAAAAAGTTAACCGCTTGGTAGAAATAGCTGATACTCAACAACCATCGAATGCACCCACTATTTCAGCAGAGTTTGAACCAATTATGAATCCGATCGACAATTTTGATGATTTGTATGATTTTGAAGCGAAATTGAAGACTGATAAGGAATTCTCAAGAAACTTGGTAAGATTTTCATATTCGTCTTTTAATGATTTAGAATTAAAATGGGCTGATGATTTCTTTTTATATTTTCTATATTTTAGATTGCAAGGTTAAAGGATATTTGTGGTGAGAATTCGATGAAAGGCGAATGTGCAGCCTACACTTTGGTCGATGTAATATTTTCAAGAAAATTAATGACAGAATTCTCATGGGCTGGTGGGTCTAAGAAAGGTAGTGCCCCGAAGAAACCCTTTAAACAATTCGGAAATGTGCTTAATTTTTTTTACACACTGGTTAAAATATCAGATCCAAATTACACTGAAATTGATGCGAAGGATTTTTTCAGAAAAAAAGTCCTACCGAATAGTTTGCGTAGAAGTGTGGCACCGTTGATTCGGGCGTCTCAACCAAAAAATCGCTGCAAGAGTCTGAGGAAATCAAGAAGAAATAGAATTTCTAAACAGCGACAAATATTGACAGAGGATGTGAAAGAAGAAGAAGAGATTGGTACAGAGACTGAAAATGATGAAGACGAAGAATTTTATGAAGAATATCTTGAAGAACTTGTAAAGCAAGAGGAAGACGGAGTATTTGTGGAAGAAATATTTGCCGAGGAAGATGAAGAAACCGCACCTCCACTAAAACGCCTGCGGAAAAGTATTTGCTGAGAAACATTTGATCTTAGTATATTTTATACTACCTGTTCGAATAAAATAAATTCTACTAGAGATTAATGCAATGTTTCTATTTATTTATTTCATTAATTTTTCAGCAAATTTTCGTGTGAACAAATAACATTTCATTTAGGTTTTGGTTGCAAATAGACAAAGTCGATGAATTTGTCGAATCAGCTGCCGCAGATGAATTTTGTCAGGTACATAAAGAAGTCGATCTTTGGAAAATTAAATAAAAGAGGGTCAGGCGAAACCAACAACTTACCAAAAACTGCTCGAATACCAATTGAAAATCTATCTTCTTCTTATATTCTTTATTTATAAAGCGGAAAAGTGGGTTAGTTTGTTTTTTGATAGGTTGTATGTTCGAATTAGTCTTGAAAACTACCAATGCGATTAAAAAAATTCAGTTTGTGGTGTAAAAGATTATACTGAGAGGTTGGCATGAAAGCTTAATATTTTTCTAATTTTAGATTTGTATACGGTGAAATGGGGTAAAAACAAAAAGATTTATTAAGGACGATTTCTAAAATGTTGTTTGTGTGTAAGAGGTTATGGACATAGACGATGAATTTGGGGTTATGAAAAAGATTAAGGGGTTATTATAGGGTGACGTGGTATTTAAAGCAAAAATTGGTAGGTATGCGGTTTTAAAATTCTTCTTTTTTGTGGTTTGTAAAGTAATCTTTTAATAATTTAGAGAATATATTTAGGGGTAAATGAGTTTCAAAATAGCCTAGATATGTATAGGGTGAAATGGGGTAAAAATCAAAAATTGGAATACGATTTTAAAATTCTTTTTGTGTTTGAAAGATTATATAAAGAAAACTGATCATAAGGGTGGCCTTAAGATTACAAATTTGGCTAGCAAAAGGGTAGAAAGGGATACAAACATAGAATTGTGTTAGCCTTAAGCAATTCTATTTGAGTTTGATGTATTATATTTGAAGAAAACCATTAAAGAGTAAGAGCCCTGGGCCGCTATTTATACGTTATTTTATTAAAGCCAAGATTTTGTCTGTGAACCTATTTTATGGTAGCTTATAACAAATAGATAGTACGAACCTTGAATCTATAGCTGGTAGCGAGTGTTAAAACTGCAAACAAATGTAAAAACATTGCATTTTTTTTATCAAAGTTGAATTTCATTAGTTTTATTTCAAAGTTGCCAGACATCTGTAGTGGGCCTAACATCAGCCAGAAACCTTAAATTTGTTGAATTAATCGTGCCATTTGGCGTTAAAGTTTCAAAGCTAATTAGTATATGTTCTTTGGTACGTCCCCTTAAAACTGTCAAAATAATCGTGATGTTTTCGATTTTGTATGCTGTTTTTAACGGGTGATTTTTCAGCTGGTTTGTTTTGGCAACACTGGTTTTGACAGCTGACGTGTGTCACTGTCAAACAGCTTCAGTTTGGTTTGAAATTTAACCATGGATCGTCTTACAAATGAACAACGCTTGCAAATTATTGAATTTTACTATCAAAATTCGTGCTCGGTTCGAAATGTTCATCGCGCGCTGCTTCCATTTTATGGTCGGCATTCTCGACCTTCTGAGCAGTCTATTCGGAAGATTGTGACCAAATTTCGCACCAAATTTACTTTGTTGGACATTAAACCACCAACACGTTTACGTACTGTGCGTAGTGAAGAAAATATTGGGGCCGTATCAGCTAGTGTGACAGAAGACCGCGAAATGTCGATTCGGCGCCGTTCCCAGCAGTTAGGCCTTTGTTACAGCACTACGTGGAAAATTTTGCGGAAGGATTTGGGCGTAAAGCCTTTTAAGATACAGCTGGTGCAAGAACTAAAGCCAGCCGACCTACCACAACGCCGAATTTTTGGTGAATGGGCTCTTAGAAAGCTGGCCGAGGATCCGCTTTTTTATCGAAAAATTGTGTTCAGCGATGAGGCTCATTTTTGGTTGAATGGGTACGTAAATAAGCAAAATTGCCGCATTTGGAGTGAAGATCAGCCAGAAGCATTGCAACAGCTACCAATGCATCCCGAAAAAGCCACTGTTTGGTGCGGTTTATGGGCCGGCGGCATTATTGGGCCATATTTCTTCAAAGATGATGCGAATCGCAGCGTTACTGTCAATGGTGAACGCTACCGAGCGATGATAACAAACTTTATTTTGCCCGACATGGAAGTTCTTGACTTGCATGATATGTGGTTTCAACAAGACGGTGCCACATGCCACACAGCACGCGAAACAATGGCGCAATTGCGAGGCGAGTTTGGTGAACAGTTAATTTCACGTTTCGGGCCGGTCAATTGGCCGCCTAGATCGTGCGATTTGACACCATTAGACTATTTTTTGTGGGGGTATGTCAAGGCTAATATATGTGATATGTGTGAAAGAGTATGCCAAAATTGGACTCAGCGGATGGGCTACCTGAGACGCAGCCGCGGTCAACATTTGCATGAAATTATCTTTAAACATTAAATTGCAAGGTTCAAACTATCGATTCAAATAAATATTTCATTCATTTTTTCGAATTTTTTGTGTTTTTTTTTTTTTTTAAAGTTCTAAACCTCTTAAAAAATCACCCATTAGGCATTATTTTTAAACAGTTTTTATGGAACATAATACAAATTAGTTGCGGTAATAAAAGTTCGTGTACTGAAATTGCAAATTTGCAATTATGTTGTTTTAATATTGGCTTGTTAAATTTTGTGGACGAAAATAATTTCCCATGCCGTTTCTTGACGAGAATTAATGAAACTTGGTAGACATAATTATTTGCTTACGTGGAATTCATCGGTACTGTCATTCTGTGGTTCGATATGGGGGCTTCCCAACTCAGGGCAGAATATAAATAGAAATATCAGAGCTCGAAAGCAAAAATGTCAAATATCGTGCGTTTCGCACGGGTTTAATGCCAAAGGCTACATGAAATTTGGGCCCAATAAAATATGTCAAAAAGCATTAAATGAAAAATGGCACTAAAAGTTTATACCTATATAAGAAACAATAAAAACTAAAGTTTAAAATTTGTAAATTGGGAAATTGTTCATGGTTTTGGGGCGTTTTTTCATATTTAATTTTGGGTGTTGAAATTTCATCATGAAAAATGGCCCCAAAACTGCATTCTTAAACCAAAAATCGACACGCAAGCCCTTAATTTGGGGCCATTTTTCGTTTGGGTCCATTTTTCACTGGGGCCACATTTCATATAGCCTGTTGCAAAAGAACATTTTGTCAAAAATGTTCCAAAAAGCTAGCAAGGAATTAAAAATATATAATAATATAATTTATTAAATTTGCTTTTATTTAAAATTATTTGCTGACCAAATCTGATCGAACTTGATAGAAATTTGCCAATTCTGACAGTTACAAATTGACAAACCCATTTTAAGACAATTACTATTACCTTTGCTACTGAAAAGCTCAAAAATGCAAAATAATAGGTATACATAATGTTGGTGTTATTGCGAGAATCTACTCCGAAAAAATCTAGTCGACAAAAGTCGATTCTTGATCGAATTTAATTTTCTATCAAAAAGAAAAAATTATATTAATTCATAGTAATCTGACAGAAAAATATTAAGGTAGAAATACCGATAAAAGACTTTAAATCGATTCGACTTTTGAATAGACTCGCAATAAGCCCCAACGTATTTTTTTGCAGATTGACGGCAAAAGGAAAATTCTGACAGTTAATAATTGTAAAACAACCTTTAAGAAGCTGTTATTTATAAAGCTTTTAATCCAGACTATTTCTTTTAACAACCTAATTTAAATCAAATACATGAAAGGTTTTTCACTATTAATCTACTTGGATGGCTTATAGCTTACATCTTAAACTAAAATTCGTTAAAAGTTTCGTCAAAACCAAATACCAAGCTACAAATTTAGATTTAACCGCTTTGCTAAAAATCAACACATTCTTAATTGTTTGTCAATATTAAACTTTCAAAAAATATCTTGACACACCTTACCTAAATCATATTTTGCTCTATTATATTGTCGGGTGTTTTTCAAACTACGAGTATTTCCAATTAATCATCATAAATATCAATAATCTTGATTAACACTCTTAACTCAATCATCAAACCACATGATCTTGTTATTTTCCATCACCTTGCCAGGCATTATCACCCATTATATCCATGACAACAATTGAACAATATATACAGCAAACCATCGTTAACACACTTTTCTGATGGCAACAACGACTCGGCCAACGATGACGACGACGGAACTGTGCAAAGTAATCTGTCCTCTTTCAAGAAAAATTTGCAAATACATCATTCATCAGTATAATCCCGCATTTATGTAAGCATCCATCGCCTGCATTCTTTCACGGCTAACTCTTCATCTATTGCTGGCGCTTTTCAATAGGTGGTACCTATATCTACTTTTAAAGCTAATTACGTGCAATGTAAGCCGACACAACAAAATAATCCTTCGAGAACGCCGCGCCACTCGCCGCTCACCGCGTCAGCCGGGTGTGGTGTTTTTCTACCAATTCTGAGATGGTTGTATGTCAGATCGTACTTCGTTATAATTTATAGCGTCGTCATTTAGTCGCGGGGATTGTGTTGGATATAATGTTACAAATTTGATCGATAAGTTAACATCAACATCGACCGACATTATTCACTGTTCAACCAACCCACCGACGACCGACCGACACAGCAATTGACTTGCGGATTAACACTGATGTGCGAGAGTAGGTAAATTGAAATTGCCTTACAAATTTGAAGCAATCAATTTTTCAAAATCTCAATATGTGCGGTAGTTGACTTGAGGTGTTTCGTTTGGCTGGTGGCACACTGTAGACTGAATAATGTGTGGTAGTTATTTAGCAGCAGGCAGTTCAATGAGCCATGTTAAGTGGGGAATTCTATAAACCTAATTGGAATTGTTATGATAATAGGAGACATTGATTTAATATGTTTATTTTTCTAAAAGCGTATGAAAGATTAGTTTCCTTAGCTTCTGAGAGTTAACTGTTGCTCAAAACCTTACAAGTCCAGATGTACATTAATGTGAAATTACCGGAAGTTTTGTTTCATTATACCTATTCTAAAAAAATTGGAATATGGGACAAATTACTCAAGTATTGTAAGGCCAAATTTTTCAGTGACGACATTCAAGTAAAGCTCTAGTGGACTCACAAAATTTGTAGAGTTAACTCGATTTTAACTCTGAAACAAAGATGGTCTAGTACTGAAAAATGAAGATTTCTTTGCCGTGAGGATCATTTACTCTCGGGAGTAAAGAAAACTCCCGAGAGTACACACAATTCCCGGGGTAAAAAAGGCCGGGGAGTACAGAAAAATCTCGGGAATTTATTTTCCCAAAGATTTACAAGAAATGGTTCGACAAAAAAAAAAAACTAAGATCTAAAACCAGTACTAATAAAATAAATACTATCCCCTTTTTAACGGATGAGTAAGTTGACACACGGGTAGAGAAGGTATGATAATTTTCCTAATTAATGAATAATGTTTTTGCTTCATGATATCTTTCTATGCGGTTATTTGTGTACTCGAGTGCCCAATGCGTTTGTAGTACACTGGTACCCAGCTATCCAACATACCCGGGTACTTTTCGCGAACCAAACAGGTAGCCGTCTACCCGAATACTTTTCGAGTACTGTACATAATTTCATTCTGTTAGTTATATCTGAATAAACGAGTACAGGGTACCCAGGTGGCTGGTCATGGCAGGTGCTACACAGGCCATCAAAGAATGGCAACACTTTATCAAAGTCTACACCTATTCTATTACGTGTGTCAAATACAAGCCCTAATAAGAAGTAAACCACCTCCTCAACGCATAGTAGCCCGTAGCGAAATGGTCAGTGTATTGGACTGTCACGCTGGAGGTCTGGGTTCACTTCCCAGCCTCGTCCACCTAAAAACTGAAAAGTTTTTTTCAGGGCTACTGCCTCTTGCGAGGAATTGGCAAATCCGTGTCACGAATAAGTGCTTCTCGTCTAGCCGTTCGGATTGGGCATAAAATTGTAGGTCCCTTCCATTCCTGTCGACACACGCACACAGGAATGGTTGCGATTCTGAGCTCATTGAACATGGCTGATTCTTCACGAGCCTTTGTGCCATTCAATTATTTTTTGTTTTTATTTTTTGTATCTCTTCAACGCCGAATTCGTAAAAGTTATCCACTCGGTAATACAATTCTCAGGTAATTCCACATTTATATATAAAAAGAATTAAAAAATCAAAAGCATGTACATAAATGCTAATTATTAGTCGTCGTTTATTAATAAGCGTGTTAATGCGTATTAATGTTTTAAGACCTGCAATATGCATAACTTTCGGTTTATGGACTGTCAAGTCAATTTTTATTTGTATCCTTTCTTTGATTTGCTTCGTGGACTCATTACTTAACCATAAAATATCGCTTTCACGTCAAAAAAATATAAATCACCAATCACGAATGAGTTTGACATCAAAATAAATTAAATGATGTCTCCAATTTACTTTCGCATCTTCTTTGACTTTTGCTAAATTGACACTCTTTCCAACTCAACTCATCAATATTCAACTATGTATAGGCATTTCCGGTATTAAATCAAATAACAATGTGTCAAAAAATCTTTTGTGTGCGCAAAAATTCTTCTTCAACAAACTTGACATTTGAAAAATTAGCCTATTCCCATAAAATCTTTACACAAAAAAAATTAAAAACATGTGTCAATGCGGCAATGTTTGCAAATGACAGAAACAATATACCAGAGGCCATTACAAAATAAGTACCGCTGTCAAAGTGCTTTGCAAACTAACATGCGCTACACCGCGACACATGTCAGTCCCCAAGAATATTACTGTCGAATTTTACTTTTACAAATGGGTTAATCCCTTTACAAATGAAAACGACAACAACAACAAAAAACAAGCTGGAAAAGCACGCTTGCAGCTGAAGAGATATACTAGATAGAGCCACCCTCCTTCGCGGCCGGCGCGCGTCTCCAACCCCCAAGACCCGCATTCATTGATACTCTAATTGACATGGCATCTAACTGCGGATGGCTTGTTGCAAAACACAACATATCCACCAAGTGAGTCGGATGCAAAAATATACCGTTTTGCAAACAAGTGTGCTTCTATCTATCTATTTTTCTTGCTATAAGTATACGTATGTGTGTATGTCCATAAAGATATTTAATTTACCGCTGTTCCACTGTTAGTTGCAATGGTAGTGGTGTTGGTGGTGGAGGTGCTCCTTGCGGCATGTGGCTCCGGACATATGCGAAATAACATAAATCAACATTAGGTGGATTTGCACCACACTTATGGCATGGGCTTCCAAAGAGGAGTCAAGAAAGAAGACCCCCAGTCAGGCTTCATACATGTTAAAGTAGATATATGGCTAGTTTTTGTATCATCGTCATCCATGCACAAAACTATAAAAAGTATCTTATAGGTACTTTGAAAAGTATGAAAAGTATCTGATGCTTGCTTAGTCATAGTCATATGTATTGGTGATGGCGGGCGGTGCGTCTTTTGCATTTTTATGTTTTGTTTATATATATGTGGCCTATTTTATGAGTGATGAGAAATATTACGCGGATGTACATTTAAATCTAGAGTGTGCACAGAAAATGCGGGAAAATTTCAAATCTGCATGTCATGGATGAGTAATTTTTCGTGAGCAAAACAAAAAAAAAACAACACTAAAGTGGAATTCTATCGATCCCGCACCTAATTTGCAAATGATCCATCAAGTAGAGTGAGTAAGTATACTTGACTTGAATGCTGCCTGCCGCAGGGCTATCGAGTTAAAGCAACATGAATGAAAAATACTTTGTATCTCTCGTAGATTTTATTGTCTGCTATAGAGTATAAGGTTTATTGGCTGTGTGTAAATTAACACATCGAAAACGAGTAAAATTTTACATATTTTTCATCTAAGAGTATCTCGAGAGTAAACTTGAAACTGTAAGTACAAGGTGTCAAGAGAGTATCTTTAGCGTAGCAATTATTTTACTCACTATTTCTCCAAGTTTGTATGAATATAAAATCACTTTCGTGATTGAGAATAACACTTTTTTATTTGCAAATTTCTTGATAGACAGACAGATAAACTGACAGAATTAGGTTAAAATTTATAAAGAAAAGTGGCACATTCGACGAAAATGTGTCAAGCTTGGTGGGTTACATTAATAACCTGCTGCCTATCTGTATAACATGCCCTCATAATTGTTCATCTTCTTAATTGTTTTGTTTTGTTTAAAGATTGCTGAGACGATTTGCTATTGACAGACATTATACCTAGTATTAAAAAATAAAGTGTATATGATTTTGATCGCGTTTTTGTTCAACTTTCATAAACTCCCACTTTAATTATAATTATTTTGTTGTTGTTTAATTGACACACATTTGGTTTAATTGTTTTTTGTCTTCGTGGTGTTCCAATTTTAGTTGAGTTTTTCGTCTGGTGGTTTTTTAGGTTTTAACTGGGTGGGAACTGGGAAGTCGTCCTATAAAACTTACCAAGTGAAAAGAATCCAAAAATAAAAGTGAAAAGATTTTATTCCGACACTCACCTGAAAGAAAAGAGAAAAAAAAATAATTAGTTTTCAATTGTTATCTTATCTATAATTGCAGTGTTTTGGTGAGAGTGTGTAGCCAGCTCAGCAAACAGTTTTATGAATCTCATTTGAGTGAAGTGAACAGTATAGTGAATACATAATATTTTATAAAGACTTTGTTGAATAAATGAGCAAAAAATGTCAATATATGTATACCGAAGTGCACATTCACATTCATTTTCATGATTAAACAATAATAATTCAGCTGCAATGCACTGATGATTGATTGTGATTTCAAAAAAAAAGAGACTGCGTTTTTATAAGTTTTACCATAGTTTTTAACACTCAGTTGTTTGGGTACACTCGGGCGTATACGCACTTTTTTTCTAATTGTAATAATTAAAAAAAAATTATTAAAAAAATTTAATACCTACTATTAGAAATGTAATAGGACGGATAGGATGTAATAATCTTATTTATTTGTATTTGTATTTTGCTCCCCCAGCGTACAAGGGTGGAGGAGGGGTCAAAAAATGAACATGTTCCTATGGCTTTAAGAATTTTAAATCCAACGAGACATTCCATGCTATCAACCGATGTCTGGTTCCCGATTTATTGGCTAATTTATGTGAAATTTCATCATACAACATGGTCAGAAGGCAACCCTTATATCACCGGTCTGCCAGTGTTGCCACCATGGCAACACTTCTTAAAAGTAAATTAAGGATATGGAATATTAGTGTACCAAAGTTCATCCCGTCAGAATGAAGTGCAAGGTTGGCTCCTTTATCGACCTAACTATAAGCCCCAGCCTCGTTATTTTGTATGACTCCCATCAAACATCACTGCTCAGCTATATTTTTTTGACGAACATAAAACTCTTCATGTTGTAATGTTTTTATTTCTATATTTCAATCAATTTAAGAATCGGCTGTGGGGGGGGGGATCCACCACTGGTTTTACCGACATAATAGCCATGCAATAAATACAACCATTCAAAGTTTTAATCGAGAAATCCATAAAAGTGATTTTTGACAAGAGAACGGGTAGCTGTTATATACGTATATATGTAACAATACGATTTTAGTTTTATCAAGTTTTCTCGAAAACGGTTTTGAAGATTTTAATTAAACTTTCTACATGTCATCTTTAGTCCAGTTCTAATAATACTGCTTGGCTGATTTTATCATTATTTTGGAAATCAGTACTCCTAAGTTATTCAACAAATATTACATTTGAAATTTGTAGGTATTAATATTTTTTTTTTTTTTACGAAAAAAATAAAATCAAAGAACATTTTTTTTTTATTTTTAAATTTTTTTCCAAATTTGTTTGTAATAAACCAAAAAAAATCAAAATAGGTATTTTTACAATTTTTAATACTTTTTTCCTAACGATTTAAGAATATAAGTAAACGATAATTCGAATGTAGGCTTCAGGTCAGTGTTTGAAAATTCTTATTTTATTTGTATTTATTTATATTTAATATTATTAAACCGCTATATCTACACAGTCAATGTCTAGTTACATTCTAGTGGTTTGTTACGAGAGCAGGTTTCTGTAATCAAGTCGTGCATATTTTTTGTATTTCAGTGGCAATAGTTTAGTGCCAAGCGATCAGCAACTACAACTGTTAAGATTCAAGAGAGACTACACGCAGAAGTGTGTATCAGCTGCCAAGACAATACTTTTACTTCAATACAAAGCTAAATTTAAAATCCCGACTTATAAATTTTGAGACTTTATTATTTCAAACCTGACCAAATTATTCTGTTCTTTGGGATCACCTCTCATTTAGATCAGATTTTTTGTAGATATGTATAAGAAAAGAATCTTTTAAAAATAAAAAGTTTTTATTGCAGGGAATTATTTTTTTTTTTCTTATACTCAAGTAAAAATCTATGAAGACATCATATAATGAAACCTTAACACAAAAGAAAAAAAAAAAGCCACGAAAATTCCCTAACACGTGTTAAAGTCATAAGACGACAAAAGATGATAGACTTTAAAATTCAATTTGCTCATAAATTCCCGATTAATGTTTATCTTTAACAAAATTCTTTCTTCCTTTAGGAAGCAATTAAATATATCATCTTTTTTTGATCTTGTGTTTAAATTTACACCCAAACAAAAAGAAAAAAACAAAGAATTTTGCCGTAATAAAATGGTTGTAAATTTTCGGTTACCATTTACCAACAAAAATATTGTCCGCCTCAAAATCGTTTATACAACAAAAAAAAAACAAAAACGAAAATAATGAAATTTACTAATTAAATCTGAAAGGTGCACTGAAAGTTATTGCGCCTTCAGTATTTATCGCTAATTGCCAGGAAATGTAATCTCTTCCACCCAAGAAGTTGGATGTTGATGTATTTTTTTGTTGTTTTTCGTTATAAGTTCTTTTTTTTTTAATTAAATCATCGCATGCTCCTCGCCAGTAACTAACCATCACCACTTAGTTATATACTTGCCGGCTTAGCAACTAAAAGAATGCCCGTTAATCTTTGATTTTTTTCGTTGCTTAATTTTTGATTATTTTTCCTTAATTGCTTGGATGCAATGCAATGTAATGTGTGTGTGTCTTCTATAAAGTTTTTTTACGTAATAAACGTACTTTTGAGGAAGTCCCACTAAATGCTATTTTATTTTCTTTCATTGAAGATACTTTTTCAACGCTAAGATACTTTTCGTTGGTTCTTGTTTTTTTTTTTTTTTGACTTCTGTTTTGGCATTGATATATTGGTCATGCTATGGCTTTTGTTGGCAGAGTGTTGGTAGTAAAGTCGGTTGCCGGCAACGGCCTAAAATGGCAATGAACTCCATGGTATCTATAGACATAGTTGGTCAGCTAGAGGCGCAGGAGGAGCTATAGCTCCAACTCAACGGCAGACTCAGCGCATGCAGACGAGAACGAATGAATTATGCAATCTATATTTGTGCTGGTTCAGTGAGCGCTGCAGGCTTTGCGAATAGTCAAGTAAGGCTCTATTAACTAATGCATTTTTTCTAAGAAATGAGGGAGAAATGCTTAAATTTTGGAAGTTTGGTTAAGTGGCTTTAAGTCAGATGCGGTGTATTGTTGATCTTCAAAATAAACCTTTTTGGAAAACTGTAACTGTACACAGACTAATTGAAGCAAATGAGCACATATTTGGAAATACTGACTAATAGGTGACATATCAATTTGTGGTCCAAGGAGTTATTGCTATTGAATTTTTTTCCTACAGCTGTAGTGAATCCTGAAAATTTAACTATTCATCACTTTTGCAGTATTGCTAAACAATAGAGTAAGTTATTGGATTTTTAGTTCAATGATTTCTTAGAGACGGATTTAAGCTTACCGGATCTTTAATAAATAAGTAGGCCCTATCGTGATTAACAATGTCGATTTTGTTTTCCCTGGAATTTTTTTAACCCTTCCAAAAATTGTTTCGCTTTGGTGAATCTCCCCGAGAATAAGTTTCCTCCATCAAAATGGAGGAAACATATTTTGGAAATATATTTGGGGGTACATTCGCGAAAGCAGAAAATTGTTCCGCGGAAAACAAAATATTCTCAATATTATCCCGATAGGGATCAATAGTTAATTATTTTAAGAGCCGATTTTTCAATAGTCAGTTAAAGAGTCAGTTATTTACCGGAAGAATAAAGTTATTTGGCTCTTTAACAATCCGATAGCAAAATTGAATTTTTCAATTGAGAAAAAAATAGTCTATAGAATATTATAATTTGTTCTGGTGGGCGTTTGTGGTGCACAGCGGCCGAATGATCACTCAATCAGATCAGTGGACGCTCCAGTGCCAGCCAACGAACTGCCTAGCGGTCTAACTGTGGATGGTGTGGGTGCGGGTGCTGGTCTGGTTGAGTGAGTGATCCACTTTCTGATGAATGTGCTAAAAGCTACAACAAAATCCTATTATAAACACAAATAAAAATGGACGATATCCTGAGGACATGCCCCTATTCTCTCTCTCCAATTCCATCCACAGGTTCTAACGAGTTATGGTATCAAAACGCCGCTAATTGGGCTGGACTGCCCGTGGCCGCCATTTCTATTTGAATTATAATTTGAATGTCACTTTCATTTACGTTTGTATAAGTTTTTGGTAATTTTTTTTTGTATATCGAACATTTCTAAAGTAATTTTTATTTTATTTAACGTAATGTTGACAAACAGTAATGTTTGACTTTCAAAATATTTATTTCTATGAACAACTTTATCTGAGATCTCAATGAGCAGATAAATTAACTGTTCCTATTCCTAGGAATAAGTAATATCTGCGCATTGAAAAATAGATTTTTGCTCTATCTGAGGATTAAATACTAACGAACTGCTTATCTGACTATTGAAATATTGACCCTAAGTCAATCAGAACATTTTTGATATCAAAAATCAAAATTGCTTTTTTAACATGTTTTTATTACTTTTTCGTTGCCTATATAAGAATATAAGTAAACCATCACTATGTCTACACCGTCAATGTCTAGCTACGAGAACAAGTTACTGCTATCCAGTCGTGAATTTTATTTTAATGGAGTTTTCTTCTTGATTTCTCACAACATCTAGGTATTGTGGGTTGTCGCTACCTAGAAAATGTTTCTATAGCTAAAAAATTGTGAGCGTAAATGCTGCTAAAAAATGTTCCCTGTATAATTTATCTGGTATCGGATTTCGAACTTAGAAAATATTTTGGGAGAATAAAATTCCTATCGAGTTTCACTAGTTTAAATAGAAAGAACTGCTATTTTCGCATAAATGTTTAATATGAAATTTGTAAACCACATGAAAATGAGAACTTCATTTTAGTATCGTAAAAAATATACTAAAACTTTTTTCTTTTATTTTTCAGGTAAGTTTCTTACTGATGGACTTTTTTGATTTAAGACGCCAAACGTACGGGTAAGCATTTGAGTCTTTTGGTCACCTAATGGTGCAATCTACCAATGAAACAAGTTATGGAGAAAAAAACTAAATGGATTCTGCTAACAGAATTTCATAAAAATTAGCTCTGTCCATCGTTTTCGAAGTACCTACACTTTACTAGTTTCATTTTGAAATATTCAAGTTTTTTTGTAATTGAATTTCTCATGTCCACCCTGCTGATGAGCCTATTCACAATTCCAAGACATGTAACGTAATCTTTGCAAATTAAAATTAAGTAACAAACATCAAAGCCACATAAAACCCAAAACTAATGCCAAAAATAAGAATAGAAATTCAATCCGCGAATTTGTTTCAATTATTCCAAAACACAACCAGCAGACAAAAAAATTCAAAAAGAAGCACACTCATCGTTTCTGATGATGATCTTAGTTGACTCTGAGGTTATTGATGTTCCACACAGAAGGTGTAGTGTATGTGTGTGTATATTAGAAGAACTTAAAACCAGCATGAGTGGAGGAGTCAACGAACAAACCAACCGAGCGAACGTGACCTAAATTCAGCTCGAAAATATTATATTCGCTCTGAGAATTTATTGCAAAGTGTCCCAAGTCTAAATCCCAACCATATATGAGATTCTAGTATATATAGTTGCTTGGCAGAAAACGCTTTTGGCATGGCAAGTATGTTTGGCCTCATTGTGCGCCACAGGATTCCTTCTGGAATGCACTACTATATACACTACGTTTTTAGTTTCTGATGATGTTCTTGTTGCGATGTTGTTGTTGCTATTTGTATTGGGACAAGATCATAAGATGAAAGCGCAGTAGTCGGGTTTCTATGAATTTTTTTTTTTGAATCATAGTTATATGTATGATAGCGGTGGTGACCCAGGAAGATTGTTGAAAGATCATCAAAGTCCAAATAGACCTTAATCGTGAATTTGATGGTGGTGATGATGAAGATAATCATCATCATAGTTGGAGGAATAAGATGACGGTCAAGGATGATGGGAGAAACGTAACACAAATCTTTCAGTAGTATAGGCCATTGATGATGGCGCTGATGCGGTTTATTCGTATGGCAATAATCTACTACTACTGGTACTGGTATGTGGCTTTTGAAGAAAGCGACGCACAGCTACAATGACGATGATGACAAAGTGCTGTTTTCCATTATGGGAACAAACCTGTTTCGGAGAAGAATAACAGTTGTTTTGACTAAACCGACAAAATGATTCATCTTGTGTGGCTTTAAGAACATAAAAAGCCTCTAGGTGTATGTCCGTCACATTTGTATGATGTTTCATGTTTGTTTGGGTCAGTTTCAAATTTTTGTTTTTCTTATTGACTTATCAAATATAATATTTGATGGAATTGATTATAGAAAGGTATTGTGATCTTTTCCAAATAAAAAATGTGTATGGTAAATCAATTAGGAGGTTAGACTAAAATCACTTTGGTGTGAAAATTGTCGCTTATAAGAAAGAAGACAGTTTTATTTTATTTGTTTACCTGTAGAAACTTTTTAATGCATAAAGGCTTGTCTGTGATGTAGGTTTACTGAAAGTGTTAACAATTATTCCAAGTGATAGAATATCAACAAGTAAGCTAGGCAAAATTTAAGCCGAAACATTCCACTTTTTCTAGAAACAAACAAAATAAAAATAGAAATATGTTAGAACATCAATATGTTGGGTTTGTTGTGGGAGAAGTTGAACATTATCTGCGAATTGAATTTATTCCGCTGAACTTTCCTTTATCATGTTTATTTCTTGAAAAAAAAAAAAAAAAATGATTAGGAGGGCGGTTCTTAACAACAAAACATTAAGGACACCCCCTTAATTTCTAAGACCAAATGGATACTAAGAATCTTGAATCCGGGGGCAATTAAGAGGAACCGAGTGTTAAAGTTGCATACAAATGTTACAACATTGCGTTGTCTTATTAAAAAAAAATATGAATTTTATATATGTTGTATTTGGCACCTGCTTGCCATCTGCAGTAGGTCCTTATCTCTGTAATACATCTCAAATTGGGTGTCGCAACAGCTTATGAAGAACACAGGTCCTAGTGACTAACAACTCGCAGACATTCCTGTGTGGGCGTGTCGAAAGCAATGGAAGGGACCTACAATTTTATGTCGAATCCAAACTATTTTCTAGCCTTAATTGTTAAACACCCATTTCGAATGCCAAAAAAATAGGCAAAACCAATAAATTCTGCGTTCCCAACGTATTGAATGTGCCAAAATTCATTAAATTCCGTCAGTAATAAATTTGTGTGGTAAATGATTTTTGTCAAGAAAATAGAAAAAAACGGACCACTATGTTTTGGTATGAGCTGTAGATTTATCTTTTTCAGACCATACGCCAGGGTAATTTAAAAAATTCGATTTAAAAAAATTACTCCCGTATACCAGCCTGATATCTGGATGATATACTTATTGTGAGCTTAGAAGCAAATATAAGTAACGATAACACTATGAATCATAACTCCATAACATTATATCGGATTCTCCGTGACCTGAATTTGTCAGTTCTGCTTAATAAATATCCATATTCACTTTTTACTCTCGATAAAGTCACTATATGGAATTTTTTAGATTCGTTAAAATTATAACGCGACGGGTGCCGCAATTTGGCTTTGTGCCTATCTTATATCACTTTACCTCGACCTATAGGGCCATAAAACCTGATGCTAATTTCTTCAAAATTCTATCTTAAGGTTTTTCAAGAGAAATTAAATAGTTTAAGCTCCTTTAATAAATAACTAGAAACAACTAACTGTTAAAAGAAAACTTATTTATCTCGAAAATGAGCTTATCGATTTAAGCTCAACACTCTGTACTATTATAATTTTCAATTAGAGGTGTTATTTTGATATTCAAAGAAAAATGTCATTTTTTGAGAGGATCAGATGTTTATTTCAATGTCAAGAGGAAAGTATGTCATTAATAATGTACAACAATATCAGCCAAATGACCGCCATGAAATGTTCCATCACCAAATCGCAAAGTGGCTGCGGTATGCCCTTAACAGCTTCACGAATTCCATCTTTGAGGTCTTGAATCGACGCTGGGCTGTTGGCGTAGACCTTATCTTTCACGTGGACCCAAAGGAAGAAGTCGTAAGGTGTTAAATGATAAGATCTTGGTGGCCAATTGTGATCACCTCTTCGAGAGATAACACTATCCAGAAACTTTTCCCGTAAAAGATCGATGGTTTCGTTGCTTGTGTGGCATGTAGCACCGTCTTGTTGAAAGTAAACGTTGTCCAGATCAATACCATCCAATTCCGGTTATTAAAAAATATTATTCATCTCTCAATAGCGCAATCCATTCACCGTAGCTGTTGTTCCAGCCTCATTTTCGAACAAGTAATGTCCCCCGCCGAACCATAAACCGCAACAAACAGTTACTCGTTGACGATGAGAGGCTTTTCAACAATAAATCTTGGGTTTTCCGAGCCCCAGATGCTTGTTGACGTAGCCACCGAGGTGGAAATGGGCCTCATTAGTCATGAATGAATGAAACTCCGGATTTTTTTCATGCATTGTTTATAGTTAATTTTAATAATTTCAATGCGTTGCTGAAGCGATTAGCGTTCCATTTTTATTAATGGCGTAGTTTCTACTTGTCAAATGTCAAAAAATTACAGCTTCGAAAGTGGCAACTACCGAAATAGCAAGCTATTCAAAATAATACCTCTTATATGTATGTAAATACATACATTTGGTGGCGCAACACCTCGGGAAGAGCTAGGGCATAGTGACACTCTCAATAATTCCTGTGTCCGCGTGTCGACAGAAATTGTGGGGACCTACAATTTTATTCCGAATCCGAACGGCTAGATGAGAGGCGATTTTCCATGGCCAAGGGATACTCTTCGAGGGTTTGTCACCTCCTTGCAAGAGCCAGTAGTCCTGAAAAACTGATTCGAGGCTGAGAATCGAACCCAAACCTCCAGTGTGACAGTAAAACACGCTGGCTATTACGCCAGGCGTTACTATTATATTTACTTGTATGATCCACACTATGTCAAAATCAAATTTGACGCAAAAGTGGTTTGATTCCCGATTTCTTATTGGCTCTCTCAGAAAAAAACATCATCAGGTACAAAATGTATCAATTTTCACACGATTAAAATAACATAGTATTTGTAGTTAAATGAAAAAAGAGCTATTTGGATAAAATTGTGGTTGATTTAAGCCGATGCAATGTTATTTTAGCATAAAATCCTTGTTAATTTTTACCAGATTCTTGCTATTATGATAATATTCTCTTGTAAAATGCAATTTGCTTACCTAGCCTGTTGACTTAAAGTTTTAAATAGTTATTTTAAACAACTGTTTACCTGATCAACTTACACCTGTCAGAATCAATTTAGTGTTATGTTGTTAATTTAAACATATGATCTTGTTAATGTTCTAAAACTGAATCAACTGTCCGCTTAGTGATTAGAAAATTTAATCTTGTTGGATATAATTCACATTGGCCTTTTGTCAATAAAAATATGAATGCATTTTTTTAAATTTGAATTTACGAAGTTATTTTTTGGTTGAAGTTATAGCTATTTCAAGTGTGCCAATCCGACCATCAGACTTCCTTTTGTGGTACTGAGTCTTAATTGGTCTAATAAAAACCAAGAAAGTTAAATTATAGTGTACCTTGTTGCTTTACTCTCATTTTCATGTAAAGAAAACAAGGCCACTGGTTCAATATGGCAAGGGGTCAAGGTCAGGCAAACTACACAAGTGAATACTGTTAAAATTACAGCTTGCCATTTTAATTCATTGTTGATCTAGTACAAACTTAACACAATTGCAGATTCTATTTAACATTACTTAACATAGATGTCACTTTAATAAGACGACAACTTAATTTATCTAGATGTTTGTCTTGATTGAACATGGCCACTTATTTTCAGTAGCATAAATTCTACAAGGTGCCATGAAGATTTAACATATAATATGTGTTGATTCAACACGAGTGCCATTAAAATCTTGTATTCAGATAAATATTTAACATGATCAATTGTTTTAATAAATGATAACTTGATAATTGGTTATTTTTACATGATCACTTATTTGACTGCACTTTCCCGATTATGAATGAATTTAATGTTTTCATATAACTTTGTCCTCTAACGAAATCAATGTTTTAATACAAAAAAAAATATATTTAAGTGTTTCGTAGTTAAAAAAAATCTTAAACTACATAAAATCAAAACCGTCTTGACATTCTTTCATTAACCCTTTTGTAAATAATCAACAATAACCAAGATTCCAATAAATCCTCGTTCCCTTTTCTCCCACACAAAACCAACTTCCAAGAACTTTTGTTTTATATTAGTAATCTCTTTTATACCTTACCAAGAATAAAACTGTTTTCCTTTGCAAGCAATTAAAACAAATAAATTGTTTTTCGCGACGAATATATTAAAACTCAAATAAGATATCCCAGCATCCCAGTCTGTATTGTAAATTCCTATGAAGTTGATAAGACAGCAGAGTGTTCTTCAAATAGACCTACCTACAGCAGCACAAATTAACAGTCATTAGCAACTACGCCTGGTATTTCACACAATCACTGTTTGTTTAATGCTGGTGATCCTTCTTTCAGGATAACATCAACAAGCCAAAAATAAAAAAAAAAAACTTTTCTTGCATACCTTTATACTCAAAGCCTGTCTGTGCCGGTCTGTCTGTCTACCTGTGTCGAACACGCAATTAAACAAAGAACGCCACGTAGAGTCGTCGTGGACCAACGACTTCGACATCGAAGATAACTCTTTCTGACCCCCACTAACTACCCGAACGTCAGATAGAATAATTATTTCAAGACTTTGCCTACAATTTTGGTTAACAAAAATATTTGTTTAGTCAAAATTCTTTGCCAAACTTATACCGCTTTACCTGGGTAGATGCGGTTGCTAGATGTTGCTCAATCGGTAACCAGTTCAATTATCCCCAAAATGCAATTTCCATCTCTGCAAGCTGAAAAATCACTGCATTGAGGAGATTCCACGTTTGTATCTTTAAGATACCTATACATTTATATGTAGGTGTTTGCCGTACATCACTAACAAAACCATGTGGATCCAAACCCGCTAAAGCTTGAAAGAGCCTTACCAGCAACACCTTGTGTGATGGTTGGATGGGCTTAGTATGGTACGATGCGCCGTTTGCCCATCAACTTATTCTTATACAAAAAACACGCGCGTGATCATCTCCGTCAGGTTTTTCCATCCAATATAACTGTTATTTTAGCAAGTTTTCGATCTTGTGTCGTAATTTTCACCCTCTTCACCTCCGCGCCACATATACAACTACCTATCCAACATACATACTTTATACCATCACTGGTTTCTTTCCTTATAATTCTGGAGAGGAACAAATAAAAGAGCTGGCGTGAAAACTTGTTCCATACGAGGATTAGCTGGTTCTCCGCATCTCCCTATATGTGATTCCATTGAACCTCCTTTACCAGGTTGTCCAACCAAGTTTTTTTTTCTATTTTTAATTTTGTTGTTCTTTTACGTCATAGTGGAGTTGTGTATATGAATTCCACTTTGCCGAAGGCTGTTTTGGCCATATAAGCAAAACGGAGCAAAAATCCAACGAACAGGGACATTATGCGTTTCGGACATTGCCGCAGATGATCACAACATTTTTATTGAATCACAAAGGGAAGAGGCACTAAGCAGCACAGCACAGCACCACAGACTATTAAGATTGGATTTTTATTGAGAATTTTAATGAATTAAATGTCAAGCGAGAGATGGGCTAAAAAGGAACAGGTTGCTTATTATTGGAGAAACTTGATTCTTTGATGGTGCCAGATAATGTAATTGGTCTCTGCTTATAACCATCATGTGGGCTGAGATAAGTGATTTGCGTTTGTAAAAATGCACACTTCGACTCAGCTGTCATTTTAAGTAGGCAGGTATGGTACGAAAGACCTGATGCTATAACTATTTTAACAGAATCTCATGGAGCGAAATGAAACTTAATCCGATATGCTGTTTTTCTTGTTGTTGTCGTTGTTCTTAATTTTTATTGGGTTAATAGTGGAATCAAATGATTTACTTAAGTGACCACATTAGAACCCACACTTGATATGCTATGCTGTCCCATCGAGATTGGTGTCCTATAGGGTGAGTCGAAGAGCCAACCGCGGCGACGACGCATTGATAATGAAGTCAACGACAAAGCCAACAACGACTTTATGCATACAACACTAAGGCGACGACTGGCGGCGGCGGCGGTGTAGTGACCGACGGCGCGGCGATGAAGCAAAAGAATGAACATGCACATGTCTTGTGGTTTTATGAGACATATGGGTAAGTCAGTTTGTGGTTGCATTTGATAATTGTCCTTGACTTGGGATGTGGACTCGCTGCGATGCACTCTCTTTGATTAGTCAGAGGGAATTTGGCCTTGAACTAGTCATGTGCAACATATAGGGCTAGGTTATAAGCATAGAAAACACTTTGCTTTATGTGATAAATTATCTAGCTTGAAATTGTGGTTTTCTGTTTACATGCAATTAAACTGATTAAGTTTTTCTTATGTAAATTTAAGCTTTTAGGTTTATCGCATATAAGATCTTGTAACGTTAAAAATAAATAGCACTTCCCCACAATCTGTATTCAAATTGTTCAAGCAATCCCATTTTAAGAATTCTAAGTTCAAGCTGCTTATTTTCCGATACTCACTCAGCGTTCCATGGCACCCCTAGCTAAACGGGCTTGGTAAGTGATTTGAAGGGGAATTTTTTTCGTCTGTAAGAACCAACTCTGAAAATGTCATCGCAATCACTGGAGTCATTTTAAAGATAAGAAGAAATAATTAAAGTAGGCGTGTGGTAGTGGACGAATTTTACTTAAACCGATTTCTATATTTTTTTTCTCGTTAGAGAACAATCTCTTTATATTTCACCGAAATCGTTATGCTAGGTTTCCACTTGTAATTGAAAAGACGCAAATTGACAAACTTTCCAAGACAGGGTAAGTTATACTTGCTTGCTACTACTACTTTCTTTGCTTTGCGTTTGGAAAAGCCACCCTGTCATGGAAAGTGTGTCAATTTGCGTCTTTTCAATGGCAAGTGGAAACCTAGCATTAGAACTGTTCATAAAAAACAAAGGAAGGAAAAAACATGAGCGTGGTTGTGGACGAATTTTACTGAAAGAACTCATAAAAACACATTCTGAGAATATTATACAAATCGTGAAAATGTTTTCGCAAAGTAGAATTATTTCCGGGAAACTATGAAAAGTGGGTGTGGCAGTGGGTGGATACAAATCTGAAATTGTCATCCAAATCGTTACAGTCGTTTCTGAGTTTCTAAGAAATACCAAAAGCGGTAATCGGAAGATTTAACCGAAACTACTTTCTAGTTTTTTTTTACGTGCTTAGAAGTTAAAACTTCATCCAAATCGTCTGAAAAGATTCCAAAAATAGACTTTTTTCTGAGAAACCAAAAAAAGTGAGCGTGGCAGTGAGTGAACTTCACTGAAAGTATTTTTTAATTGTTTAATCTATGTAAGGGTGGCCCTTATATAGAATATTGTGTTATTTTGAAGGACGCACCCCCTAACTTGTTCTAAATAAATAAAAAAAATCCTGTAAAATTTTAACTCATTATATTAACGTTAACCCGGCCCCCAAGACGTCTGGAAATTCCCATGTATTTTTGTAAATCCAAATTTGAAAAATCTTTACTTTGGTAATGATTGATAAAAAAAATTTAATTTTGATACACATGTAGTCACTTTTGTCATATTTATAAAAATGTATCAGACAAAAATTTACAACAGTTATTTCCCTACTTATAGACATATAAACAAAAATATCTTTTTTATTTAATTTTTAATTTTAATAAATGTTGGAAATGTTTTTTAATAATTTTTTTTTAAACAAGACAAAAGTTTTTACATGTGTGCAAAAATTCAATTTTCTTTATAAATCATTACTCAAGTTATGAGTTTTTAAGGTTTGATGTACAAAAAATACATGGGATTTCCCATATAAAACTTCAGTCATCTTGGGGGCCGGGTTAACGTTAATAAAATGAACTAAAATTGTACAGGAATTTTTTTTCTTAATTGTTAAGAACAAATTAGGGGGGTGCGTCATTCGAAATAAGGCAATGCCATTTATAAGGACCACCCTGATGTATATACAAATGGATCGTGGTTTCTACGGATGCTTAAAACTTGAAAACGACTGGACCGAATTCGTAATTGCTCCGCAAAGGTTTAGGAAAACTCAAATTCTCAACAGGTGGCGATGTATCCGCAGATTTCGTTTTTCAGCAGTATAACTCGAGAATGAATCGTTCGATTTTCACGATTTTGGGTTTGATGGATTTGTATTGGAAGGACACTATGGAGGAATATTCCGGAAATTTTCAGGAAAATTGGAAATCCGGGAAATTCTTTTAATGCATTTCTTCACATTTAATCGAGAACTCGACTTAGAAATGAATTTGATCGAGTCGTATTAAGTCAAGATGTACAATGAATTGATGCAAGTATTCGATAACTGAAATGGTGAATTTTTTTTTCTTGATGGTTTCAGTGAAATTGGACTTTTTTTTCTGTTTTCACTGATTTTGACTACGATTCGTACGAGATCTGAGATTGCTTTGGAATTGGCCTCTTAGAGGATTTATTCTACGTTGTAAGAAAAGTGTCTAACAATTCTGCATCGAAATTGAATCAGGAAGTGGGTAAAGAACCTACGTGCAACATTTTAAAGAAGTCTGCGATGGCGAAAGTATTGCAGCAATGTAACATTACCACCTACGACAAGTGCCTAATGGCTAACAAACGTGCATGAGAAGCCCTGAGTCGCATGTTGAAAGATTTACGAAATGATAAAAGACATTTCAGCGGCGCAATGATTATGCTGTCAGCTTTACGCTGCCTGTGATTTTAACAAAAAATCCGACAGAACACTTGCCCGAAGGCGTCGGCCTTATGGGGATATGTGAAGAAATTGCAATTGAAAACAAACACGCGAGTTGCTTTACGAAATGGAAGAGTTCTCCAGGCAATTGTTGGCAATGGGCAATTTCGTGTTTCCAGTCGACTTGTTGACCGGCCTGATTCAATTTCCACCGAATTTTTGCCAGTATTAGCTGGGGGCACGGGGATTTTGGCTGCGAAAAACTAGGATGTCGATCGTTTGAATTTCGTCACTCAAAAATTTGCTATTCGAGCCATTCATATTTAAGCGTCTTCTGTTGTCTCGCTTTTGCTATGAGAATAAATAAGCCGCAAGGACAATTGAGGGTTGTTTGTGGCATTAATCTTGAATTCCCATGTTTCTCACATGGTCATTTGTATGTCGGGTGCTTACGTGTCGGTAAACATCCAGATTGAGTACGTGTACCCGCCGAGAATTGAACGAAAATACGTTGTTTACCATAAAGCACCTCATTAAAAAAGCGGGTTGACACGTCAACTTGCGTTTTGATTGAAACACGTCGACATTGTTATACTTCAGTTATTTCCATTGCATTTAATATAATTTTCGAATACAGAATTTGAATTGGCCGAATTAAGTACATCAAGCAGCAGGTGCCAGGCTCGGAAATATTTTTGTATTACATTAACAATTTGGATCACTGGGCCAGCTAGTTATTTTTAAAGATACATTCCGAAAATTTCGAAAAATAGTGCTGTTTCCGAAAACCAAAAAAAAAGGGTGTGACAATGGACGATTTTACTTAAATTAATTTTTTGTGCGTAACAAAAACCTCTGAAAATTTCATCCAAATAGTCATAGCCGTTTTTGGGATCCCAAGAAATATAAAAGTGGGCGGGCAGTTGGCGGATTTTACTAAAACTAAGTTGTAAATAGTTTTCTCAATCATAGAAAAACTCTGAACATTTCATCCGAAACTTAGAGCCCTTTCTAAGAAATAAAAAAAAAAAATGGTCGTCGTGAAAGCGGTCGGTTTTACCGATTTCTTAAATGTTTACTCATTTTGAAGAAAAAAGTCTGAAAGTTCCATATAATTTGTTTAAATCGAAGAAATATAAAAGTGGGCGTGGCGATGGGCGAATCGTTAAAGCCGTTTTAAATAAACCAAGAAATAAAGTGGGCGTGGATGTGAGCAGATCTTACCAGAACCTGTTTTCTAATTTTGTTCTCATTTATTATAAAAAAATAATGCCAACATTCCAGCCAAATTGTTTGAATCTGTTTATTAAGCCGTTTCCGAGAAACCAAGAAACAAAAGGAAAAATGTGGCAGTTGTCAGATTTTACTAATAGGTACCAATTTTTAATTTGTTTTTTTTTTTTTTTTTCATTCATAAACCAAAAGCCCTGAAAATTCCATCCAAACCGTTAGAGCCGTCTCCGAGAAACCAATAAGGTATATTGCAATACAAGAACTGTTCATTTAATAAAATAAGTTAAGATAAGACGATTTTTTTGTAATAAATATTTGAATAGCTAGTATTTTTTTTCAAAGCTTACTTTCAACACCATTTGTACGTGACTTTTAAAATACTTTTCTTAAAATTCCACCCTAACTTCTTTTAAAAATCTTTCATTAAGCATTAAAAGTACAAACTTAGTTTTCCACTCACGTTTTATTGAAATAAAACTAGAAGCCTTCACGTCACATCACAAACTTCGAATTAGCTCATCATAACACGATTCGTGTCAGTAAGATAAAAACTTTACATTTATTCTGTTATCTGAATAAGCGACAAGTCCTAAATCTCAACAGGTACCAGAAGAACTCTTTGAAAATTAGAGAAGTTTAGATACTCATTGGTTAAGATACATTGTTTATCTTCGTAACTTAAAAGTGGGTTTGTCTTCTTTTTTTTTTCTTACTTTTTATATCATTTTACTGCATCACTACTTAAAGTGTAGTTACCTACGTGCTGAGTATTTATTACAAATTTCACGCACGAACAATTATTTAAAAAGCAATAAAGATTAGGATTGATGCCACAGCTTTTTTAAGAGAGAGAGAGAGAAAGAGAGAGCGAGAACAAAAATAGGAAAAACTATTGAAATGAAATTCTACAAAAAAAGATAAAAACTCAAAAGATGCTAAGAATTTCAAATATCCACAAATAGACGCACATAACAAACACAAAATGTGTTACGCATAATATAGAATGCTAATTTTCTAACTGTAAATAATTCTTTTGCTATTTTGAACACCTCTTGAATTTTGTGTCGGTGGCTCAGCTTAGAAGAAAATACATTTTTGTTTCCTTATTTTTATTGTGATGAATTATTATGCACTCTGTAACACCTTGAGTAAGACAGACAATCATAAGATTGATTCTTAAGAATTATAAACTCTAAGGTCCACTTAGATTTTTTTTTGTTATCTCTCTTGTTGTTTGTGTTAGAATTTATTTCCTTACCTTTTAACTGGGTCAGCACTTAAGAATTCCTGGAAGGAAAAGAAAATGAGAAAAATTCTCACGTTAATAATTGTATTTTTGCATTGTTAGAAAATTTTAGTACATTTTTTTAATTTATTTACTTCAAGAGAATAAGAGTTTTAATTTTTTTTTCTTCAAGTTTATGAACGCATTAGTTTAATTAATCTTTTCAACTTAATACAAAGTCAGATGTAGGTATAAACTAAAGAATAAAAAGAACATAAAATTGCAGTGTTATTTAAGATATTGTGATACTGATAATTGTTAAAGAGCGCAACAGAGGTTACAAAACGGAAACCATTACAATTTCATTTTTTTATGAGACGCATGTTTTAGTACAGCGAAATCAATACTACGAAAAAATCCCTATGAGTCCTTATTTCCATTTACATATATACAAAAGTGGAAATAATACATAGTAGTTGGTACATCAGCTTTTAGCAGCCATAGGTAGGTAGGTAGGTAGAAATGGCGGCCACGGGCAGTCTAGCCCATAGCCCAATTAGCGCTGAAGTGCGCCGTTTTGATAGGTAAGGATCTGGTAATAATTCAACAATTGCAAAATTTGAGTATTAAATTTTGGGCTCTTTGATAATTGATTTTTTAAAGCAATTAAAAGACTAATCCAAAAAATTGTACTTTAGTTCTGGAGCAGAATTTTTAAAATTAAGATTTAAAAGTTTAAGTGTTTTCGAAGAAGGCATATTTCAAATCAATCAAATCAATCCTCTGAAAGTATCACTAGTTTACAAATGTTAAGTTAATTTTAGGCATACAAAATGTTTTCTTGACGAATTTTGAGTCTCTAAATAGCCCAGGCAAATTGTAATTTTTCCGCCACAAAAATCCAAGTGAAGGTTTTTAAACGCATGAGAAATACTGTCGCAGAAGTTCTTTACCAAATCTTGTGCGCGAAAATAGTTATCCCAGGTTAAATGTCAAAAATATCAGTTTTTCGCATAAAACTCGGAAACTGTAAATGCTATCGAAAAGTGTTTCATGCAAAACTTGTAGACTATGTCATCCGCCAAAAAAATGTATGACAATTTTTTTCTTACGACCCACCGTTAAGAAGATATCGACATTTCAAAAAACGTAAAATGTCAAAAATGGTCGTTTTTCATATACAGGGTGTCCCATTAACAATGGTCCAAACTGAAATTGGTGATAGGCCAGGTGATGAACTATCAGAATTTGGTAACTTTTCCATACCGAATCATAGCGGTTCTCGAGTAACGGCTATTTTTTGAAATTTGAAAAAAATCTAAATTTAAACCAGTTTTTTGCTCACCCTGTCCATAATTGATTTTTGTTTTTTACAAATTTTGCATTAAAAAATTCACTTATAGTTTCACTAACTTTACTGAGTAAAATATTTTTAATTGGCATCACCATTTGCCTACAAATCATTAGTTAGTATTGAACTTTGCCAAAATTAATTTTTGACCTCAATCCTCTCATGAGCCCCCTGAATAAAATTCGTATGGCTCATTACAGGTTTTGTATTTCAAAAATTGCCTATTTTTCTGTAGTTTCAAAAAGATATTAAACTAGCCAAAGCTATGTTTAAATAGACAGTTATAACCGTTTGAACCCAATCAAACAGTTTCAAAATCAAACAAAAATAAAACATTTTTGTTCAAATATTTCGGTAAAATTAGAATTTCACTTCAAATATAACTCCGAAAGAGCTGAATTTTGGTGGAGATCTTCGTTTTGATGTCTTACGCATTTCTTAAATAAATACCTTAAATTTTGACAAGGACTTTTAATTTTCTGTGGTGAAAGAGTATAAATCTAGTATATTTGAAAATTTTTCGAAAATCATCAGGTTTTTTAAGGAGTGTCTTTGGAAAACATGTAGCTTATAAAATTCTACAGAAAAAAGATTAACTCCTTTTTTCGTTGGAGCAAGAGATTTTGAGAAAACGGGGACAAAATGTGTTTTTATACTTTGATGTGGTATTTTCCACACCGTTGCATTTGCGCACATTTGTCTCAAAATTTTTGGTCTAACGGAAAAATGTATCCTAATGGTTTTTTTTAGAATGCTATAAGCTACAAGTTTTCCAAAGACACTTCTTAAAAAAACTGATGGTTTTCGAAAATTTTTCAAAAATACTGGATTTTTACGCTTTCACCACAGAAATTAGAAGGTCCTTGTCCAAATTAAAGGTATTTATTTAAGACATCAAAACGAAGATCTCCACCAAAATTCAGCTCTTTCGGAGTTATATTTGAAGTGAAATTCTAATTTTATCGAAATATTTGAACAAAAATGTTTTATTTTTGTTTGATTTTGAACCTGTTTGATTGGGTTCAAACGGTTATAACTGTCTATTTAAACATAGCTTTGGCTAGTTTAATACCTTTTTTGAAACTACAGAAAAATAGGCAATTTTTGAAATATAAAACATGTATTGAGCCATACGAATTTTATTCAGGGGGCTCATCAGAAGATTGAGGTCAAAAATTAATTTTGGCAAAGTTCAATATTAACTAATGATTTGTAGGCAAATGGTGATGCCAATTAAAAATATTTTACTCAGTAAAGTTAGTGAAACTATAAGTGAATTTTTTAATGCAAAATTTGTAAAAAAACAAAAATCAATTATGGACAGGGTGAGCAAAAAACTGGTTCAAAGTTAGATTTTTTTCAAATTTCAAAAAATAGCAGTTACTCGAAAACCGCTATGATTCGGTATGGAAAAGTTACCAAATTCTGAAAGGCCATGGCCTGGCCTTTCACCAGTTTTGGTTTGGACCATTGTTAATGGGACACCCTGTATAACTCCTAAACGGTTCAAATTTTTCATAACAACTGATTACAACTGTGTACATTATTTTATTCTAAAAGACAACCGTTATAGATATAATTTTTTTTAAAGTTTGATAAAAATTTCAAATATCTGTTTTTTTTTAATTTTTACTCTTAAAAGCACAAGTTGTCGGGAAAAATCTTACGCTCAGTTTAAATACAAATAAAATAAATACTATCTTCATAAAAAATATAACACTTTTTTACATACCAGGCATAAGTCGCAAGATATTGCTACTTCAAAAGTGTCAACTGTCAAAAAACCGTTTTTTGCAAATATCTTTTAAACCGTATGCTTAATCGGAAAATTATATTGACAAAATTTATACGTTATGTAATATTATAATAGCATGCATAATCGCTTTTTTTCAAGAAGCCACATGATTTTTATGATATCATTAGCCGTGTTTTTTGCAACTCAGCAAAATTTTTACACGCAAAATAATAACAAAACAAATTAATATAAAGAATTTCGTTTGTGTTTTCCATGTAAACATTTTACTGTGTGGCTAATCACTCTCTCAAAAAAACACGGCTTTTATTAAAAAAAAAACACCAAAAGTAGAAAATACCGGGTTTTGGCTGTTTACATTTAAATGGCGAATTTTTCGGAAAATATTTTATACCTATTTTGCAGATTTTAATATTCCCTAGTGGAAACATTATGACACTGTTTTGCGTATAACGCACCAGTTGCAAGATATTGCAACTTCAAAAATGGTCAAACTTGGGAAATATAGTTGGACATACATTTTATTACAAAATGCTGTTTATTCGAAGTTGTCCATTTTTGAAGTAGCAATATCTTGCAACTGATGCGTTATACGCAAAAAGTGTCATAATTTTTCCTCTAGGGAATATTAAAATCTGCAAAATAGGTATAAAATATTTGCCGAAAAGTTCATAATTAAGAGTAAAGAGCCTAAAACCGGTATTTTAGACTTTAAGTGTTTTTATTTAAATAACTATGTCATAAAAATTATGGCTTATAGAAGAAAATTGTTAATGCATGCTTATAAAATATTACATAATGTAAAAATCTACCTAACCTAATTTTTCGATCAAGCTTAGAAATTAAAGATATATGCGAAAAACCAGTTTAAGTTGTTTTGAAGAGAATATTATGATATTTAAATTGAGCGTTAGATTTTTTTCGACAACTTGTGCTTTTATGAGTAAAAATTAAAAAAACAGAAATTCGAACTTTTTGTATAACTTTTAACAAAATTAATTCTTTAAAACTGTTGTTTTTAAGAACAAAACAATAATGTTTTCTAGTAGGGACTGTCACGCTGGAGGTCTGGGATAGCTTCCCAGCCACGTCCACCTAAAAAACTAAAAAGTTTTTTTTCAGGGCTACTGCCTCTTGCGAGAAATTGACAAATCCTCCAAGAGTATTACTTATCACGAATAAGTGCTTCTCGTCAGCCGTTCGGATTCGGCATAAAATTGTAGGTCCCTTCCATTCTTGTCGAAAGGCGCACACAGGAATGGTTGCGAGTTGTTAGTCACTAGGCCCTGGTTCTTCATGAGCCGTTGTGCCACCCGATTTATTTTTATTTATTTTAGTAGGGATTCACATAATGTACAAACTTTGTAATCAGATGTTATGAAAAATTTGAACCGTTTAGGAGTTATATATAAAAAACGACCATTTTCGACATTTTACGTTTATTGAAATGTCGATATCTTCTTAACTTTTTTTTTTGGCGGATGAAATACTTTTCGATAGCATTTACAGTTTCTGAGTTTTATGCGAAAAACTGATATTTTCGACATTTAACCTTGAATAACTATTGACGCGCACACGATTTGGTATTGGACTTTCGCGACAGTATTTCTTATGCCAAAATAAAGACAATTGCATTTAAAAACCTTCACTTGGATTTTTTCGGCAGATTGGCCATTTTTTTGTGCATTTTGGCTGGGCTATGCAAAGAAAAACGAAACTTTATTTCTTCCCAATAAAAATATATCAAATAGGTTTCTTAATATCTAAAAATACAAAAAAAAAAAACATTGGCAGTATCGAAACTGTGTGTTTTTTTAAGAATTCACGGCTCCAAAAATAGTCCCCAAAACCCCAAATATCCAAAACCATAAAACCTAAGATCTCAAAAACTCAAATTCCCGAAAACTTGAGAACCAAAAACCTCAAAATCCATATTAAAAAAATTTTAAACCCGGAAAAAAACGTCAAAAACCCACTATCCCAAATTTTTCCTTGCGATAATAAAGTGCTGTTTGGCAGATTTCGGATTTTCAAAAAAAAAATTGAATTAGAATTTTTGATCAAACTTAAAATAACGATGATAGGGAAGACGAAAAAAGTGTAACTCGCAATTCTGTCTACATATTTACTTGTCAGTCCTTGCGCCTACATCCTAATCAGCTAGATGGATTTTTTCAAACTTGTACTTTGCAAGTTTTTTTATTTTTTTTTGGGATCATATGCAAGCAACGGGACCAAAGAAAATATTATTTTTCTCAAATTGGCTCCAACAATTTTGCTTAAAATTAAAAAAAAAAAAGAAAATAGCCAAACCAATTTTTGAAGTTTTTGTTTTATAAGTTTTTGTTGCTTAGAAAACGTTTATTTTGATATCTTTATTTTTTTTTAATGGTAGAGCTTCTAATTGTCAACCAAAGTTTTTAAAAAACTTTTTTTTTAATTTAAAAAAAAAAGTTCAAACTAATTTTTTTTTTTTGGTTTTTTTAAGAAAATTATTTTTTTTTTTCTTTCAAAATTCGATTTAAAATAAAAAACTTTGAAATTGCTTCCACCGCTTTAGCTTTTTGGTGCATCTTATGCGAAATACAATTTTTTTTATATGTTGGCCTTTCGTGATCGAGTTTTCCAATTTGTCTAGGTTTTCGTCATCCTGAGCTTTCTGAAATTTGGGGTTTTCGGATTTTGAGATTTATGAATTGTATGATAATTGCCATGATCCTTCGGGTTTGATAGGTTTCTGGAATGTAGGGTTTTTGGGAGCATGATGGGGTTTTCGGAAGGGATATTGAATCTTGGGCATTTTTTGACTAAGTGTTTTTAAGAAACTTGTAAATAAGAACTGACCAACTTATAAAGTTAAATATTTTACCTTCCACATATGTTTTCAAAAGAAGTAATATGGAAGAACACGAATAATCTTCATATAAGACAATAAATATAAAACTTGTTATTTAAGGCGTCCAGTTTTAGCTGTAAACTTTATTTTGAAGCAAAAAGATTTGCCTTAGCAATAATTGCCTCCACCAATAAAAATCTTCTATCAGGTCTTTAATCATTCATTGATGCGTGAATACTGAGTACTATAAAACTTAATTTGCATTAATAAAAAAAAGTTGAAATAAAAATAAATCCTGCGTATAATTAAAGACCTTGAAAGTCTTATAAGCACCCGATTTTTCCCATTAAAAATCTAATTAAAAAGCAAAAAAAAAAAAAAAAACTCAAGGCATTAAATCCATTGGATGACTGATAAGTGAAAGAGTCGCTCTCCATCTTAATTTAAACCGTACTAAAACTAGGTTAAGATGACTTTGTATTTTTTGTTCGTATTCCCATTCAGCGTCAACGAAGAACAACCAAGTTGCATGTTTGTAAATTTTATTAGCATACGAGTTTATAGAACGCGAGACACGACTAACTTCAAGATTAAACAAACAAAAAAAAAAGAAGAAAAATCAAAAAAGTATCAACTTCAATCTAAAAGGAGTTGTATCTCTTATTCCAATTTGAAGCCCAGTTAAAGTCAACGTGAGTCTAGTTAGGTATGTATTTATCTAAAAAGTTGTTAAAGCAAAAACAAAAAAAAAAAAATTTTTATGGGACAACTATCGTGGGGTGTATCTGTAAGTTGTATATTTTTAGAAGCCCATAAAAGCCAATTCTGCAAAAATGTTTGCAATTTAATTACGGCAATCAAAATCGTGTTCCTAAGGATTTTGATGATGTTAAGAGGATTCAAATTAAGACACAACTAAGTCAATTTATAGCTTCCTTTGGGAAGAAATGTCTTCGCGAATCCTAACATTTCTATACACACATTTATGTATAGAGAAATCAGGACAAAGGACGAAGAAGTAACTGAGTTCCATTCATTTGCATCATAGTTTGGGAGGTAGTGTTGCAATTTGAACAGTTATGATATTTTATCAAAAGATTAATGTTTTCCTGGTAAGAATGATATGAGTTTTTCGCTGAAATTTAGTGGAAATAAACGCCATCATGAATTTAAATTTTAGGATAAATGGAAAGTTTCGAAAATGGATTTCAGTTTGATAGTGTTCTTTTTTGTTTCTTCTACTTCTTCTACTTTTCAAAGCCTAAAGAAGATCTTATTGAATTTATCAAACGTTGTTTTCAATCAATACCGTTCATATGGCAAAAACAAAAAGAATCACCCTCGAAACTTTGTCATCTATCCAAGTATATATTTCTGGACAAGCAGTACCTAGAGATGGTAGATAATTTTCAATATCTTGGGAGTATTGTTTCTACTGGTGGCGGAAAGGAACTGGATATAATCAGCCAAATCGAGAAAGCAATTTCTGCGTTAGGAATGCTGTCCAAAATATGGAGAAATAACTGTAAAACCTTAAAACATCAAGCTGTCACAAAAAAGCTGCAAACCGCTGTGAAAAGATGTTTGCGAAACAGCTTTAGGATTTTCTGGACCAACCGTATATCTCCAATGATGAACTTCATGTTCAGAAACCCATTGACTCTATCGTACTAAGACGTAAGTGGCAGTGGACACTTCGAAAAGGAAACGAATGCATTGGTGATGCAATGGAACCCTCTCACGCACGCAGAGTGGAAGACGAGGGGCCAAAGAAGAATCAGCACAACTGGGGAAAAGGTGGAGTGAGCTGAGATACATCACCAAAAAGGATACCCGAGGCCCTATGTCCGGCAAGGGGAACCTCTATGTAGTAACAGGCCCAAGGACCTGAAGTATTAATGTTTTTTTTTAATACTACCATCCTCATGGACCGTTTCCTAAGAGTAGTTGTAGATAGGTTTCAATGATTCCAAATCATTGAATGGACAATTTTTCAAGACTGGAAAAATTTTCCGAACAAAAATAGAAACATTCACAATTCAACAACCTGAGTCCCATGGCGAAAAAGAGGTAGTCGTTAAAAACCATCGGAAGTAAACCCTTCCTTACACGCATTTGAAACGCTTTCCCCTAGGACTATAACAGATTCGACTCCTTTTTATGCAGTAAATTAAAATGTAAAATTTATTAGGCAACTATAGAAAAGTCAGCAAATGGGCCTGATGCTCAGGTGTAGACAGAAAGGCTAAACATTATATTTGGCTCGAGACCAACTTGAAGGCACAAAATAAATAGGTACCTAGATATTTTTATTTTGTTCGTGTATTCATTCATTTTGTTGTTGCAAACGTCTTGACTTGACTATATGACTTGGAGAGTTGAGAGTGATGTCTTGTTTTGTTGCAGCAACGCCATGTTGCATGACAGCCGCTTGAAGGTAATTTGACGGAGTTATTTGAATATATTAGGAGGAATAGACTGGGAATTATTTTGCAAAAAAAAAAAAAAAACTAAAGAATAAGAATAGAATCACGGCACATCCAGAAGTAGGGAAAATTGATGGTTTAAAAGAATGTGGAACGTGAGAATATGAGTTATGGAATCACTGAAATAGATCATTGGGCTGATGATGATGTTGGCTGTTGATGAAGGTGGCTTTTTGAGTTGGGCTTCAGGTTCGTTCTATATTATGGGAAGCCGGTAATGTACACGTTGCGCTGCGCTGTCTTAATCCCAGTCGCTACATTATTGTTATGCTTGGATGATTCGTGAGTTATTTTTTCAATTAGTTGAGCTACTGGAAGGAGTTCTGTGACGATCGAGAGAAGAACAATAGAGACGTGATTTGAATTCAGTTTTCTAACTTTTTGTACAGAAGTGGTGACGCGGAGGGGGATTGGGGGTTTGGTCAGATACTTAAGTGTTTTTGACATGCCGGTTTCTTTTTGCTTTGACGATGACGTAAGTCCGACATATTGGACTATGGGCGGTGGACGAAATAAGATTGATTTGTCACGATAATTGCATAGAGAATGTTACAGTTAACTACGATTCCGCGATGCGTGGAGGAACATTCGGAATAACGTTACACCTTTGACATGTTATTTTAAGTTGAATATGTGATTCAAATGTGATTACACATCACATGTACCTACAATGCTATTTTAACAGTTTGAGGTATTTTTTTTTAATCTAGTTATTTTTTCAGCTCTATTGTATATACAAATATTTAGATTTTTCTTTTGTAGACTATAGATTAGTTACACACCTTTTAATATGTATTGGAAGAGTTTGTTGTTATCGTACCATTATGTATGAGAATTTGTATGCCATACGATTTTTATTGTAATGCTAATTTAAAATTACAATATAGCTGCACTAATGCACACACCATTAGTGATATTTTCTATATTATGTGATATTTAACAAACCAAATTGTTAACATTTGTATGTTTGGTTAATATAACAAGATATTGATAAAATGCCTTATTTTCTGAAGGTGCCATTGTCTGATGTCAGAAAACTTGATCGCACTTAATAGAAGAAATATTTAGTGACATTTTGTAATATAATATAGGTTTTTTATCTTGTTGCCATTTTTGTGTCAGAAGTTATAAAAATTTTTCGTCTGTCCAAATTTAAAAAAAATTTATAATATCATACAAAAAATTAAACTTGCGCAATGGTGGTGCCAGTGTGCAATGTTGGTGCAATGACCTAAAATCAAAGTGACGCTAGCTTGTTGTATGGTAGTGGTCAAATAAACCTGGAACTAGGGGAAGTTATTATTGAAAATGGTGATGTGAACCTAATCTTTCTTAAACACAAAATGAACCCAAATTTACTGATGCATTTCTCAGAGATTTGGCATATTGTTCCTAGAACTCGAAAACTAAGATGAATTGAAGAATATGAGCGAATTCGTAATCGTCTGACTAACTTAGATCTGCAAAGTTTGTGTTCGTAAATAAAAATTGAAATCTGACTTCAGCAGGCCTGCAAAACAAATTACGTTCGTAAACATCAAAAGTACGCAGAAATCAAATCGGCGTCGGGCAGTTTGTGCAGAAAATAAAAACATTCTGCCAAAAAAAAAGTAATTACTGCTGAAAAAAAAATTAAAATTAAAACAGGAACACATGTAAAGGGTGGGCCATCTAGGGGTTTGTATTTGAATCATATGTTATGTTTACACGGACCGCTGTTTCCCAATCGAAATATTGACGGGAAGTCTGTACATATTATAACTCCGAGTCACTTCATGCTTGAACATCATTGGGAAATATTGAAAACTTATTTCCAAAGTGAGTGCCGTGTGAAAATTATCTTTTCTGACGAGGCGCATTTTCATCTCGGCGGCTTCGTTAACAAACGAAATTGCCGCATCTGGGGCTCGGAAAACATGCAGACGTTACTGTCGAGAACCCAAAGGATCCATAGAGAGTGACAATTTGGTGCAGATTGTGGAGTGGTGGCATCATTGGACCATTTTTCTTCGAAAACGAGGCAGGGAACAACGTTTCGGTCAACAATGGTCGTTACAGAGCCATGTTGACCGACTTTCTCTTACTAAAATTATCTAAAGACATGGATTTGGACAACCTTTGGTTCATGCAGGATGGTGTGCCATGCCAAACAGCCCATACCACAATCGATCTTTTGCGCACCAAATTCTAAAATCATGTTATCAGCCGTCTTTGTGTTGTCAATTGGCCGCATAGGAGCTGCGATTTTACCCCTTTAAACTTATTGTTTGTTGGGAACCGTAAAGGACCGATGTTATGCTAGAACTCCGGAATTGATTCAATCACTTAAGGCCAATATCATCCAAGCAATCCGTGAGCTACAGCCCGAAACCAACAACAAGATTTTGTAAAATTGGATTGACCGAATTCCATGCAGCCACTTGAACGACGTTGTGTTCTATAATTAATGGGAATGTTTGTTGCTAGTAATAAGGCCATAATACATTGGCAAAATTAAATTTTGTTCACTTTATTGCATTTTTAAAAAGAAAGTTGTGATAGACCCACCTTGTATATGAAATGGCTTCGAAGTACATAAATCATTAGGATATTGGTCTATCAACGAATATTTCTTTCCAAATGTCACCCAAAAGCCTAGAATCGCCTTTTTTTAATAATCGGATTTTTTATAAATAATTTTCTGCGCTGCAATGTTTACGAACACAAATTTATTAAAAAACTGCCGCCTGCTTGCTTTCTGCGGGCAGAAGAAAAATAAAATCGATACGCAGAAGCTCAGCAGGCATGCGGCAGATCTGCCGCATATTTCTGCAATTGCGAACTCGCCCTATAACTTAAGAGACTTTTTGTTGGAAATAAGATTTTGTAACAAAATTGATTTCTTTAAAACTATCAACTATCGATCATTAATTGACAATCGCAATATGGGTGATATCTATGCAAAATTATCTAACTTTGAAGAGTCAATGAAATCAAAAACAATTTGTCCGAAAAATATTTTAGTATAGCTATAAGAAATTAGAAATAAAATAATCAAAAGCATCAGAATTTCTATATGATTTCGTTCCAAAACATCTTAATGATTGTTCGAACGAAAAATACCATTAATTCAAGAAAATAATCATAACTTAACTTCCACATATGTATATCTTATTTTTTATCAGTACTCACAATACTTAAAAAAGCTTTAAAAAGAAGGAAATTTATTCCAGCGTGTCAAAAATGGTTTTCGAAAGTTAAAAGATGTAAAAAGCGTGTGTTTATTAAGATAAACTCTAAAAAAAATCTACATAATTTTTTAACTCCAGAAAATACCTTATATGATTAAAATGAATTAACATTCATGCTTGGAAAACTATAAAGATTAAAAATCGGTCAGCAATTGACTTACTTAAAAGTATCTACGATAAAAATAAAAAAAAATGTGTAAAAACATTTATTTTATCTGTTTTAAAATCAACCCTAAATAAATGTACAAGCATTTTCTTCGTTACTAAATGCGGAATAACCAAACAATATTTTCAACCTCTATTGTAATAATAGTTATATAATGGTTGTTTAGGGGGATATTATGTTAAAAGTTTAAAGAAAACACACATTTTTTGCTGTTTCTCTATTATTTTGACCGAAACACATTGTTGAACAATGAATGGGCGCTACCAATAATCAAATTAAGTAACGACTTAAATATGTAAGTAAAATGTAAAAGTAAAAAAGCAAAAAGCTTTGATTCTAATATTTTTCGGAACGATTTGGCGCCAACGCCGAAAATTCTTAAATCAAAGTGGATCGACTTTATTTCAAAGTGATTCCATACTTAAAAACGAACTAGATTTTACTACGTTTATATGTTGATTTAAAGTGGAATCAAAGGTTAATCAAATTCATCCATCTTTTAAAATAACATTTATCTTATTCGAATCAACGTAGATTGAACTTCGCTAGGTTACGCATTGATTCAAAACGGCTACCCACGTCACGCTTCATTGTTTGAATGTATATGTAAGCCAAATGTATATTCATGCTCGAAGCATTTCATTTCTGTGATAAATCATTTATGTATTTGTGACGACTTAAGTGAATCGTTTTGCTATGAGTACTTAATGCGTAGTAATAAATATAGGAAAAGTAATTAAATATTGTTTTTCGATTATATGAGAGTGAAATTTGAGTGCGCGTTTAATTTGTTCACAAATGTAAGGGAGCTGCTTGGAAAAACCGCTCTCGAAATTCGTTGTATTAAGCTTACAAATACAAACAAATTGAGGTTTACTTAACTATGCAACACTTTGAAATTACGTTGATGGCACTTTAAATGCCATAAAAGTGGATCGCAATGTAAAATGTGGATTTCAATGTAAAAATGAATACGTTTCACTTTGAAACACAGTTGAGCGTACTTTAAATGTGTATCTCGATGTAAAAAAAAATAACGTTTCGTTTTAAAACAACGTTTAACGAAATGTAAATGTATAAAAGTTGATTTCAATGTATAAATAAACACGCTTAACTTTGAAACTAGGTTGAATCTCTTAAAATTACGTCGCATATACAAATTGACATTGTTTCAACGTTAAAATGAAAATGCTCCACTTCATTTAAAATTCTTTAGATCAAATGCGGTCCTATTTAATTTTAGCTCGCATTTTTTCCCTCAGTGTATGGTTCATTTTTTATAGTTCATATCATTATGATCTATGTTCCTTAAATATTTAAGTCGTCACTTAATTTGATTATTAGTAGGTCCCAATTTTTTTGTTTTATTAATAAAAACATAAAAAAGATGTTTTTGTTTTTTTGTTTTGTATAAGATCGATGCTTGCGACCTGTAAACATCATTTTAAAAACCTGAAACCATTAAGGTACGGTTTGAACGGGCCCAAAGAACTTAATTCCAAGAGATGGCTTAAAAAAAGGGAAATACTGGTCCACTCTGCTGCCTATCTTTCGTCCTATCTTTTTAAATAATTCAAAAGCATCACCCAGCATTTTAAACAAAACCTGGACGTTTTTTTTAAGCCAAATCTTTTTAAAAAGTAAATACAGGTACTGATTACATTCGAAACGGTAGCTTTTACTTTTATCAATAAACGGCTTAAGACCTTTTCCTTGGAAAATAGAATTTCCTTTTAAAATTTGTCAACCAATTTATTCCAAGTTAGGAACTTATGCACTTTCAAGGTTTGACCTTGAATATTGCGTCACTGTGCCCAATTCAGAAACAAAGTCATTCTGTGCAAAAAAAAAACTTCCTTCCCAACAATCTTTTATTTATTTCCCATCAAATAAGTACGCTATTATTTCATAATTATTTGGCTGTCATCATTAAAAAAAAAACGTAAACACTTAATCATATAGGTCTCTCTTCTTATTCAAACATATTCAAACAAATGCATCGTCAGTTTCTTTTTTAGGTACAGAGAAATATACCTAAAAACCAAGTAAAGATAACAATCAATATAAATCAACACCTTTCTGATAACTTTCGTACCCTCACCTTATTACCGCAAACAGTTTCAACAGTTTATCGTTAATCATCAATAATAGAAAAAAAAAAACAACAACAAACAAACAAACAACTTTCGTGTAATAATTCCCAACTGATTATCCGGAATTATCGAAAAAACCGCACAACACCATTCCGATCTTCCAATCTTACGCCGAAACACAAAGAATTGGGTCAAAATATTCGATGGGGCCTGGTTCTACTATAGTGGTAAAGTGTTATTGGTGAACAAGAGATCGATGGAACTATCCATCCCATTCATAGTATGTTGAAGCTTAAAATCGATACTATCGCATCGCATCGCCATGGCGCATATGACCGAGACCATTACCACATTGCTGATGCTGTTGTTGTTGTTGATTTGGTTGGTTGGTTAGTCGACCCACAAACACCAAATAGCCAGCATCGACTTGGGCAACAAAACCCCGATGCCGCTTCGATGATCAAGAATTTCTGATAAGTTACGGTCGTCGTATGTTGCAAGTGCGTTCGGAAAACCACACCTGTGTTGTATACTGTGATGCGTCTGTTACTTATTTCTTGTTTTTCTTCTCTCTCAACATGATGATAGAGTTTGTTGCTAGGGTTGCCAGAATAGATTTTTTCTATGTGTAATTGAATCTTCTTTGATTGTGATTAACAACTTTAATAAAAAGGACTTGATTTTTTAAATTTTGAAAAACACGAAATTTTAATTAAAAATATTGAAACTGAATTAGTGGTCATGTTTTATGATAATAAAACAATTTAAAATTAAAATCGTAATTAGTAAAAATTGTAGGTCATTTGCAAAGGATATGCGAAATGCTACTTCGTCGTCGGTTCCAACGCTCGTCTTCAACGATACACCTTTTGTCAGCTCGATAGATAAAGCAAAGTTGCTTGCAGCACAGTTTGCTGTTTATTCGACGCTGCCAGAAAGTGTTATGACTCCTCCTGTACTTGAGAGCGTAAATGATTGTATGGGACAAATCTTCTTTCGCACTCGTGCAGTTGCTAGAGTTCTAAAAGATCTCGACGTACACAAATCCGCTGGCCCCGATAGTATCCCTCCCATTGTTCTAAAGAGGTGATCTTCAACGCTGGCAAAACCACTGCGTAAGCTTTTCCATCTGTCCTATTCTACTGGTCTCTTTCCGAGTGGATGGAAAACAGCATTTGTCCCTAAAAAAGGCGTATCTCCCTCACCCTCAAACTATCGACCAATTGCACTTACGTCCCTTCTTTCCAAGGTCATGGAAACGCTGATTAATTTTCAGCTAAAGAAATATCTCGAAGAACGAAAGCTTCTTAATGACCGGCAGTACGGCTTTCGTAGCAATAGGTCCACTGGTGATCTGATGGTATATCTCACCGAACAGTGGAACACATCTTTACATCGTTTTGGAGAAAGTAAGATTATTGCGCTTGATATTTCAAAAGCGTTTGATAGAGTTTGGCATCAAGCTCTCTTATCGAAAATGCGCGCATTTGGTTTCGATGAATCTCTTCTTCGTTGGATTAGAAATTACCTTTCGGACCGTTCAATACAAGTTGAATTGGACGGTTTCAAGTCTGAAATTTACAAAATAAATGCTGGTGTGCCCCAGGGCTCCGTTTTGTCTCCGACTCTCTTCCTTATATCCATAAATGATCTTCTGCCTAAAACGTCTGATCCATTTAACTGTTTCGCAGACGACGGCACCCTCAGCTTCTCATATTCGTTTTCAGATTCACATCCATGTCCTTTGGATGTGGAACTTGAACGGCTGCGTATGATAAGCTCATTATATTCCGATCTTGACAGCATTGTCCAATAGGGAATTAAAAACCGCGTGGAATTTAATGCTTCCAAAACTCAATGCTGTCTACTGTCGTCTAAGAGAAACCCACCCCCCATGACACTATCCATGAGTGGCACTTGCATGTAGGAAACCGAAAAGCTTTCAGTCCTCGGTACGTGTATCACAGACCACCTTCTGTGGAATGACCACATATTCGACGTCGCCAAAAATGCTGCTAAGTGCTTAGGGTTTCTTCGGCGATGCAATACATTTTTCTCCCCTTCTGATCTGGCTGTAATCTATAAAGCCTTCATTCGTCCAAAACTTGAGTACAACTCTCATGTTTGGGCAGGTGCTCCAATAACCCATTTGAGTCTATTGGATAGAATTCAAAGAAGAACTATGAAAATGATAGGTGAAAGAAACTGATACATTTGCTTCTCTAGAACACCGCCGCAATGTTTCTTGTATTTCATTATTTTATCGTTATTTTCATAAACAGTGCTCTAGCGAAATATCCAGTTGCATTCCTCCCCTTAAACAATTCAACCGTAATACTCATGCTTCTAGGAATGCCGATCAGTTTACCCTTGAGCCAAACTTCGGACGTACTGTCAAGTTCAGAGATTCTTTCTTTTCCCGCACCAGGCGAATTTGGAATGCTTTACCCGACTCTATCTTTCCCTCCCATTTTAATATTCAGAACTTCAAAACCAATGTGCATCGGTTCCTCCTCTTCAATCCTTCCCTATTTTCCTAAAGCTCGCACTGTGTTCAATCATATTAAGGGTAGTCACAACATCTTTAGTGTGCGCACATAAAAAAAAAGAACAAAACAAATATCTGGCAACTAAGGTTTTAAATTGTAGTAGATATGTGCGGTCTGCTATTGACCTGTTGCGTAGAACAGGTATTAAAACACAAACACACACACTCGCATACATATGGTCTTTCAGGGCATATTATTTATTATTCCGTTATATTGCAGCGTAATGGCACGACCGAACCGTGTGTGTTTCATGAACGCCGAAGAGAAGAAAAATGGTCATTTCCAGTTTTCCTTCGATTCTTTGGTTGTTGTTACCTCTATCTTCGAGAGATGCTTAACAACAACGTATATTCTCTACTGCTACCAATAACAACCTCGTGTGCTAGTACCTATACCTAGTATCAACCAGATCTTGAGGTCATAGATGTTTTTTTTTTTATGCTGCTACAGTATTTTTACGGTGTCTCGAGATGTGATGATGATGGTAAAATGGAATTCCAATATCACAATTGTCTATGTCTATGGTCCTATTCACGAGTAAAGTTCTTGAAAAGAGTTATTGGTCAGTTAGCTTTAAAACACAACGTTGCACTTGACCGTTTAATGCCTATGTTGATGATTTCCTTGTGATAATATGGAAAATATCTCTGTACCTACCTTTTGCATCGGTAAGGTATTTGGATATATGGAGTAAAATGTTTTTTTTTTTTTTTTTTTTTTTTTTTTATAAAAATCTCTTAGATACATTCGAACTGATTTGCACCTAAATGACAGAATTCATGTGGGCTATAGGTAAAAAACGGTAGGTAGACATGGTAACATGTGGAAAATATATAGCAACATGATGGGCGTATAATAATTTTCGTATCGTCTTTGGATTATTTGATATGATGCCACAGGGGTCTAGGTTAGGTGCTTTTTGCTACTTAATTGCACTGTCAGAAATTTTGTGTGTGAGTTGGTGTGATTGGTTTCTTTTTTTTTTTTTTTTTCTGGTTTGTATTGGAATGTTGTTTGTGCAAAAATTTCAATAGTCAACTAAGAGTGTCAGATTGTGGTTTGGGGTTTCTTGGTGGTATTTATTCTATGTATTTGTTCATTTGTGAGAAACAGAATCTTAAGATGGATGGACAAATGGACATTCTTTTCATATATTTTGAGTGGGTTTTGGTCTGTGATTGGTTTTCTCTCTACTTACATGATGATTAATCTTCAAGCATTCATATGGATACCTATGTTAAATTGGTTTTAGTTTGTATAGTGGCAAAGAGACCTTAAATCAAATAAGTTTTAATAATGTGTCATGTTACTTTTAAAAAGAGATATATTGACTTGGGTATGTAATATACGTATATTGTAAAGCTACTCGTATATACGTAAAGAATATTAATTTTGACATGAATATATCCTTCCAAAAGCGTTTTCAAATCTTGTTTCAGAATTTATATTTTATATTGAAAACAATTATTTAAACATGTGACCAAAATAGTAATTTGATACAAAATGACAAATTGTATTTTTTTATAAGGTAAAAGTGGGTAAGCCTCATATAACTTTAAAGCGAAAATTTGTTGAACTGAAATGTTCCTCAACGTCAAAGTTCGCTATTCAAACAACCGTTATGGTAAACGATTCTACAGCATCATTCGACGTTTTGGAATAAGAATATTCCAGTTTTTTCTAGAGAATATTAAAATATAGAAAATGAGCTCAAAATATTGTACGAAAAATTCGTCAGCAAAAAATCGTTATTTTCGACCTCAGGATATAATGAAATGATGATATCATAAAAACTACGGGAGGTAGAAAAGAACTGTAAATGTATGCTTTTCAAGGGTCACATAATTTTTAAATTTTTGTAAATTTTATATTTTTATAAAACTGACCGTTTAAAAGATGTATGCACAAAACACTGTATTTTAAACATTTGACGCTTTTGAAGCAGAAGTATCTTAGCACTGATGACTCGTAGAAAAAAGCCCTCATAATTGGTTTTGTTTTGAAGCCGTGAGCACAATAGTGGCCTAACTGCATTTTTCATTATTTTTAGTAGAGCAAAAATAAGAAACCGGTTATTTTCAAAGACTTATAGTTTTGAAACAAAGAAACATAGTTTTGAATTTATTTTTGCAATAACCTCAAGAAATAACAAAGTTTTGATTTTGTATATTCATCATTCGTCAAAATACTGTTAAAACTGATTTAAAAGTCAGATAGGCCACTATTGCATAGAGGATAAATATAAAATAACTAAAAATCTCTAAAGATAGGCCAAATGTTTGTAAATAAAACAATTTTTTGTATTGATTTTTTTTATTTTTAAGTTTTTTATTAATTAAGTTGAAATTTAAAATTTTTTTCAATTTCAGAAGTGCAATCTTTTACGGTATTTGCAATAGAATCGTTATTTCAATGATCAGTTTAAAAAAAAAGTTGGCGGTAAAAACTACAGAAGGTCCAGCAAATCCGTATTATTCTCAATGCTTAGAATAAGTCTTCCATCGGGGTATAAGGGTTTTAGATTGAGGGTTGCTAGGCTTACCCTTATTCTTTTCGAAATATGTACAAACACTTTAAAATGGAAACATTTCTTCAAGAGAATATTTAAAAAATATTAAGATGGTATCAGTTTACAATCATTGAAGCTCAAACTTGAGCCAGTTAACCTTAAGTCCTTCTATAGAGACATTTCTATTTGAAAGTTTTCTTTCAATTTCAAAGTAGAGAAAAACTTTTCTTTGCTAATTTTTATGAAATTGAGTGGTTGTTTTTTTTTTTTTCTTCTCGCTGAGTTTATGACTTCTATCCAATCCGCGGGGATGTTAATCTTGGTCGCATTGTAAATACGAATATGCATTGATGTCACCTGTAGGCAAATAGTCAAATAATTGGCCTAACTTAGAGTTTCAAACCATAAAATCAGATATGCGAGCGCTAAATCGGTAAATAGGCCAATCTTGCACTCAAGCTTTTAATTTAATTGTGTTTGGCCTAAGAACAAAAATGTCGTTTAAAGTGAGTTAAGGCAGAATTAGCTAGCTCTTAAATTTTATTTTTAAAGAAGCTCTAAGTAAATTTACTCTAAGTAAGTTTTCTAAATTCGAAATGAGAACCTGAGTTTTAAATACAGGTACAAGCCATTTATTTATTTCGCACTTTTAAATTTGTTTTAGTCAACTAAATTAAACTAAATGGAAAGTTCAAAATTCTTATGAATCTAAAGAATCGAATGTAATTTGTCCAAACACAAACGTGTTGTCTCCATTATATACCTATAGCCAAAGCCTTTTGTGTCCTATGATGTCTCAGTCTACTCCTAATTACCCCAAATAATCATTAAACTTTTCTCAAAGATAAACTCAACTCGAAACGAATAAGAAGACGACATCTCAAATAATGCAGCAGGACTTAGGTTATCTTTTCTACAGCTCCAACAACATGAATAATTCTCAAAGATACCACACAACACAACATTCACTGTCCCACCACCACCTCGGCATGCCAGTTTAGCGTCGCTTTTATACGTCTCTCTTATTTTGACCATTTAACTTAGAAAATGTCGTGCGACTTTAAGGTTTTGAGTTAAGATTTGAGAATGACTTTAGGTACGAGTATATGAAAGAGCAGCCACAAATCCCAGTAAACAAATGTGAGTCATGTTTCATGTCCGATTGTGTATAGAAGGTATTGGACGCCAAAAACGTGATCAACTTGTGTCCTATTTCGTTAAGTTTGTTTTTTCTTTCATGCTGGAGTTGAGCTAGAGACCCAGGCTAAGTTAGTTTAGGCTTTGTATATACGGATGGATGCAATGGGGCGGCCAAATCGTTTCCCACTACTATGGCCACTGAGGCGAGACTGCATCTCTTCTTCATTTCACACACAATTCAATTTGAGTAAACATGAGATTTTTTGTTGTTGTAGATTTAGTTTGTTTGGTTTGAGGGGTAAAGGGGCACGGGGTTAAGGCCGACCTCCTCTATCCAAATGAAGACTGCTCGCATTGACTTTTCTATTCGTCTCTACAAAAGTAAACCTCTATAGTTATATAGGTATACAAAAGTCGGAAGGCTTTCGCACCCTTCCCCTCCTCCGTTTTGATATTTTCCAAATGGGATCTAATTCAGCAATTGATGACGAAAGTCGAGAGTGTTTTTTCCCTCGATGCACGACTTCTGCGAGTGTCTTGATTTATATTTTTTGCGCTATTTCTAAACGTTTGCATTGTAAGCTGTTCACAAATCGTTTAGTCAAGAGAAAACAAACAAACAGATAGACAGAAAGACCTACAGACCGAAGAAGAAATAAGGCTGAGACTCAGAGGTCTAAAAGCCAAACGTCTATAAAGAATACGAAAAAAAAAGACCAAACCATATAATGATGTCTTTATAATTCGTGTATCAAGTTGTTGCGGATATCATATATGTTTTAACTGGGATAACATGGGAAAGTTAAGAGAGGAGGTGGATTATTTTTGTTAAGTATGTTTTTTTTTTGCTTTGTTTTTGTTTACTCGTCAGGGTCCGATAAAGTCAACATCGGCGATGAATCGTGTCGCACAAACAGACAACCGACCCTGCGATCTTTTTCGCCAACGTTAAGAGAGGTTCATTCTCGAGGTCATTTACATAAAGATTGGCTGGGAGTTATTTTTTTTTTTTTGGAATTGGCTAAGGTGTGTTTTTTTTTGGGTTTTTTTTTTTGATCCAGAGGTGACACTTTATTTCAATGTGGTGCCCAGTTACGATATAACTACACCTCGAGGAAAGTTACAGCCAAGTCGTGTTCAGGAAAAAACAAGCTCGTGGGTGTAAAAAAAAATAAAATATTTTTAGAGGTTTTGAAAATATTTGACCCAGTGTGTTGTTGAAGGTGCTAGAGGAACAACACAAATAGAGGCTCCGTTAGAGCTGCAAATGAATAAATGTGAAACAAGGTAAGGTAACTTCTATAACATGTAAGTTTATAAAGGCCTTTTAATAAAAATTGGCTTCTGTGCAATCTCGATTTTGGACTCATCAGTTGACTAGATAGGTTCTTGTCAAAATGCAATTTTTTTCAAGTTCAGTCCAACTTACATCAATTCTGGGCTTTACTAGTCTATGTTAAAAAAGGTATATGCTATAGTACCTTACCTACCTTAACTCCAAGAAAGTCAAAAAGTGGGGTTGGAAAATATTACCTCGTATCAAATAAAGTTTACTCTTTTACTTATAAAAAAATTGGTTATACAAGTTGATTTCTAAGTAATTAATAATAAACAAACAAGCAGGAAATAATTTTTTGGCATATCCATCAGGGTGGTAACTTTCTAAAACATTGACTTAAAATGGATACAATATTATTAAAGATCAATGCAACGGCTTGCCTTGCCAACACTTATAGTGTCAGAAAGTCCAAAATATAAAGATGGTTCTATAACATTCCATATAATTTCAAAGAACGAAATCCGGCGTTATTCAATATACAAATGCTTAATTCTCCTTGCACCCCACCAAACATTTTAAAATCGTCATTTGATTGCTTAGTGGGAGGGTGGGTCAATAAGTCCATAAAAATTTAAAGTAGGAATGCTCTTTTCGGAAAAAACTTTTTTTCTCGGCATAATCTCCTTTTAACTTGATACACTTCATCCAAGATTTTTCTTATTTTTGTATTCCCTGCAAAAAATAGGTTTTATCGAAAGCCTCAAACTATTGATTTTTCTCTTGAATAACCTCAGAATTCGAGCCAAATTTTTTTCTACCAACACCGAACAATTTCTTCGTGGAAATAAGAAATAGACGTAGGGGCTAGGGGGCCAAAACCGGAGAATAAGCTTAATGGGGGAGTAAGGCCTAGTACACACGAGATTACACCGCACGTTTTTTAGCTGTAAGCATCCGAACAAATGAGCAGTGGCGCATACATTTACATAGAACTGTTCACACGATGACATTTCTGCAAAAAAAGTTTTTACCTGTAAAGTTCGGATGTGTACAGCTTAAAAACGTGCACTGTAATCTCGGGTGAACTGGGCCTAACTCGTAACTTAATTTACGCAATTTTCTCATAGGGACTGCGGGTGGCAATGGCACAGTGGATATGGTGTTTGACTGCTAACCTGGACGTGTCGGTTCGATACCCAGTCTGGGTTGCATTCTTTTCTATATTCCCCATTTTCAACTGGATGCAACCCGTGGAATTTCATGAGATAATTAACAACTAATTCTCAATGCACTGTGAACTTTTTTCCTTGCCAAATGGGGTCTTTTTTTCTTTAAGTCAGCGTTGAATCCCTTCAACAGGTCAGCATAATAAGCTCCATTACTCGTCTAACCATTCTCAAGGTAAACGATATAGATGACACCTCACGCATCCCAAAAACTGTCGCTATATCCTTGTTTGCCGAAACCCACTTTGGCTTTCTTTTGCTTTTAATCACCTGTAGAGGACCACTGTTAAGACTGTTCTTTGGCGCAAAAACTCGCTGGGGTTACGGTTGAAGATGGCCAAACAAATGTCCAAAACGATTTGAAATGTCCAAACGATTTCGTTAGTAATCGATCGAAATCAAATGCGGTATCCATCTTGCGGAAAGCTTTTTTGCCAGCGCATTGCTTTGAAGGGCCTTAGGTCTTACAGAGGCAATATAGCAAAAATTATTATTATTAGTATTATTTTCCACTGTTTAATCGTGACTTTCTTAAACAGTGTAAGTAAAATAGCCAGTTGCATTCCGCGCCAACCCTAAAAATATTTCACTGTAATTCTCGTGCCACTAGGAATGGCCATCAGTTTTGATATACCCTTAAGCCAAACTTCGGAAATACAGTTAAGTACATATTCTTTCTCTAGCCGTACTACACGAATGTGGAATTCCTTAATCGACTGATGTATTTTCCATTAAATTAAAGACGACGGCATTAAAGACGAATGCACCTTGTTATCTCCTACTCAATTCTCCCACTGTTTCCTGAACGGTCGTAGTGTTCTAAATTAACATTTAAGAGGTAGTCATAATCCCTTGATTGCGCCTAGTATACTCCTATACATGATATATGATTTAGTAAAACCAATTTCGTTTAATTGAAAAATGTTATAATTGCTCAAATGTCATAAATTAGTTGCTTGTTAATTCAATTATTGAATAAAAAAGAATTTGCTTTTCATGTGAGCAACCCAATTACCAATCAATAAATACTATCATTGATCTTCCAGTATAACTATTACAAATCTATTCAACCCCTTGGGACATACAAATTCCGATCTTGTTGTATTTTTGTTTACATCCCCAAGGAGATCATAGTCTCCCAATTAAATGACTACCGTTCTAGTATACCAGTAGTTCTTAAGGACATAAAAACAATCCAATTAACTAAAAAATATTACATTACCAATCCAATCAGAAACCTACTAAATTCATATTAAACAAGTTTTAACAAAAAAATACAAAACAAAAATGAAATAAAACTCAAATTATCCTGCGTACGAATTTTCAATTAAATTCAATCACTCATGCGCGTTATTAGAGCCCCCAAGTTTATACGAATTAAAATTTCCAATCAGGAGGCCAATGGAAAAATCCCCACAAGAAAAATAACCAAAGGCACTTTTTTGTAAATGCAGTTAATTAATTGCATTACAATTAATCAAAATAAAAATGAAAAAAGAAATGAAAAATTATACAGATGTAGAAGAAAATTTGTTAAATTTGTAAACGATTCAAACTAATTTATCATTGAAAACCTGGTTGAAAAAAAAATGCAATTTCCCAGCTCAATAGGGAGCATCATTAAATTAAAATCTCAGAGCCCACCATCAAGACTTTAAACATCCAAATCTTTGGCTATCTTTCATATAAACCAAAAAAAGATTGAATTGGAAAACTAATCAAAAGGAGTTCGCTACCCAGCCAGTGCTATCCTTGGAATTGAAATTAAAATTTAGCTAGAAAAAAATTTAAATCTCATTTTAAATGAAGGCCTATAAAAAAGAACCTCTAAGATATGTGTGCACTTGAATGGGGTCTAATGCGACGACGACGCTGCGCCGAGCCGGTGAAGTGAAAAAAAAATCTACAAATACCAGTTGTTGTGCTGAACAATTCGATGGTCGAATGAGATACTCGACTTCATCCATAGAAACGATCGGTGGAAGAAGGGAGGTATACCTACATTTGAATATTCGCTAACAAGGATGTAGTTGTGGTTATTATAGGACTAGATTTTTTTTTTATTTATTTATTTAGTTGGCGCTTTGGAAGCAACTCTAGATTCTTCACTGATGAGATGCAACTGTGTCCCCCTTTTTTTGCCACTTTCTTTAGCAGGGGGTCTTTACTATTTGTTTTTTTTGTTTTTCTTACCCCAACGGAATTTCTTCCTTCATCGGCGAAAAGAATTGGATTTAATCTCAGTTGTTAGCAAGGTCGGAATAAGGCATATATTCGGGCCCTGAACTTATGCATCGTTTGGGATAATTTTGATTTGAAATAAACGAGAACCCCGAAATCTCTTTTTATTTACGTTACTTTTTGAATAAAGTTTTTTTGAAGCATACAAATGGCTTAAACAATCGTTTCTTGTACTATTTACTGAAGTAATCTAGTACTTTAGCAGTGACAAATTTAAAACTAAAGACAGGTGATTGACATAAGGCCCGATAGAGGATCATAATCTGTTACCGCATTTTTCTTGACAAAAATACAAAATAAGGCCAAAATATCAACTATTAGGGGGCCCCAAAAAAAAAACCACAGCGCCTGTTTTTTCCAAATTATAGATAATCCCTTACTGACTATATGCTGTTCATGAGCATGGTTTGGTACAAAAAGTGTGTTCTACTTATGTTCTAAGCGCGAGTGCGCGCGTCTTATAAACGTTCTGAACGAACTTCTTCTACCGAAGCTGAGCTAGAAAAAGATACGATTCTACTACCTACTATATATTTATTTGCCAGCCAAGTGGTTAGGATGCCTAATCGTGGTGTTTTATTTGGGATATCGAGATTTTGTATATGCCTCGGGCAGTTGTTGCTTTCCAGTTTGTGACAATCCTGTTAGAAGTTTGTTTTTTTTTTTTTTCATTTTTTGTTTGCTGTTGGTGGTTAGTGCTGTCGCACATAGCTGCTGTTGTTGATTTTGTTGTTATTATGGTTGGGCTCAGTTTTGTGAAGAGAAGAGATTCATCTGTTTTGAATTGCTTTAGTTGCAACTAGTTGTGATGTGTGTTTACTGAGTTATATTTTATTTCTTTTTAAATACATACATATATTTGCATAACACACCTCGGGTAGTATAAAGACACAGTTAAATTAAAGGAAGAACGAATCGTTAAAAAGCTGACACATTCTTTTAGCAGAAGAAGACGTGAAATAGAATTCATGTTTTGAAAAATGTCTAGAAAATCGTATGGTCGATTGAAGTTGATATACAAATACTTTTGGGAATAGTTTTGGTTTTTGAAAAAGGTTCGAGTAAAGTAAGAAAAATTAAAAATGAGTTGCTGACGCATACGAATTTTATTTTATTTCGAAGAAAGTTGTAGGTATTCCAATTAAACAAAATAAAAAAAAAAAATGGAACGACTGGATTGCACGCTCTTGTTGTTGAAAACTAGGTTGTTTCTACGCATTGAAGGAAATAATTAAAACATGTTAAAATATCAATATTAAAATATTTTGATTTGATAAAAAAAAAAATGTGGAAAAAAAGTCCAACTAAAACAAAAATGGGTTTGTTCTTTGATAGTATTTAAAAAAAATGTTAAGAACTTAAGATTTTATGACCGCTGTTCGGAGAGATTACATGTACAGAGTTTAGTCAAACTCATTGAAGCCGTTTTCGAGAAAACTTGATAAAACTGAAATCGTTGTGTTGAAACTACCCTCTCAGATGAGCTTGAACAAAAAATCACATTTAATTTGAACCAAATCCTTTTAGGTTCTAGCTAGATTTACGTCAGCGCGGCGTCGGGACACATAGATAATTCAATTTCTTGTTATGAGCGCTTCTAGAAAGAAATTGAATCAAAAATACGGTATATATTAGGTACTAGCTGACCCAGCGAACTCCGTTCCGCACAAAATGTTAATGTAATAAAAATAATAATTCCTAGCCTGGCGCATGCTGCTTGATGTATTCAATTCGGTCAGTTCAAATTCTGTATTCAAAATTCTATTAAATGTAAAGGAAATAACTGAAGTATAACAATGTCGACGTGTTTCAGTCAAACCGCAGTGATGACGTAAACAACGTTTTCTCGTTCTATCCTCGATTGGGTACACGTACAAAGCGGGATGTTTACCGACAAGTGAGCACGCAACATACAATTGACCATATGAGAAACATGCGAATTCAACATTAATGCCACAAACACCCGCAATTGTCCTTGCGACTTATTAATTCTCATAGCGAAATCGAGACGCAGGGGAAACTGAAGACGCTTATACACGAATGTCAGGTCGCTCTAATGCCAAATTTCGTGATATAGTTTGTCTCATCCATCAAGGATTCGATGGATTTGTATGAATATAACCCTTCCGGGATTTAATTTTGACTGAGAAAATTCAAATTATCGACACCATAGTTTTTCGCAGCCAAAATCGATCGCACATTGTTGCAGTACTTTCGCCATTGTAGACTTCTTTAAAATGTTGTATGTAGGTTCTTCATCCACTTGCAGATTCAATGGCAATTTCAATCCACAATGTTTCCACCCCCTTCTTACAACGTAGAATCAGTACCCTAAGAGGCCAATACCTAAGCAATCTCAGATATCGTACGAATTGTAGCCAAAATCAGTGAAAACAGGAAAGAAAATGCCACCATTTCCGTTATCGAATGCTTGCATCAATTCATTGAACATGTTGAATCAACACGACTCGATCAAATCTATTTCTCGGTCGAGTTTTCGATGTCACTTTGATATGTAACTTTGACATCTGTCACTTTGACATCTGTCACTTTGACATTTATCACTTTGACATCTGTCACTTTGATATCTGTCACTTTGAAATCTGTCGCTTTGACATCTGTCACTTTGGCATCTGTCACTTTGACATCTGTCACTTTGACATCTGTCACTTTGACATCTGTCACTTTGACATCTGTCATTTTGACATCTATCACTTTGACATCTGTCACTTTGACATCTGTCACTTTGAAATCTGTCGCTTTGACATCTGTCACTTTGGCATCTGTCACTTTGACATCTGTCACTTTGGCATCTGTCACTTTGACATCTGTCACTTTGACATCTGTCACTTTGACATCTGTTACTTTGACATTTGTCTCTTTTTCATCTGTCACTTTGACATCTACCACTTTGACATCTTTCACTTTGACATTTGTCACTTTAACATCTGTTACTTTGACAACTGTCACTTTGACATCTGTCACTTTGATATTTGTCACTTTGACATCTGTCACTTTGGTAACTGTCACTTTGACACCTGTCACTTTGACATCTGGAAGTTACCGGAATATAGTGTCCTTCCTTGGGTCAATACAAATCCATCAAACCGAAAATCGTGAAAATCGAACGATTCATTCTCGATTTATCCTGCTGAAAAACGAAATGTGTTCATACAGCGCCACCTGTTGAGAATTACAAACAAACCCCCAAAAGGATGTCCAGCCGTTTTCAAGTTTTAAGCAGCCGCACAAACCAAGATTCATTTTTTTATATATATAAAGCAATACGGTATATATAAAAATATCGTTCTTAATTAGGCCGTCACGACTGTACATGTCTCCAATTTTTAAAACTTTGTTAACATACACCAAAAGCAAGTTCGTGCATTTAATTTTCTAAAAAAAAAAATCTTAAACTTCTGCAACAATTTTGATAAAAAATCGTTTATTCGCATTACAATAATACCTCATAAATGGCTTCATTAATTTTATTTAACTTTAGCACAAATGTACCTACTTCCAAATAGCTGAAATAAAATTACACACCAAAAGTCAAAGAAATGAGGGAAAATAATCATAATAAATGTTTAGTACTTTTTCACACTTTCATCTATATAAAAAAAAATGGAAACATTTTGGAATTGTTTGCAGTTTAGCTTTTTAAATTTAAACCTTATTAGTGAGCCATTTACAAGAAATGCATGAATAAGTCAAAAATAATGTAATTTTCTCAAAAAACGTCAAAATCCTGGTTTCCGTTTTGTGGATTTTGTAAAAAAAAATCTGTAACTCAATCTATTTCATTAAACGTATTACAAGATACAAAGCAAAACAATCAATATCGTTAAAGTAGTTTTTTGAGAATTTTTTTAAAACCCCGAAGTCTCTATATGAGCTAAAACGAAATTCTTAATTTGGAGCCATTCCGTCAGTAAAAACGCCAGAAAATCAATCCAAATTGTTTCACCGAATAAAATGTTCATGTTTTTACTAGGTCTGGTCACGAGACGAGACTCGGCGAGATTTGTAAGTCTCGTCTCGGTCTCGTTAAAATCGAAAAGTTCAATCTCGTCTCGGTCTCGTATAATTGAGCCTCGTCTTGGTCTCAATCTTGCCTTTTTCGCGAGGAAATTTGAATTTGCAGTCTCGACCTTAGGGCTGGCCACGAGACGGGACTCTGCGAGACTTTTGTAAGTTTCGTTTCGGTCTCGTTAAAATCGAAAATTTTCAGTCTCGTCTCGGTCTCGAGTCGGTCTCGTATAATTAATTCTCGTCTCGGTCTCGTCTACGAAAAAAACGATTTCCGCCCAACTTGTTGATTATTGCAACAAAATATATTTTAAATTATAGTTTGAATGCGTGCCAGAAGAAAGTAAATATTTAACTGATATTGGATTTTTTATTTTATTAGACTCTCTGTAAATTTCGGTCCAAATATGCAGTCTCGTCTTGGTCTCGTCTCGGTTGCATAAAAGCCAGTCTCGTCTCGTCTTGTCTCGGTCTCGTCATGCGAGACCGTTATCGAGACCGAGACTTTTCTCGTCGAGCCCTACTCGACCCGGTCTCGTCTCCGAAAAATACGATTTCCGGGCAACCTGTTGATGACGAAATACTTTTGATACGTCAAAATATAATTTGTCCCCCATATACATAGTTTGAATATGTGTAGAAAAAAAAAATATTTAACTAAAATTGGATTTTTCAATTTGCTAGAGTCTCTGTCAATTTCGGTCCAAATATACAGTCTCGTCTTATCTTCGTCTCGGATGCTTAAAAGGCAGTCTCGTCTTTTCTCGGTCTTGACATGCGAGACCGAGAGAAGACCGAGACTTTTCTCGTCTCGTGGCTAGCCCTATATAGTATTTACAAAGCGTTTCTCTCTAACCGTCCAAGCCAGTCTTAAGAATGCACCGATATGGCTTCCAATGTTCAAAAATATAATCCTAAATGAAAATTCATCTAAGTAAACTTTTTGTTGGGGTATATCCAAAACATTTTTTCTTCGATTGAATAACTCTTTGGTGTCACTGAATCCTGTGAAATTACTTTACCAACAAAGTATAAAGAAAAAAAAAAACAATAACACCACTCATGTCCAAGTCCAAAAGATCGTAGGAGATAAATCACAGTGTCTTTCCTAACAAACCTTAAACGTCACGAATTTGGCGTAATCTAGTAGAGGTATACCAACTCAACGAAACCATACATCATTAACATACCAACTATCTACATAATCTGTACGGCAAGAGAGGAGACAGGATATCCTCTTCTTATATATGTACGAATTTAACTCTCATTTCTGCGAAACTCCTAATGGCCATATATATTTTTATAATCAAGTATCCAACTCAGTGCACCATCTAACTACTATTACATTCCGAACTTACATTGGTTTCAGAAACAAACGCACGTCTTGTAGTCTTTGAATCTTCGATTTAGCTTTGAATTGAAGCCACATTGAATTGGATAAATAGTTAGAGTTAGAGTAGTTGAGCGAGCTAGTCTCTTATTGTTTAACATCGACCTTGTTAGTGTGGTTTACCTCGAATCGAATTTCGAATTGGAAAACCTCGTCCTGTCTGTCGTCGTCGTCGCAAGGAAGGAGGACACACAGAAAATAAGCATCAGCCAACAAATAGTATCAAGTACATTATGGGAATTGCATATATCATCCATGCAGTATTTTTATTCGCGGACTTTCGAAAGTGAGGAAAAGTCACACAATTGCAAAATATATCCAAAAGGACCAAAGTAAAAAACACAAAAAAGTATTCACCAAATCGTGATTGAATTTATTTCTCATAGCAAGTTGCTTAGTACGTAACATTATTTCTACCCCGAATTGTCTGATCAACCTATCAGATATTTTTTTCTATTTTGTTGTTGTTTTTGTTGTCTGTTTTAATTCTCGTGCAACTATGTGGCTTGTTAGTGCACTGACTTGTGACTCCAAAGTGCCTCTAATGGTCAAACAATTATAAAGTAGTCAATAATAATTCAATTATAACTGTAATCTGGAGTATTCCAGATAGGTAATTTTTTTTTTATTTTATTGTCACTACAATTAATTTTACATTTCGAATGGATGAATGCGCTCTCGTTGGATCCAAATAAAAATGGACTTAGTTATGCTGTTTGCTATCTCTAAATGGATACAAAATTATTAACTTCTCTCTTTCATGGTCGATGTGGTATGCTGCGGTAAACGGTAGGATTTTTTTTTTTGTCATTTTTCTCCTCTATTATGCCTGCCTACTGTACTATGTTTGTTCAGCCATAAAAGTACAAGAAGATTGCAATAATGAAAAAGGTGCAGAGTAAAGAAAATGAAAAAAAAAAAAAATTATTGAGGTCGAGAGATGAGTACTTCCGCTGAAATTAAAGTGGGTTGTACGAGGTCCTTTTAAGGAATCTTTAGTTTTTTTTTTTCATTTCTTCTTTGGGGATCGATATTTGTTTTGCTTTTGATAAAATTGTGGGAAAAACCTACATAAAATTGTCTTTGTTTTTAAAACCTGTCATGTGAGTAAGACTCCTTTTTTGTTGTAAATTATTTTGAGCAAACATCAACCGCTATGCATTTTGTAAAGAAAAAACTTATTTAATAATAAATTTAACTAAATGACTATTTAGGTCTATGAAAAGTGTGCTTAGAAAGATTTTTTAACTAGAATAAAAAAGCAGCCTTAAGAGGAAAATTAATACAGGTTCGAACATTTTATTCATTTTCGTTCAACAAACTAAAAGCTTACATCATTTTATCACCATTTGAGAACTAGGAAGGTAGAGTTACGATATTTTACTTTATTTGAAGTTTTCTTCAATTATTCGTTTGAGGCATATGATCATAAACTTAACAAGCTGCATTTGTTATTTGAAAAAGAAGGGGAGCGAATGAAATTCTTCTACGTAGGCATAGGAAATTATATTTGATTACATATTACAAAACTTTCCAACAATAGTAAGATTTTAAGGCTTTTTTATTCTTTTAATTAAATGGTTCATTAAAACTCCATTAATAATTTTAATCGTTTGGTTTAGCTGAGTTCGTTTTGTATTTATTTGTAAATCGAGTTCGAAGATCAGCTCTTTCGTTTCATATGCATGTTCGATATAATATTTAAAAATAGATAAAAGTACATTTTTTTATTGTTGAACATATAATTTTGTGTACAAATAAAATGGTTTTTGAAAATATACGTATACTTATATACTTATATACTTATAGTCAAAAATATCGCTAATAACAAATAAGGGAATACATTTTTGTATAGGGTTTTTAGAAGATATGTATATTGTACACGTATCTGTAAAAAGTGGTCGCATTGAAATGAAGCAAAAAGCATTTTTATGCATCTCGAATTTTAAAACTTATTTACTTGCTTTATAGGGCAATTATTCATTTCGTGTTCAGTAAAAATTTCGAGTTTTTAATCAAAACTAATTTTACGATAATGGAGAAGTCCAAAAATGTGATTTGCGAAAAGTCGTCCATCGTCGATCTGTTTGTTTGTGTGTCGCTCAGCGTCCTGATGTTTATATCGACCAAAAGCCTTCACCCTGAGGCTACACGAGCCAGTACTGGCAAGCCAGTTGACTACATCGATTTGACTGTCAAGTTCGAATACGTGTATATTCTGTGATGTAGGCGACACGCAACTTGTAAGTAAGTTGCTTTCAAGTATCTGCCGTCACGTTCAGCTTTCACTAGGATCGCCTATCTAGGATTATAAATATAAATACTTACACATTTTTATTGAATTTGCTTTGGCATCGGACTTCGATTTTTTCTTAATGAACAAAAAATAACGTCTAATTCTGAATCAAGTCTTGCGATGGTCAACGCATAATACTGTCAATGCGTTGATGGATGCATTGACAGACTTTTCTGTTGCGTCAAAGTAACATGGATTGATTTTCATCTAATGCAAAAATTTCGATTTTTTAAAAATTTAATTTTTTGGCGGTTTTTTAATCCATCATCATAGTAGCCATCCTTCAATGAAATTTCGCAGTTCATACGTTGACAGATAGGTAAGAAACTAAATTACGTCGTACGAGGAATTTTTCGTTCCAACATGTCACCCAAAGGCGCTAAAATCGCTTAATCCCGCACAAAAAATTTAATCTCATAAAATTCAGATATCGTTTAAGTTTTTCGATGCATCATCTCCGTAGCAATCTTTCAATTTAATTTGACAGTCTATGGCTTGACAAATCGGTTACAGAATGTTCCAAATGTCACCCAAAACTCTCATTTGGGTTTTTAAGAGATTTTGTATAACTCATCATAATCATAGCCACCTTTCAATCATATTTGACAGTTGCCTATTTTGAAAATGTTAAAATTTCTTGGTCCCTCCTCTCATTAAAAGTTATGTGATAGAAAGAATATTTCATTTTTCATTAAATTTTCAACGAAAAGCTATCTACATCGTTTTATACAAGTCTGAACGAGGCCACTGGCTTCTCTACTTGCTTCCCAACTGGCTTCAAAATGGCAAGTCAGTTGACGAGAAAGTTGCTCAGGTTTGTATGTGTTAGTAAGAAAATTTAAATGTATTGTAACTTGTAAGGCAGTACTGGCTCGTGTGGTCTCAAGGTAAAGGTTAAAAAGATTTACTTCAGATTTGGTGTGAAGTATTTTTATGTAATTCTTTGGAGTAAAAAGTCAATTTCTTGTTTTAGCTCATTCAGAACGGGTAGCTGCCAAACAATGATTTTGGATTTATTAAGTTTCCTCAAAAACGCCTCTAACCATTTTGATTAAACTTTGTACATTTTGTCTCAGGTTTTTGCCTGAAATTGGAAATTGGGATATTCCCGAATATCTCAACATTGGCTTTGGTTGATTTTATCATAATTTTCCAATTCGGGATTCCTAAGTTAGTCAAAAAATATTGCATTTGAAATATGAAGAATTTTTGTTGCTAAAAATAATAAAAACAATGGAAAAATCATTTTTCCACATTTGTTATTAATTAAATCAAAAAAAATTCAAAATTGCTATTTCACTTGTTTTTACTATTTTCTCTTTAATTACACATATTATTGAAACATTAATAATCACTGTCAATGGGAAGCTACATTTAAGGTGTTAGCAGGTTAGTGCGTTCTAGTCGTGCTTATTTTTTTCTTGGGAGACTATGTTTGATGTAAATACAAAAGTCAAATCAATTGATCGTTTCCCTTTTCACTCAAATTCATCTTTGACACTCAACAAACAGGTGCTTCCAACAAATTCTTTTAACTGACTTTCTCTGCATATTATGTTTTTTCGTCCGAACAGTCTTTCATCATCAATAGAAACCAACTGTAATATTCCCTTGATAAAATTTCCATAGAAAAGATGTTATTTCTATTCTAAAAAACATACATAGTTGTAGGTGTAGACAGATATCCCGTTATTATTTAAAACCAAAACAAAGCATCCTGGCCTTCCTGATGCTATGTTCAAATTTGCATCTAACTCTGCACCAAATTATGCATTCAGGCAGTATTTCCATTATGCACATACTATACCTAACATCCCACATAGTAAATGTTGGGCGCCAATTAAGAGCACGATTTGGCGATGTATGTATATATCCGTGCTTTTTCAGCAACTATCCAATATTATATGTAGATATATCTATATAAAACCTAGAAACTGTTGCCACCTGACTTTGGATTCTCATCATCAACATCAGCCAAGACGCTGATGGTGCAAAAACTTTTACTAGGTCACACCGTTTATATATTCTAAACCTATAGAGAGATGCACTTAGATCGCCAAAGATACACCAACTAACAAACAAACAAACAAAATAAAAATGCCCGAAAAAAAAGAAGAGAATCCGCAATGCCATAAGCCAGAAGTCACTGATGCAACTCCCAAGCTACTATCTTATTGGTGTTGTTTTCTATATAATTCATGCAATTTTCTCTTTATGGTAAATATTTGAACGTTTGAACACGCTCCATTCCAAATGACAGGGAATATGGAAGCGCGCAACACTCAAATTGTACGTACATACATATATATATCCCATCCCAACCCCAACAATAAACTTGGCTCGGTTCCCATATGATAATGAAAAGTTTTCTCCTTTTCTCCAGAAAAAAAGTAGTTATAGGTATCTTTTAGATTGGCGATTTTTTTTCATTTTTGGTACCCGAAATCAATTACAGACGCGAGAATTCTAGACTTGAAACTCGCCCCCCATTTCAGTGCCGGATTTATTGAAAAAGAACAATAGGAATGTGATTAAGGGGCCCAGAAACTTTAGAGCGCCTCTCTTCTGACCAAAAATTAATCTTTTAAAGTATTCAAATCACATTTTCACCCATATACATTGTTTTCCCAAAAGAGAATTTCATTGTTATCAAAGGCAAAGAGCCGTTCAGAGCATTTGCTCCATATAAGAAACCAAGCAAATGGTCTGAAAAATTTAAGTGATCACGAATTTTATTTCATTCCAAATATGAGTAGGTACCTGGCAAAACTTTGTGCTTTCGAACAATTGCTTAGCTTTATACATAAAATCTGACCAGGCTCAGAACATTTGCTTTCTTCCGTTTTAGAAATTGAGCAAATGCTCTGAAAAATTTAAATGATCGGGAAAATTATTTCATCCTAAATGGAGTGGGTAACTACTAGGGGGAACTGTTCAAAATTAAGTTGTTTTTATAGCAAGTGCTTCATTTCTATTAAAAACTTAAAACGAAGCACATGCTCAGAGCATTTGCTCCCTTTAAGAAACTAGGCAATTGCTCTGGAAAATTTAAGAGATCGGAAAAATTATTTGATACTAAATGGAGTGAGTAACTTCTCGGAGGATCTGTTCAAAACTCAATTTTTCTTATAGCAAGTGCTTCATTTCAATTATGAAATTAAAACGAAGCACATCATGCTCAGAGCATTTACTCCATATCAAAAATTGACCAAATGCTCAGAAAAAATTAAGTGATAATGACTTTTATTTCACACTAAATGGAGAACCTTTTCGGAGAACCTTCTTCAAAACTCGATTTTTTGGAGCAAAGGCTTTCTTTTTATTCATGAAATCAAAACGAACCACATGCTCAAAGCATTTTCTCCATATCAAAAGTTGGGCATATGTTCAGGAAAATGTATGTGATCAAGCAGTTTTTCGGAGTAAATGCTTCATAAAATTCTTTTAGTTTACTATTTTTTCTATCCAAAATATGGAATGAATTCAGAAGTTGATTTTGTAAAAATTCCACCCTGGTGATTTTTCTGTTTACGGTCCTCTTTCTGCTCTCCAATCCACCCCTATCGCATCTGCTGATGCCCAATGCATATCTGTGTACCTTTTGTTTGATGCACGCGGACGTGTTGTATTCTAATCGAATCTTCGTGACGTTATTATCCTAGTTACATACAAGATAGTCGTTGTCTTTTGATGTTCATTCGTTCGCTTTATTAGTGTTTTTTTGTGTTGTTGTTGTTTGTATTCAAGGGTACCTATTTGGATACTTGCAGCAGTTGCTGCAGTGCAGCGCGGCAAAAAATTAGAATTCAATTTGTGCAAATATTTTGAAAAACACCGCCAACAAGTACTTTAGCCAAAAACAATTTAATGATTTTTGTTTGTATATCTTGTGATACTTTGTTGTTGAAGATTATGTAGATACAACACACCGAGTGGGAATTTGTATAATGAGGCATCATGAAGATTGAAGAGTTTTATCTATTTTTTCTTATTGGCCGCGGTACGGTTCCCACAATCATTATTACGGATAATTTTGTAATGGCCGGTTGAAAATTTAAGAAGATGGAAAAGATACAGAAATAAAACAGAAACTAGATAAAAGGCGATGGACTGCCGTCGCGTCCGTCGGTCATCCTCATCATCATCGTCGTCTTGGGCATTACCATCACCATCGTATCATCATGATAATCATTACTGAAATAGCTCTAAACTTTTAGCTTGTCTCTTACCTTGACTCTTTCGCCTTACTCAAAAGGCGCGTTCACGATATTTTGCATTTTACCCTCGAGGAGGTCAGGGGACATGCTCATTGCTACCTCAAACGTGCCAGTTTTGGGGTAATTTATTGGCTAGTTTTATGGCATTTTTTATTCTCTCCTTTTGTTCGTTTTCTGCGCCACCGTCTTCTTTAGCTGTAGCTTCTTGTATGATGTCGGCTCAAGTTCACTGTCATAATTGCGTAGCCGCTAATAAGGCAAGACGGATGAGTTGAGTAGACTTGAGGTTTCTTTGAGATTCGCATTTTGTTAATAGGTGGTATGATTATAGTTCAGTCAGTGTTAATTGGGAGATTTTTTTTTTACTTTTTGAAGTTTAGGTTTGTTTAGTTGTTGTAGCATCATCGTCAATGAGACGTACAGGAATTTAATAAAAATAATTGTTAGTTATACAGTAATTGTTTGCAAAAGAACGCCAAAGAACAGTAATTTTAGCGTGTGATTATGTCAAAAAAATGTTAAATAGTCGTGAAACGGAAATGATCGATGTGTTTCTTTTAATTAAGAGTAAATGTATGTTAGCTGGTAATTGAAAATAGTAGTAACCTAGAAAAATGATATGGCATATAATATAACCCAAAATTTAATCAATTAATTGGTGTCAAGATCTCTCTAGGACAACCTACTCAGCATAATCTCTCCATCCATAGCCGAACATTTGACATTTTGTCTTTAACAGAAACATTTCCTAAGATTTTTTATTTGCTTTTCAAGTGATTATGAATCTGAGCTCTAAATTGTTTCATCAATTTAGGTTTTGGAAATATGTTCCCCTTTTCTCTTGTTTAAATTTTTGTGTTTGGCACATTTTACACAATCTCCGTTATTTTTTTAGTGTACGGTAGGGTGAGGTCAATATCAAAAAATAAGTCAGGATTTCTACGAGATTAAGATCCAATTTTTCAATAGTCAGTTAAACTTGAGTTGGTATTTTTTCTTATTCATCAGACAAAGGAAGAGTTTGTTCCTGCTGCTTTAGCATTTACTCCTCTGATTAACTTAACTATACTGATAAAAAATCGGCAGCAAAACAGATATAGAAATGATTTTTACAAAATTTTAAAGAAGAATAAGATACGTACATCTACATACATTTTAGAAGTCGTTAAAAATTATTTAAACAAAAATGAATTGGCGTTAAAAATGATTCAATTCAATTTGTAAGGGTAATATCTCAAAGATTTGACCTGATTGACGAATATTGAGCTTTGAATTCGAGTAAAATACAGCGTGAAAAAAATCAAAAAAAAGGTTGGTTTGGTTTTTGTAACAAAAAACTTGTTGACCAGTGAAAGACACGTATGTATGATCATCCTGAATCAATAGAAGTTCTTTTTTTCAAATATTTGATAAATTTAACAGAAAAGCCCCCGGTTAATATGTTTTCACATGAGATGATCCTCAGTAAATATTTTAATATATTGGGTGTATGAGCATAACCAAACATTGAAATAATGATAATTGGCTTAGTTCTTATACAATTTGTTTGATTTGAATGGGTGTGTTCTGAATTGATTTCTTAATTCTTAATTTAATTTTAATTAATGATTCCGTTGAAAAGAGTTTGTATGAACTTATTTTGATTGATTCGCTAATATAATTAGAGCTACCGTAAATTGTACACCTTGATAAAATAAATGAAATATCTTAAGGGCATATAGGCATCTGTTGTATTACGTGCTGTTTTATTTATATATCATCAAATATATGGTACGTAGGTAAGGTACAAGCTCAGAAGAAATTATTATTAAAATATTGGTAGTTTAGGGCGAGTGAGGGGCTAGTTTTTGTTTATGCATATTAATTATCTTGTAAAACTTGAATTATATACTTCATCACTCTAAGGTGTGTCTTAAAATTGGTAAACTGTTATTTTTTGTCTGTCGAATCAATTGATTGATAATGTGATTTTTACAAGGGGGTATGAATTAATTTAAATTACTATTTGTAATTCTGTAATAACATTACAGAAAAATTGAATAAACAATATTTCTTACGCCTTAACTCAAAGAGTTGTCATTAATTTGTAGCTTTTTAAAAGACAATGCATCTGATTTTTCGGCTGTTCTTCTGTATTCTTATATCATTCTTGCACAATACTAAACTAATAACAAGTTATCGTTTTATACTGTTATTAATTTAAAATTATATCAAATATTCAGCTAAGTATTAAGATTTGCTCTGTTACCAAAGTTCCGAAATTATAATAATAATAATTGATAACCTGTGCGAACTTCTCAACTGAAATATGAGAAATCATATATGCCCTTTCTCAAATATAAATATTCAGAAGCCTCAGAATTTTACACCATTTCAATACTATTTTATTTAATTATAAATTAGCATGGTCCTATCTGCATCGTGCCTGATCGGGAAACTATTGATTGCTCAGAACTTGGTCTGGGCCAGTAGCGCAACAATCAGTCACGATGAAGTGCTTGTTTTACCTCCTCGTGGTGGTCCCCGGGCAACTATTTATGTATCCCAATATACATAAATAGGCTAAAATTACAAGTGCGAAAAGGCCTAGCTTTCTAGGATAGGTTACGGAGGTTAGCATTCTCCGTAACTGAAATCAACCCGCTACCGAAACCAACACTACGCCTCGGATAATTAATGATAACTCGTTGACGACTTTTGGCTATTGTACCCGGACAAAGATTGGTTTCTGGAATGTGAAGACGCTTCTTGACAATGGAAAAGAAGGTCCTCAGAATGCCAGATTCCTGCAACTAGAGAAGGAATTCATGCGGTATAGGATGGACATCTTAGGGATAAGTGAAGTTAGATGGCTGGGTTCGGGGAAGTTCAAGTCACCAACCCGTAACACTGTACTATTCTATTCCGGAAAAACACCTGGAAGCGCTCGGGAATCTGGCGTTGGATTGCTGCTTTCCAAAACAGCTCTCAAAAGCCTAATTTCCTGGGAGCCTTTAGGTGACAGGATCCTGAAAGCCAGGTTCCGGACTAGAGTACGTCGCGTCACCATCATACAGTGTTACGCCCCAACTTTGCTCTCTTCTGACGAGGAGAAGGAGGCCTTTTATAACCGGCTGAGTGCTGCTTATGATAGCGTTCCACGAGGTGATATAGTTATGGTGATGGGAGACTTAAATGCCAAGGTTGGCAATGACAACACTGGGCTAAGGCATGTCATGGGAAAACATGGTGTTGGTAACCGAAACGACAATGGCGAACGATTTGTCGATTTCTGCAACGCCAACGGCCTTGTTATTGGAGGGACCATGTTCGAGCATAAGACGTGCCACAAAGTCAGTTGGGTGTCGACTGACAGACAAGCAACTTCCAACCAAATTGACCACTTCGCGATCAGCCGGCGTTTTAGAAGCAGTCTCCAGGACGTCCGTAACAGAAGAGGTGCTGACATGGGAATGGCCCGGGACCACCATCTGATAATTGCTACCGTAAGATTGCGTACAGCAGCAGTTCGGAGATCCCAAGGAAACACTCGAATGCCCAAGTTTAATACAGATAGACTAAAGGATCCTGCAGTGCGCCAACAACTAGGGGACCACCTTTCACAAGGATTGAACGCAATCAGCAGCACAGAAACCACATCCATCGAAAATCATTGGTGTGCTGTGAAAAATGTGTTCATATCCGGTGCTGAAAGTATAGTCGGCCGGGCGCAAGGAAGAAATAGTGCTTGGCTTTCCGACGAAACTTGGGCAAGGATCGAAGAAAGGAAACACCTTAAAGCTCGCATCGCAGCTACCCCAGCAGCAGGGAGAAACGAGCTTGAGTCTACGTACCGCATGAAGATGAGGGAAGTTCACCGTAGTGTGCGACGTGATAAGCGTAACTACATCAACGCACTGGCTACAGAAGCAGAAGAAGCCGCTAGTAGGTGTGACAGTAGGACCGTCTACAGAATTACCAAAGAGCTCACTGGTGTCCAGAGCTCTAAACAACACCTGGTTAAAGACACAAACGGATCCCTGCTAATTTCGGATGAGGACCAGCTCATAAGGTGGAGGGAACACTTTTCTGCGGTTTTAAACCGCGTTTTCGCAAGTGAAGTGAACCCTATTCCCACTGAGCTACCCGAAGTAACAATTTCCCGAATACGCACCGTACCCCCCAGTAAAGAAGAAATTATCACCGCCATCAAAGCACTGAAGAACAACAAAGCGGTTGGACTTGACGGTATTCCTGCAGAGCTCTTAGGAGCAGCCCCAACGACATCGAGCGAGCTACTGCACCCACTTATTAAGACAGCTTGGGAAGCAGAGAGCTTTCCTGAAGAGTGGAAAAAAGGAATGATTGTCAAGCTCCCAAAGAAAGGAGATCTCACACAGTGCGAAAACTGGAGAGGAATATGCGTTCTGCCTGCAGTAGCCAAGATAATAGCAAGGATAATATTGGACCGAATTAAAGACCACCTCGAAGACACACTCGACGCCGAACAAGCAGGTTTCCGCACTGGATCTTCCTGTGTTGATCACATCAACACCTTGAGGATCATCATCGAACAGTGCGTTGAATATCGATCACCACTTCACTTGCTGTTCATCGATTTTGAAAAGGCGTTCGACAGTGTCAATAGAGAATTTATTTGGCTTGCTTTGCACAGGAGGGGCATCCCAGATAAATTGATTGCTATTATCAAGGCTACATATGATGGATCCAGATGTCACGTTTTGCACAAAGGTAGGCTGTCAGAGGAGTTTGAAATCCAAAGTGGAGTTAGGCAAGGCTGTATACTGTCACCAATACTGTTCCTGTTGGTGATAAGTGACGTACTGCACGCAGCTTTGTCAAATGGAAATGGAGGAATTCAGTGGACTCTGCAATCTCACCTCAAACATCTGGACTACGCGGACGATGTATGCTTACTCTCTCATAGGATCATGGATCTCCATCAAATGACAACAAGGGTGGAGAGAGAAGCAGAAATCGTAGGGCTTAAGATCAACTCGGCAAAAACTAAAAGGATCAGCCTTGGAACTTCCTCATCAATCCAAGTAAATATTTCTGGACAACCGGTAGAGATGGTAGAGGATTTCCAATATCTTGGGAGTATTATCTCTACGGGTGGCGGAACTGAACTGGACGTAAACAGCCGAATCAGAAAAGCAAAGGCTGCGTTCGGAATGCTGTCCAAAATATGGAGAAACAACTCTTTTAGCTTAAAGACCAAGCTACGACTGTTCCGCTCCAATGTTGAATCCGTTCTGCTTTACGGCTGCAGCACTTGGAAAGTCACTGAAATTGTCACTAGAAAGCTGCAAACCTTCGTTAATAGATGTCTACGAAACATCTTGAGGATTTTCTGGCCCAACCGTATCTCCAATGCCGAACTTCATGCGAGAACGGGTCAGGAGCCCATAGACTCCATTATACGAAGAAGAAAGTGGCAGTGGATTGGCCATACGCTTCGAAAAGGCGATCGGTGCATTGCATCTCAAGCAATGCAGTGGAACCCGCTCACACAGGAGGGAAGACAAGTGGGCCGGCCTAGAAGTACATGGCGAAGAACGGTCGAACAGGAATCGGCACGACTGGGGAAAAGTTGGAGAGAGCTGAAATATATTTCAAGAAATCGTACACGATGGCGCGTAGGTGTAGTGGAGGCCCTATGTCCCGTAAGGGAAACATCACGGACGTAATAGGTCCGAGGACCTAAGTAAGTAAGTAGTAATGGTCCTATCTTCATAAAAATGTAGTTGATTCCAAAAAAATCCATGTTATTTTAACATACAATTCTTAAAAATACAAAATTTGGCAATATTTGATATGACAAGCCAGGTCAATTTTGACCAAATTCGTGCTATTTAGATAAGGTCTCTCGTAAATTTTATTTTTACTATATAGCCTGCTGACTTAATGTTTCATGTAGTTATTTCTACAACTGCTTACTAGATGTACTGACCCTAGCCTTTGGTTAAATAAGTGCTAATTCTGTTCATTTTACCATATCGATCAGCTTTCGAATTATGGCCCTGTTTTTCAGTGCGAGATCATCTGAGTTTCGGGGTTCAACTCGAGTCAACCCTTCGAATTCGATAAGTTTTACATGAGTTTATTGTTGATCTATTCACTGAAAAACTGGACAAGTTTAATCTCTATAGATAATGTGTAGTCCACAATGACTTTTTGTCAACCAATCTATTTAATATTTGAAGAACATTATATTCTTCATTGAATTCCATCATTGAATCCACGCTGATCAATTTATGGTTGCAATTGAGCTCTCCAAGAGGTAACACTTATTTTTGTGAACAAGTGTCCATAAATGCTACTTTGAGCTTAATTACAATCTATCTACCTTGTTGGCTTATCCTGATATTCATGCAAGTGTAACAAGGCCAGTGTGGTTTAATATGTGAAACGATCGTGTTGAGGTAGACTACAGCTCGACTTGTTATTAAATCCTTGTTTTCGTTCTAACTTAAGACATTTTTTTGTTTTTAAATTTTCTCGAAAACTGTTTTTAAAATTTTGTTTTGTGCGGGTAATGCTTAAAGTGTTTGTAAACTGCAATGCATAGACTTTTTTCCAAAAATGTCGATGAATGGAAAGAGAGTTTTTTATAAATTGAATTATTTTTGTCAAGTTGAAATATACGAAAATAGTATACAGTGCCACAATGAGAAGCTGTAGCTGCTGCACAAGTTGAATTATTTTCTACTGAAAGTTGAGCGATTTTAATGACAGATTGTGCTCCAGCGATTCTTTTCGCTACCAGCGACTTACATTCTGTTCAAGGGCTAGATAATATCAATAGATGGGAATTGTATTGTGAACAACACAATAATATACAATTCCTTATAATAGCTTCAAACCAAAAGAGTTGCTCTTATAAGTATCATTCGTAAACTGTATTTTGATTCGCTATTTTCTAAAAATTACTTAAGGTGCTATTACATTATCATATATATTTGGCAAACTTGCCATATAAATATGTTCCAAAAGCAACATTTAACGGTGAAGTACAGATTTAAATGACACAATATATATGACTACACAATTAGTCCTATATATTTCGTCATAAAAATATGAACATCACCGCTATGTGTCGCTTTTGGAACGTATTTATAAGGCAAGTTTGCCATATATATATGACAATCTAATAGCACCTTGAAAACAGAACAAACAATATAAAAAGCAATGTTATACATTTTTGTAAAACTTAAAATCCCTTCTTTCATTTTGCATTTTTTATTTTTGGAACATGTTTTGAAAAGTTAATTTTGAAACTCAAAATTATGAAAAAAAATAAAACGAGTTTTGATCAAAATTTGATTTATTTAAATACTTTTTTTGTTTTTAAAATTCAATGCTCTTATCAATGTTTAGTCAAAACTGAAAAATTAATGGCTCTTTTTTGTTTTTACTTTTTAAAATATTAAAAAATATAGAAACTAATTTCTTCATAGAACCAACATTTAGCCGAATTCTTGTCATTTTTATGAAAATATCTGGTTCTCGGTATTTGTCTAAAAATCGATAAGACCATTGAATTTTGAAAACAATAATAGTACTTCATTACGAACAATTTTGAAAAAAAAAGAAAAACAAACGCAAGCGAATAGACCCCCTTCTCATACGATTTATTTACTCTCTCGACACTATCTACAGGCTCTAGCTTGTTATCACACCGAATTCCATACAACTCCGATCGTTGTCAACATTATACAATACGATTATATCAATAAATTCTTACATAACCACAATCAGTTGATATTTTATTACAGATCATCAATTTACCTGAAAATAAAAAGATAAAGTCTCATATTAATAATTTTATAAAAGTTGTATTGTAAAATAGTTTAATAAAACTATTTAAAATCCTTTAACTGAATGAAAATTTAAAAAAATTACCACAACAATGAAAAATAAAAATCAATAAAACAAAAAAAAAAACTAAAAAAAAAGAATCCATCGTAGTTTTTCATTTGACACTAGCCCATTAATCAACACTCCCATATAACCATGAATGTAAACAATAAATCACATCAAAACTCCCCGAGTCCCTCTGAGTCGATGATAGAGGCCGCCCACTTCTTTAAAGCCATACTAAGCAAACTAGATACAGTGTTTGGGCTTGATGATGGTACTTCTTCGGTTTAAAACAAAGAAAACTTTTTTTTTTATATTTTTTCTTCGTCCATCAGAAGAACTTTCTCTTCCTTGGCATCTTATATCCCAGATTTTCATATACCATCATAATCAATAATGTCAAAGAGGACCGTGGTGCATGGCCAAGCGACCACCACCACCGACCAACTGATGCGACCCCATGAATGAAGATTTATATATTTTGATTTGGAGTCACCCTTTCACATAAGTCATTCTTCTCTATAGAGGTTCTCCCAATTTCCCTCAAACCATTTAAAGCTGTCTTGAAAACGAATAAAGGTACTATATGTAGGTAGTCTGATGGTCAAAGAAAATACTATGAAGATGAAAAATAGTCTGGTGAGGTTGTGTTACTTACTTACTTACTTAGATCCTTGACCCCTCTAAGGGGCACAGGGCGTCAACTACCGCTACACGCCATCTCGTTCGGTTTCTGGAAATGTATTTTAGCTCTCCTCCAACCAAGTGAGGTTGTGTTGCAAAGTAATTACTAACAACTGACCTACTCAAGTTTTTTTTCTATCAGGACTTACATAGAAACTGGAATTTATCAAACACTTAAAAATAAAAATGGTGTCGCAAGATTTTTGTATCAGCCAAACTGTAACTATGTATTTAGAAATTTTTTCCTAATAAAGACAGTCAAAAGAACAACTTTACCTTCCAGACTATATATTACCAATATTCAAAAGACCAATAACAGCAGAATGAGCTTTATTTACCCCAGTTGATGATTGATATTGAATTCATTCACATTTGAATTGGTTGTTGTCGTCGTTCTTTCCTCTTTTTGGCGGGAGGAGAGTTGTACTGGGAATGCCTCACTATGCGCCATTGTAGTTAAGCAGGAATGGTCAACTGGTAAGTAGGTTGCATTGTTTCAATGTCGATGAAAGTATGAATGCAATAGATAAGGTCGGATTGGAGTCTTTTCATTTTTTTTTTTTTTATTTTTTTGTTTCATCTTTTCTTTACAAGAATCTCTACATCGTTCCCGAGAAATCGCGGAAACCCAGTGATGTCTTTGTTTTCTTTTCCCCATGAGAATTGTTATTATTAATATTTCTATGAAACTAGTTTCTTTTTATGTTTTGTGATGATTGTTATGACCCTGACACTGACCCCTTTATGTAACAAAAGACACGGTTTTATGGTACCACATATGAGGCGCGCGGGATCATAAAGGTCAAGAAAACACTTTTAATTATTACTTTTTTTAAATGTTTGTTTTTAATTCATTTAAAACTAATTGTCTACGTGTGAGGTAGCCGCTGAGTTTTCTTCTTATATGGCAGCAAAACGGACATAATAAGGGATCACCAGTAGCCCCCCTATCATATACATGATGGGTAGGTATAATTAAATGATATTTAATTCAGGTTTTTAATTTCACTTCGCACCAAAATTCTAAAGAAGATAAAATTCTCGCAGTTCTTATGAAAAATGATCCGCGATCGTTTGGCGTGGTGTGGCTGGGTTAGTTTGGTCAGGTATACGTATAGGCTTTGGCTATAAGAAACTCCATCCAGGTGCACAAAGTATCTTTTTCATAATCTGACTTTCTATTAATTTGCAGATAAGTTTTATGCCCTTAAATGCGAGTTTTTTTTTTTTTTAATTATAGAGATATGAGATATTTGTTTTAAGTTAATTGGGCAACATTTATTTTTTAAGTTGGTAAGCATATTCGCTTGTAGGGAGAGTTTTTTTTTTTTTTGGAATTATAGTTTGTTGACATTTTCTTTAAAAAAAATTATAATAATTAAGTTTATAATTGAGTTAATTTGCAAAGGTATAGTGTCAAGTCTTAAAGTGTTAAGACTTGACACTATACCTTTGCAAATTAACTCAATTATAAACTTAATTATTATAATTCGACTCAAGTCGGCTTTGAAATGTCTTGGAAAGTCTTTATAATAATGTTCAATAATATGTTTTGTAAAGGGTCACTTCTCTTTAATAAATTTGGACAAATGCATCGCAGTACATATTTGTGTTTTTTTTTTTTGCATGCAGAAGCCTTGACAGCTGCTTAAATAAATTCACCAATTGTCGATTTTTAATTATTCGAAAGAATACTTATAACGGACAAATCTTGGAGGAAATATTCCGAATATTTGAGATTATAGTATTCATTGTAACAATAATCAAATAGAAGATTAAACTTATTTAACATTTTCATTTCCCATAGAGCAAGCTGGAAGAGATATCTAGAAGGTCAAAAAAGTTATCAAAATAAAAGAAATAGGGAAGTCTTATGGATTTTACTAAAGAAATATAAAGGTTTCTGAATCCAGAAATTTCTTTGTTTCAAGAAGTGACGCTTACAAAAAATTTCAAGACCTGCTGAACTCGTTTTCTCGTGCACAATATGTTTAAAAGCTTTAGGAAGAAGACAAAAAACAAATTTATGAACCTCAAAATCTCAAAAAGGTAGTCTCTAGTATATTGGGGATTTTTGTATATTAAATTGGGAAAGACATCTTTTCTTTGAGTTTAATCACTTCTTGCAAAGTTTCCGGTATTTTGAATTAAATTTGAGTTCATTATTCGCGAATAACGTCTTTTTTTTTAATTTAATTGAAAATGGAGTTTTAACCATTTTTACAAGAAGAATTTGACCAATTTTGAGACGACCGGTTCGTTAATCAATCAGCCAACATTCGTTTGTCAAAGGAATGCAAGATCAGCCGAGAACCTCACCGCCAATTTTGCGTTTGGACTTGGGCATCTACCCGTACAACATCCAACTGGCCCAAGAGCCCAAAGTTCATGAACATATAGACAACGCAGTTTGTTCACTGGCTAATAAGCTTCGAAGTGCTTAGAAGAGGATCCCAATTTTGGCCGAAAAATCATCTTTACCAATGAGGCGCATTCTTGCATAAATGGTTAACTTTAACAAGCCGTATATGGGACGACACCAACCCACACCATGTTGACCAATTGACAATCCATATTTAATAAGCTACATTTGGTGTAAATTTTGACCTGGCGACGTCATTGGTTCGTCCTTTTTCTAAAACGATGATTGTTAGGCGGTACGCGTAGAATAGAAAGTCCACAGGTCAAAAATCCATAGTGGAATTTTGTCCCACTTATGCGGGTCAGAAGTCCATAAACCAATTTTGGACTTTTAGCTCACCCTACTGACGGGCCCTTTTTGCACATTACAAAAACCACTTTTAAACTTTTATTTAAATTATAAGAACAAATTCTGAAAATTGTAGTCCAATGAATAATGAAAATCTATTTCCAATGAACCAACAAAATAATAAAAAAGTGGGCGTAGCACCTAACCCTATAAACTACTCTTTTGCAAGGTGTAGGACTCGAATTTAGGTTGGCAACTTGTACCGGAATCGGTCTGCAAAACTTCAGGTTTTGTTTCCATTTAACCAATGGTAAAATGGCTCTATTACTGGACTATAAGGGTTTCAGACATTCCAGACATTCGATCTTCCAAACAATCATACCATCAAAACTGATTTTTATAATGTTGATTATTTTCTTATAGCTGTACCGATCTAAGCAAACCTTCTCATTCATCTTTTGTTTATACAAAAAAATATAAGCAAGCATGTATGTTCTAACTACTTTCCTCATTCTTGCATAAACTCAAAAGCCCAACCCCTTGTATAACTATGTGACTATGATGACTACTTTTTCAACTATGTCAACATGCACAAATCTTTGTTGGCACTTAAATCACTTAAAGTCTTACATATTATATTAAGTGTATAAGCCCCCACACATACTATCATAAATTCAGTTAGGTTAAGAAAACCTAACCTCCAAAACCTTTGGTTATTTTTGCTCATAAAATATTATAGTCTCTGGAGTGCTGGCAGACTCTGCAATGCAAATGGTAATTGTCACCAACCAGTTCAGCTGTACACACTTATTTAGCATTATACCTCGACCAGAGCCATTCAAAAGATCTCTGCTGATGGGTAGGTATAGCATGACAGTCATGAACTAAAGTCAACAATCTTGGAGTGCACTTTGTGTTATTTCATACAATTCTTAACCTAAGTTTTAAGCTTCCGCATATATACAAGAAGCCGAGAGCAACAAGCATCACCGACTTTAGCAAAGCAAGACTCTTAACATATTTCATTGATTTGCACAAGAGAATTGCATTTCCATCATCTACTCTAAGCCACCAAAAAAAAAAAAAAACACAAAAATAGAAAAAACATCATGCGTGTGTGTCTGTATAGAGTGTATGTGTCATTTTTTTGTATGCAGAAACTGGTAGCTATAAGGTCTATGACCACAAAAGTGATAAATGTTAGGAATACTTTCTTCTTCAAAACTCCCATCTTCACTTTCTTCCTTCTTCTTAGAGTGCGGATGAAGATGAAGCGAGTTTTTAACCTGAAGTGTCTGCAAGAGTCCAAGGAAGCCGTCAACGATCATCTTCTTGTTACTGAATTGCTATTTGTCTATATACATATTTCTATACAGGCTGGCATCTAGGGTTTCACTTGCATAATATTCACAGTAACATCTAACGGAAGTGTATAGTGAATCAAAAGTATTCATTACCTTTCTAACTCTCTAACTATACACACACGTGATGGTTAAGTGTTAAGTGCCAATGAAAATGAGAAAATTTACAGTAAAATTGAATTTAAAGAAAAAAGAATTAACTAACAAGTTACGTTGTAGTTAAGTTACCATGGATGGATAATTAACACTAGCACTACACACACACACACACACATTAATACACATCTACTGACAAGCAGCAGTGTGTAAAACTGAATAAATTTCTTCAACTTTAACTTAACATAAATAAAAGTTGAAGAGATGTGTCATTTACATTATAAGGTTTAGGTATTTGATGTTTGTCCAGCTTTTAGCATCATGGTGGCACTTGGGCTTGGTGGAGTGTGTATCGTCCTGGATGCAATTAGAATTTGTTTTTTCATGTTTTAAAATACTCGAATTATTTGTGCAACAGATACTGTTAGGAGATTGAACTTTGAAACGTAATTTAAGGTTGATTTTGTTCATATCCTCTTGACATTAAAAATGTTTCATTTTCTGAAAAACTGTTCAGTTATATAGAATTTCATTTCGAAAGCATAACGAAAATCGTGTTATTAATTTAAAATTGAATTTGAAGGAACTTGTCTTTTTATGGAAAAAGATAAGCAATACTTTAAATTGGGAGCACTATAGGTACAGCTGTATATTCAAGCTTAAGATATTGCTAGGAGTATTTCGTTGCAAACTCTGGCACCTTGTTGTGCATGATGAAGAATAACCAACTAGCTTAAGAAAAGAAAAATATACAGCCAACCTTGACATCATGTCTTACATTACTGTAACCTTGTCAAATGAGACTTGGGCCTTTCTATATCTGTTCGATGAAATTCGAAAATCTTGAAGTTACTGCTCTCCACTCTTTTTTTAAAATGGAAAGGAAATAAAACTGCAATCCAATTTAAAAGACATATTTATGTTAATCGCTTTATCCCTAGAAAATGTTGGTCACATTTATAGTAATCTCAACGTAACATGCTATTGAAATCCAAATCTTCTATCTGTTTTTTTTTTTTTTTAATGGTGGGTAGCAAACTTGAGTTAGATACTACAAAATACGAATAAGCGCAAATATTCAAAACTTCAAACTGCCTACTGTAAACCACGCCTTCTATAAAGAAACATTAATAACAAAAAATTCGATTTTCAATTGAGGTCTATAATTTTTATTGAAATTTTTTTTTTAAATTTTATGTACCTATGCAAATTAATTTTTTGGAAATATTTTGTTTGCGAAAATTCCAATTTATTGATTATATTGATATGATTAAAACACGCGCGTGTTTTTTTTTGTATTAACTGAGCTCAACTTTCAGAAATTGAATTTGAGAAACTGCATTCGATTTTTTTTAGATATAGGTACGTTTATTTAATTAAGTTGGTATATTTATTTAAATCTCAATAAAGAATACAGATTTCTTAATTCTTATAAATATCAATAGAGGTATGACGAGATGGTCTTCGTCTGCTAGATTGGCACATTATTTTACAAGTGTTTGTGGTTTTTTTTCAATTTCCTTTTGTATTTTAATTTTGAATGTAGATATTTGTTTAAAGTTTTATTTACTGTTTTAAAAAACAAACTTATGTTTATTCTAAAACAATTTAAAAATTATTCTGTTTCTATAAATATTTATAATCCTTTACAGTTTTAAAAGAAGAATTCACCAATTTTCTTTGTTCAAATATTGTACTCTTCGAAGCTACACATGTGTCGCTAATTATAATAGTGTATTATCTCCATGCAATTGCATTGCAATCCGAGATAATAAGCTTTTTGCATAATTACGCATAGTAAAAAAACGAAAACAATGCGCTTTCAGTTGACATTTTTGTATTGTTCGTAAAAAATCAAAGACTATAAAAACATTTACAGCTAAGAAAATAACAGTAAATTCAATTAAACTTTTTTGCTGGGAGTTACTTCACTTTTATAGTTAAATTTTTTGTTTTACTCATACACGATATCGTCATCTGATTAACGGTCATCCTCATCAGTATTATTATTTGAACGAGTCGTAATTTCTAAGGAAAGGTTTTTGGGGAGACCCACAAAATAACCAAACGCGAAATCCCCAAATCCTTAAATCTTCAAAATTAAAATCTCTAGGCCCAAAATGATTATATTCTATATCCTCAAAACCAAAATCTCCAACAATAAAATTTAAAAAAAGTACAAAAACTTTGATAACAGACCGACTGACAACATATGCGCCTGCCAGACGACTGAGAATACCCTAAGCGGAGCGACGGAGCGACGGAGCCTTTTCGGGTCCTCTGTCGCGTGAGCGGGACAGAGGACCCGAAAAGGGAGTTAAAATCTTTGAACCCAAAGTAGTGTTTAGTACAAAAAACTTTGATAACAGACCGACTGACAATATAGGCGCGAAATAATTTTTAATTTTCTCAATTTTAAATGTACCTACTCAAAATATTCTGGTGCTTGGAGATTTTGGTTTTAAGGATTTAGTTTTTGTAGATTTCAAATTTGGAGATTTCGTTTTTGGGGATTTTAATTTGGGGATTTCGGTTTGGAGATTATGATTTTGGAACTCGTCTACCTAAGCAAGGTTTTTGTAATACTGGTGATGAATTTGTGAAATGTATGGCAGAAGATCAAGCATATCTTTCTTCTTTGCGGCAGTCACAGGTCTTCTTGATGCATAAAAAAGGTCCTCGTCAATGCTGTTTAAGTTGATAGTTGGTCGTCCTTGCTTTTTTTTACTTAGATCATAATTGGTTTCATAAAATTGTGTGTCTGGGTTAAGGTTTTCTATGAATTTAAACTGCAGAGTATAATTTTCTTCAAATCGGAGCCATCTAATATAAAGCTAAAGTAATTACCCCATTTTGTTTTTTTTTGTTCCTGTTTGTGATGGATGCTTCTAACGGAGCAGTGCTTAAAAATGCCGTATTTTTGATTTCAGTGTCAATAAAATGAGGTGATTTGTGTTCGGTATTTCTTATGATGTTGACCAATTGGTCTGGGCTATAAATTTGAGCACAGCCAGCATTGGGAAGATAAGAATGCCCTGAAACCAGAGTCACTAAACACTTCAGGTTCCATTAAAATTAAATATATTTGCACTGTCACTCAATTTTGTCACACTCTGAACTCTGTGAATTTTTCAGTCAAAGTGGTCGAATGAAATAATTACCTCGTATGACGGCGGCGCCTGCCCACAGTGGTTCGCTGGCTGAATTCTGTGGACAAAAATCATTTCCCACGGCATTTGGCACGGCTCTCTGTAGAATTTTTACATTTCGAACTATGTATGTACGTTGTGACCCAAATTGTGAATCCTCATTTCGAATACAAAAATATAGAATCCAAAAATATTTAATTCTGCATCCCCAAATCATTAAGCGTACAAAATTTGATTAACTTCCGGTAAAAATTGGTTTGGGTAGTGATTTTGTTGAAATCATTCAGAATTCAACAAAAATACTATACTGTAGGGCTGCCTGAAATTACCGTTCTTATTGTTATTGTTTGTAATCGTTTGTTTCAGTACACATTTGTCACAATAAAAGTGAATCAACTCCGGATTTACTTCAGTATTAAACTGACTTATGACTTACTTCGCTTAAATAGGGAAGAGTTGCAATAAAGTTCACTATTAAAACAAAAAACATCAACTATCGAAAATATATTGGGTATTTTGAAATTGAAAGGTATTAAAAAATGTGATACCATTAACCAAAAAAAATCCATTTTTTTGAAAAATTGAGTTACACCACTATTATTATAAGCGACACATATCTCAGAATGAGGCTTTGTCAAAAAATTGTTTTGTGGAACTTCACTTCTATGACTTTCACTCATTCTTTGAATACCTTATACGAGTACCTAGTATACACACTATTAATATATTTTTCCAAGTTGTGGTTAAGATTTCGATAAATTAATCTTTAACTAATTTTTTTTTTCGTCGAATTTTAAAGCAAACCATATAGTTGTACCTTATATATAAAATCATCAAACCTATTTTCATTAAGCATCTCTTAAAATGCGTCTATACAAAAAGCCAATTCTGGGATTTTGGGGAACTTTGGATATGTTGTTGAGGATAAAATTCTGCGTCGATACCAGCAATCAAATTTCATGAATTAATTTGTCCCCGGTTGCCCATATTAAATTTCCTATCTTTCCAAGACTAATAATATGTACACGAACTTCTAACGATTTTCCAGAGTCAAGAAAATGTTAGCGCTGGAAGAGAGTTTTCTGCATTTTTAGTATCTCAACTGATTACTCCACTATAAATTGTTGCTATTTAAATATTTAAGTCCATCATTATAAAAAAAACTAGATTTTTCTAGTAACTCATTTCCAAGAATACGAAAATCATTAAAACTACAAAGCTTCAAAATGTTTCCTTGTTAAAAAGTGCTCGTTTTTTCTTTACTAAGATGTTTAAGTTTTAGTAATTTAAAAATTAAATTAATTCAGCTGAAGTGACAACATCTGATGAGGTCATCTGTGATTACCTGGACGAAACGCATGTTAACTCGAGCATTTAATTGAGTTCTAGTAAATAGACATTACATTTAAAAAAAAGAAGTATTTTCTATCTGAAAAGACCGCATTCAAGCCAAAATTAACTTTTATTTACTTAAACCAATCAACGAAATAAATGAAGATATAACTTCAAGGTTATTATTAAGTTTCACAGAAATACTAAAATGCTTATAGAGTCATTTACAAAAAAAAAAAAATAAATAACAAAGCCATACAATTATTAAATTCTTCTCATAACTCAAAACAAAATCCCTCAATGTTCGCACAGTCATTAACTTAACAATAAAGGGTGTGAGCAAACACCACCACCTCTTAATTTTTCATTACTAAAAAAAAAACAAAAAAAAAAAAAAAAAAATATATCTGTACGTAATTGAAAAAGAAGTAAAAAAGCATTATTATTGTTTTCCCTTTAGGTGTTTTTTTTTGCGGTTGCAGGTACTGGTACCTATGTACATTTCCCGCAGTCACAAGAAATCATACAAGCATAAAATAAAGATACATAAATCCTTAAACAATCCTCTTCTTGTAACCAATTAAATTGCCCTCTATACAAGAATCTCTTCTAGAGTAGTAGGTACCATCAAGCCACAAGCTACCGTATATACATATACAATTTAAAACAAATAAATCGGCACAGAAATAAGAAGATTAAGAAAGTATCTTTTTCTCGGGGGGACCACTATATAGGACTAGAGCAAATAACGTGTCCATTCATACAGAGAGAAGACACAATCTATATACTCGTACAACACAGGGCATCATCAGCCCTTTTGTTTGTCCCTCTATGGCCAAGATAGATATTCTACATGCGCTCCCTATTCGGATGTTAATAATTGCAACCAAGATCCAACAAACAAGTGTACTTTATTTAAGTCTAATTATAAAACTCTTCCCCTCATCGTCATCGTCATCGTCATCGTCATCTTCATCATCAGACAACATCATCGTCCAGTTTCCCCACAGTTTTGTGTGTTCCACCATCACAGTAAAAAGCGTATGGAGAGGTACATATATGTTTCTGTACCACACATCACACGAGCAGAAAATAGGCGTAGCGTTTAGCCTCCATTCTACACGGCCAATATAGCTATAAATATGTAGAATTGTAAATACAACGTGCCGTTTTCATAATATTTAAAACTATGCCCTTGGAATCACTGATTATCAGGTATAACCTATCCTTTTTTTTCTTCGAGTCTGAATACTGGCTGATGATGATGATGATGCTGATGATGCTGTAAGAAACAAAAACTAATGAGAACAAAAAAAAAATATAGATTTGAACAAATCTTTGCGCCACAATCAGTAACACCCTTTTGTAGTTCAACGTCTAGACAAATTGCAAACACCAACACCACACACAAAACAACACACGCTGAATCTTTCTGCGAGTTCTTTTCGCTTCATATACTAGATACACAAAACAATTAAAAACAAAACACCAAAGCAAAAGATATCTATAATCGCTAACCGTAATCGATCGAACATGCGGAGTTGTTCAGTTTTTTCTTTTTTTGTTTTGTAATAATTTTTCTTTCGGTTCTGTTGCTTCCAACTACACATCGCACCTTCATCAACTACGAAGTCGGTCATCATCACAGTGAAAAAAAAAATAAACAAATAAGGAATGTGTGTTGAAGTTGGTGGTAAAGTTATATCGGTAAAAGAGATCTTTTATGCGTAGTATTAATGCTCAATTTTTACACCTGTTTTTAATATATTGACTTCAAAAGGGCAGTTGATCATCACATCATATTATTTGAAAAGACGAATTCGAAATAAAAAATGTTTGTTTATTTTTAAGAACCAAACAAAAGAGCTGGTAGCGAACTTGAATTAAGAATTGTCTGCCTCAATTTTATCATTTTTGTACAAGTAAAATAATAACTGTCAAAACCAATATCTAAAATTTGCATGCAAAATAAATACGTGGAAAGGAAATTTAAATAAAATAAGCAGTACAAAATATTAGTTACCTCGAGTTCAAAAATCCATTAATATGAAATATGAAATGAAAATCAACTTGAATTATTTAACCCTCCCTCTGACACCTATTTTTAACCCTTTGGACCGATATAATTGACTTTTCATTTCTGCAGACAAATACTGTCCGTTACAAAACATTTCTTCTGTTTAAGAAGAATTAATCTTTACTCTCAACAATGACATAAAATTTTACTAAAAACTTACATATTTTTTACAATAATTGTATTTTGCAGTGATGCAGTATTTCTGCATTTCTAAAAATGGGGTTGGTTCGTTTTAAGCTTCGCAGAAAACGGATTGAATTTTGTTGTATAGGTATGGAGCCCAACAGTAGAAGCTTTAAGTTGAATTCAGTGTCTAAATCATTTGTATTTTTTCACATTTCTTACATATTTTTATCATCATAGAAATAATTTTTTTTTTTTTTTAAACAAAAGACCTGAGCAACGAACGTCAAGAAATATAAAGTTAAAATTAGTATTTGAACTTCGTTTTTTTTATCCTCCTGCTTGTTGAAATACGAGTACAGAAAATCTGCGATCCAGTTAAAAATTAGTTGATTTTTCATACAAAACGAAAGATCTGAGGAACGATCGGACAAAAATAATATTTTTTAAATTATTTTTTGAACTTCGCGTTCTTTTTTCTCAAGTTAAATACCTTAATAACAAGATATTAGAATGCAGAAAACTAAATTCGTTAAAATTTCATACTAATACAAAAAAGCTGAAAAAACAATCTTGATGCACAAATCATGTTGAAGATTACTTTTTAGCTTAAGGGCCAGTTTCACAGTGAACACTTACCGGAAAAAGTAGCACATAAGTTTAGCATATTAGTACTTTGTAGTAATTTTGGCAGGCTGGGTTAGTGACACTTAAGTGCCCACGGGAGACTTAAGTGCAACTTATTCAGGTAAGTTTATACTGCGAAAATTGCACTCCGATATTACGCACTTAAGTGCAACTTCTATGACTGTGAAACTAGCCCTTAATCTTTTATCACATCCCAGAAAAACAAATCGCAGTCAGAAAAAACACTGCTGCTTTGCAAACCTGAAATGAAAATCAACTTGAATTATTTAAAAGACTAATAGCCCAGGAATTTTGTGCAAAAATCCTAAATTTTTGTAATAGGTTTAGGATTTTGATGGTTGTAGAGCTATTTAAAAGGAGTATTTGATGAATTATCCTGGCCTCTAGCTGTTGAGCAATCCGCGTAATCAGCGTTTGAAAAAAAAAAAATGGTGATGACCAACAAAAAAAAAAAAAAAAAAACAAAAATATAACAGTACATTCCACAAACTTCTAAAATATCTCAAAAAATACATAATTAAATTTTTTATCATGGTACATTTTTTTCTTTTATATCTAAAATCCAAAACTTTGTAAAAATTTTATTCAAAGTTGAAAAATTGAAATTTTCTAAACTTTTTTTGGGGTTTTTTCCGTTAAAATGCAATTTTTAACAAATATAAATAAAAACTAAAAATACAGTTTTGTTAACGAATTAATTCTGCGTCGTTTTATATATGTTAAAAGCTTTTGTTATGTACCCTTCTGTAAAAAAAAAAACATTTTATTTAAAGACAAAATTTTGAAATTCCTCAAATGATGCAGAATTGAATTTAGAACAAGAAAGTATACATTTTATGTTTTTATATACCGTTAAATCTGTCAATTTTTTATAAAAACTTAAAAAAGTGAGCATTTTAAAAAATTTTTTACAGTATTTACTGTTAAAACGGAATTGTAAACAAAATATAACAAAATAAAAAAAAAACACTTTTTCCCTGTTAAATTTAACATTGATTGAGATAATTTTGAGATTTTTCTTGTAGATATATCTTGAATAATTTTAATAAAATGGATAAGGAACCATGAATAAAAACTTAAAAGTTTCAAATGATAAAAAAAAATATAACGGTACATTTCAGAAAGCTAAAAAAAATTTAAATGATTTACTGAAGCATAAAACTGTGTACATTTTTTTTTGTATATTACGACCTTGAAAAAAATAAAAAAAAATTTGGTAAACGTTGAAAAAGTGGAAATGTAAACTGAGTTATTGCAGTTTTTACAAAAAAAAAAAAAAAAAAATATATAACGGCGCATCCAAAAAACTTGAAAAATACATCAAACTACGCAAAATTATATTTAACATAAGATAAAAGAATTGTTTTTTTTTTTAAAGTGTCTTAATTTTGGTAAAAATTTTATTAAACGTTGAAGAAGTAAAAATTTTGCAATTTTTTCTTAGAGTTATCGTCCCAATTTAACAGTCAAAGGATTTTTATAAGAAAAAAAAGTAATTTAGTTTGTTTATTATTCGATTTCGCATTATTTAAAATATGTGCTAATCGATAAAATATTTACCGTTCTCAAAATATTTTGAAATTTTCAAGAGACAACCATGAAAAAAAATGATTTTTCTTCAAAAAAAAAAAAAAATATATATATAACGGTACATTTTTTGAACTTTTAAACTATTTTAAATTATGCAGCAATAAATGGTTCTTAAGATTATATGTTAACTTGTTTTATAAAGTAGCACTTATTTTGTCAAATTTGGATACAAATTGAAGAAAATGATTTTTTTTTTTTCATTTTTGTAAGTGTTTTTTTTTTTTTTTTGTTAAAATAGAGTATTTAATCGGACCCAATTAAACTAAATGCAGTATTAATTTGTTTTTTGTTATATTTTCCGTCATATGTGGTATTACAAAAGTTTGTATTACGCACTATTTGGAAAACTTATACAAAATATTTTAGTTCTAACTAAAAAAAAAAAAAAATAATACAACGTCACATTTCACAAAGATTAAAAATATTTCAATTGATGACCAATTTAACTCACTTTAAGAAAATGTAATACTCCTTTTTATAAAGAACCGTAAAGTTGGAAAAATTGTCTTTGAAAGTTGAAAAAAAGAAAATTTTAATTTTTCTTACAATATTTACTATCGAAATTGAATAGCTAACAGTACTAAATAACACTAAAAAAAATATTTTATTTTGTTAATAATTTTATTTTGCGTGTTTTATGATATTTTGCAGGTTCCTTCTGCGGATATTACTGAAAAAAAAAAAATCGAAGAAAACAATGGAAAAGAACATACATACCTAGTTTTTATCAATATTTTATTTGCTTAGTTATTAGTTTTTTGTTTCTGGGTACAATATAATTTATATATTAAGTTATTAGTATTACAAAAATTTGAATTAAAGCTCATTGGCCTCTACTTCGGTCAGATGGTCTTCTTCGCCAATGGTATTATTGCAGGATGTTCCACACATCACTAAACATAACATTCCTGATCGCCTACATTCGCATCTTGATGAACATTGTGTCCAACAGTTACAAGATATTAATTTAATTAGATGTGCTGGAACTGTTGGCAGATCTAATGTAACAGGAATTAATCCGCTTTTGATGGATTTCCACCCTCAATCGGTTGTTTCCAAAGCATTTCTCAGCCAAGCTTGTACTTGATGATATACGCGATATGAATGCTGATCTGCAGCAGCTTTAGTTGGAAGACGACAAGCTTAATTAAATTTAGAATGTAATTGCAATTTAGCAATCACCCTGTTGTAACAACGGTACCGTACTTCTTTTGTGTCTTTCGTGGAATATTGTACGGTCCACGGTTTCTTAAAAAGGGTGCAGGTCATTGTTTTTTTTTTATTAGTCTACGTTAAAACCAAATTAATCCTGGTAACTGCAATTTAGCAATCACCCTGTTGTTACCACGGTACCGTACTTCTTTTGTGTCTTTCGTGGAATATTGTACAGTCCACGGTTCTAAAAAGGGTGCAGGTTATTGTTTTTTTTTTTTTTTTTTTTTTTTTTTTATTAGTCTACGTTAAAACCAAATTAAACCTGGATGTTTATTTTTAAAAAATTTTACGCATGAATTTATTTTGTTTTATATTTTATAATTCAATAACTAACAATTTATAAACATTTCGTGTATCAAACTTATTTCTACATCAATAATACTCAAAGATATATAGTAATTTTAATTAATCGAAAAATTCCCAAAAATTAAAAAAAAAAATCACAATTAAATACCGTTATTATTTTTTCTTCTACACCCACAGGTGGGTGTATGTCTGAAAAGTCATATAATGGTATAAGCTACAATATAAGTAAGTATCAAACCTATTACCGAAATTAAGAATTTCGTATGGAGGCATGTCTCTATAGGAATTTTGTTATAAAAGGGCGCGACTAAAATCTTCTCAAACACAGTTAAACAAATTTTGTATGTAATTCTAAAAATGAAGTTTTCTGCACAATTGAATGCTTAAAACTGGACAATTTTTTTTAGTTATAAAGTTACGATTAAACAAAACTAAACCAACCTCCATTATGACTTTTTTTTCCAAAAATTTGACTTTTAGAGTATTAAAAAAAAAATTAAGGTATATATATTTGGTATTATATTTTATTATTTAAGAAAAAATAATTATCAATCATTTGACGTACCAATCTTGTTTCTAAACCAATTATATCCAAAGATATAGCCATTTTAATGAAACAAAGAATTCCCAAAAATTAAAAAAAAATCACACTAAAATCCAGTTATTTTTTTTTTTTGCTCAACAGCTACAGTCAAGAATATTTCTGAAAAGTTGTATAATAGTATTAGGTACAATATATGTAAGTATCAAAGTTATTACCAAAATTTAGAAACTTGTATGGAGCCATGTTTTTGTTTCCTGGGCTCTAATATATTCGTTTTAATTTAAAATTATGATGAAAAATGCAAACAAAACTAAGCAAAATATTAATTTCCATTTGAACAAAAGAGCTGAGCAACGAACTCTCTCTAATAATACGAATTTTTATTCGAAAAAAAAAGACCTTAGCAACGAACTTTCAAAAATAATATAATTTGAACAAGATATTGATGTTCTCAAACTCAACACCATAACTAGGTAACCCATCAGGAAAACAGAAAATTAGCAATCAACTTAAAAAAAATTGAAATTTTATATAGAAATGTTTAAAGATTGGTCTTTATATACAGTCTAACCTCACACCTTTATCACATGTGAAAAAATGCAAACAGATCGCAGTCAAAACAAAACTATAATACCGACACTAATACAAAACAAAGGTGTTGCAAAAAAAAAAAAACAGTGACTTTAAATCGACTTTAAGTTTGATTAATTGATTTAAGCTTATTAATATGCGAATTATGTTGTATTATTTGGTGTGACCGGCCGACGACGACGACCATGATTGACAGCCGGTGAATACAAAATTCTCCACATCAATTAGCTTTTGTTTCTGTTTCTTGATGGTATAAACATTCTTTTAAATGCCTCTTGGCTACTTTTTGTCGTAAGAAAAAACATATATACCACTGATTACATTTTTGTTTAGCTTACACTAATTTATTGGTCATGCATTGTTAACTTTCATTCATATAACAGATCTTTGTCATAACGGATGATAATTCAAAATAATTTGACAAAATATCCGGAAAAAAGTGCCTAAGAAAACATAATATGGGTGAATGACCCTTGTTTCTTGTCGTAGCTCGTAGGCGCGCGAAGTAATTTTGGTGTGTCTCAATTTATTTTGTTTTTATTTTGCACCAAATGATAGACAAATGACCATATTAAATGATGTTAAATCATCATTTGATTCTTATTCACACTTTTTTGCACCACACCCGGTCGGCGGCGTTACCGAACCATTTCATCACGATCATTTAAAACCAATGACATCCACACAATTGCTATCTCGTGATAGCAGATCGCCCTCTTCTCACCGCCTATTTCGAATGCAATTTACAAGTTTGTGATTTATGTGCGCACATTTACAAAAAACATAGGCCATATAATACAACAAAAAAAAAAATACAAACCTATTTCCATCTGGGTTAAAGGACTCAAATGGCGACATAAAAAAGCGATAAACGAACAAAAAAAAAATTATGCCCCTCTCATTGTAGAAAAAGAGCAAAGAATCGTTTTTTATTTGTAAGTAAAGTAAATATATTCTTTATGTTTATTTTACTTTATGTTTTTTTTTTTTTGTGAAGTTCTTTTTTACTAGCACCTTTTTTTGCCGCCCGTGTCGTCGAGAAGTCAAGAGGCTCTGTTTTGTTTGTAACTCTAAACATGACTCTTGGACTCTTGCAAGTTGTTATTCTTTGCTTATGGTTTTGTTTTTCTTATATAAATAGTATAGTTTTGCTAAATGATGGCAATGAATCGTTGATGAGAGAGTTGCAGCAGCAGTGGTATATTGCTTCCATTCTTTGATATTACACGACAAGCTGTTGCTCCTGCTACTACTACTGTGGCTGTTCCTGCTGCTGATGCAGTTGGTTGTGTTTATTCTTTGTGAGTGAATATAATACTTTGTTAATTCAGCTTTAAGTAAATATTGCATCGCTTGTATCATGCAGCTGTGAAAATGAAGGGGCGATACTTTTTTTTTAAAGAAAAAAATCTTTTCAGCTAGAACATGCTAAAGTATTTCTTCATCTTTATGTTACAATGTTGCAATATGTTATGAATAAATCTTACGCTCAAAAGAAAACAATCTGATTTGGTGGTGATTAGTTCTGATTTATGAAGGGTTCTCTTTCCATATCAACATTAATCTTTCTCATGGCTTAAATCATAACCATAATATTAAAGCATACTATCTAAATTTCAAATAGAAACTACAGATGAAAAATTCGGGGGAAGAAAGTGACCCCTAGGGCTATAAATATTTTTTAATCTTGTGGACACATCTTTATGTTTTAATTAAAATAAAAAATTAAAATGCAATATACTATTAGTAAGATGAACCGGCGGCGGCGATGCATGGTAGAGAAAATAGTTGGAACAAAAAAATGACCACAGTTTTAAAAATAATTAAACTATTTAAGAGATTTTAGAAATGATTTAGTGGAACTGTGGCTACATAATTAACTTTCAACGCAATTTATAGCTAAGAAACTTAATGACAGTCGAGATTAATTAATTTCACTTTTATTCTGTGTAGAGAATAGTAAAGTGTGTGCTCAATAAAAATTTAATATATTTTTTTTCGGCTGTTAAAAAAGATTTCAAATAATTAAAACAAAAAATAGAAAAAAAAATCACATAAAATAGATATCCAAAATTTTGCTTCAATAAAAAAGAAATAGCAATTTTTGTTTAAATATTGTGTGAAAGAGCGAAAAACAAAGTTTTCATAAAACTAAATAAATGGAGATTATAAATGATTTCAATCATGATTTATGTATGTTGAGAGTTAGGAATTCAATGAATTCATGTTATTTATTTTTGTAAATTGTCAAAAGTAATCAGCAACATTATAATGACCTTGAACGTTTTCCATCTATTTAACTGTTCTTATTCTCAGAATTCTAAATCTAACTGTTCAATCAAAATGCTTTAAGCAAAATAAACGAATAAATAAAAAGAGATTAGGCTGAAATAAAAATAAACAAAAGAGCTGAGGTCCGAAATTTGTTCATGAATCAAGCTAGTTAATAAATATCTATATGCAAACAAAGTTACAATAGGCTATAAAATTAACAATCTTAGTGTCAAATCAGCTAAAAAAAGATTGTAAGATATTTTTTATTTTAATTTATAATACCAAATTAATTTGTAAATAATTGGATCATTTAACAAAAAAAAAAAAAAAAATTTCAATACTATTAGTAATAAGTAGAGGTAAGTGACTTTCCGTGAAAAAAGGTGAATTTTGAAAATATTTTCAATAATATTAAAAATAGGTAGGTAAGTGATTTTCCGTGAAAAAAAGTTGAAATTTGAAAATTATTACCTTTAGATTTTTAACGTTTTAAGGAGTGGGTTTAAAAACTTGAAATATACAGAGCTGATGGTGGCTTTAATTTCAATACACAATATATAAGTCTGAATGAGTTTGTGAATAATTTGATCTTCTAACTTATATTTATGCGGAGCTATAGGTACTTCATTTAAGTACCTCTAGATATTGACTCATTATACTCTTGAGTGTGTTGATCGTATCGAATTAGTTTTTTTTGAGTTCTGAATATTTTTTATTAGAATAGGTATATAAATATCCTCAAGAAAATTTCTTAGTACTATTGACTCAAAAAGTAAAGTTCAACAGATTTAGATAAAATGTACAAGGTTGAAAGCCCATAGCTACTTTGCTCTTGCTCTCCTTTAAAATAATTCCAGTAATTGTCTCATGAGCGATGTTTAAATTGAATTTATCAATTTTGTACATTCAAAAATGATGAGTCTTTAACTTAAATAAATATTGCATCAACTTTTCCGATTTTACCCAATTTTTGAGTTAAAGACGGGAAAGCCGCGTGGATTTTGTATTACAAAAATTTCAAATGCTCGGTGAGTTGTTAGTGTTAACCGATTTTAATAAAATAGTCACACAATTTCTCCTATAATTTTGTCTAATTAATTTCGAACCAATCTATAATTTCAAACGAAGAGAAGTTGTTTCACACATGAGCTGTCATCATAAGACATGTGTTAATTTAAACTGATTTCAATTGAATTTTGTACCGAATTTTTTGTTTATCATTATGATCATTTTTGTCTAAAATAAGCTCCACCCTAATATTTATATATTTATTTTATTGTTCTTATTCAAATCTATAGCAAATAACACTATTTACTAACATCCTAACAACTAACGTTTTGATTTTAATTTAATTTCGACTGATTTTTTTTTTTTTGTTTAACTGTTTTACTAACACCCACTAACAAAAAAAATTTAATATTTTTAAAATATAGGTTATTTGGACTAAAACTCAAAAGAAACTTTACAAAATATGGGGTGGAACTGTAAATAATATTGATCCTATAAAACCAAAGAAAAAAACACGTTGGGCCACGGTAAGTTTTATAAAAAAAAAATGCGTGTTTTTTTCTGTTCGATCGCCGCTAAAAATGGTTTGTTAATGTCAAAAAAAAATCATATCAGTTTTAGTCATCAGCAAATCTTATAATAGGGGGGCTTATGCAATTTTAAGCTGCGTATATTGTCCGGAAAATGTTGCAATGCTTGGCACACATTGGTCACACAAAATTATGAATTTTATAGTGTTGTTTTTTTTAGAAAGTCAATTGAATACCTTAACTAGGTAAGGTATATTCAATCTATGTTTGGTTAATATTTTAAAAAGTTTTTTTTTTTTTATATTTTACCTCCTTCTTTTTCTTCATTTCAATTCAATAAAAACGCATTTTTTTATTATTTTATTTTGCTAATCTATATATTTCGAGGACCTATTTGCATCATCGTCAGGATCGAAATTAATTTATAAGAAGTTATTTGATAACAATCTGTTTCAGTTCAAACAATCTGTTTCAGTTCAAACAGATTGTTATCAAATAACTTCTTATAAATTAATTTCGATCCTGACGATGAGGCAAATAGGTCCTCGAAATTTATAGATTAGCAAAATAAAATAATAAAAAATATGCGTTTTTATTGAATTGAAATGAAGAAAAACAATAAGGTAAAATATAACAATAATTAATTCAGCAATACAAAAATCATAATATATATTTTTTTTTAAATTGTGTTGTGTATTCATAAATTTAAACTTGAATGTGTTGTGAAAATCATTTTATAATTTAAAATTATCATACAAGTTCATAAGGTTATTTAAATTGTTACAAGTCCTTTCAGAAAACATCTCATGGAGTAAAAAAAAAAAAGATTTCAAATATGGATTCAAAAAAATCTCATTCGTGAACATTTTAAAAATTATGTATAGTTCATTAAGGAATGAAGAACATTTAATTGTTTGATATTATGATGAAATTGATTTTATGATGACAAGTGTGAAAAATATGAAAATAATATTCAACACAAAATTTTCGAGTCGCAAGAAAGCCTATTTTTTTTTTAAACACTATACTTATTAATACTTTTTCAGAATGTATTTTTTGTTAAGAAATTATTTCAAAAGACTGAGTTTTTGCCTTATTAACTAATGTCTCACAGTTTTGGCATCGAGACATTCATTTTAGCCTTCAATCTTCTTGATCCATTAATAAATTATTTAAGAAATTGTTGTGATGAAATCACGATTTTTAACAAACTCAAAATTAAAGACATTGACTTTTTTTTAATATTCAAAAACTATGCATTTTAAATACTAGTTCACGATGTTTTTAAAGAAACCTGAAATTTTTTGTTTTAGAACTTTTTGTTGCTCAAAGAGGAAGTAGTGCCCACCTAAGTTCTTATATTAAACCATTTTTACAGGTAATGTTAACCCGAAGAAAGAGTAAAATAATTTTAAAATTGTATATATGAGTAAAAAACTTATTAAAAAAATGATTGTTCAAATTAAATTTAGTATTAAATAGAATAAATATGTTTCTATAAAATTAAAATCTGGGCATAAGTACTAATTTGGTTAACTAATCTCAAAAGAAAAAAACAAACCAAAAGTATAAAATATGTAATTGAATAATAAATTAAGCTAGTTTGCATACGAAGAATAGAAATCAAATTTTAACTTTTTTGCAAGTTCAGCAAGGATAACTCAAACAGATGATTTATTTATTAAATTATGAAGTCAAAACATCAAATTAATTATTTTCTAGTTGATGCTGCTCTTCTCGTAGACCATGACTATTTGGGATATTTGGGATCAACGATAGTGATTGTTTTAAGCTCAGGTGTTATATTTTTGTTTTATTAATAAGGGTGCATTCTAAAGCCAAATTCTTTAAAATCGATGGATATGGTTTAAAAATATTTCAATAAAAAGAAGCATAACCAAAACAAATAACGACATTTTTTTTTCGTAAAAAAAAAATTAATTTTCTCTTGCAAGTTTTAAAAATAACTTCCTTACCAAACTAATGCTGTCTGGCTATTCAATTCATTCTAAACAATCTATTTTCCCACAAAAATAAATGTCAGATCATCAAGAATACATAGGTACCTGGTACCTACCTACTTTGAGATCTTGTTCAATGTAGATTTAAATTATTGCCCCGTTTTTAGCTACTTTGCTTTGAAATATCCAAGAAAACGTTAACTTAAAAATTATTGTTCAATAAAGTTTACTTCACAATTTGCCATCAATTTTATTTAAACAAAATTATTTCTTTTTGATATAAAAAATAAATAAGCCACAAAATAAATGTACCTACTCCTTACTAAATAATTTTAAAAACCAAACAAATATTTTTGAAATGTACATTTTGCCTCAGGTTTCTTATGAAGGTTTAAATTGTGTACCAAGTCTCAGGTTTCTTTAAGCAAATGTGTCTCTTGCTTTGCATTAATTATTTTTTATAACAGAAAGAATTAAAAAATCATCGAATAAAAAAATAAGATCCAATAATTTTTCAAAAAAATAAAATCTACGACTAAGGAATAATTTGAAAGATTTTGTAGGTAGAAATAAATAGAACGATTTAAGTATAATTTCTGATTTAATAAAATTAAATAAGAATTGGTCGTTCAAAATCGTTCAAACTATAAAAAGTCAAAAGATTTTTTTTTCAAACCCAAGCAAGTATACCTTATTTAATTAAAATTTAATTTAAATTACTATGTGATATATATGTTATATATTAATGTATATTTTAATTCTAAGTATTGTATCAGCGTAAGAAACGAATTTAGAGAAAAATATAGCCTAAAGTCGAATTTAAGCTGTAAAAAATCGAATTTAGGCTAAAGTCGACTCTAAATTAGTTTATTACTTTTGGCTTTTGATTACAAAAGTTTAAGTTCTATCTCCCACTCAATCAATGCCTGTTATGTACCTACTCGTATTTAATTTGGTAATTTAAAAACTATTTTGGTTCCAATTTATAAATTTCATTTAAAATTTATTTGTTAGTTTGCAGCAAATTTCTAAATTTTATTAAATATTTTATGTTACTAAATGTAAATTTCTATTATTGTTAAGCAAAATAAAAAATTAAAAAATTCAAACATGTTAAAAAAACTGATGTAACATTTTTCAACATCGCATTAAACGAAAGAGCTGGAGTTCGAACCCTGATTTAAATGTGAGCACGATATTACTACTTTTTTTTTTATTGAAAATTCGAAGTTTTGCAATTTTAGAACCATTTATCAAATTTAAAATTATTAAAATATACAAAAATGAAAGCTAACTCTGACAATTATTTCAAAATTTACTTCCCAATATTACTAAAAATGAATTTGTTTAATATATTTTTGAATAGGAAATTTCAGCATTATTTTTGTAACCAGAACCCACATTTCACTTAGCTATTGGCTGAACAAAAAAAATCCAAAAATTCTTAAATAAAACTAATAGAAACACTAGCGTTCATGAACTTAAGTTGTATTAATTATCTTTTTATTCTTACTTATTGAAAATTAATAATTTATTTATTTATTTTAATTTTAATTTATTTATTTTATTAATATATTATTTTTATAAATATATGTATTTTATTTCTTGTAATACAAACATAATAAGAACCGCGTGCTAAATTATTTTAAAAAGTCTCAATAACTAACAGTCACTTCTAATCTTCTTAAAATAAATCACTTATATTAACAAAAACTCACCTTAAATAAGAACTCAATAAACTGATGCTTGACTCGCAAAACATAAACCTTATCTTCCACAGTTAAATTTGTATTAACTATTTTTTTTTTATTTCAAAATTTAATTAAAATTTATTTTTATATCACTTTTTTTCTCTCACTTTGACTTAGTTGATTGCACCAATTTATATTTAAAGCAAGAACTAAAATAATTGCTAAACTTCTAATCCATTTATTTTGTTATCCAAATCCAAAATTCAATTTCCGGAAACAAAAACGCAACCACAAATTTCCATTTACCAAAAAAAAAAAAAAAAAAAATAACACCCAACAAAATTTGCAGTGCGTAGGAAAATTTTCCCAAAATTTCCCTCTATTGCAAATATGCTATTTTATCATCTAATTTGTTTGTTTTATATATTTTGCGCACAATAATTGTTCTATAGAAAGTTCTGTGCTTTTCAAAAAAAAAAGAAAGAAAAACACACACACACTTCAAAATTTTCTGAACAGTTCTTTTTAGCAAAAATAAACGAACTTGACCGTTGTAAGGTCGCCGTGGAACTAAAGTCTATGCCAAGGTAATGAGTTGTTATATAAGTTAGAAGACTTCTTTAAGAATTTTTCCTCGTCGTGTTGATTTTTTCCTCCACACACACAATCATTTTCTTCTTCTTGTTCTTCTTCGTATAGTTGTCTTCTTTGGAGTTTGTTCTGTATTCTGTGTTCTGATGTGTACACCTAACCATGACCACCGCGGCCATACCACATCACATACCACCATCGTCATCATCGTCATCATCATCATCCTCATGCCTCATGCCATCATCGTCATGAAGACGACGACGACGACTACTACGATCATGATCATCATCATCGAACGAGTGTAAGAACTTTTATCACAACATATTTGGAGTTGTATTCTCAACATCATCTCCGCCTATATAAAAGAGCGACCGTGGCCGGGAAAACCCCAAAACGAAAAAGCCATCACGGAGAGTGTAGAAGAAAATTACTCTATCTACAGAACTGATCTTCGATCGCTCATAGATCATATAGAATTTCTTGCTCTTCTCGAAATTCTTTCTCCTTTTCATGCCATTTCTTTCTCAAATCAAATCATCGGGCCAATGCTTTTTCGACATCATTCTTATTGCGTCGCGTCCCTAAAAAGATCTCCATCGCATCAAGGTTTGATCGAAAATGCTGAGCAACATGTTGCCGGTTGTATTCAACTCCACTTGCCGTAACGAAGCTATGGCAACATTGAGATTGAATATCAAGTTAATGGTCATTGGCTTTGGCCAGGCCATGACCGAGAATGACAGAGAGAATCAGGCAACCTTGGTTTTAAGTTGCGTATTTATTCATGATCATGATCAATTATCAAGTTCAAGATTGTTTTAAGAGAGGGGAACGCCGAACTCGAAATTGTTTAAGAGAGCGTACACAATTATTTTATCTAAGAGCTCTAATACTTTCCTTCCGGAAGTGGGTGGCTGAAAAAAAATACTGTTTAGAGCTTTCACGACTGCTTTCTTTTCTCTTTAGTTGGACTTGAGTTCATTGAACGCATTAATCTTATTTTTACTCTTTAGTATATCGATTGGTTCTCTTGAATAATTAATTCTGCAGGTAGGTTTGGTATAAATGTGTTTTTTTTTTAATTGAAAACTGTATTGTAAGATAGGTAAATTCGATTGTTTGAGTTTTTACTTAGTCGGTCATAAATAGAAAACAGTCAAATTCGGATTTTTGAATTATTGATGGTATAAATTTAAACATAAATCAAATTAAATCTATTACGCAATTTAAAGTCGTAAAATGAATTATAGAAACCAGTGAATAATACTACTTATATGGTTGGAGCTGTTTTATTACAATTTGGTATTATAGCTTGTTTTTAAGTTTTTGGGTCTATTTTATGATTTTTTTTTTTTGTAAGTTCCATGTTTTGTTTGGGAAAACAGCATGTAAAAGGCAATATGATATAGTTGATGCGTCATGACCAGAAGCTAATGATGTTTCATTTTTAAGCTCTGTTAATTGGTTTCTTTGATTTTATTGATTTTAAATCCGCATTAGTTGCTGTAGGAGGGAAGACTATGTTTTTATTTTAAACTGGAAGGTGTTAAAATTGGTTGTTTGACTCAAACAAAACATAATACAGTTACAAGGCATTGACTTGAAATCAGTAATTTTTGTATCTGAAATTTGAATTCCACTGTCCAGACAATCTCGAATTTTTAAGATTTAAGTAAAGTTTCATGGGAAATCCTTCAAAACTTAAATCTCAAAGCTTTAAAAATTCATCATTCTGGTGTTCCTGTAAGATTATAGATGCGAGCTATATTATATTTCAATAAATTCAACTTTAAATTTCACACGGTTATTATAGATTACATCCTTTTCCGTTTCAGAAAAAAAAGAAAATAAAAACAACATTGAATGCATTAAAGATAAACATTTATCAACGATTGAATAACTTAATAACCCCAACATACCAGAAAAAAGAATCAATTCTACGTATATTGACTATAAAATTGATGGTAATGGTTAAGAAAGCAGAGCAGTATGTTTTGTATATCTCGAAGCAAATGAGTTACCTTTACTAATTAGTTAAATAAAATGAAGTTAGGATACATCAAATGAAGGAAAACTGTTTTCTTAACTTGAATTAATCGAATGAATTTAAAACAACTTAAGACGTTGTACCTCTTGTAAATCTACCACACACGATGGTCGAAATGTTTGTAAGCTATTAAATTAATTAATTTTTCGACTTAAGAAAAATGCCTTTTCAGAAGGTTTTATTAATTGAGTCATCAGATTATCGAGATAAAACCCATGAACAGTCATTAAATAAGGCGTTTGATATACACATCTGTACATACATAATTGTTCTTTATAATCACATCCTTTTGGATAGAAATTAATCAATATGAATATATTTGTCGAACGAGAAAAAAAAAATGGAAAAACCTAGTGGTTTCTTACAATTTTCTGATTTTGTAGTTTTAACATTTTGTACACGTTTAAATAATCTGCCTACTACGTATAAACTATGTAAAAACAGAGACAGAGAATTTGTGATTTTTGTTTAGTAAAGTTCAACTTCCCTGAGTAGGTTAACGAAATACAAAGGAAGTTCTTTTATCTTTAATTTTGAAAATGAAAATAAACTGATTTAAAAAAAAATAAATATCAATGTCTATTAAATATATAATGACATGGGTGATAGGAAAGAAAATGTCCTTACAACGTCGCCGACGTATGTACATTGTACATATAAACAGTGCTAAACAGTGAATTATACTCTGTCCAACAAAAATAGTCAGTACAGGGAAGATAGGACGCTTCCCTCTCACTCTGACTGTAATAGATGCCAATAAGTTCGTACTGTTATAAAGCTCTTACATGGTTGCCGTAGTAGGCATACTAAATCACCACAAATTATTTGTTTTCAAAAGCTTTAAAAAAGCATAAATCCACAAAGCTCCTTACCAAAAACCAAAGAAAAAGACTCGGCGATATGTATAAACGTAGCAGTGGTAACTCTGATTCAATGTGTTTATTTTAAAAGCACCCAAAACGAGGGTTGATTGCATGGAGGACGCACAAGCAAAGCACAGGCAGCAGTGTGCACTTGGATGTGTAGTAGGTAGGTCATGGTGGAATATACGTGAGTTTTAACAAGATTACAAAAACAATTTGTATGAAACTCAGTGGATTTTTCAGTGGGAATTCAGCAACAGGCACCAGTGTGAGTGCTGGCCACGAGACGAGAAAAGTCTCCCATGACGAGACCGAAACGAGACGAGACTAGCTTTTAAACAACCGAGACGAGAACGAGACGATACTGTATATTTGGACCGAAATTTACAGAGAGTCTAATAAATTAAAAAATCCAATTTCAATTCAATATTTATTTTCTTCTGATGAAGTCAAACTATAATCGGAAATATTTCGTTCTATTAATCAACAACTTGGCCGCAACTCGTATTTTTCGGAGACGAGACCGAGACGAGACTTAATTATACGAGATCGACTCGACACCAAAACGAGACTGAAAGTTTACTATTTAAACGAGACCGAGACAAGGCTTACAAGGGTCTCGCAGAGTCTCGTCTCGTGGCCAGCCCTAACCAGTGTATTGCAAAAAGCTCTCCCATAAGTCCTGTACTGTACTGACTATTTTTGTTCGACAGATGTATAGCACATAATGCTTTTTTTTTAATTAGCATAGCATTATACAAAAGCCTTTCTTAAAAACCTTTTCACATTATGGCTATCTAGACTGCATAGATCAGCACAAGTCCCTGGTTTCAAAAAAATATTACAGCCAGTCTTAAGTTCGCTAGAGTCTACAAATCAAAATCGATATTATTTTGGAAAAATGCTCTGATGTAATGAGCCCTAACCTTGGACTACAAAGAACATTTTCCCAAAATAATAACAATATTGATTTGTAAACTCTAGCGAACATAAGCCAGTTGGGAAAAAAAGGTACACTTTAAAAAAAAGAAGCTACCTTTGTCTCCATTTTGCATGCGAATACCTGCTCACATGTGCGAGAGAGGTCGCGATTGAAATAACTTTTTTTGACTTCCCCAAGATACAACTTTAAGACTTGATTAAAATATCGATTTTGATCGCAAGATATGTAACTAATAAGTGTTCTCTAGAACAAGTTAAAAGTTGTTTTTGTTCCCAAGATAAGAACTTGATCTCATTGCTACAAATTTTGAACAAAATACATATCAATGAAACAACGCTCAATAGATCTGGACTAAAAAAAACAAAATTTTTGAAGTCTGGGTATCTCGAGAATCTTTTTAAAATGCGTTCAAATGAAGATGTGAGAAAAAGCAAAAGTTGAATAACAACTACTACACCATAAACGTATCCTTTATGGTACATAACCATTACATCAACCATTAATATTGGACCTGTTTGTTATTCTACACCACAATTAACGAACAAAACCACCTAATTGATATCTCTTTAATGTATCTGCATCATAAATTGACATTTCAAAGATGTCTTAATCATAAATTACCCACGACGACGACGACTACGAACAAGAAGAGAAATTAGCACAATGTTTCAAAGGGACAAGCGTATGTAGGCTGTGTCGATTCGATACACACAGGCTTATATCAAAGGTTTTTCTTATTTAGGCTATCAAAGCTCAAATCTGCGAAACCAAAAATATTATGGTACTTAATCTCTTTCTCTCTCTTTTTCCTCATTCGTTAAATAGCAGTGTAGAATATCTGCAAAAGTGTAAATACGATAACTCGGTCAGCGCGTGCGATGTCACATTTGTTTTATTTTTATTTTATTTTTGCTTATTTTCAAGCGGAAACCCATGTTCTCTCCAGTATGTAGTATTTCAATAAAATTATAATGATTATTTTCATGATGGTTGCCATTTATATTTTGCACAAAAAACAACAACTAAATTTTTATATTCCCGTCACTAAACCGCAACATCAGGTACACTCAGTTGTGATAAGGTGAAATATAATTCTCTACCTGGTTTCCGCTTAATCAAGCTCTCTATCCGATGCGCCTGGAGTCGAATGATTAACGCCCAAAAGATATCCCCTCAATTTGGAACTTAATCATTATTTATCATCAACGTATGAGGAAACCATAGCTTGTGCACCTGCTGGCTGCTGCTGCTGCTGCATCATATGGAGAAGTTCAAAACTTCACAACATGATGCACCCCAGCATCACACATGAGTTATTGCCCAAATCAATAAGATGAAGAATTGTAAATTTGTGGCATCGTACAGTGGGAAGCCTTGAAAAGCTGGATTTGGAAGACTTTTTCAAAAAGTTTTCGAATTATTTTTTTAGAAACCTAACCGGCTTTTCTACCAGCGTAGTCAGATTAGAAAATGGAAATTACTTGGGTTTTCAAGTATTGAAGTCAGTGGTAGGCCGGAAAAGTTCGGCAGACTGCATTTCTCGGTAAACAGTCTTATATTTCTGCAGTTTTTGACAGATCAGTTAAAATTTGGTAATAATGATTTTGATAACTGAGCAATGATAGAAATGGTAGGTGTAAGGGTTCTACCTTCGTTTTGGTTTAGCGTATAGGTTCGTTAGAAAGTCACCGATAAACATGAACTGGTCTTAGATTTCTTATTTCCTTAAAAAAAAACGAACATGCCAAATCCACTTAAGAATAAAAAGATTTAGCTCTTTAACTTAAGATTTTATTCCAAACTTATGGCTTTTTTAGCCCACTGTACATTGCTCAGCAAGCGGGAGCGGATTAATACAAAATACCTGGGAAAGACTAATGGCACACTAAAGAATTTGTTAGCACCCAATGTACATTTATATCTTTCGGGTGTTTTTCGTTTATAAACAAAAACTCTTTCAAAAGTTTGGATCTTTTAGGACAACAGAGGCCAACAATTTTTTTTCGACAGACTTCAGATTTATTTGATTATGCTTACTGTTGTCATTGGGCATAGATTGATTGCAATTGTTGTCCAATCATTTGGACAATAATTGGTTGCAGTAGCATAAGGTCAATAATATTTTCTCCTCAAAATCAATTGAGTCAAATTTATGACAAAAAGTCATTAAATAAATGTCATATATACCTATGTCAGAAAAACTTAATGTTTATGGTTGTCTTTCATGAACAAATGGAGAAGAAGGAATAGCATTGTTCCGTGTTATTGTTTCACAGTGAACTATTTTCATGCAAATATGCAAAATTTATTTTTGAATTTTTAAATGCTATAGCTTCCCAGGTTCACTAGTAAAGTATTTTTTTAAATTCAAATCGAGAGTAATTTAGTAATAAAAAGAAAACTTGCCAAGTAAACCTTCCAAATTGTAGTCAATAATTATTCATTAACAATTTTCTCTTAAAATATTTCAATTATATTGCTGTATGTATATAACAACCGATATTTTACATTCATAAACTCAAAACTTGGTGTACTTTTAGATTCCCACTACTTTTCAAGGCTGATTTGTAACACTAAGTTTATTTCATATAAATGGCTCCATATTTAAAATGTATGTTTTTATAATAACGAAAATGAACAATACATTAACATTTAAATATTAAAATAACTTTTGTTTTAGGTGGAGTGGCTAAATATTATTCATTTAAAAATATAAGTGACTTCAACTCTAGAATGTTTTGATTTTCACCGATAACATACCCTTCTAAGACGTAAATTTGGGTCGATGTTTAAGGGCTCCTATTAAAATCATATAGACAAAATATACTGTAATTTGTATTATTCTGGGGGAATTTATTTAAATTCGTGCACCTAGATAATACATTCCCGTGGTCAGGTTCTTATAATAATAAAATAAAAAAATTCACAATAAATTGAAAGATTCAAATTTCAAGCCCTACGCTCTACCAAATGTCATCATTCTATGACAGTCGGAAGTGTTCCTATACTTAATATCGCAGTTCTAAGAAGTTTTTCGGATGCCATGACCCCTGAATAAAAAATCTGAAAATGTCGGTTTAACAAAAAAATTGAAATTTGGTGAGGTTTCTGTATATACTGCGAGCTTGAAGTTTCTGACTTCATTTTTACTTAAGTTAGAGGGGGGGGGGCGAAAACCGCCTGAGTTTGATCTCGTAAAAAGAGGGTTTAGTGCCAGAACTTGGCTTCCCTTTGATTAATCATTATATCTCAACCACTTTCGATTTTAGCGCTGGAGGTCTGGGTAATGATCAGGGCCCGTATTCTCATGCTCTAAAAAACACAAAATATGCACCTTAAACATGCACTTAAATTAAATTACTAAATATGCCATACAAAATTCAAAATATGCCATAAAAAATCCAAAATATGCCATACAAAATCCAAAGCATGCTGCAAAAATATTCAAAATGTAAATTAAAAAAACGTTTACCTAAATAAAAAAAACACAAAATATAATCTTTTATTCAAAGAAAGTTTTCACAGCAAAAAGTAAATAAAATTAACAATAAAAACATAAAATTCAGGTAGGTTTAACAAAAAATAAATAGTATTTTTAATAATTATGTGTTTTTTTTTCGTAAGAAGGTTTTGTTAGCATGAATCATGAAATTTTGTCTGAAGTTTTCAAAACTAAAACCTTGGCGATTGGGTCTCAAAAGCTTTTGTACATGAAAAATGACCTCTCCACCCATTTATTTAATTATTTCTCTCATTTATTAAATATCGAAGCACTGCTCCTTATTCCCATTTTAGGATGTGCAGATATTTTTATTTTCATATGTCCTTCGTTTTTTAAGAACATTTTCTATTTTTTTTTTTTAAATAGATTGAACCATTGGAGACTACTGTATTAATTTTTTAAACTGCTTCATCCATTAAATTTATTTGGTTTTTAAGCGAGTTCCAATCCTTTAATTTTACTATAGTCTTACTGAGAAACTCATTATTTGAACTTATAGGCCAAAGTTTATTTTTATATGCATTTATAGTTAAAATATGCTGAATAAGCCAAAATATGCATTTATATCGAAATATGCAAGAATATGCACTAACGATTGAATGCCATTTTAAAGTAAATTTCTTATTTCAAAAAACTATCTGATTCTTTTGCTTCTGAGGCTTTCCAAAAAAAAATAATTTGCATAGAAATCCGGGCCCTGGTAATGATCAACATGATTTTTTTGTCGATATACCTATACATGCCTACTAAATTTTCAAAAATTAATTTATAAAAATTTGAAAAAAAAAAATCTATTATCCACATATTAAAATTTTCTTATATCGCACTTCTGGTTGAACAACGACACAAGTGCAAAAATTCAATTTTCTAAGTTAAATATGCAAAACGTCTCAAAAAAGGTTTTTAGGTTTTTCTTTCCAATGGAACAAAGTCCTAGTAGAAATTATTCTCTGCAGAGCAGAAGTGTCCTCGTACCGTTACACCAAGCCCCCCAAATATGGAAATAAACTAAAAAATATTTCAAATACGGGCTATTAGTATTTAAACTTAAATTAAAGTTACAAACTAAATTTAATATTTTTGTAACTTTTGGAGAAAAAGGGGTGTACTCAAATGAGTACACCACTGACTGGCCCAAAATTAATACTTATAATTATTGTTTCCAGAAAACTAGTTTTCAGTCAAAAGAGTAGTGTTGGTCTTTTTTCCCAGAGTTCTTGAAATCGAAAGTACTATTTCAAAGATTTTTTTCTAGGATTGATTTACGTATATGTATGTATGTATGTCATGATATAAACACTGATTCCATGTTTTGAATTTAATAGCCTGTTACATTTCTTAGAAAGCTCTTGGTTTGCTTATCATGCTTTACGCTGGTGTAACAACTTCAATCAGCTTCCAATTTTTAATTAGCTTTTGATTTTAATTTTCATTGGGAATTAATGAGATACGGAGCTAAGCAATCATCCCTATTCAAGCGATAAAAATAAATAAGTAAGTTGGGTGGCGTAACGGCTCGTGAAGAACCAGGGCCTAGTGACTAACAACTCGCAACCATTCCTGTGTGCGCGTATCTACAGGAATGGAAGGGAACTACAATTTTATGCCAAATCCGAACGGCTAGACTAGAAGCACTTATTCATGACAAGTGATACTGTTGGAGGATTTGTCAATTCCTCGCAAGAGGCAGTAGCCCCGAAAAAAACTTTTTAGTTTTCAGGTGGACGAGGCTGGGATGTGAACCATTACGCTATATTCATTAAAAGATTTTCGTATAAGCTTACAATAAAAGTGCTTTTGCTGACGGTTTTCTTATTGCGTATCGGTCCGGTGTAACTCGGGTTTTAAATAAACAGTTAGAATGTCCAGTGCCTTCACAATAGATCTAAAAAGCACTGTAAGTCGGACAGTGGTAGTCGTTTGAGAAACGGGCCACTGCACTTTGCCCAAGGGGGTAAGCTTTTACGATTTGCTAGTATGTACATTATTAATTTATCACCTATCCCAAACCTCTACCGCACTATGGAAGTTCATTTGATGGCAGTTGTTATTGAACCTGACATACACAAAATACGTGATTGTCTTCTAAAATATAAACTTTTTTGAGTTTTGTTTGCATGGTTTCGGCCAGTGTACACATTTAAGTACACCAACTTTGCCCACGATTTACATTGCATAAGATTTAGTTATTTATGCAAATGTTTTAAGTTATTATGTGAACAACCATCATATCTAACAAACACATATGGTTCAAACTTTTTATTTCAGAATTACAATTGGTAGTGAATGGCAAAAAATTTGCTAAAATAAAATTGAAAAACACATACAAATCATGTTCCTGCTAAAATCTCTATAACTATTTTTAGCTTATTCTAAATATTGTGAATACTTGTACACATGGGTACGCTTCCATTTATGTAATAAATTTAGAAAAATCCTTTCTACATTTTGAGAAATAAAATATTCAAATTTGCAAAAAAACTGTACTCATTTGATAATAGATAATGGGTTAAATTAAATGTTTTGGAGATTCTTCGTCTTATCTGTTAGTTGTTAATTGTAATACGTACATATCTTCAAAAAACATTACTTCGATTTGTAACACAACGTCCTAACTGTGTTTCCTCCTTGTTTTTGTTCGATTTTACAATTTTCGGTTGAACAAAGACGTTAAGTGCTGTAGTTATGCCATTTTTATCGTTAAATTTTAAACTATTTTAAATTGCGTTTTCTGAAGAGTCGATATATTTAGTCGTCGGTCCACCGGAGGGAGGTGCGATATGGAATATTATTTAAACTTATTTATTATGAGCTTCTGTATAAAAAAAAGTCGGTATATCCAGCTGATTACGAACATTATGAACAGCTTTTGAAAAACTTTTTTTTCTTCTTTCTTAAATTGTACTAAAAAATAATTTTTTCATCAAAATCAAATTTTTTTTGTATCTAAATCAAGAACAATTACATTTTTGTTAACAATTTTATTTTTAGTTCTAAAATAATTTTTCTAAAAATTTCTTTTGAAGTGTGAAAAATCGATAAGCTTGTTTTCGAAAATGTAGCTTATTAAGCAAGAACCCAGGGCTGCCAGACATCCCTTATCTTATCAATTTTTTTCTGTGAACATATACTATGGTAGCTTAAGAAAAAATAGATACTAAGAATATTCAATCTTCGGAGAATAAGGGATTAGAGAGTGCTCAGGTTGCATATAAATAACGCAACCATTGCGTTACTTATATAAAAACTGAATTTTTGATATGTCATTAACTTTATTTCATTATTATAAAAAAAACCTGTAATTATTTTCTAAGTGCAAGAATTTAAACAAATTCCCTTAGAATAATAAAATTCACAGTATCCTCTTTTGAAAATTGGAAACACTAATACTTTTTCAATGCTTCTTGAAGTAAGCTCGAATTTGCACTGTTAAAATAATAGCCAAATTCCTATGGAAAGTTTGTTCCCGATAACAGTATATTCCGAAAAGTACTTTTGACGATTATTCACATTTCCACGTTTTTTAAAAAAAAAGTTGTTTTTACATTTACAATTTAAAAGAAAGACACCATTACAATGATTATATATATTTTTGGACTGTTTTAAAAATGTTGCATTTAAAAATATTTTATTCCAAATACTTATCATAGAAAGAACCAGATTTTATAAAAATAAATAAATAACATAATGAATTAATGACTAAAAAAACTCCAACTTTGTTACAATTCTTTTTTTTTTTTAAATAATTTACACATTAATACAAATTTATGTTTATTTTCTCCGAAAAAATAGAGCAGTTCCTCTATTATGGTAATTTGTTTTTGAAAGGCAGTCTATATTACTTCATTACTTAAATGAAACGAACAATTCTTTTATTCTACTTCATTTTTAATTCGAATCAATATTCATCAAGAATGAGTGACATCATCATCATCAACAATCTAATGAACTATATTGCTCCAAAAACTTAGGGCTTTTCTCATATTTTTATATGCTAATTTAATCGTTTTCTCTATAAATGAAGAAAAGAACCGCTTATCGACATTCTAATAAACCTATTTAATAAAGTATTAAATTAACATATGACCAATATTTGATATGAAATCTCACGTTGACACTAAATCAACAACAAAACTTGAATATGTTACTCACACGAAACACTAACCAATTTTTTCTTGATAGGAATTTAATTTTTTGTTGTTGTTTTGCAAAATAAGCCAAAATTATTCCGTAGACGCGATTTACATAATTTTATTTTGATTTTTGCTTTGTTGCTATTTTTAAGTTCTCATTCTTTGGCTAATCAAAACTTAGACATGCAAATAATTAAGGCGGAGTCGTTATAATTTGTTTGTCTTCTTCTTTTTCCGTTGAAATTTAAATTTTCGACAACCAAACGTCCTATTTAAGCAACCAAATATAATTATTGGGTCAAGTCAAGAGATGAGAGATGAGAAAATAAAATGAAATTTCGGGAATAAAAACAGGTCCTTCCGCCCTTTTTGTGATGCGTGAAATAGTAACCCTCAATTTTCAGATCGTATCGATTTCGATAATAATACACTTGCGATGCAGAGTCTCATTGAAAACACTTTAAAGCCATGTAATTTCTTTATTCAACATGCTTAAGCACTCAACATAATTACATGGTTAAAAGTTGAGCGTTAATTTTTTGGCAGAATACAAGTATGTCTGGCCTTCGCTCTCAGCTTGCATGTTTATTTTTAAGGCTTCATTTAAAACCCTATAGGTTTATATGAAGCAGCGCATAATTATTGAATACAAATTTTGATCACGTCTGCCACGGCAAATTATATCAAATTAGTATGACAAATTGTTATTTTATTATCGTCACCAACACAATCACCATTATCACCGGTTGGTTGTCTTAAGTTGAATGATCGACGGCCGGCCGGCGCGAAGGGAATCTCTCATGCGGTCATAAAAGCACGAGCACCTTCATTAAATTACTACAAGTGAACTTCATTTATATTAAAAGCAACTAAAAGTGGAAAGAGAATTGAAATTTGTTAACTAGTTTTTTTGCAAGAGACTTTAGTTTTGATTGGAATGACGATAATGATCTTTAAAAGCTTCTTAAAAAGAGATGTTTCGTTTTCAGGATAATTTCGTATTCTCTTTCGCTCAATTGAAACTCGATGAAATCTATATCGCTCTTGAAAAGCTTTTTTTTCGTACATGGAATGGTGTAGCTTTTTGTTTATTAATGATGAGTAACATTGATTATTTATATTTATTTGTGCAAGTAGTCAGCGAAATTTTGTTGCAAATGTAAAAATATGTATAGTCATTTGGTTACGATAAATCGATATGATCAACAAGAAAAATATTTTCTGACACATTTCTTGTTTCTGGTTAAAAGAAAAGTAACACTTTACCGAACTTCGAAGTTAAAAACTATAATTTGAATTGTTTGAAGCTAAAAAAATTTGAAAAAACGCATATTAACTATAACTGTACAGCATGGCAAGTATTGGTTTTGTTTTTGATATGAGTGAACATTCGACCATTACGATAACGAAGAAGTCCAAAAAGTGGTTTTCATCATGACACCCTTTGGTCTGTGTTTCCATATGTTCATCGAGCTAGGCATTAAACAGGTGGAACGATTTGCTACAAAATGACGAATTTTCGTACTGGCACATCTAGAATAGGCCAGACTGCCATTCTAGATGAGCTAGAACAAAAAGTCGATACAAACACTTTGATTTAAAAAAAAAAATTTCGAAAACGGTGTTAAATATTTTGATTAATATCCGTGTTTATAATATTCAAAGTGAAAGTAACAAATCTGCATTTCAGGTTTCTGCCTAAAAAAATCACTAAACGGAAATATGGTTTTTCAGAAAATTGACTTTCTCAGGCTATTTCTTAATATCTCGTAAATAGCTGCGTCAATTCTCAAATAATCTCATCTCCATGCGTTTCATACAAGTATGATCACGGGTGGGCTCATCAGTTAGATGCTGTCAGTCATACCCTTCTAAGGCGAGTTAATTTTACTGTCTAAATTAAAATTAACTTTTGACTTTTATCACACTTTTTGATAATAGAGTTTTTAATTGTATTCATAGTATAATACATAGTCTTGAAACACAAGTGCAAGTTCGGACAGTCCAGTAATGCATTATATTCAACTTCAAAAAAGTTATGACTTATTGTATGCTTATTCTTAATCTAGAATCTAGAGCCGTTTTTTTCAAACTGTGTGTCGCCAAGCTCTGGAGGGGTCGCTTAGAATTACTCTGGTGGTCGTAGTCTCAAGACGGTAAGATTAAAACACAAAGAATGAAGTCGTGTACTAAAAAAAATTAAAACACACCATTTTTAAGTGAGACGGGTATGCCTGTTTATTTTTTAACAATGTTAAAATAATCTTAGTCGTATCTTTGAGACGTTAAAAATTGAGAAATTTTTAAATTGAAGCCTATTTCTCTTCTTAGTTTTTGTTTTTATATTTCTCCGTCGCAATTAAGTGCAGTCTCGTATAATGAGACTGGACGCGTCTGGTTTTACTAACAAAAACGTCGCGTACTTAAAAAGTTCGAAGATCACTGCTTTAGAGTAAAGGAGAGGAAGCCCAAAATTTTCTGCCGACTCGGAACTGCTAAAATGAGCAGCACTTTGTAATGATAGAAAAATACTTTCGAAATAAACATTTTTGTGTTCAAAGTAAAATAGGCTAGGATTGAATCTGGTCTAGGACATTTATATAAGGTAAAACCATGGACCTTTCTTAAGATTAGTATTTGCAACAGTTAAAAAAAATCTATTTCCTGTTGTGAGAAAATATTGGAAGCTGAGATTGAAAAGCCAAACGTTCTTGTCTCGGTCGACTTTCCCATAAAGTAATCTGACTCCTCCAGTCCTTGAAAGCGCTGTGTATAGAACAAAATTTCTTTCGCACTGTAAAACCCCAAAATTGGGAAATTTAAGATTTTACAAGTAAAACTTTTAATTTCTCAGCAGCATTAAAAATATTGGCCACTATGGTTTATGTAAGTAGTACATCGTAAAGGACTGTTGTCCGAGAAAACCGTTGACATTGGCATCTGTTTGGCGGCTTAACATACGCTTAGCGAGACAACGGAGTTGGGTGAGCGGGACAAATGAAGCAATAAATCAGTTAAAGCCTTAGTATCTGTGAAGTGGTGCAAAGTACAAGGTACTTCTGTCAAAAACTAAAAACCCCTAAACAAATTCTTAGTTTTACCTGTAAATTATGAATCCTCCCAATTAAGGAGTCTTACTTATATGAAACATATACAGAAATCTTTTGTTGTGAAGAAGTTTTTTTAACATTCGAAAAAAAACCACAGGGTACGTTTTTCCATCTGCTAGTCTCTTTCCGAGAATCGCCTTCCTACTCTTACTATTGTTTGATTGTGTTTGCGTCCCTTCTTTCGAAGGTTACGCAAAATTAATATATTACCAGCTTGAACAATATCTTGAAGTACAAAATATTTTTAAATATCTGTGGAGATAAAGCCATATGCAGACGTGGTATATGCAGACGACATCGTGATAAGAACCTCTGGAAAATTTGTTTCTACACTTCGTGATCTCTTGCAAACAGCCCTTGACAAGCTTAGTAATTGGGCCAATAGCTGTGGACTTAATGTCAACCCACTTAAAACTGAACTAGTTTTGTTTACGAGAAAACATAACATTCCAACTATTAACCCTCCCACTATAAATGGGACACCGCTCCATATTACGGGTACGGCAAAATATTTTGGACTGATAATTGATCGTAAACTAAACTGGAAAGAAGACGTTAAAGAACGTGAGAAAAAAGCGTCGATAGCATTCTACACTTGCAGTAGAATTTTTGGTAGGAGATGGGGGCCTAGCCCTAAAACCATCCATTGGATGTATACAGCCATCATACGGCCAATATTAACATATGCATGTTTGGTTTGGTGGCCAGCACTCGACAAAGCCACCTATCTCAAGACCATGACAAAAATCCAAAGACTCGCGTGTATAGGTACAACAAGTGCCATGAGAACCTCACCAACCGCAGCCCTAGAAGCTTTCCTTTCGCTTGCCCCACTTGATCTTTTTACAAAAGAGCTGGCGGCACTCGATTAAAAGAGTGCAATTATTGGAAAGGAGGCCACTATGGTCACAAGACGATAATTAATTTCACTGATATTAATATTCAAACGGATTACATTTTGCCGCATATTGATTTCAACCCAGTTGTACTTACAGACTTACTATCAAGAGAACTCTGGAAGGAAATCCGGGTCACTAACGAAGATCATATCTCGGTATTCACTGACGGGTTCAAATCAGACGAGGGGGTAGGGTCCGGCATCTTTTCAGAAAACCCACCCATAAACAAATCGATAAAACTACCGAACTTCTGTAGCGTCTTTCAAGCAGAGGTCCTTGCAGTTTGTGAAGCTGCAAAGCATCTCTCCACGCTTGAATTGACGGGAAAGAACATTGATTTGTTCATAGATAGTCAGGCTGCAATCAAAGCCATATCATCAATCGTCACTAAATCCAAACTGATTGATTGCTGTCGCAGCGAACTAAAATCGTTGGGCGCAGCAAACACAGTTACCCTTCCCCGTTCCAGGACATCGTGACATTTTTGGTATTGAAAGGGCAGACGAACTGGCCAAAAACGGGGCAACACTTGAACCGAGCCAAGTCATACCCTGGGTACTTATGCCTCTTGAACAAGAAAAATGTAGAATTCCCTATAGTTTCTTAAAAGCTACTAACGACCGGTGGTCAACACTGGAGTCCTGTCGAGTTTCAAGGACTTTGTGGCCGTTGCTCTCTAAGAACAAGACAGACTATTTACTAAAGCTAAGCAGGCCCCAATTATCCCTTTTAGTTGGTATACTCAGGGGTCACAACTCCATGGGAACCCACTTGATCAGAATGGGCATCAGCTCATCTGACCTATGTAGAGGGTGTCAAGACGAGGAGGCGCCGGAGGGCTCATACCATTTCCTTTGTAAATGCCCCAGCCTAGCTAGAAACAGAAGAGCAACTCTCTGAGAATACTTCTTCGACGACTTAGATAGCGTCTCTATTTTGCCACCTGCAAACATCATGAAATTTATTCAGATTTCAGGATGGTTCAGGGAGGCTCCTTCCACAATAAGCCCTACCTGATACCCACCATGTCCTCTCCTCACCGATCCTTTTTCCTACCCAAGTCAACTCCCGGGGAGCACAATGGATCCACTGAGATCCGAGTGAGATGATTCGGCTTGCCGCTTCATCACCCCTTTTAACCTAACCTAACCTAAGGCCATAGGTCTAGTGAATGTAATGTGATGGCGTATTCATTGCCAATTTAAAATAAAAATATCAACATTTGTTTGTGTACTGTTTCAAATACTTTAAATAAATAAATACGCCCTACCGGGATTATCGAAGAGTATCTTCTTTTCCCCGAAATTTGTTCTGCTACCAAGAAGCTCCGCCGAAATTTAGGCTATTGGGAAAGTAACAAAAATCATGAGCTTTTAATTATTTATTCTACGATTTCATGAGTTGAGGGTAAGAAATCGTTAGATCTTATCTCATCAAGCAGAAGCATAAATACTTGCATTGTTTTGAGGAAAACCTGATTATTTCACTTGATATTCTAAGATATAAAATAAGCCCATTGAGTTTGATAAGTATGATACGAAGCTTGCTTATCAAAAATGCATGCATTTGGGAAGAAGGAGGCTCTCTTTCGTTGAGTTATATATAATCTTTTAGATTTTCTAATTGAAATTGTTTTAAACGGTTTTAATTTTGACATTCTCAAAATAAATGCTGATTTGTTTGGCATAATATACTTGGCGTTAGGCCTAAATATTCATTGCGAGGTCAGATGCATTTCAATGTTAAGCTTTCGAATTTGTTGAGTAAACTCGAGTTTAACCACAATCTCTTGACTATCAAACTGGGCCTTAGAGGTTGGAATGCTACTTGGCTACTCCGTAGGTACTTTTCTTTCCCTTTTATTTTAAGAGACACTGGGGTATATTCATAGTCATTTTAGACCTGGGTCTAAGTTAAACATAGCTTTGGTTGAATTTTCGGGCGTTGATTCTATTTTTTTAAGGTTATCATTTCAAAATATTTGAAGCTATTTGTGTAGTATACCAAGTTAATTATCTTATTAAAATAAAAAAACAACAATTTGTAATTAAAATCGGTCTGTATTCATTGAGCCAAAATTGTCTTTAACTGTAGTTTAGTTAAATCTGGGTCTATCTGCGACTATGAATATGCCCGACTAGCTTTTGTAATGCAATGTTTATTGCGAACACAGTTAGATCCACTAAGAACTTACAGTTTAAAAAAATAGGTAATCCATTTTGGAAATTACACCATACTACTTAAACTTGGACTAACTAAAGCACTTTTCATATCATATTCGTTTCCCGTTTTTTTTTTCTTCAATTTAGCATTTTTTACATGAAAACTTCTTTTGAAAATTACGTAATTTACCGGAAAGAACATTAAACAAATTAATTTTCCCGCAACACACACTCACAAACACTCAACAATCTTATAATTGTAGAATGAAAAATATGAAAATCAATATAGCATATACATACCTACTTTATAATTAAAGATATCAATATATCGAAATTGATAGTGATGTGATGCGATAATGGGCTGCAAATCACTCAAAGTGGGGCCGGCATTTGTATGTAAACAAATCAAAATTATTATTATTTTATCAAGAGTAGGTACGAGTACCAACTGAAGAGTGTTCAAATACACATTTATGAATTTTTTTCGTATCTTTGTGTATAATTTTTTTTGTTGTATGATGATAACATAAATTAAATTTTAATCTCAAAAAGTTGTCAATTCTTTATCGATTTAAATGATATATTGTCTGTTCTTGAAACTATACTATAAGAGCGATAACATATCCAATTGAATTGGTTGCTTGGATGTGTCCGTTTGGATGAAATATTTATGAGAAGTTGTTGCAGGCTTTTTATGGCTGTAGATGTTTTGATAAATCAGTTTTAATGTTTACGTTTATACATAAACTAAGTCATGGCTTCTATTTGTTATTATCTTTCAAAAAGTATAAAGGTTTTTTCGAACTTGAAACTAGTGTATACCTATAAAATTTTAATACAAATTCTTTGTGTTTTTGGTTGTTAACCTGCTTTAAATATAAATCAATCAATTGCATAAATATCTTATCTAATTTTTTTTTCTCTTTTTTTTTCTTTTCAGGTGAGTTAAGAAATGATGAGTATATTTTAGTCATGAGTAAGTATATAATTCTGTTATGAAAATCAACCACAGAGCCAGGTCATCATGAAGTTGTCAATGAGCATGTTTTCTCAAATGTTAAGCTTTTATGTTGCCTACCATTTTTTTCTGATTGCCGCTTGAAGATTATCGTCAATATGTTTCTTGTCTTCTATTCACTTTCCCAATTAATCTGGATTTTGGTGAAGACCTTTGGAGGAAAATAAATTTTCCACAAAATACTTTTATACCTTGATAAAACTACATAAGTTAGGATATTGTTGACGATAAACTGCGAGACTTTATTTGTAAGTCTCGTTTCGATTTCGTTACAATCGAAAATTTTCAGTCTCGTCTCCGAAATATGCCATTTCCAGACAAACTGTTGATTAATGGAACGAAATATTTTCGATTATCGTTTGAATATGTCATGCAGAAGAAAACAAATATTTAACTGAAATCGGATTTTTTAATTTACTCTCTGCAAATTACGGTCCCAATATTCAGTCTCGTCTCGGTCTCGTCTCGGTTGCTTAAAAGGCAGTCTCGTCCCGTCTCGTCTCGTCTCGTCTCGTCTCGTCTCGTCTCGTCTCGTCTCGTCTCGTCTCGTCTCGTCTCGTCTCGTCTCGTCTCGTCTCGTCTCGTCTCGTCTCGTCTCGTCTCGTCTCGTCTCGTCTCGTCTCGTCTCGTCTCGTCTCGTCTCGTCTCGTCTCGTCTCGTCTCGTCTCGTCTCGTCTCGTCTCGTCTCGTCTCGTCTCGTCTCGTCTCGTCTCGTCTCGTCTCGTCTCGTCTCGTCTCGTCTCGTCTCGTCTCGTCTCGTCTCGTCTCGTCTCGTCTCGTCTCGTCTCGTCTCGTCTCGTCTCGTCTCGTCTCGTCTCGTCTCGTCTCGTCTCGTCTCGTCTCGTCTCGTCTCGTCTCGTCTCGTCTCGTCTCGTCTCGTCTCGTCTCGTCTCGTTTCGTCTCGTCTCGTCTCGTCTCGTCTCGTCTCGTCTCGTCTCGTCTCGTCTCGTCTCGTCTCGTCTCGTCTCGTCTCGTCTCGTCTCGTCACGCCTCGTCTCGTCTCGTCTCGTCACGCCTCGTCTCGTCTCGTCTCGTCTCGTCTCGTCTCAGTCTCGTCATGCGAGACCGAGACTTTTCTCGTCTCGTGGCCAGCCCTAACTGGAACAGCGTACCACAGAAAGAAAAGCACAACGAAATTTTTTCGTTTAATATTTCGTCTTGTCATTTTTGAATTTGATTTTTTGTTTCCCATCAGCAGGATACTAGTCTTAAAGTGGAAAATGATACAAACAAGATATCAATTTTAAAAATATATACATACATAAATATCATACAACACTTTTATCGCCACTCATAATATTTTAAACTTTGTTAACTTTATTACTATTGGAAAGGCTAATTTTTCTTTAAAAAAAAATAAAACAGAAAAAGGGATCATATTTTTTTAATTTTCTTATGGTGAAGGTTCTAAAAAAATTAAATATTTTTTGAAAACTAGACATTTTGAAATTAAAAAAAAGTAAAAAATTTTTTTGTTGAAAGCTCAATTTTGAAAATAATTTGGTAATTTTTTTTTAGTTTTCGACACTTTCTAGAATACGTACTTCAAAAATGTTGTTCGTAGAACCAAAAATAATGTTAACTATCCGTTAAGAAAATCCTTATTTTTCTCGAAAAGAGGTCCAACGATAGTGATAAAAAAATAATAAAAGATCACATATTTCTTACTTGCGATATACGTAGTACGGGGCAAGATTAGGATTCGCGCAAAAAATTAAATTCGAGATAATAATTTTCCCTAACATTACGATAATAGAGAACGCGAAAAAAGTGGGTCTCGCAATTCTGTCTGCCTGTCTGTCTGTCCGTCTGTCTGTCTGTACCTTGACCTGCAGCCTAAATGGATAAAGCGATTTTCTTCAAAGTTTGGACTTAAGGTTCTTATGGGATTTCCTATAGAGGGGAAATTGAAATTTTTTTTAGCTAAAAAAATAACGGTATCTGCCATACAACCAATACACAAAAATTGATTTATTTCAAAAACGGCTCTAACTATTTTCAAAAAAAAATTAGGAGGTACTAAAATTACTAAAATAAATATTTTAGTAGAAAAAAAAAAAAATTGTAACGGTTATTAACGGTACCTGTCATTCAACCGGTTTTTTGGTTTTCAAATTCAATTCCAGCCAAATGAAATACTCGGTGGTAGCCAACACAAGTGGTTGTTGTTCATTCAAAACCTTCAATGTCCTTGCATGTTTTAAATAAGAAGAATGAAAGTTGCTGATAGATTGATCCACCCTTTGGTCGTTTTAATATTACCTTCAAACAAAAAATGCTAGCAATCGTCTTAATATTTCTTTATGAAACTCATCACAACTTAATAAATTCATTTAGAACCTTATTCATATAATTGAAATTTGACAGAGCATAAAACCATAAAATTCTCTAAAAAGCCAGTAAAATCGCTACTTTTTCCATTCTTTAAAAAATAATATTTCTTTAACCTTCAACTTAAACTGACAACGAGATTTATTCAATTGACATAAATTACACATTAAGCATGAACTCATTGACATGTCCCGTTCAAAAAGAAATGATTAATTATGCGAACCAACCTTAAAAGGCAGTCATTGGCCTAGAAAACTCCCACGATCTTTGACATCATTTACCAAAAAAAAAAAGCCTTACTCTTCAAATGGTAAAGTATACGCGTTAATAACTTATTTTTGCTGACCAGAACTCCATTGACTCAATAAGAAAAAATAACTTGGATTCTCTTTTTTAAAATCTCTACTAGATCTAGATATAACGTTTGAAATGAGCCGTCATTAGTCACAGACTTTTTAATCTTAGTAGTCGCCTCGCTTTTTGAAGCACGCATCACCCTATGGCAAATAAAAAAAAAACTATAAACATTCGCCACTGTAACAAGTTATGACCTAATTCAACGCCCAATAACGTTCGCTAAATTAAGCCTCAAACCAGACAATTGTCTAGCTAAACTAATATTAATGCGGTCTGCTAAATCAATGTCTGTGATAATACAGGGTGGTTAATCTAACAACTAAGTGTTCTTCAACTTAGTCTCCATTAGAAAAAAAAATATCCAATAATCTTAACAATATTATTAGTCTAAAATCAGTAGGTAACAATAAATTAAGTTTCGAAGCTATCAATAGACCAATAGGCCCCCGTGAACGCAACAGCCTAGGCTGTGCACCTGCACACCCCTCCCAACCTTCGAAGCTATGGACAGCTTTAAGTGATCCTCCATAATTTGGACACCTTAGGAGAACTTTTTGTAGATCTATTTCCCTCAGAAAACATTTTCAACAATCATCAGACAAGAACGTTATAGGTCCATAACACCCTGTATAGAAACATTCTCATTAGAGGGGAAACGTTGAAACTCTCGTTATCAACTTATATTCATTAAATCAGTGCGTGAGCGCGCTGGTATCATCTATACATGAGCACAAATTGCCTCTAAGGCAAAAAGTCCGGCTATTTGCGCCAGTTATAAAAGATTTACCTGCAAGTAATGATTTAGACACACTCGCACAATTTAAAAAAAAAAAGAAAATCAAACCTTAATTAAAATTTAATTTTTGGAAGATTGTTAAAAAATAAAAAAAGGTGTGGGGAATTCCTTAGCCATTTTTTTTTTTGTTGTATTTTGTAATTCATCAAAGAGTTCCGTTGATTGATTAATCTGCGATGAACTTTCTTAGCACTTTAAGAACATGACTTCCTGACCCGTAACATAACACACCACAAAAAAAAAATTGAAAACTAAAATTTATATTGCATGTCAAAAGTTGAAAACAACAAATTGATCAAAGATATGTAAATAAATGATTTTTGTTTTGATCTTTATTCAGGTTGTGGGATGTTGGGTCAAGATTCATTAAATTATTATTATTATTGAAAAGAAAGAAAGCGAAATAAAACTTGGTATGAATTAAAGAACAGAGTACCTACAGGTAATTCACACACGTATCAAATATCAAATTTTTGAAATACAAAAATGGCAAAGTATTATTACTTGCGGTACATACATTTACTTGTAGGTACCTACATATTATAAAAATTCACAAAATCTGAACTAAAGACATTATTCAAGTGACACATTAGATATAACAAGTTTCTCGTAAAATGAGTAAAGGGTGTTTTTCTTATATACAGTGAACTATACCTACCAATGGCAAATACCAACAAAATCGACAAAAAATCCATGCGCGTGGCCAAAATGCAGAGTAAAAAAATGTCAAAACGAGATTTAGTTTACAAAATTTTGGTAAAAATGTATTCCACATAAATTGAAACAAAAAAATCCAGACGATATCCACTTTTTGACACACTTTCTGCTGCGGGTAAAATAATTTATAATATCAATTAAGTTTCATGTCATGTCGTGTGTTTGCATGGTAATTTGTCATTGATTTGGTGTGTTCTGCCTTAAAAAAAAAATAAAGTATAAAGTGAGTGTGTGAAATGGCTTGAAAGTGAGTTTGGACAGGGAATGACAATCTGTTTTGTTCATTTAAGCTGTGAGTATGGCATACACAAAAAAAAAGTCTAAAGTGTATAAGTGTGTAATTTTAACAAAATTGGTTGAATCGTTTAAACGAGAAAGAGGTTAATACAAAAATCCATAACATTACTGAAGATCATACGTTTAACAAACTTTTGATCCATGTTGAATGTCCGCAGCCTTATAGCACATCAGCAAGTCTCAAGTTTGTACAATTAGTCCATTTATGTCCTATTTCCTTGGATAGCTTCGAAATGAAGTGGATGCATGTTTCTTTTGCTGGTATAAATCTTTCCGTTGTTTTATAACCTTGAACGGAAAATTAACTTATTTTTCTATAAATAGTTATCAAATGCCAACAATTCAATTGCCCGGAAGAGAAGATAATAAACACAGCTTGAATAGCATAAAGGACCATCATAATGGAAACCACCATAACAACGTAATTTTACGAATCTTCCCTTTTTCGAAGTGTGCAGACATATTCTAGCACATAGCAAATTTTGTGTAACAATGTAAGGTGGAAATTTTCATTTTATTTGAACAGTGGAGTCGAATTTGAAAGGAGAGGTCATTTTCAATTTGTTTCGTGACTTTTGAAAAGTCTAGGAGAAATTTTAAAGAGTTTGTCTTATTTCATGGCTCTTATTTTAAATAAAAATTTCTTTTTTATTTGTAATTAGTTCGTCTCAGTTTTAATGTCGATTTAGCTATCTGAAGACGCTAAACTTGAGTTAAAATTGTTAACTTCTAGGTTCGGTGAATAAAAAAAATAAAACTAAAAAATGATAGGATAACGTTTGGTTTAACGTACTTAGGTACTAAATAGAAAAATAAAATATGACTTACCGAGGTTTTGAGACGATAAATCGATTGCCATTCAAATTTGTTAAATTAAACAAGATTTACGGCACTTGGTGATAGTCCAAAATGTGATGCTGAAATTGTCTTTGTTTTGTTTTATATTATTGTACTCCTGCAATGCCAATTTTTTTTTCATATACAAATTTGAGTGGTCTATATGTAATTATATGCTATTGAATATATGGGTAATTCTACAAATGATGGAATTTTCTATGGCCACGCTGATATTTTGAAAACTGTTCAACCATTTTTACAGCAGTCAATATAGTCGATACCCACATTGGCAAAAAACATTATCAAGATTTGATACAATTATTTCATTACTCAAAAAATTTCCCTGACGTGTTCCCGCTTTTATTTAAAACAAAAAATCATACTGTTCTTTTATTTCTGGGTCGACACCAAAACCAACAATAAATTAATGACATTAAGTAATAAATCTTTATTATGACGTAAACGAATCTTTAATAACTATTTATTATATTACAAAAAAATCATTAAACTTTGTCCCCCGTGTTTCTTATCAGTCCCCTGGGAGATTTAAACAGTCAAATATGTCGATAACTAATGTACCAATTGAAGTTTCAGATATGGTAAAGTAAAGTTTTAAGTCTCGTTAGCACATAATATGGAAAGTTCATGTCGTGTGTTATGTATGACACCTGTGATGAAGACATTTGTGATAGAAAACGTGGACTGTTCACTCAGTTTCTCAGGCCCCTGGGTAGGATTTACGGACAAGTTTTGTATTAAAGCAGGCACATTTTTTTGCGGTACTATATAGGCCTAGTGAAACCACAGCCTAAAATAACTTTTTCTTCTTTTTTCAAAGAAAACGTTAGTATGTTTTTGGCGCAAAAACTATAAAAATTCTCAGTCCCCTGGCAATTTTTTTAATTGAGGCTATTTTTTTTTTAATTCATTAACTTTTTATTTAACGTTCCTAAAAATAAATTATTTAATTTAAGGATTTGCTAAGTATTTTGTGTTTACATTACACAAGTCACAATATTTATAAGAAAACATAATGATTTATAAGATATTTTGTGTTTTATATAAGTTTCCGTATAAAAAGAAAAAAAACTAAGTTCTTTAACCACTTAATTTTAAAAAAAAATCATAAAACTGACAATATAAAATTTTTGAATGGCAATTTTGTTGTATGTTATGTGAAAGGACGTTCTAATGTTTAATTAGAGTTAGTTTTTACCACTATTTTCTTCAAAAATATCATAATTTTTTTCTATAGTTTGTGCAACTCATATACTGGAATAAAAAATAAAGAAAAGAACAATTGCGTTTAAGGGTTTTACTCTGCAATATATATGTTTGTACGAAATATAAGATTCGTTCCAAGATAAATCTCAAGCAATTTCACCAAATCATGGTTGACAAAATCCGACTTAAAAAAATCTGCATATCCTTGTTTCTATTTTTTTTTTTTACTTAACTGCTCATATAACAATTAATGTAACATGAGGTTTTTTTTCAAAATTTTATATTCGAGGTACCTTGAGAATCTTTTTTTTATTTTTAATTCAATAATTTAAAAGCTTTTGATATTTATTTTTTACATCAGAAACTAGGAATTAAAAAAAAATCTATTCCATAATTAATATTGTGATTAGGTACATTTTAGTATGAAAAAAAAGACTTTGCCTATGCTATAAACATTTTCTATACTAAAATTCACCACATCACAATCTTAATTATCGAATAACTTTTTTCACACAGCGATTTGAAATGTGCTGTTCAGGTAACTATTGTAGTACATGAAAATACCTTTCCAACGACATACGTCGCGTTCTTATTGGTTAGACCAACACATTTTTGTGTAAAAACTAAAAAGTTTTTTTTTCAGGGCTACTGCCTCTTGCGAGGAATTGACAAATCCTTCAAGAGTATCACTTGTCACGAATAACAAGTGATCTCTCGTCTAGCCGTTCGGTTTCGGCTTAAAATTGTGGGTCCCTTCCATTCCTGTCGACAGGCGCACACAGGAATGGTTGCGAGTTATTAGTCACTAGGCCCTGGTTCTTAATGAGCCGTTGTGCCACCCGATTTATTTATTTTAACACATATTTTCCTAGGTATACTACAAAATGTACTACCTACCTACAAAATGTACATTTTCTTTACCAAAATTCACCACATCACAATCTTAATTAGGGAATAACTTTTTTCACACAGGGATTTGGTGTAAGCTGTCAAGGTAGCTATTGGTGTACATAAAAAGACCTTTTCAGAAACACATGTCTTGTTGTTATTGGTAAGGCCAGCACATTGTTCCTATACTACATACTTACATTATATGTTTAAATTATATGTACCAAATTCCAATCTTTGTTGGCCAATAACTTTCTTCACACAGCAATTTGGAATGAGTTGCCATAGTAAGTACTCATGTACACAAAAATACCTTTTCAACGACATAAGTCTTGTTGTTATTGGTTCCTAGACCAGCTTCCATACATTTTTTCCGGTTCTCCTTTGTTTACTTTTCACGATTATAAAAGCACGCGAAGATAGGTTTTACTGCGCCACGAAGCTTCCCAAGTGAGCTAAAGCAGATACTACGCCTCTGGTGGCTATCAAACAAAAGTCTTTCCACCTGGTAGATCAGCCACGTACTATATCCTTGCTTTGTAAAGATTACCAGTTCCATATACCTCTATCCTTGGTGTTTTTCAGCAACCAGTATAAGGCACTGGTAGATCAGCTCATTTTTGGCAATAAGACCGGTCTTATATGCAGTTTTACCATCTTGAGCTTGAAATTCAGAACATTTTTGGCCACAGGTTAAAAACTATTTAGTTATTGTAGTGTCCCAATTACATTCTTTTTTAGGTAAAAACTTCATTTCGGAAAATTTCTTACAATCCTGATATTCCATCCTCCATATTTTGTCATCATCTTATGCTCCCTTACCAAAAAGAAATCGAAATAAATCTATTTTCTATTATACACCCTTATTCATAAAGAAAAAATAGTTATTTTAACCCCCGTGTTTAGGAAAACTACACCATGGAATAAGAATTTTCTGGGCTCAAACTATAGGCAATTGCTTACTGCTACACTTGAGTTCGGAACATTCTTATTCCATGGCGTAGTTTTCTTTATGAATAAGGGTGTAAGTTTTTTTTTAAGAGACCATTTCGGCCTTATCAACTGTGAGGCTACACTGTGTTTAAGTAGATATATCTGAAATCTAACTGCGGATGACGAGTACGCATCATGAGTTCCGTCCGTATAGTAGGTATAAAAAACAAACGTAGGTGCTGAATGGAACCGAATAAAAAAATCTAAAAGTTTAATTCAATCTAATTCACTGACCATATCGCAACAAGCTGAACCGAAGAAGAAGACCATCCCAAGAGTCAGTACCATCAGCTTATACAAAAGAAGAGATTCATGATGATTTCGATGGTGATTCCGAAACGCAGATATATACACTGGCATATCCATCCATCCACCTAGTATATTTTTGTGTTGTTTCCTGTGCTGTATTACTGGGGATGTAGGTACCTATAGTTCCTGTTGTTGACGTCTTCATTCTTCCATTTCTCTCAAATTGTTCAGGTACGTGCGAACGCGTTCAAGATCACCTCCTTTTTTCCATGTGCATGCTATTATTGTTGTTGTTGGACAAGATTCGGTGAATCGTATCATCGCACCTTAATTATATGTGTATGAGCCTCCGAAAAGTCTATGAACATGCGCGCAATGCCATGGACGACGACGACGACCGACAGACGCGGACGGACAAACGGATGGATGATAGAGTTAGATGGATAGATACTTGGTTGGTTGAGTTAGTTGCTGGTTGGTATAGAAATTACAACCGCTATTTGAAATTGTAATTCAATTGTTTTATCCCGCCCGTCTTCCACACAGCTGTTGTTTAGTGCAAGCGCTTCGCAATCGCAACCATACCAAGACCAAGAGGAGGATTCTATTGCTTCATTCTTAATCTCTCTAAGTCGTATATCGTCTTCCTATATGTATGTATAATGTATCATGGCTTATACGAAAAGACTACCATTGAATTCTTAGAAACGCACTTGACTTTGAGATTTATTTGATCGCATTATTCAGAACTTAATCTCTAAAAGTGCAGCGGCAATAAATAGTTTGTTTCTTATATTCTCGGCATAGTCTTTAATTAGAGCCATGAAGTGTTTAAGTTTTATTTTTTGTTCATTTCTTTTTTTCATTTTATTTTCCAAACCATCCATCGGTCTATGGTCTAAATAGCATTTCATGTGAAGCTATTTAAATTGAATGATCCGAACAAAGTTGCAACAATTAACTGCAATGTGACTATTAAACTTATGTTTTGTTAGAACGCGAGATTACTATAACTTCTTTTCGAAGATGCATCTACGAGTATTGTGAGAGTTTGTGAGAATATATCTTTCTAGAAAAAAAAAATAAAGATAATCGTTATTGTTTAAGACGAAAATGTTCAAATAAAATTATATTACTGGCTGGCCTAAAGAGGTAATAATGTTAAGAAAAATATTTTCAATAAATTCAGTGAATAGCTAAATAGGTATGGATATTACGATTCGCCCCCTGAATGGTGCACGAACTAGGGAACTAAAGCTTTAGAAATTTGTCGATATAATCCCGATAAAAATGTTTGCTTGATCCTTTTGGGTTTATATAAAGTTAGGTTGGGTTAGGTAAAATTAAATATGCCAGCAAAAAAGTGACAGACTTAGACCATAGGTAGGGTTAGCGTTTTGATACCATAGCTCGTTTGATCTGTTATAGAAGTAAGTTTATTAAATGGATTTAATAGGCATACTCCCCTGGACCACCGATTACCCCTGAGTATGATCAACATATTTCAAACTAGGCAATATGTTGGCTGTTCTAAAGACGAAGGGAATAGTCCACTGCCACTCCAGTAAGGCTTCGTTCTGCTGACTCAGCTTGACGTAAGCCCATCTATAGGGATCTTCATTCGGACATGTAACCCGACATGTTGCTTATTATTGACGGATGTATGTTAGGGTTGTGGTTTGGAGTGTGATAGCGGTTAACTTAGGAGAATACTGGGACAATCACTCAACCGGACCGCTATCCGCACCTGAACCCTCTCTACTCTGTGTCACACTAATCAACTTGTTTGCTAGGAGAGAGGCGAAACCCGATCCAATTGTTTGGTACGGCAAGAAATTCAAAGAAGTCATAGAAGTATGAAGGAGAGCCCGGTACAGAAGTTCCGAAACTCATTCTAAATCCATTTCTTCGCGTTCAGATTTATAGATGTATTGCAATGAATAACATATTGGATTCGTGTTAAAAAAATCAGCTTTTAATAATTTTGGTCAATACGTTCGTAGGTCTTTTTGCTGTGTACCGTAATGCACATCGAGCTAGAGCCTTAACGAATGGACGGATTCACTTCAAATTTAGAGTGATGCATTTTCATTTGATTGTTCTTTTATTAATGTTGCATATCAGCTGTTTGCCAAAAAATTCGAATACCGACACTAAAGTTTTGGTATTTTTTGAACAAATTGCCTTGGCATTTTCCACAATACCTGGACAATGGCGTGGTTGAGTTTTGTGGAAATTTTGGATTCCGATACTTTTAAGTAAGTCAATAAATATTGCATTTAAAATTTTTTATAAATAATTTTATTTCGAAAAAATAAAATCAAATAAAAAAAATGTTATTTTTGTTTTTAACTTTTTCGCACATTTTCTTGATTTTTTGTATTAATAAGAAAAAAAAAATCAAAATTGTCATTTCAACTAGTTTTTAATATTTTATCGTTAACGCTATTAAAATATTAACGAACGAATAAAATACATCGTCAATGTCTAGTTACATTTACATTCTAGTTGTTCTTAGCTACAAGAGCAAGGTCGTGCGACGCAGTCGTTCATTTTATTTTATAGTTTATCAATTAAATTGAAGCATCTAACATTTTGTGTTGTTTATCCAGTTAGGAAAAACTAACATTTGATAAGTCTTTGAAGTATCTAGTATCTAGGTCTAGGGTAACCGCGACGATTAAACAATTTAGTTTTCTACTCGGTATTTTAAACTCATTAAGAATTAACGGTCTTTTTAATGTCTTCATTAAACATTAAGTTACACGGCTAATTACACTCACCGGGAGCACACGCAACAATTGTCAAATTTTAGATCTCTGATAGTTTGGATTACAATTTCTCACGGTGCGGTGGTGGTGTTACTTAGAACCTTAGATGCTGACAACTGACACAAAAGCCAACAACCCAAACGCAGAGATAACAGACATCCAACTTATGCATATATAAAATTCAAATTTAAACTATCCATTGTGTTCTCTATCATTGTCCCGTTGAATATCATTATCAACTCTTATCAAATTTTATATGTAGATTTTGGTTTTTAATTTCCCACTGGACACTGGACATCACAGGTAAGGTAGTCGCATACACGTGAGATCAAATATATGCACACGAAACCGTCATCGTCTGTGCTGCGCGGTCAACTGATGGAGATGGAGAACCCACCAACTTCCTATGGAGAATTTCAATGGCAATTGGAGCGAGCGAGGTTCCATAGATGGGCATATTTTTGTATGCAGATCTCGAAATGCCCTCAAGTTGACTTTTGTAACATTGTTGCACGCGACACAAAACGGGTCTCGTTTCGGTTTAGAATGTTTTTACTTTTTTGTTGTAGAGGAGTTTCTCAGTTAGAATAGGAGTAGGAAAATACAATACTGAATCCCTATCTTGACAGGTCATGGGTTTTGAAGAAGAAGAGTTTTTTGTTTCTTTTCTAATTTAAGCCTGTGAGTATAGCGTTATTTTGGCATTGCTGTCATACATACCCAATGAACTGGGTATGTTGGGTGGATTTGTTTTTGTTGTTAAAGTTTGACTCTGATTTTGTGACACTAAATGAATGCCTAAGTACAACTCAAAGAGAGTTTAGCCGAAATCTGTGCAACGGGGAATTTGCTGTGACTAAGGAAAAACCTACAAGGCGTCTCAATAGTCATTAAGTTTTATTATTTGTTATAATAGTTGCGCGGCTTGTTAAACGACAATCTTTTACAGTATAGGTTTACTTGAAATTCAATCAGCGTTTAGCTTGATCTTTTCTAAGAAGTCTTTCCAAGTTAAGATTGTTCTTGATGGGTATATAAAGATGTGAAGAAATGAGTCAGTAATTTTGAAATGTGTGTTCGGTACATATTTGCATCTTACAATTTAAACTTAATTTGTAAGACTTATTCAGCTATATTGATGATGACGACTTAAATAGTTAAAACTCATTAAAAATGGAGCAGGTACACAGTTCTCGGTGGTATAAGTTCTATATGGATAGGCTATATTAAAAGATGACAATTCGATCAACTGTAGAGAATATTAAAATTAAACATTTTGGAATTTACCATTTGGATGCAGCCAGTTGAATACCTAAATTAGAAAAATGGAAAACATTGTCTTATCAAAAAGTTGGTAGAAGTAAAGGATTGACACAGGCATTGAGTTATCTTGGAGAGTAAGACCCCTTTCACACAAGGAAACTGAGTTGCCGGCGATTTTTAGTTTCTATGCGAGAAGGGCGTAAAAGGAAGACAAACAATTTCCCCTCACACCCTTCTGGCCTACAAGCTAGCCAGTTTCTGGCAACTCAGTTTCCTTGTGTGAAAGCCTGATATCAATAAATATAACATGTATCATGCATGTATTAATTTGATTCTCAAATTAAATTACCAATTCAAAAGTTGTTGACTTTTTATTTTTAATGCAGCACCATAAAGCGAAAAAAGGATTATTTGTCTGATGAGGAAACACTTTAGTCGCTCCAGATTTTACTTAGAATGGACAAATTGCCTACTTAGCCCAACAAAACAGCGATTGGCAAGAGTTATTGTTCGTTTGACCTCAGCGCTGGTATTACCGTCTGAGTTTATAACAGACCCTATAGGTAGATAAAGTCCCTTACTACATCAAAGTTAGGAGCTTTAAAAAATACATAGTTTTTATGGAGACATTAAAATATCTGAGCTTTCAAACTTCTTCTAAGAATTGAGATAAAGAATTAATACCAGAAATAAGTCAATTGAATATGGTCCACAGCTCAGTTTTTGTTCTGTCTCATATTTCCCACTTTCCAACTCATAATGTTTTTAAAAGGTCATGCCAAATAATGACGAATCCTAAAGCAGGTTTTGGTTCTTGATGTCCCGATTTTATGTAAATTGTATATGTCAGCCCTAGAGACATCTGATTTCAACAGGATGGTACTACGGTCCTTACAGCTTAAGTTCCAAACGGAAACTGCGACAGACATTGACGTCAAGTGGGCAAGTGGCCCTCACGCTCAACTGATTTGAGCATTTTTGACTTATTCCTTTGGAGTTCAATCGGCCTTCTTCCCGAATCCTGTAAAAAGAGGGATAAGGGAAAATATTAAGTGAAAATTTAGCTATGGGTTAGTTATCTCCATGAAACCAACATGAATTCAGAACAAATATTCCTAAGCGGCAAATGGCGAGAGAAAATGAGATAATTTTAGCTGATGAATGAAATCTTTATTCTTCCTTCGGCTTTTTTGAAGCCGAAGGAAGAAAAAAGATTTCATCCATCGACAAACATTTGCGTTTATGACCCTTCGGAGCTAATTCGTAGGGATATTGGTAAGAACCACTGGAGCAGAGAGATCTGGCCTGTTCTGAATGTGAAGCGTCCTCAGTGTTTGATATCTTCAAACAGATTGCACATCAACTCTGTAATTTGTGTCATAACCGGGAACTGTTATAGGAAAGCACGCACGGAAAGCACCTTCTCTGCAAATGCCCTACTCTATCCCAAAGACGCAGGCTCAATCTGGGAGACTTCTACTTCAATCATCCGAATGATCTCATACCATTATAGACGTTAGTAGTTAGTAGTAGTAGTAGTAGTAGTAGTAGTAGTAGTAATAGTAGTTAGTAGTCGTATGGTACTGTTGACCGCCATTTCTTCCATAAACGGATTGAGTCTGGCTAGTGAGTGTTAAGTATTTCGAATAGATAAGATATTTTGTTGTAATCTTTAAGTTACATAATTTACTCTACACTTCCTTACCTTCTTCCATAATGTGATTGAATGCAAAGTTCAATCTGTTTTGCTCTAACCTCCCACCAGGCTTCTTGTGCTTTCTTTAAGCTAAAATGTTTCTTGATCGCATTTGCTGGAATTATAAAAAAAAAAAAATACAATAAAACAATGTAAGGTAACCTCTCCCGAAGGCTTTATAAGGTGAAATCATAGCTAAAACTTGTCGATTAACTTCCGCAAAACAACATCGAAATCAGCAAATTACAATTATTATTATTTTCCTTGTCCACGTAAAACCAAACGATTAATGTTCGTTCAGTAATCCTTTACTTCCTCCTATGAGCACACGCCTCTAGTTCGGAAGGACAATCTGATTAATTTCCTGTCTAATAGCATGACTAAGACATAGACATCCAGGTCCAGCTTATAAAAGGGGATGGCAGAGGTGGAGACTTGTTTGGAATCAACATACACAAGCAATCGTATTTTGCAGGTAGGTGCCAGAACAAGGTGCATACAATCGATTAGCGAACGCCCAGAAGCAGGCAGCTATAGCCAGCGTGGTGCGCTTCTAAACGATGCTCTAATACTTAATGTATTCCCATAGATTGCAAATCGAGCGTGCAAATAAAGTAAAAGGGATGATTTGCATTCGAAAGACTATTTCAGTGGTCCAGGTCTATGCCTGCATAAAGACCGCGCGCACCACACCACAATTCGCAGTCCGATCGGTCTCTATATTGTTTGTGCTGCTTGCTGCTTTTGGCCATATTTGCGATTCGAATTAGTTCAAAGAAATACGATTGATCTGGAACACACCGGCAGAATTATAATAGTCCTCTCTGGCTCTCCAGCAAATACATAAATCCAAGTGCGTGTTTCCGAACACACCGAACAGAAGTATGTATAACTAATCCATGCCTTCTATGGCAAGCTTTTGTGTTAGGAATATTTAGCCTCCAACTCCAAACAAGAGATTATTGATTATTATTCGTGGTGGACTGCGGAGGCACACCGAACTATTAGTTGTAAATCATTTCTCTTACTGGGACACCGGAAGAGTCAAGAATGTGTGCGAATATCTAAACAAAAGCTCATTGATCTTTTGGCACTCTTTTATATTCCGACCCATATTCAATTAGTAAAAGTCAAAAGGTCTGTTGTCGAAGATTTGATGGGAAAAATTTAGAGTGTTCACACACTCATTAGCGAGAAACTTTAATTGAGTTGTCTGGGCGATGTGATGGTCTATTGAGGTAGCTTTCGATTTTAGCTTAGATTCTTTTGTTAGGTGAGAAAGACTTAACAAATGATTAAATTGAGCATTTTCTGAAATTAAAGTAGATCGCTATGTTCATTTATAATTATGGAGCAAACAACAAGTTAAGCGATACAGCAATTTACCAATGGGTAGACCAAGATAACTTCATTCTTAAAATCGAGGTAATAAATTCTTTTAAACTTAATTCTTAAATAGAATAAAGTGTCAGAAGTTAATTTTTCTTTCAATTGCTTTCTTCAAGTGAATAAAGTGACAGAAGTTAATTTTTTCTTTCAATTGCTTTCTTCAAGTGTCAATCTTTCTGTAGCTAATTAATCCTCAAAGTAAAAAAAAAAACATCGTAAAACTTAGATCAACACTTCGATCAGTAGTTCATGCAATGCCTTTCGCAAATTCAAAGCTTCAAACCCTTGAGCATTCTTCAACATCAACAAATTTTTAAAGACTTAATAAGCGTGAAAAAGCACTTTTAACACCACTTAAAGAATGTCAATCAAATCAAGCCAATATTGCTGCTGGCGCTCACTTCGTTGATATCAAGTAGGTAATATACCGCTACATTGGCATCCATTTGTGTCAAATGCTACTTCGTTAGCATATTTTATGATTTGCGTTGTTTGAAGTTGTCAATAAATTTACAACTTCAATAGATAATAATTTGCTGTCAGTTTGGTTTTAAAGTGACAGACAGTGAAATATAAAAATATAACGTCAATTGAAAATATTATACGCACACTTCTATACCAATAGCTTGTAACCTTTCCAATTGTTTGCAAATTGAGACAAGCAAACAATTGCAATCTCATCGAAAATAAAATATTAGATTGACAGACACTTTGTTTTTGTAGTTGTATTTTTTTTAAATCAATAATACATTTTTAAGTAACGTTGAAATTAGCAATCATCGCTTCGTTTTTTGGTAATTTGATTTTTTGGGTCACCATCACGAAGTCAGTGGTTTTTTGATAACTATCTCCGGATCATTTTTCTTTTGTAAGAGGGTTCATTTATTACATACTGAAAAATGTTGAGCTGCATTGTAACAAGTTGTGTAAACAAGTTACAAGTTGTGTTTCAAGATTGTAACACTTTATGACATATAATGTCAATGGATTCTAAATTTTGTGTAGAAACATATATATGTTATGTAGGTTTCTCGTGCAGAAAAGGTCTTATAGCCCAAAAATTGAAAACTGTTGAACAACATACTACTACATTTTTGACCATTTGTTGACCTTTCTCAAATGTTTAATAGTCCAGTCATTTTGTAGTTTTGACTGGAAAGTTTTGGAGTAGTTTTGAAAACTTTTCATTTTTATAGATTTTGGGGTGCTCTTTCTGAATGTTCACTTTGCCACCTCGCACCTTTGCCGCTAACGCCGTGACATTCAAGGATAAATGTCGAAAATATCAGGTTTTCGCATATAACTCTGAAACGGTAAAGGACCATTCACATGACAGCGACCAACGACCGACGAATGAACAAACAAATGGGAATTCAAAAATTAATAAACCTTAATATTCCACAAAATCTTGTCAAAATGGTAGAATTCGATTTAAGATAAATTTAAAAATTATAAAACTTGAATTTTTAATTGCTTAAATATAAGAAATTTGAGAAAATAAATTGGTCGAAACGAATTGCGGCTATTCGCGACGAACAAATTGTTTTCTTAAAATTCACTTGTCTTAGTAATTAATATGAAAACTTTAGTATCATAAAATAATCCTCAATTATATTTCTTCCATTTTGTCTAGATTTTGTAAAGAATTTAGGTTTATTAATGTTTTAAATCCCATTTGTTCATTCATTCGTCGGTCGTTGGTCGCTCTCATGTGTACAGTCTTTAAATGCTATCGAAAAGTTTTTCTTACAAAACTTACAGACTTGCGATCCCGAAGAAAAAAGTTTTAACAAAAGAAGATATCGACATTTCAAAAAACGTAAAATGTCAAAAATGCCCATTTTCATGTATGTAACTCCTAAAGTGTTCATAATAAAAAACATCAAACAAAAACATTAAAAATGAAAACATCTGAAAGCAAGGTTTGTACATTATGTAACCCCTATAGGAAAAAATTAATATTATTTTTACTTGCGATATACGTAGTATAGGGAGAAGATTAGGATTCGTGAAAAAAAAACTCGAGGTAATAATTTTCCCTAACATTACGATGATAGAGAACGCGAAAAGAGTTGGTCTCTATCTGTCCGTCTGTCTGTCTGTTCGTCTGTCTGTCTCTACCTCGATCTGCAGCCTAAACCACTGACGCGATTTTCTTCAACCTTTGGAACTAAGGTTCTATAGAGGGGAAATTGAATTTTTTTTTAGCTCAAAAAATAACGGTTCCTGCCATACAACCAATATACAAAAATTGATTTATTTCAAAAACGGCTCTTAACGATTTAAAAAAAAAAAAATACGAGGTACTAAAATTACTAAAACAAATATTTTGGTAAAAAAAAAGGAATAACGGTTATTAACGGTACCTGTCATGCAACCGATTTTTTGGTTTTCAAATTTCTCGTTAACTACTACACCGATTTCAACCAAAATTTTTATAAAAAAGGTCGCTTACAATTTTGCATATAAAAATTTTCGAAAAAATTATTTTTGGATTTTTAAAAAAATATTGAATTTTTTTTTTTTTTTATTCAATATCTTCAAAACGGGCTGATGAATTTTTTTTTTAATTATGTGACAAAATTGTATTTTGTTATATACTAAAAGTTGGCATACTAAATTTTATTTTAAAAAATGGTGAAGATTTTTTTATATATAAAAAATTAATTTAAAAAAAAAACCGTTCTAATATACTTATTTTTAAGCTCTATCTGTTTAAGCTATTAAAATAACTAATTTATAATAATTCATATTAATCATTTATATTTTAAATTATTTTTAAAACTTTCTTTTAATGATATCGTAATGTTATGGAACCAATAAATATGTACAATGTCTATTTCAAGCTACGTTAAAGTTGTTAGCTACGAAAGCAAGTTTTGTGCAATCCAGTCTTGCCATTTTTTTCTTTAGTACAACCGTTTCATGTAGATATAATTATTTTAAAAGTTTGACAAAAATTCTAAATTTCTGGTGTTTCGCGTTTTACTATTAAATGACGAAGTTATCAGAAAAAAAGGTTAACTCATTTTGTAGACCACAATATTCTTTAGAAAATAGTGTTGACAATTTTTTCCAATAAAGGCAAAACACAAATAAGAACGCCTGCTCTCAAGACTAGGCATGTTTATAAGTTTTAGTCTATTATAGTAATGTGGGAGATCGTTAGGATTAACCCAACCTTAACCTCTGAGCGCAAACCTAAGGAATCTTTTTAAATAGCTTCAAATGTCGAAAAATAGGTTTTTTGAATATATCTTTTAAACGGCACGTTTTATCGTAAAATTAAGTTAGCAAAATTTAAACATAATATAACCTTAAATAAGGCTGCATTAACAATTTTTTTTAGCAGCCATAATTTGTATTAGGTATATCCTTATTTCAAGAAATCACCAAAAGTCGAAAATAGCGGGTTTTAGCACTTTACTCTTAAACGAAGAATTTGACGGAAAATATTTTGAACCTCATTTGTAGATTTTAATATTATCTAGAAGAAATATTGTAACACGACTTTACGTATAGCATAAAAAAGAAAATATTGTCTAGACTAGAATATGAAGTTATGAATATTATATGATTATGAATACATAAACAAAGAAATATGAAAAACTTAACGTGAATTAGAACAAAAAAGTTGCTTACAACATTTAAGATATATATGTATTTATTGAACAAAATAATTTTTACAATTTGACTTATAATAACTAGTTAGATACGATGATATTATACATTTATTGGCACATAGGGGCCCTAATCTTATACATTGTCTTAAGTTTAAAGGATTATAAAATATAAAATACATGTCAAAAAATTATATCTAAAAGTCGGCTGACTTTATTGTCCTCAGGGTGTTCCGTCTCGGTTGTCAAGTTGTGGTTTTGGTGGGGGGATGGGTTGGCCTTTAGCCGCGGTGATATGCTGACCCTGTGTCAGCGTAGAACGAAACTGCTGGCTCGTTGTCCGTGAAGATGTTGTCAACCAGGATTTCCATCGTACTAAGGTATCTCGGCTCGGGTTGTTGCTGCTGAGTGGCCATTCTTCTCATCAGTTGATTTGGGTGCCTGTTAGTGAGTTCTACAAGCTTCTTTGCTTGAAGCAGTAGGTACCTGTCCAGGGGGATGATGTAAGCTTCTGTGTAAAGACGCTCGTTGCTGTGATGTCTCATTCGCTGATCAAAATGTAGTCCGGTACAAATCCTTAGTAACTTTCTTTCGAACATTTGAAGTTCCTTCATGGACGTCTTTGAGGTGGAGAACCAGACAAGGAAGGAATAGCTGATTACAGGCCGCAGGATCTGCTTGTACATAAGTATCTTTGTCTTCTGGCTTAGTCCGTTTCTGCGTCTCATCAATGGGTGGAGTCGGTGAAAGGCCTAGTTGGCTTTTTTGAGGACGTTTCGTGAGTGCGGGTTGAACCTTATCAACTCGTTGAAGTGGATGCCTAGGTACTTCACGTTCTTTTTGGCTGCTATTGTAGATCCGTCCGGAAGTTTCAGAACCAGGCTGCACTTGGCTGCGCTGCTACAACATTTAAGTAGGCCAATAGTTTACGAGATTTTGATATGAGGAAAGTTTGTCGTTTGGGTGCACTTATTTCCACGCCACATTTGAGGTAGAATAATATTTCCTTTTGTAGATAATTGTACTGTCTACAAGTTGTTCATAGATCATTTTGTGAAAAAAAATAAACTTCTCGGGAGTTATTAAGCAAATTATAAGACATTACATTTGTCAAGATGTGGCATTACCCTTCCGATACCACTTTTAAAACTTGGTTCTTTTTTAGAAAATATGTTTCTAAAAATGACACCAACAAAAATCCCCATCCAAAAATATAATTAATGTCCTCCAATATGACATTTTGTTGACTAAACGTACTGCACCCAAATGTAATCTTTTTTGGTGTAGAGTTTTATGAGCTACAATGTGTACCTACAAATTTTTTTTACAAAACACTTATAGTTTTCGAGTAATTTAGAAAAAAGTGCAAATTTCTACCCGAAATTTAGGGTATACTTTTCAGGAAATGTTTAGGACAAAAAATGAAGCTCTCCACCCAAATTCAGCTTTGTCAGAATTTTTTCGAAGTGAATATATTATTTTTCTGGACTACTAGGTATCGTAGAACCACTTTTTTGGTTTTAGTAAAAACTCTTTTGCTAAGCTAATCATTTAGTCGGATTGTTCTTAGTTTTATGAGAAAGTTGTTTTCTTAATTTTTTTATAATATCTTTCAATTTTTGACTAAGAATTGATAGCAGCATTCATTTTTGAAAAGAAAAATGGTTCTTAAAAACTAGAAATTTTTTGAAAGATCTTATTTTTGTTTCAAATATTTTTTTACCAACTGTTCATTAAAAGAACTTTATTTAAAATAAAATAAAATAAAATAAAGAAACGGATTTCCGGCTTTACAAAAAAGTGGATACAACACGACCGTTGTTTTTTTATATTTTGAATGTATTAAGTACAATTTCTTAGAAAATTGACCAATCCCCGCCCAAAAGACTTTTGTACAGTCTCGACCTAACTTGTTGTCACACCTTAGGTGAATCACCCTGTTATAAAAAAAAAAAACTATAACATAAGTTCAAGGAATCAAATGGTTCGAACTTCTATAGCAATTCAAGAAATTTATTCCATACTTTGGTATTTTTTTTATTTTCATATGTTTTCAAATATACTTGTTGACAATTTCTGAAATTTTACATAAGTCACATAAGTCAAAAATGAACATAATATTAAGTACGTATAGACCAGTCGTGCATTTGATTTGTATTAATTCATACAAATTTCAAAATTGTAAATTTAGCTTCTTCTTAATATTTTCTAGTTAACGAAATTAAAATATATTGAAATGTTTTTTTTTTTAATTTGTGGGATCCAGTCATGTGTTTTATTTCAAATTGAAAACAGCAACTGTTTTCACTAATCCCTTTCCATATCTCTCATAAAATGTGAACATAATTAAAACGCTAATTTTCAAACCAAAACTCGAACTGAAACAAATTGACTTCATTCATTTGTTTCTATTTTGATATAAATGAATTTTCTAAGGGCGTACCACAATATAAGTACGATCAAATTGCCCTTTTTCATTTAACGAAATTTTATGAGCCATCAAAATCACACATTATCTGTATGTTCTCCTAAACTGCTTCCGCATCATCAGCATTGGATGTAAACGTGAAATCGATTAATATCATTTAAATTAATTGTTACTTCGCATTTGTGGGCCATACAAAAAAAAATCATACCTAACTCTAACGAATGTTTCTCTAATTGCTCAGAATTTTTGTTCATGTTATCGTAATTGATTATCAATACTAAACCGTTTAATCGCTAAATGCCGTTTTAGATTTTAATTCTAAGAGAAATCAATCTGATATCGTATCATTTAATTTATATTTTTGTGGTTTCATTACATTTTGGATCTTTCTCTATTTAAATCTATTTTACAATAAGTACCATACATAATCAACATCACACTACTGTTCTTTTGAATAGGGCCAGTTATAAAACAAATGAATTATATGTAGGATTGAATCGCACGAACGGCGTATACTCTTGTAGTTGAAGACCATAACATTATGGCTTAACATTGAAGAAATAAATAATAACTTATACATGATAATAAATCTTTCCAAAGCAAACCAACCTGTTTTGCCAAAACTTCGAATTTATTAGGTACCTACTTATATATATCAAAGCAAATCTAGAATACCTGATCCTTGAATATTTATTCGCAGTGTTGTCTCAGTAAATCCCATGTCCCATCCATCATTTTGCAGTTTCCGTATTCAAGATTATATATATTTTTGACATAAATGTCTCTTTTCCTTATAATGATTGATCATCGATTGCGTCAATTGCATTTAAAATCTCTTTCTGATTATCCATCTCGAATTTTTCCTTTGCATAAAGGCGAATATAACTCACCAAGCTAAGCTTTAATTTTTTTACCAAAATCCCTTTGTACCTATTCAACTGACAATTAGTGTAGTTTGGAAACTCTTCGATAAATTAAATTTAAATGATTCAAATTAAATGTATCCATATGACGTTAACCCATTTTGCATAAGTATCCCCAAAGTCTCGTCAGTAATTAAATTCCTTTCTATTTTCTCCAATCTAAATAGCATACTCTTACTGGACACAGTGGCAAAGTGATGGCAGCCAAATATGTACAAGAACCTCACAAAGTGGTCACCGGAAGTCATGATAGAACTTTAAAGATATGGGATCTCCGGAGTATAGCCTGCATTGAGACGAAATTCGCTGGCTCTTCCTGCAATGATCTAGTGACCAGCGATAGTCTTGGATCAACCATTATAAGTGGTCATTGGGACAAGAAAATTCGTTTCTGGGACATTAGAACGGAGAAGCAGTGTGTGGATCTGGCGATGCCAGCTAAAATTACATCTTTAGACTTGTCAAAGGGTAAACATATAAATTTAGATTCTTCATCTTAGATTTCCAATGCGCATTCAAATGTAACACACAAAATTAATGCTGTAACTTTTACTGTAGACTGCCTTTACCTCATTTGCTCTGTTCGTGATGACACAATTAAACTGATAGATCTACGTAAGAATCAAGTAATTGGATGTTTTTCGTAAGTTTTGATGTAGAAATGAAGATAACCTTTTTTTCTAACCTTTTTTCTTATTTGTTTTTTAATGAAAATGTTTCATTTTAGCAACGAGTCATTCAAGTTAAGCTGTGATTGGTCTAGGGCGGCTTTCAATTACAATGCAACAAAAGTTGCATGTGGCTCGTCGGATGGGTTGATATATGTATGGAATGTAGCTTCAAAAGAATCGTATACACTCAAGGGACATAATTCGTAAGTTTTTAATGGAATGGTTTTTATCTATTTTTTTTTTTTGTTTTTAAGTTGGTGATATGGCTTTCTTATTTATTTTTTTTTATTTTGGAATTGGTTATACTGAAAAGGCGCCTGCCTTGCAAGCCTTAGCGGAGCGAAGGAGTCGCATGAGCGGGGTCAGATGCTTCAAAAAGGGAGCTAAATTCCTTTGATCGCGTGAAGCAGGCCACCCAAATTACTCTTGTTAAAAAAATCAATTGAAATTAACGCCTGGGCGCTAGATTTTAATAAATTCGGTTGAAATTTTGTCTGAAAAAATATCCAAAAATCGAGGAAAGAACGACCAAACTTTATAAAAACAATTAACATTCAAAATATTTGGGTGGTATTAGAAATTTTGAGCCATATTTCCAATATATTATTTGTTTTTTTGGGCGATACGAAATATTTGGTCGATATTTCCATTTCAATTTCGGAGCCTTTTTCTTGGGCGTTATTACCTTACAACGCCAATCTATGAAATCGAGATCAACTTTCAAAAATTATAAAAAGAACCATGCCCGTTTTGTTCGTTGTCAATGTCGTTTATGCCAAATGCTGTTCGTATATGAAACTGCGAGGATCCAATTTTCCAGTTCGAAAAACCACATTTCGTACTGTAACTTTTGTAGTTAAAATGTATGTAGATAATTGGAGAACTGTTTTTTTTTTTTTAAGTTTGTGATTCGGATGAATAATTTTTTCTAACAAATCGTATACAAATTTTCTTAATTGCCGACGCGCAGACGAAATAATTTCAGTCGCGAACAATTTATCCTGAAGTATGCAACTAGTTAGCAAAAGGTTTAAAATTTTAGAACAGCTGGTAATTTGCTTTATTCTTAGGAAATTGCTTAGCCTTTAACAAAACGTTGTTTAAAATTTTGCGCCAATATTACCTACCCTTGTTTAAAAAAATTGTAAGATTATACAAAAAATCAACCTATGTTTGTACATAAGCCAAAAATTTGTTGCATACCCAAAAGGCGCATACTTTCTAATATTCTTCTAATGATTGATATAGTGAGAGCGAACTTACTAAACAATTTTATTTTCCTTCTGGTCTTCAATACCACACAAAAGTTATAAGGTACAATTCACCAGACAAAGACAAACTATATGATTTAAGATACATTTTTAAATCTCACTTAAACAAACAATTTAACTTTTTGTACGAAAATATTTCCGGGGAAAATTGATAACGGATTTTTGTAGAAGGGTCAATTACAAGCATTTTTTCAATAAGGGATGGGGGGGTCTATCTCGCCCCGTTTAGGAGGTAGGAGCGATTTTCGATAAAAACGACTTAAATGGAAAAATTAATATTAAAAAGCAACGATAATACTGAAAATACAAAACAATAAAGGTTTTAAAAGCCAGAACTCTGATCTTTAATCCTACATTTTAATTAAATTATTTGTTTCAATAGTTTTCAAAAAATTTGCATTCAAACTCAAAATGTTGATAAAAAAAAACGCAAACAGAAATGATTGGATAAATTTAGCTCAAAGTTGTGAAATGGAAAACTAAATTTTCTTTTTGTAGCTCATAACAATTCTGAATCGAACGCAAAAAACCGAATGCTGTTATGTCCTCTAGTTTTTGAGAAAACCGAAAATAACTAGAAGTACTTTTTTATTTTTTCATACATTTACATTTTCCATATGTAGCTGTTGAAATCGGAAACAGAGAATACATCCAAAGTTCCTTAAATGCAAACGAAATTTGGCATACGCCGAACCTCGCACATACCCCAAATCCTATAGTGAGCCCAAGCAGGGGGGTTGCAGGGGGGCAGCATGCCCCCCAAACATACCTTACTGTTTATACGCCCTAAGGTTGGTTGTTGGGAAAGTATGATAATTTAGAGTCAACTTGTCCATATTCTATTTTAACTATCAAAATAAGACCGCGTAAAATACTCAGCAAAAAAAAAAATTAATTGAATTAAAGTTGTAGTTTTGGTAATTTTTAATTTTCTCGAAAAATAGAAGGCATAAAATCATTTTGTTTTCGGTTTCTGATTAAAAATTAATATGAGCAACGATTTCTAAGAAAAAAAATATAATACATAATCTCAAAGTTTTGAAAAAATTACACTTTAAACATTTTGTTTTGTTTTTTCCCAAATTTTGAGTTTGAAAGTAGTTTTTTTCAAAAAATAATAAAACAGAGTATTGGCTTTCAAAAACGATATAATACTTAAGTGTAGGTATTACCGTTATTTTTTAATGATTTTTTTTTCCATTTTTAGTGATTTTTTGATTAAATTGCCCCTCCCGCCAAAACGAGGGGATATAGACCCCCACCCATAATAACATTTTTGTATTTGACCTCTCTACAAAAATCCTTTATCAATTGTCGGCGCCCAAGTTATCGTACTCGTGCCATATTTCCTGTCAAAAAGCTGAGCCTGAAATTTATATTCCTTTTCTGAGTTTTCTGGAAAATAATTGGATATTTGCCTCTGTGATTTCATTTTCCTGAATGAGCAAAATGACGGAACAACATTACTAAGAACGATATAGCTGTAGGTGCCACCCATACTTTTGCGCCTTCCATCAAGGGTTAAATTCGCTAACAATTACAATTTATTTTTGCTAAGTCAGTGACCCCTTTTTTTCTTTTTAAATAAAGTTGCTTTAGTTGTTATAGTAGAAATGACATTCAGATCGCAGCTTAAATTTAGGTACATTTTTTAAAGGAAAAAAAATTATGCAATTCTGTATTAGATTCGAGAATTGGGCTCAAAGAAGTTTGAAGTTTGAAGTTTTTCAGATAATTACTATCTATTCCTGAAAACTATCCAAGAACATTTTACAAAAGAAAACGATTTCAGGTCTTAATTTTGAGGAGAATTCGCCAACAGAATTAGGTTTGCGCTAAGCAATTAACATGATGTTAAATGCAACTAAATAACTAATTCCCTGAAAACTTAGCTAAAGCCAGAGAATCCTTGGAGATTAACTCTATAAAAAGTCTGAAGGTAATTTTGTGAATAATCAAGCTCTGGAATAAACATTTAAGAGAATTCGAAATAATGTAATCCTAGAGAATTGTCGGGTCTTAACTCTAAAACTGTCGTGGCCACACGAAAAAATGACTAAATAACTAAATATGGTTTAGCCCGCAAAAGAAATGGAGAAAAAAAAAACGGGATGAGGTCTTTAAAATGTTCACGATGGATGCAACAATAATTGATTATTATTACTTTTAAAATGTTTAAAAATGACTATAAATACGCTCCTTAATTTTGTTTTGTTATTTGCTAGGGCACGTTTGTATTTTTTCATTTATTTATCTTGTTTAACCCAATTTAAGTTATTTAATTTGTTTTTTTTTTATTTATTTTTCTTTTTTTTTTATTTATTTTTCTTATTTTTTTTTATTTATTTTTCTTATTTTTTTTTTATTTTTAACATAAATTAATTTTTTTTTATTTGCTTTGATATTTTCTTTTTTGCACTCCTCCCCTCCTTTCCTATTATGAACTGCTATTGTCCTAACACCAGAGGTCTGGGTTATTCTTTACTTCACAGCTGTGCCGTAATTGCAGTTGCATGGTCACCAACTGGCTCCGAATTGGCTTCGGTTGGAAAAAGTCGACGTTGTATTATATGGAACGACGCGTAGCCAAAAAGAAAAATTTGCATCACACTCAAACTACTACGCATTCACATAACAAACCGTTTATAGATTCTCATCAAATCAAAATACGGAATCAGGAGGTAAAATTGGTCCAACATTTTTTGTTTTTTTTATGAAAAATGTCACTTGTTAATTTTTAATACTTTTTTTTAGGTTTTTTTTTTTATAAAAATCTAAACTAGTGATAATTTTCTTCTCCGTCATGTTTTTTTTTTATATAAATACCTAAGCATAAATTGAAATAAAAAATAATTAAAAACAAAACTCTATTATTAAAATAAATTTTAAGACTTTCTCTTTTCCTACTCTACTGAATTTTTTGTAATAATTAAAATAGGTAAAAAAAAAAAAAACAAAAAGCGAAAAATATTTAATTTCATAAGCAGCTTAAGATTGTTGGGTATGTATCTATAATCTTTAATTTTAGGTATACCTACAAATTAAAAATTTTGTAACGAATTTATTTTAAAATATAAACATTTTGCTTAGATTTAGTTTTTAAAGCGTTTAACATTAGATTTTCAATCGAGGTTAATTATATAATAGCCGTGTTTTTTGAGAGAGTGTCAAGCAACTCAGCAAACATTTTATACGCAAAACAATAACAAAACAAATTATTTTATAGAATTTTGTTTGTGTTTTCCGTGTACAAAAATTGCTAACTTCCCGCGCAGAAAAACAATCTAGTTTTCGATGAGGCACTAGAGAGTTTTACATAGATTCTCGCAAGGGCACTAGCCAGATTTAGCAAAGGCTAGAACAGGGGCCTTAATGATTATGAACCCTTTTGCCTCGTCAGGTAAAAAAAAAAAGCTGGGTTATGTTGGACTTGATCCAGCGATCTTCTGAAAGTCAAACCAATGCGCTACCCACTGGGCTAACTCGCTATACAAAATTTAAATGTCGAAAGTGCATAAGTTTCATTCCATATTGCACTGTTGTTAATACATACAGAATAGAACCGGATTTTATGTTATTGCTATAGTACAGGCAATGGGGAAAAGTCTGAAAAAAGTTTTGACGTCTGAAAAGTTTCAATGCAGTTTTGAAGAGGGGTTGCTTTTTAGCATAAATCTCGATTAGCGGGATTTTTGGACGCCCCGTCCGCTATTTTGGAAAAACGACTTCTTTATTCTTTTGATAATTTGCGTTTTTCTCACTTACTGTGCTTTTTTATGATGAAAAAAAAATAATATACTTTTTTGTTTTAGTTTAACTTTCCTACAAATCGGTATATAAGTTTTTCTGGTTTGGATAATTCAAAAGTTATTAGTGAAAAACGACTACAAAATTAGGCCTTACGGGCTTAGTTATCGAATAACTCCCAAACTATTACTATTATAAAAAAAAATTCTTAAATTGAAGTTGTAACAAAAGGCCAGGGCGTTTAGGCAGAAGGGGCAATTTTCTAAAAACAAATGACATAAAATATAAAAAAATATTAAAAATCAACGGCAACACTCAAAATATCATGTTATAGCTTTTTTGAGCAAACAGTCTTTGAGAAAATAATTTTTGAACTCAAAATTTAAAAAAAAAATAATTTTTTTTCTTCTTTCCAAGATGGCGGACGCCCCACAAAGCCAAAAATCCCGCAAATCGAGATTAATGCCAAGAAGCGACCCCTCTTCAAAATTGCATTCAAACTTTTCAGACGTAAAAACTTTTTTCAGATTGCCCTTGTTTGATTCCCCGTTGCCTGTACTACTAAGGGCCAGTTTGTTCACAGCTGATTAGTGGAGCTGGGAAATCCTCAAATGTATTTGTTGATTTAATTTTGTTTAAAAAATTCAAAGTATGAGTTGCTAATCATGATTTTCACTAATCAGCCAATTTTGGTTGTTAATTAAAGCCTATGAAAGTCACATACTAAATTTAACCCACTTTGAACAAACTGGCACTAAGAACTGGCACTCACACCCATATAAAAGTGTGATGCGAAAAAGAAGACAGAGGAAAGAGAGAAAAAAGTGTCGTATGATGCTGAAATGTCATGGTGCTTATAAAATTTGTATTTTTGGTGTTCAAGAGACATTTCTGATGGGGTCCCGAAAAGTGTCAAACAACTTTTTACTACAGATTGCCTCACGAGTGTTTGCAAAGTTTCCTCGTCTAAATTGTTGGTACTGAAATCCAGCAAGGACTTCTTAAGTATCTGACAAGTTTTCATTGTCTTTATGTACCCCACTGAAAACTTAGTAGGACCTTGCCCAAACTAGACAGAAACTTGGCATTTTTCCAGCCGAGTTGCTGTTCACTCTCTCATAAAACACGGCTAATGCGACATCACAATTATTTTTAATAAACAAAAATTTTAAAAAATACAATTTTGTCCAAATAATGTACCTTGGTGTACTTATTGAGCTGAAAGACCAACATGAAGCTCTTAAAAGTTTATAAAATTTAAAGTTTAAATATTATATAATACAAAAATATGATAGTTACATAAATAATTTGGAATATAGCTATATTGTTCACATTTGTAATTGTAAAATAAAAATAAAATTTATTAAAGGAAAATAATAAAGCATTATATTATAAATGTATATATAAACTATGTTTACAATTCGGTTGGTTTTCGTTTTATTTACTTGAGCTTTTAAGAGAGAAAGTTCTTTATTAAAAAAAAAAAATACATTATGAGAGAAAGAGTTCAAACCAGTCTAATTTGACTTGAAGCTATTGAACCTTAAGACCCACACCTTTACCATAAGCTTACCAAAATACCATCATTTTTTTTTTATTATTGAGAGCTATTTCATAATTGTTCATATTGTTCTTATTGTTTCTTTTATGAAGAGTTTCCAAAGTGTATCTCTTAGAAAAATGTCTCTCCGTTTCCGTATTTCTTTTACAATTAATTTAAAAACATATAATACATATTCCAACAAAATACAAGTAAACTTAAAGAAAAGAAATATTAGGAGCAAATTAAATTTAATATAAATTGTGTTAAATGTCCCTTCAAAATAAAGTGATTTATATCCATAATATTGGTTGGGGTGACCCTTCAAAATAAAAAAAAATAAAACCAAAAAGGCAAAAAGCTTGTAGATAACGCTCGGTCGGTTAAGTTAATAAACAGGACAACTCAAAACTGATTTTAAACATGAATGGTCATAGTTGAACAGCCAAAATTTCAAACCTTTCAAATTTTTAAACAAAAATGTCTCAGATCGAAGATCCTGTGGTAATTGATTAAATAAGCTTCTGGTTGATATATCGTAAATATTATGATAGGCAGTTGTGCGGAATCGATGAATATTTACCAAAAATAACATATTTATGCGTATGTTTAAATTAACAGCAATACGAATATTACGATTAGGTACGAGAACGAATAAAAAAGTTTTTTGTACTTCAAAACAATATTAATGTCGTAACGGAAGAATTTTCAATCGCAGAAATAAAGGGAAACTGTGATCAATCCTATTTGCTGCATATTTTTCTAACCACATGTTTTTTTTTAAAGATTAACAAGGGTGGCATTTTATTATTATAAGTGCCAACCCAAAAAGTTAAGCCATACTGTAGGTTGGAGTGAAAAATTCCATAATATATAGTTGTTAATAGGTCTGTAGTACAGACATTACAATAGAAGAAATGCCTGAGCGTGGATCGGATAGACGCTTTAAACTTTCAATATGGCTAGAAAACCTCATATTCAAGTCAATTATTAAACCCAGATACTTAATCTCAACAACTTTCTCAATTTGAAAGCATTGTTCACTGCACGAAAGACCACTTGAAAAAGTACTAGTTATTGAGTATACTTCACAGTTGCAAAGATTCAAACTGTATTTTGAACAATTAGGTGAATGATAATAAAGGACTGGTAAATCAGAGGTTTTTAAACGTGATAAACTGAAAAACATAAGTTTAGTTTTTGAACTGATAACCAATTTATGTTGAGCAAACCAGATTGTAAGTTTACTAAGGTCTGAATTGATATCGGCAGGCAAGTCCAAAAAACTTTCTGAACCTTTGGGGAACACTATGTCGTCAGCGAAAGCAGTCATCTCACCCTTAAAAGATAAATCAAACGGAGAGTTAATATACACGAGGAACAGCAAAGGACCTAGTATTGAGCCTTGAGGCACACCCATTTGGATAGACCCCAATTAACTTCTTGTTGCATTTATCTTGACACTTTGCGACCTTTTGTAGAGATAAGACTCAAATTATCTAAGTACAGATCTCTTAAACCCTGCTTGCTCTTATTTGCTTAATAAAATTTTGTGGTTAACCATATCGAAAAATTTAGTAATGTCAACGAATAAACCTGCAGTATTTTTTTTTTATCATCAAGGTTTATAAAAATCTTAGAGCAAAAGTTCAAGAGCGCATCTTCAGTTGAATTTTTTTCTTGACACCCAAACTGGAACGAAGAAAAAAAGCTTGATTTGTTTAAAAAAATCACGATCCTATGTTTCACAAGTTTTTCAAAAATTTTACTAATTGTTGAAAGTTACGAAATCGGTCTATAATTACTCACATTGGGGCGTCTTCATAGTCATTTTAGAGCTGTGCCTAAATTAAACATAGGTTTAGTTGAATTTTTGCACGTTGGTTCTATTTTTTTAAGTTTAGCATTTCAAAATATTTGAAGTTATTTGTGTACTATACCAAGTTAATTATCTTATAAAAATATAAAACCAACAATTTGTAATTAAAACGGTCTGTATTCATTGAGCCAAAATTTTCGTGAACTGTAGTTTAGTTAAACTTGGGTCTATCTGCGACTATGAATATGCCCCATTATCTCTGGCCCACTTTTTGAATAAAGGAATGATATCCGCATATTTAAGTGCATCAGGGAAGATACCGGAAAAGATACTGCTGTTAAAAATAGTTATATAGTATGTACCAAGACATCATTTACAAACCCAGATATTTTTTTTTTAAAGCGAATTCGACATGTTGTGTTGTCATTACCACAGCTATTATAGTGTTATTCAAACCATTTAAAGAAGAAGTGAGAACACCAATTGGGTCAATGGATGTGGCAATGTTTACAAAATAATGATTGAATTTATCGGCTACCTCATTTTTGAGCGGACACTGTGCCCATATCCCCCCATATCTAAAAAAAAAAAACAAAATTAAAATTCATAAAAAAAAGAACCCAGGAGTCTGTTCCTTACCTATGTTTTAAAATCAAGTTATTTCTAGGAATAGTTTTTAAAAAATTCGAATACAAACTCAAAAACCCCACGTGTTTCGTCCATTTGAATCTTGGGATTACGGCTAACCACAAAAAAAGACGAGACTTTATGCTAGATTTCCACATGTCATTGAAAGACACAGTTTGACTGGACAAGGTGGGTCAAACCTTCTCTCTAATACTATTTTCTTTGCTTTTATTGTTGGTACTAGCCTAGTCATCCTGTCCTGCCAAAGTGTGTCAATTTGGGTCTTTCAATGACAAGAGTGGAAACCTAGCATATAAGTTGTACCCTTATGCTTACCTTATGAACAGTATTTTTGTATGAATTAACCTATTTTGTAGCTCTAAAAAAAGTTAAAGTTTTCTCAATTTTCTTCTACCACATCACCATAAATGTTTTGCTTCGCTTCATCTGCAGCATATCATCTTATTGCGGCTTCCTGTGAAGAGCACTGTGTTCCTGTTCAGTAGGAATGAGCTCTTTTAGCTACTTTTTTTCCAAATCACTGCGTTCGTTGAACTCATAGCTTAAGCGTTATGACTTTCTGAACTCATCCTCCTCGTTGATTTTGAGGCGCCTCCGGACAAAAATATCGGGAAGCCTTCAAAAACTACCGTTTTCCAAAAAAAAAAAGATAACGTAATATTTTGAGTTTGGGACCTGAATAGATGGTGCGAAATAGTCACAAAAATATAAGTGTTTTTTCTTTTAAGCTATTGGCAAAAATTTCGATTTGTCTTTCAAAACAGGTATAAAATATTTGTGTTGCCATTTTTGTAAAATAACATATAAATTAATTTTGTTTTTCAATTTAAAAAAAAAAAAATAATCCTGCACTTGCGGGAGGGGATAGACCCCCCCCCCCCCAACAGTAAAAAATACTTTTATTTTGTCCCTCTACACAAAAAAACTTTATTTACCTACTTGAGCCAACTATTCGTCCTATCAATGTGTCAATTTTTGTAGAAAAACAAACACACTATGGCTTCCCCATTTTTTTTCCAAAGGCAACTCAAAATGACTGATATCCTGATCATAAGAATTCAGAAATTATAAACTATGGCCCTTATTGTGAGTGTCGTTTGCTTATCGATGAACGACTTTTGTCGAAAGTGGATCGTCAGAAATTCGAAATATCTTAATCTATGGTTGCATCAGATCTCAGCAGCTTAGTTTTTATAAAGGATCACAATAATATAAATCTTTCCCAATAGCTTTTGGCAGCCGTTTTAACTCACCAAACTTTTTGGTACTTTCTACTTTTGTCGTATCGAACGTTGAACGACACTCTCAAAAAAGCCAATGAGTTGCACGTAGTGATTTGAAAAAAAAAATGCTTAAAACACTCCACCCTCCTGTTAAGCCAGTATAAAGATATATAAATAAAACTGTATTACATACAAATGTATTCCAATTTGTATTTATATTAAAGACAAGAAATGTTGGTACCTAAATGCAAGTTTTATTAGTTCTGTTATGATTTTTTATGCAGGGCCTATCTTTGCTGAATTATTGATGCATCTTTACCTTTATTAACTTAATTCATAGCAACTACTTCCAAATCAGAATTTCAAAAACTTCCTCTTCACTTTTTTACTTCGAACTATTCTCAATCTAACCCACTTGCCTTCTTTTACTCTAACTGAATGAATATTTGTGATTGACCCCAAACAAAAGAAAAAAACATCATAATAAAGTTTTTAAGAATTATTACCGTTTAAATGAGTTTCCGTCACCCAAACACGCAAATTCGTGTTTCAATTATAAAATAATAAAAAAAAACACGCACCTTAATTATATTCCATCTAATATTACAAAATGTCCCATCAACGTATCTTCTCCAAATTGTAATTGTAATCTTGAATAGGTACCTTTTAAATCATTTTCTTATTAAATTTTGGACAAGCCAATTATTATAAATAACCGTATAATCATTCTTTGAATTTAATAACAGTTTAGTTTTTCGTGTCTAATTTAACTAATGCTATTCTTTTAACCAAAAACCCAAAAAGTATTTTTTTTAAATACTCAATTACGTTTGATTGTTAGCTGACACTTTAAAAGTAGACAGTTGCATTGTAATTTAACGGCGGCAACCCTTTTTGATTGTTTCCCAAATAATTCATCCCATGCAACAAGCTTCATTTTGTGGCAATAATTGACCCGTTACCTTGACTTCAAAACATAGATAGATATAGCTGTACAGCTGAAAATAAGTAACCTCAAAAACTGGAATAGATACAGTCTTTAAAATTCATCCAAACGTCAAGCTTCAAACAAACTTGGACCGTTTTTAATTGGGCCCATTAAAACAAAAAAAAAGAATCGTGACCAATTCCCAGTCCTAAGATATAGATGCGCGCTTTTGTAAAGTTGTAACAGCATATGGGTCTGCATCTATACAGCCCATAGTCATCGAAGTCATATTGATCTTTGTCCAGATTATAATGGTGGTTGCTCATCTTCTTGCCACAAGACTTAAAGGTGCGGTTTGTAACACCAAAACACTTAATCTGCAGTTAGTTTATAATATTAATGCATTTTAGTAGCAGAGCAACAGGTTACTTGCATCAGAACAGAACAACACGAATGAAAGAAGGTGGTACTGAGTCTGAGTATAAGGGAATAATAAAGTCTTCAATTGCCATTGTTGCGGACAATAATGTAGGTTGTATAGGAATATATGGGGATTGGGGAATCCTTTTGTTCGAAGATCGTGATTGGGGTCACACTGAAGGGCATGATGTTGTTGCCTCAGACATGAATGGCGCTGAGTGAATGATGATGACTTTATATGGTTTTGCGATATTGCAATACATTTTTTTTGATACAGAGTTATCTAGGGCGTTACACAGAAATAAGGCGAGGCGGCAAAAGGTCCTTTTATACGCAACACTCCCAGGTATGATGATAATTTGTAGACATGGATGATCTGCACCATGTCGACCTCCAACGCGGCTGGACATATTTGCATATTTAGTATTTTTAGCTAAACAAGGAACAATCATATGGTCACTATATTTTAGGAATGACCCTTCTTCCAGAGTATGTTGATGTCGAATCATGAACAAAATAACTAAGTACATACATGATTGAATACCTACAAACGTATTAGTAAACTACTAATACGCATTGTTACGGGAAAATTAAAAAAAAAAACAATCAAACATTTGAGGCAAATAAGTCTACCCGTGCACGTGAAGTCTTTAGATCGATGTGAAGTGCACTTACAAAAGCACACACCGAAGGACTTGATGATAAATATCACTGTTTTGAACTTCACTTGTCTCAATCAGGGCTGTCGAAGTACTGCAAAAGCAGTATTTGTACTCGGTACTGCCGTTTAGTTCGGCTTCCGGAAATTACGCCAGAATTTTTTTTTTTGGAAAAAACGGCAGAAATTTTTGTCTGCTTTAAATTGGAAAAAGAAGCTGATTTTTTTTTATGGTAAATAAGCCAGAAACGTTGGAAATTGTGCCAGACAGAAATGGAAAAAAAGCCAGAAAGCAAAATGGAAATAAGGCCAGAAAATCAGTTTATATTCTGGCCTAATTTCCTAATATCAAATTGGAAAAAAGGCAAGAAAATTATTTAATTTACTACAAACGAGATGGTTTCAGCACAACCGAAAACAACAGCCGCTCAGACAATGAAGAAGCGGAGGAACATCCTGAAGACACAAAAGAAACGAATGTAATATTATGTATACCTATGCGTATTATATGTCAGGTCCTTCCACCAAACATTGTGATGTTGATGTTGCCAGCAGACACATGAAAATATGCTCGGAGTGCAACTAAAAGTTTCAAGCAGCTGCAGATTCACACGAAAATTACAAATGTCCACGCTGCCGGGAAATCGTAGCAAACACGATGCAAGTTTACATTTAGTAAAAATATTTTGTTCTTTTGTATTTTGCTAAAAAAAATTGTTACAAATAAAAAAGAAGCTGTATGGGTGCGGCGCGGGTGTAGCGCTTTGCGGGTGCGCCGCGGGTGTGGCACGGTGCCGGTGCGCCCCCCCCCCGCGGGTGGACGTCAGGGGCCGGTGTTTTCTTTTGTGATACAACTGTCTACAATATTGACCAAGTAATGACATTTAAAAAAAATACAAACAATTTCTAAAGTTGTAATTACTTTTTTATTTGTAACAATTTATTTAACAAAATACAAAAGAACAAAATATTTTTGCCTGCTTCACGGGATCCGAGGGTTTTAAATCCTTTTATGTGTCCTCTGTCTCGCTCACGCAACTCTTTTTAAGCATTAAAAAGACCAATTTTTGGTATGTGGGTACTCACCCAAAAAAATATTTTGGACAAAGATTGGTTTAACTTAAATTAAGGATAATTTCAGCTTGAGTACTTTTAAAAAGGCAAACAATTAGTTTCAGTTCAGTTTCAGTTTCAGTTTATTTAATATAATAAGAGCTGTACATTAAGAACTTAATCTTTTATAGTACAAATATTTATAAGTATTTACATTTTAATGATAATAAAAAACTATAACAATAACAATAAACATTTTTGAACTCAGAAAATAATAGGTATAACCAAAATAAGTTTAAAAATTAATTTTATAGTAATGATTGTATAATTCAAAAACAAAAAATAGAATTTCAGAAAGAAAAATCATATTTATATTAATACTGCACAGAAAAGTGTTTCATTATTTCTTTACGAAAATTTTCAATATTAATTAGCTTTCTAATAGCAATGGGTAAAGCATTCCATAATTTAACAGCATTAATGAAAAACAAGCGGGACGAAATTAAGTATCTAAACTTAGGCAGAAGAAGGCTTTGAGATCTTAGTGATCGCGGGAGATTCAAATAATGGTATAAGTAAGAAGGTGATCTGGTTTGCATAATGGAATGGAGAAAAATACAGTTTCTAGCCTTGCTATAATTTATCAACGAGCATCCGATAATGTTTTTAGTGTATGCTGATACATGTTCATGTCTGCGGATTCCATACACATAGCGCACTGCATCATTAAAAGCAACTCCAAGTTTATGACTCGATAATGAGTCGAGTTTACTATAGACAACTTCGGAAAATGTGATGATAGGTAAAATTAAAGTTATAACTAACATTCTCCGTGTTTCAACAGGAGTAAAGCTCGCAGCTACCCAAAGCTTTCTTAAACAACCATATATTTTGCCAATAACGGAATTTATGTGATTGCTACAAGATAGTTTTTCATTTATCTGAATTCCTAGACTTGTCACTGAATCGACTAAAGAGAGTTTAGTGTTAGACAACATTATATCATCCAGCAGATACTTGTTAAAAATTTTGTGTGAAATTGCAATGACTTGTGACTTTTTAGCATTTAAAAGAAGTCCATTTCTGACTGACCATTCATAAATTCTATTTATATCTTCATTTAAAAGAGTAATCAGTTGTGAAAGGAAACTAAAGGGTCGTGCAATGTGTAGCTGCACGTCATCAGCATACATATGAACAAGAGAATGCAAGCATTCTTTTGGTAGGTCGTTTATAAAAATGCAGAAAAGTATGGGGCCTAAAATTGATCCTTGTGGCACTCCTTGGTTTAGATATTTTTTAGATGAAGATGTGTCCTTAAAAACAACTCTCTGCGATCTTTTGTCTAAATAGCTCTCAATCAACTTAGCTGCGTTGTTATCAAAATTAAAAAAATTCCTTAGTTTCCAGCAGAGAACACTGTGATCGACTTTATCGAATGCTTTCGAAAAATCAAGCAAGCAAAGTAAGGATAAGTGACCTTTGTCATAATCTTGACGAATTTCCTCCAAAACGTTTACCATTGCAGTTGAGCAACTGTGTTTTGGGCGAAAGCCTGATTGCTTGCAGAAAAGGAGATCATTAGTTTCAACATAATTTTTGATTTGCCGAGCTAATATACCTTCAAAAACTTTAGATAAACAAGGTAATATGCTGATAGGTCTATAGTCGCTGTGCAGACGTGGATTTGTTTTTTTTGGGACCGGTATTACCTTTGCTATTTTCCATTCATTGGGAAAAACTGATGCCATTATACAAAAATTAATTATGTGTGTTAATTGGAATATTACAAACGGAGCAATAATTTTAACAAATCGAAGAGATATTCCATCCTCGCCAACAGAGTTTGATTTATTGGCTGTAAGGCTTTGCATAACCTCAAGACAAGATACCACTTCAAAAGTGAATTTGGGTCTAGTGTCAATTTGAGTTATAATATTAGTATCTATGCTAGGTATTTGCACGGTATCAGATAGGAAGTATTCATTTAGTTCATTAGGATCAAATTCGGATTCATCTTTGGTTTGGTTTCCAATTCCAATTTCACGAATATTACGCCAGAGTTCCTTAGAAGGGAGAGAAGTGCTTAATTTAGAAGTGAAGAAGTTTTTTTTTGCATTGTGAAGAACTTTTGTAGCATTATTTCGTGCTATTTTATAAGCCAACCAACTTCTTCCACTAGGACAGTGTTTCCATTTGCTGTAGCAATTGTTTCGATTTTTAATTGCTCTTAAAACATCGGATGTATACCAAGGGCTGTCTTTATTGCGTATGAAAACTCTTTTTATAGGAACATTTTGATCGTATAAAACAGAGATAAGATTTTGAAAGTGATCAAGTTTTTCATTAGGATCCGAAAGTGATGTACAAAAGTCCCAAGGAAGTTCATTAGCTGCTAGCCAAAGTGCGTCCATGTTAATTGAACTAAAGTCCTTAAAATAAAAAGAGTTTGGAATGCTAGAATGAGAAAAGTCTAAATTGTATGTACAGAAAAGCAAATCATGGTCAGAGATTCCAGCTAATGAGATTTGATCGCACAGGAGAACGGAGGTTTTATCAGCTACCATAAACAAGTCAAGTAAGCTAGGTCGTTGATTTGGGCCATATCTGGTAGGATAAGAGTTAATTATGCTTAAACCTAGTGAAGCTGACATGTCATGCAACTGATGTGCCCGAGAATCTTTTAAAAGTAAATCACTATTGAAGTCTCCACAAATAATAACATGTTCCAGAGAATCCGAGAAATCAGAAAGTGCCGAGAAAAAAGGAGCAGGAGACACACTTCTATCAGGTACATAAACACAGCAAATTAAGCCCTTAACATTTCCATCATAGACCTCTGCAATGATGTACTCAACACTAGAACCCAAAGATTTCTGAAGAACTCTGCAATTAATGGAAGTCTTATAATAAATAGCAGTGCCACCGCCTGTGGTGCTAGTAATTCGGTCATTACGTATCAAATTATAGCCAGGCAAACTATAAAAAGAGTCGTCTATATATTCTTTAAACCAAGTTTCATTGATGCAAATCAGATCAACATTTTGTTTATTAAAAAGATAGCGCATAAAATCCATCTTTGATGAGTTCAAACTACGGGCATTAATACAACAAATCGTCAAACCCTCCTGGGCCCCAGATAACACACCCAAAACCACCCGAGAAGAAATTTCACTCATGCCAATATGTGCCATTACGTAATATCAACAAATTAAACGATTCTATGCAGTAAGAATAGGAAAAGAAAAGAGAAAAACAGAAAAAGAATTCAATTATGTTCTAGATATATAAATTTATTTGGGAAAAAAAAAAGTGAAGTAGGTATTTTAATGAAAAATTAATGACAAAAAGCAAAGAGAAAATAATAGAAAAATTTAAGGATTAAATTGATAGAATTTATAAAATACAATTCAAAAGTTAAATTAAATAATAACTAGTAACTTGACTTAATTATATTATAAGTATACAATAAGTATTATGATGCTTAGTTAAGCCTTGTCTTCTGGCTGCTGGTCATCTGTTGTGGCTGCAAAGTTTTCTTGGCTTTCATAGTCGTTTATGATTTTGATAAGAGAATTTTTGTTTTCTACGGGAAGAGAATCTCCGTTTGCAGAGATCTTAACGAACACACGTCCACGTGATGAGAAGACTGATGAGAGTTTCATTTGTTTTTTATAAATTAAAGCTTGTTGTAGGAGTGTATGATTGTGTTTAGTGAGACATTCATGAATATAGATATTAACTTGTGGAGGTGTTTCAATTCCAACGTCTTTGGAACTAAGCTGCACTTTATTTTCTTTACAATGAGTGGCGATTGTTTTTAAAATAAAATTTTTTTCATAGGGAGAGTTGAATTTAATCATGATTGGCGGATGATTTTGTGAAAGAACTTTGGATTTGGTGCGATAAATATTTTTAAGACTTGGAGAACTTATGGACAGAGTTTTCTGGCAGAGATAATGAAACATGGATTTAAGATTCTCCTTCGGGCTCACAGGTACTCCATACAGGATAGCATCACCCGCAATGGATTTGTTCTCTTGTATCTCTATGTGTCTCTTAAGTAAACTAACTTCGTTTTCAAGAGTTTCAACAGTTTGTTGCCCCCCTTCCAGCTTCAGCACCCTCTCGTTAATTTTTGATACACTGAGTTTAACTGATTGCACATCTTTTTCAATAATATTAAGAAACTTTTGCTCAGAATCATTAAGTTTTGACGAAATTATATTTAAAATCTTTTGCTCAGATTCAATAACTTTTGATGAAATCATTTTGACAATTAACTCACTCTGCGATTTTAGTTTTTCATCTAGGTTTTCATTTGTTTGTGATTTTGGCGGCATTTCGATGAAGGTTGTAGGGGTCTTAGAGCGAGACAGAGGAAAGGAAGCAAGGGGCACTTTACACTCTCGATGTATTGGCGAACGATATGTAGTCATGTGACAAAAGAAAAATTTATTTGTTGAATATGCAATATTAATTAAACATATAAATTATTTTCTGTTTATGAACACAAAATTGTCTTTCACTCTTTTATGGAATTAAAGCAAACTTTTTGGAGTTCTAAGTAGAAGTTTTAATTGTGTTTTAGATATAACAAACAAAAATCACACGCACTGCGAAAAAACACGTCTACTCAGCAGCAGCTCTCATTGTAGGTGAATTATATCCGTCCATTTTGAACTTACAAAGCGCGAGCATATTTTCGCTACACAGTTGGGCACTTATTTAATTTACAAATTAAAAAAATGTACGTATACGCCAGGGTGTACTTTATTTAGAATTTTAATTTTAAAATGTATATATTCATAATTTAAGCAGATAATTTCGATTTTCAATTTAGAAATTTATATTTTCATAATTTGATCAGGTTTAACTAAGAAAATAAAGTAGTGTAATACGTGATTTATATTGCTAAAAGAGCCGTTAGCTGTACAATGACGTTTCAAATTTACCTTTCATTTTTCGTTTCACTTTGAAATGCTTACTTCAACGCGGGCAAAGTAGATATCGAAAAAAAAAATTTGCATACATTTGGGCGTTTGGCCTATGTTATGAGAGAAATTCAAAAAGGAATATAGTCTTATGCAAATTATTGAATATGTTTGTACAGTTCTAATAATAGTGTTTACCTAAATTTTAAATAAAAAGGTCGTATTTCGTATAAGACTTTTTTGTCTTTGTTTTAATTATTCCCTCTTCGTGACATTTTTTTAAATAATATTTAAATCCTAAGTAATAACGTCTGAAACTTGGCGTCGTGTCGTCTTATTTAAAAAAAAATCAACATACGTAAATCGACCTTAAGCCCAATTAGGATTTAAATATTGTTTTTGTTTTAAGTCAATTTTTTGTATTAAATTACCATAAGACTCTTTTTCTTGTTCCGACTCATACTTTAAACTTTTATCATAAATTAAGCTTCTGATGCGAAACGAAATTTTCCTGTGGTCTCCAAGAAGACAACGAAAAGCTTACGAAACCGCAGACGAAAAATATTCATGGAGAGTTTCACAAATTGCAAATAAATAGCTAAAACAAAATTTAACAAAAAAATCAAACAACAGCCATGCTGTAATGAAAGTAACAACAAATAGAAATACGAACAAACCCAAATATCATTTTTCCTCACACAATGAATGGTTCTGTGCGAATATAGAGCGGAGACTTGTCAAATTAATAATTTCGTTGAACGAACAGCGTACCACAGAACGAAAAGCACAACGAAATTTTTCCTTAATGATTCCGTCATGTCATTTTATAATGGGATTTTTTATCTCACATAAAAAAGCCATATGACAATATGAGGTTGTCCAAATTTTTTCCGTTTAATTAAGCCTTAGTTAGCGTTGAAGTTTGAAGTACCAATTTATAAACAGGCAGTCCTAAGAAGTCTATAATCTTTTTTCTTTTCATGTCATGGTTATCTGAAATGCAACGTTTATTTAAAATTAAGAGTTTTATTTTGTTTAGCAAATTTGCAAAACCTATCTTTGAACACCACTATCTATTAAAAATTTGATAGTTTCCAGATTTTAATTTAAATATTGAGCCTTAGGTCTTTTTAAACGTGTGCCTTTGCTCATAAGACTAGATCACCTGCCTTTTGTTCAACACAAAATATCTCTGAAATTATCTACACAGCTCCCGCAGTCAGTCGGCTGGCGTAGCTATCTAATAACTTTTCTAGATTTTATTGCTAAATCTATCAGATGTCATGGGTCAACAAATTAAAAAAAAAACAAAAACGGCTAAATTGGGGAAGATGCCTTTCAAACGTCTGATGATGGTTCTGTTATATTACTTCTGCATCTGCACAATGATGGCTTGTATGTGGGAGCATAAATCAATGATTTCAACGGTTCAGGTGGTCTTTCTGGCAAAAATCCAGTGTCTATCCGCAGCATTTGAACTTTAATTGTGAAAATTTTGTAGGTACTTTTATAACTTCTTTTGTGTCTGCATGAGTTTTTGGCGAAATTAAAATTTAAGAATTATAGTTGTGCTTTGAGACGTACCGTACATCTGTACCTACTCCTATAGATGTACCTACATATGTATATAACTCGAATGAGAAAAGAAAGTAGCACTAGAAATTGATTCCAATTGTCTGCTTTGATGCTCAGCCAAAAGCAGCGAAGAAGTCGAGGTGAAAAGGTGATTGTTATTTAGCCAGGAAATGAGACTTAAGATTATTATGGCCATTAGAAATAAAATGGTTAAGGCGCAACAATAAGTACTGGCTATAAAAAGGAATTAATCTCAGTTTTTAATATGTATGGAAAGATTGGCGGGAGTGGAACAACAAGAGTCGATAAAACTACATATATTATAATGACCTATAAGCTATAAAGGTGTCATACTTATTGTCTTAATTATAGAAGAATATAGTAACTGTTTTTGTTTTTAAGGACCGTGGTTTAAAGTAAGTTTAATAAAAAGAACCTAATAATGTCATAAAAATAAGTTATATGTGAAATAATACCATTTTTAAAAGATTTTACTGGAATTTAACTTAAAGAGATATATACGAAGACAATATTAAGATTATACGTATTTTATGATACCAGTTTCAAACGTAAAGGAAGTTTTAAAATATTTTGATTAAAATAGGTTAGCCATATCAGAATCGAACAATTTTAAAATCTTCATTAATGTGGCTGATGGCGGCTGCATTCATTTGACTTAAAGCTTCAGGTTTTTCTCATTCAATTAACCCACAGTAAATCCAACAACTAATGCCGGCTCTGAATAAATTAGGTATATTTAGTACTTTATGTTATAAATAAAAATGTGATAAGTTCTTAAATAAAAAGCTCCGTTATTCATGAATCTCGTATGTAAATGCATCACAACATTGAATTATATACTGACTCACTGATGCACTGATTATGGGATAACCCTGCTATGATAATAAAAAAATAGTCTCCTGATGTACCTATATAAAATCTGAAAAATACAGGTGTTACGACGGGAGGTATATGGAGGTTTTGGTAGGACTACATTGAGTAAAATTTTCAGGGTTGCGACATTTATGCAAGTAATATTTTTTTGGAAGGTGACGGTGAGGTTACCAATTATGATATTTAATATTTGGTAGTGTGAAAATAGGCTTCTGTCGGAATAGTGCTAAATTGGGGAGACTTTTCAGGGATGCAAATTTTTCAGAAGTTACTTTTTTTTTTAAAGTTAAGAGGGAGGTTGTAAATTAAATTATACTAGTATCACCCACTGACCGAAAGTCGACCACCAAAAACTCAAATTCACAGACGCGAGGCAAACAATTTGTTTGAAAATTAAATCACAAAACATTTTCTTAGTTTTTAATTTTGTTTTATATATGTATGCACAGTGATAGGCAGTGCAAAAACAAAAATGACCCACAGTGCGTAAGTGCGTATCTCAGGTATATCCTGCACATCTCTTCACCTATGGCTTTCCAACCATACAAGATTTATCGAAGTCGGTTGGGGTTGGATACTTGTTGAGCAAATGGTACCACACATTTTTTTTAAGGCTATTTATATATTGGTATTTACGCTCATCCCTGACTCACTGTTCGATGAACCCCGTTCTTTCGCATATGTTCTAGCTAGATGTACACCAGAATGCGCAGACGAAAGGACAAACAGACCGACGCGATGCATGCATAAACCACTTGGTTGGACTTCTCCATCATCGTTATGGCAGTTTTGATTAAAACTTCGATTTTTTTTTGACACGAAGCCAATAATTGCCCCCAAATAGAGTACCTAAGTAAGAAGATACATAATGGAAATAGGCATTTTCTGCTAATCCTGGGGATACGCATCTCCGTACTACACCTATGTATCTAGATAAACTTCGAAAGTAAAATAATATCTCAATATAAAAAATTTTAACTAAATCATTTAAGCTTGGCAACCTCATATAACCTCATACAAACTTCATAAATAACTTTGAACCATTTCCGAGAATCGAAGAAATAAAAAAGTGGCCATGTCAGTTGTCAGGCCGGGTTTTAGTAAAACCAATTGCATAGTTTTATTCTCATTTATAAGAAATAATTCTAACAGTTTCGTATATTGGTCTTAAAAATTTCGGATAAGTAGGTACTTAAGGAGATATTTTTCAAAAATCTTGGATTTTTTTTTATCAGCTTACGAAAATGATTTCTTTGATTCATGAACAAAATTCATGAATTGACGAAAAATTTCATCAGCTTACGAATATTTTTTTGTTGATTTATAAAATAAATTAATTTATTAACGAAAAATTTCATCAGCTAATGAATATTTTTTCGATTATTTATGATAAAATTCATGAATTTACTAAAAATTTCATCCTTTAAGGAACATTTTTTCGTCAATTTATGAACAACTTTTATCAGCTAACAAAATTTTGTTCGTTGGTTTATGAAAAACATTCATGAATTAACCAAAAATTTCATCAGCTAACGAATATTTTTTGCGTTGATTTATGAACACAAATTTATGAATTAACGAAAAGTCAGTTATCGAATTCTTTTTCTTCAATTTATGAAAAAATTAATGAGTTAACGAAAAATTTCATTAAAACGAATATTTTTTCTTTGATTTATGAAAAAAATTCATGAATTAATCGACAATTTCATTAGCTTATAAATATTTGTTCGTTGATTTATGAAGAAATTCAAGAATTAACGAAAATTTTCATAAGCTAACGAATGTTTTGTCGTTGATTCAAGAAACAAATTCATAGTCTCAACAAAAATTTCATCGCTAAACGAAAGTTTTTCCATTGATTTATGAAAAAAATCATAAATTAACGAAAAGTTTTGTCACCTTACGAATGTTTTTTGATGATTTATTGAAAAGACAGAATCCATGAATTTACGAAAAAATTCATAAGCTAATGAATATTTTTAAATTCATTTATGTATAATTTCATAAGCTAACGATAGCCTACTTTGATCAATGTACAATTTTATTGCCACAACTAAAAAAACCTTTGGACAATATATGTGTTTTACGAAAAAAAAAAAAATAATTAATGTAAAAAATCATTTTTCTATGAAATTCTTACGTTAATTTCTGAACTGAACTGTATGAGTCTCGATAAAAACTACGAAAATTTCATACTTTGATGAAGTGATTCATCGGTGTATGACAGCCATTTCGTTGGCCCAACGAAGTTTAACATCGGCTGAATTTTAATGAAAATTTAATTGGTTCAACGAAGTTTTTCGCTGGTTCGACATAAGGATTTGGTTCAGTGCGGGGAATCGAAAAACTATAGGATTTTCAAACACATCTCCAACCCAAAAAAACATATATCAAAAATTCCAAACTATTGCAATTTGTCTAACAATTTTTATTAAGACTAAATTAGCCTTGTTTTGCTGACATCTGAAATGAATACATTAAGATAAATGTTAACAAACAAATTAAACCAACTTTTTGAATGCAAATGATACCAACTATAGAATAAGTCGTTTATGGCTTAGTGTGTGGAATATTTCGGTATATGCAGATGCACATCATATTCATCATGTCAACAAAACACGCCTGCTGGGAAATCCAATAAGAACTCATTACAACAAACATACCTACCTGTCACAAACAAATTTGTTCTAAAAATAATCTTCATGAATAAAAACTTACAAATTCTACATAATGTAGAACCTAAATAAAAATAAAAAAAAAATCTTTTCAACTCACATTCTGTGAAGGCCCCGGCGAGATTCGAACTCACGATCTCCTGTTTACTAGACAGGCGCTTTAACCAACTAAGCCACGGCGCCCTTATTTTTGTCGTTGTCAAAATGTTTTAACAAATGTATGGAGCTTTCAGAACTCAAGAATTTGCATTGACGTTGGACTTTATAATAGAAAAAATAATTAGAACTTGCGCACAGATGAACAAAATTATGCTTTCTTAATCACCTCATTTGAATTTTGTTTGATTTTATATTAATGTAAATAAATTAATGATTCGGAGTAGGCAGGCACTATGTAGATAAGATTGCTGAGGTCTAAAAATAAACCAAAACGAGTTGTGTTTACTTAATATTATTAATAATAAAACTCAAGAGATATGGGAATAGATTTCATTGAGCTTATTATATTTTTCACAAACTATGGGTAGGGTAGTACCAATTGTAGAACTTATAGGAGTTTCTCAGGAATATTTTGACACAATCAAATGGTTTTATATTCTATTTCGGGGGGGGGGGGGTTTAAAAAATTTAAAATGCTAATGAATATTATATTTTATCACGAAAAGTCGAAGTCTTGACTTGGACGACAATAGAGATTCAACTCCGATTTAAATGAAAACATCTTTGTGTTTTTAAAGTTACAAAAGTTGTTCTTAAAAAAAAAAAACATTTTCTCTAAATTAAAACATTCCTTTTTTTAATAAATTTGTGATCGTAAACATGGCAGCGCAGAAAATCCAATTTTTTTTTTAGAATTAAAAAGGGTTGAACCCCCAAACCCCTCCCACCCGCCGTTTGCGCCTGAGTAGTATTATGGGTACATACATATAAATGACTACATGGCTATCTACTAAAGTTACAACATATTAAACGTCATCTCTTTTTTCAACTTATGTCACCTGGAAAACTGAAAACTCAAAAATTAAGAGTGAAATTGTATGGCGAGGAAGTTCTATTCATACATTTCGGGGGGGGGGGGAGGTGGTGTTTGGTCAAATGCACATGTTTCGTTACGGATTAATATTGAGATAGAAGGCTGAAAATTTGAAGGTATTTTTTTGTTCATCTTGTAAAGAGTTTACGCATCTGGGATCAAATTTTTTCGACACGAAACAAAATAACGGACACGTTAGTGGCTGTTTAGGCTGCATGCAGAGTGACAGATTGCGAGACCCCTTTTTTCGTCTTTCCTTTCATCGTAATAGCAAGTTTTATCAAAATCTCGAGTCCAATTTTTGTACGAATCCCTTGCCATATTAGAGGAATTTGGGGATTTATGATGCCCCCTTTATTTTCGGACTTTAAAAGGTGTATTTTTATACCTATGAAAAATGTTTAATTTTCTAAAGCCGGAACCCCACTTTTAAAGTGCGTTATGCTGCTGTGGTGCTAATGAAATATATGGAATAACAACGACACAAGACTGAAGAACAAAACACTTGAAACAGGTGTAGATACGGCTTACTTAAAATATACATATAAGTATTTGCACTTAGATCCTATTTCAAACTAATGTGATTACTTGATTTCATAATGGAATTTTTAGACAAACAAAAAAAAAACAAAATTAACTTGCTATCTCCCACCTTAGCTTTACTTGCTCCCAGGCATTGTGGATCGTTGACCATAAAGATTAAATAAGTATCACAAGAAGCTTAATTCGATATAAAATATCTGCCATTTATCTTTTGTATTTATTATAAATAGATATAAATATAAACAAACGATCAAATAATAAAGTAAAGTTAACTCGCATGTACATTGTACAAGCACATATAGTGTAGGGCAAAGGACAACCAATGTTCTCAATTCATGCAGTCATTTAAAATTGTTTTAAAGGTTCTTAAATTTTTGAGTCCGTGGGCCCCTAGGTAACCCGGTTCCCCATGTTACTTCATATATATCGCAAGTTTAAATGGTACACTACGGCGTATACGTAATTTTTTAAATTATTTTTATAAATTCGCTAACTTCGAGAAATAAACATCTGCCAACTAAATGGAAAGTTTTTTGTCACTGAAGAAAGGCCTTATTTCGCCGAACTTATTTATTGCCGAGAATTCAAATGCGAGCCAAGGTTTTCAAGACATTCTAGCTTATAAGCTTATGCTTTCAATAATTATGATACAAGTCAATATGAATTAATTTTGTACAATTTGGTTTATTAAAAGTATGGAGTTATTTCGTTTAACAAAAACTAAATAATTATTGTTATTATTGTACTATTCGTACTAGAATGTCAGCTTATTAGGCTTGACCATTCTTTATTCCGTCAATTTCATTGAATTTTTGAACAACAACAACAACTTAAAGGCGCTACCACCATTTGTTTGGCTGGAGATATAGCTATTTCGTGCTTTGCCACTTTTGCACTCATCAGTCTCCTTTTTGTGGTGCTGAGCATTAATCCAATTTTATTTGAAAAACTTTTTATGCACACCATAGGATTCGAACCAACCCATATCAGATTTGCTCAGTCTTGATGAGTGCAAAAGTGGCAAAGCACGAAATAGCTATATCTCCAGCCAAACAATTGGTGGTAGCGTCTTTAAGTTGTTTGTTGTTCAAAAATTCAAAATCTAAAAAAGATATTTTAATAAACCAATTCACTTACTAAAAAAGTTAAAGATTATTTGGTGATTACCAACAACAGGAAACATTTTATTATTAATTGTCCTACATGTACCCGCAGTTTGGTTCGTTTTGCTTTGGCACTTACATAACTTCCCAGTTACAAATCAAAATCTTTCAATAAAACTTGGTGATGAAACTATTTGCCTGCCATTGTTTTGATAAATATAAAAAAATTACACGCAATCAAAAAAAGCCTCAAGCTGATTTGATTTATTTAATAAATTGTGCGCCCTTTCATATCCAAAATAAATTATTTCTTACAATAAATAGTTTCAATCTTGTAATTTTTGTATTATTGTTGGTCCACCTCCAGAGTTTTGGTGTGAACTTATTATGTGCCCTAAACTTGTAATAACCTCCCAACATTATAATTTCTTCAACAACTAACAATGAGTCTTACATTTTTGGCCCTTAAATTGCAAATTTCCGGTAGACAAGATCCAATCTTGTTTAAACAGTTGTTCCATAATCTGTAATTGTAGGCATAGAATTTTACCTGAAGGCAACAATTAGGCTTATAAGATTGTTGACACCAGCGAAAGCAGCTGTAAAATTTTTTTCCAACCATTTAGCTATTATAAGGTATTTACATTACTCCATCACAATTTGATAAAAGGCATTTTTCAACCGCTTGCGTAGTCGTCGTCGTCGCCTTCTTATAAGTGTCTTTGTACATTCAACAAGATTCAACCATTTAACAAATCCATCAAACAAGCTAATTATGTGTGCTAACATGGCTAACACGTCAGTCGCCTTTTAGCAACGATCAAGATAATTTATTGCAAACAAAACAAATAAGAAAAACACAAACTCCGATAATTTTCCAAGCCATCTATCAAAATTAATAATAATGACATCTAATTCGCCCCACCATCCACATCTACACTACTTGTTATACATCTCTATACCTACAAAGCTGATGAACAAATAAAGTAGCAACATTTACGTTATTTGCAATTTCTCTCAAAATTGACCGCATCTCCGGTCCGGGTCCGCATAAAGACGATAGAGAGCGTTCTTCAGATGACAAGTCAATTATTCGTCCAATCCGCCGCAACAATCATCGACCGTAAAAACCTCGTTAGAATTTATGTATAAAGGCAACCTCACTGCAGCAGCGTAGAGTAGCTCCTCCAAACGGTCGCATCGGTCGTTTGGTCGATATGGTCGGTGCCACACCATTATTCACACCTTTTATCAGCTGCGAACACAGAATCGCGAAGCTATAATGTTCTTCATTTCTATCTACACTACTGCGACGCGTCACCGAAGAGTTCTTTTGGCCTCCGTCACTCAAGATAAACACACGCTACACTCGCAGATTCTGTGCCGCAGCGTTATGTTTAACCGTCACAAATATGTACTCGTTCCGTAAGTGAGCTTCCTAGGCATTCCAACAATGTTGGAGCTAATTTTTCCAATAAAATGCAAATAATTGCCATTAATCGAAAGCGGAAAAGTTGAAACGGGCAAGCATCAAGCAATAGAAATCGCAACGGAACGGAATGATGGAACCGACGATGATGATGATGACGATGGTGATCAAAATCTGAGCTGAGAGTCGAATGGCGCTGCTGTGCTGACCATCATCTTAATCGGCATAACGTCGCTCCTCACCCGATCCTGCTGGATGATGTAGATCTTGAAAAGTAGGAAGCAGACAGGACGGTCGCGGTCGCGATCGTTTGGTCTACAGACACTGCTGCGGTATTCCTTGCTTTTGCCACACAAACATCGAATCGGACATGTGACTTGCGATTTGGACTGTTTTTAGCCAGAAGTCCAATGGGGCCAATAAAGAAACACAAGAACCGATTGGACTTAGTATCCGGCGGTGGCGGTGGTGGCGGCTATCAGAATGTTCGGCGCACCTCATTAGTTATTCTGACGAGAATCATCGTCCGTCGTCGTTGTCCTCATCGTCTGGTCCTATAAAAGTTAGGTATAGAATGGAGAGTACTTGTGTTCCCTCTGCCTCTGGGGTTAGATGACAGTTTTGTGGTCCAATTCAAATGTCGTGTAGCTATCACTGATTTTTGTTGCCATCGGAACAAGATAAAATGTCATCTCATGCAAAACACACAAACACACAGCGATGAATGAAACTTGTCAACCAATTACGAATATTTTTTGCTTTGGTCTCAACTCGATTTGACTCGACTTGACTGGCCGGGGCTTCCACCAGAGAGCAATCACTTTTATTTGATTTTTTTTTTTTTCATTTTGTGTCGAATCCAACTTCAGGTGATTTGAAATCAGCTTGGGGAGATGCAGATGCCAGACGACTGAACTGTCGGAAGTATGGTATGCTCGATGAGAGATGTTGAATTGGAATTTATTTTGGAATATTCGATGCATACAATGTGTTGCCTATACCAGACCATCAGGTATTCGCGGAAATAAGGAAAGGATTTTGTCAATCCAATATGACTGGATTGATATAATTTATTGAATTAAGTATTTTGTATAGAAGGGGGTGGGGCTGGGGAAGAGTGAATAGGTGGAGCTTATGGATAACCGCTTAATACGCTGTCGAATATGCTTTCTGGACCCCCTGAAATCATCCAACGATGATACGACACGGATGTTGAGCTCTATGGTGATGTCATCCTGGAATTCCAGGAGCGAATGCAGCGTCAAGTGTTTTTCCCTAGAACCAAACTGTTTGTCGTGGGTGAACACGTTTTCGATGCAGAACCTCTTCAGGGTCCGAAGCAATACTTCTTCCAGTATTTTACTTATGTTTCTCAGAAGCGAAATGGGCCTGTAATTGGACACCAAATTGCAAGCCACTTTTTTCGGGATGTCCACGATCTTTGATGTTTTGCACCTTTGGGTGAAGTAGCAGTTGTTGATGCAGTTGGTCTTGAATATTGTTAAAAAGCATGTGGCAGCCTTTTCAAGATGTAGTTTGACGAAACTTCGTTTCGTTCGGCTGACTTTTTCGGCTTTGAATTTCCAATGATATCTGCTGCCCATTCCAGACTGCAGAGATGTGTACTATAAATTGGGACCCTTGCTGGGTTTGAGTCACCAAAAATCACTCCTTCCAGATTTGGCTGAAAGGTTTGCTGAATGGATGCCTTGACTTCGTTTAGGAACTCTAGATCATCCTGTTTTGATGTTGATGCGATTCACTGTTGTTGTGACTGATTTCCGAAATCGGGCTCTTTTTTTGTTGATGTTTTTGAATGCTTATGGTCCTGGCTTGATCCCTTATAGCCTCTTCTAGAACTGGATGTTGTTATGATGCTGATCGGAGTCCCCGGAGCATGATATGGAAGGACTGAAACACGCATTTACAGTTGCTGTCCCTGTCGTTGGTGTTCAGCTCTCTCTGATTGATCCTTTGGTTTGGAGTCGTTTTCTTACCCCATGTCTGTGAGAGTAGAGATAGTGTATGTACACGAAAAGATGTTGGTAGGGTGCTTTTGTTGTTCCAATACCTCGCACACATCCTGCTCCAGACCATGCATCAATAGCATAGCAGCGTCTATTTAACTGTCCAGATGGCCCCAGTTTGGTTGGAATCGGTCAACATCCAGCTGCCTTTAACTAATGTCGTTTTCTGTTGGCTCGGTTGCTAGGCAGATAGTATGGTGGAGCTCGATGCTTAGCTAAACAGCTTCATGGTCCAAGTCACCGGTATCAATTGTGCATGTAAAGTTACTGATTTCTGAAAGTAAATAAACAAAATTAGAGTTTAAAATATAAAATCTAGTGTCGATAGGGTTCGAAGGAAGGTTGGTTTTGGTTGAGGAACTGGTCTTGGATCGTCAGCAATTGCTTTTCCCTGGGGTGAAACTGTAGTATCCTATCCAGCCACACGTGATGCCATGCATTTAAGTCACCGCGGGCGATAAGTCCATATATTAAGCGTCTTTGTATGCTTCTCATGCACAATTCTTTCAAAAGAACCACATTGTAATTGATTTTAGGCCATTCCTACCTTTCCTTCTATTCCTTCTAACAAGTGATGTGCATTGCATTTAAAAAAGACCCTAGGTCGGCATATATTTTAAATTAATATTTCAAAAATCTGAAGATAGCTGAAGATCGTTGCATTTTTTGTCCCCTTTATACCTCGAAAAGTATCAGCGATAATGGAAAATTTCTAATTTCCAGGGGCGATGTCCGTTCCTTTTTTTTTAAATTATATCCCGTTATAATTTTTTAAAATAAGTTTTTTCACTTTTAAAATTTAGTTTTTTCTTAGACATGCATATAGGCCAAACTAACGGTTTTAAAAAAAATAATAGAAATAGTACTGTATAGAGCATACCTTTCCCTAGAGGTGATGTTCCTTAGTTTTTTTTTGTATTAAGCGTTTTTTAACAATGATAATGAAACTTAAAAAAAAAAAAAACTTTAGACCCTTATTACTTCGGATCAACGAATAGTTCGTAAAAAGCAGTACGCAGACAAAGGAGAGTGGGCAGTTTGGTCTACCTATTGCCCACAAATGAGATATATGTATATCGTTGGAAAGCCGAGCCCTAGTACATCATTTTTTTGTAAGGACACAAAGGTGTAAACTATGGGGTTTAGGCAGTATATGGCAAAAAAAGATTGCAACTAGAGCGAATATTAATTGCAATAGTGTTCCATTGAAATGACTGTATTGGTCGCTTTCGATGAACTGAGTAGGCCCCGAAATAAATGAACTTTTATACTAATGGCCGATAAAAGCGAACAATATCATGGTTGACGAATAATTTGCTTAACAGTAAGAAAATTCTCCTTTTTTTATTCGATTTAGCGAATTTAATGAATGGGAATAATTGTGAGCCTAGTGCCCACAATTGAGATATACAACGTTGGAAAGATTAGTTCAAGAGCATCATTTTTAAATATGGACACAGAACTGTAAACCATGGGGATTACAATTCGTCTATGTTTGTTCGAATTTGCAAAGTGTTTTTCTTATTTTTTTGGTCGCTTATTTTAGCCAACTCCCATTGTTAAGGACAAAAAAAAATACTCGTACGTTGGTACACTCCATAGTCCCTAATCATTTCCATAGGTCTCATTTCTGGGCACCAGGTACATAGATAAACAATAACTAGATGGGACACAACGGCTATCAATTCGGTTTGCCTACAAGCTCAAACGTCAAATGGCCGTGGTGAACATTGGATTTTTGCATTAGTGTACGTGCAGACGACTGTGGTGAAAATCGGATTTTTGCACTAGTGTACGTGATAAATTCCGAGTTTCACCTCGGTTCGTAAACAAAATGGCGGATAATCTAAAAATCCAAGGGTTTGTTCAAAAAGTGCTGAAATTCGTAGGTTCTTTTATGTCTATTTCCTTTCAGCGATTGCAGATCAAATTTTTTTTTGTTGTAAGGAACTTGTAAAAAAATTTGTGTGTGCAAGCCGGTGTAAGGATTTGATTTATGATCTTTTATTTAAACAAATCAAATTTTTCATTCACAGATTTGATATTTTGTTGAAAGGAAATCCACATTAAGAAGTAGATAAACATACATTCATCTAGGAGTTGTAATTTAGAAGTAGTGCTTTTAAATGTTTCAATTTATCTTTTAGTTTTGCTTTAGGGATTTCTATTTTTGACTGAGAGTTGACCTACACATAACTATGAATGGGAGGTGTAAGTGGATGACGAAACAAGTAGATCATAGGATGTGAAATTAAAGGTTAGACCGCACTCGGCGGAACTGCATGGACACGGAATTCTCAAGAATTCGTATCCAATTGTATAAAGTTCAGTTGCCACTTAAGGTTAGACCACACTAGGCGGAAATGAACTGCAGCGGAACTGCGATTCACAATAATTTGTATGAAATTTTATGAAGTTCTGTTGCCGCTTAGTGCGATATAGCTCATATAAAATTTCATACAAAAAATCTTTTACCGCGTCGCGTCGTGAAGTGTATTTCCGCTGAAAGTTAAGTGCGGTCTTGCCTTAATTTTTACTTTTCATTTATACTTTGTAAAGATTTAAGTCTTTTCCAAACCAAAGCGGAACATTCTCTATGCAGGGCGAATCATTTACAATAAAAACAAAAATGACAAATAAACAATGCTAAATAACAACAAAAAATGCCGTCGGCGAATGTTCCGCGCCGCTTTCGCGTTGGTTTGGGAGAAACTTTATGAAATATATGTGATTTGTTTACCATACAAAAAAGGTTAAAAAGATGAATTAACTTGGTTAATAACTCCCTAGATGCATATTTTATTAAAAAGTCGGAAAGAGATAGTTTAATTTATGTCAAACTAAAACTATGTGCGATATGATTAGAATCCCACCGTGGGTTGATTTTTGGCGTTTATTCGAGTCTCTATTCTACTTTAACTTCTTATCGGCTGTAGAGCTACTAGTGATGTTGTACCTATTTGTAATGCACGTAAGATTGTTCTGTACTATGGATGGATTTTGCAATAAAACATGCTTTTTTATGTTGTCCTCAATCAGAATTGCATTTATTGAAATGTTTTTGCAATTTAGAACAGACGAGATTCACATTACGGTGGGTGCTTTCTTTTTTATCCCCATACAAATTAATTCTGGTAGATGAAGGTTTTGTTGGTATTCCAAATTTTTCGCATTGCTTTAGGAGACCTTTTTTGTCGCAACACAATTTAAATTGTACAAAGGATCTTTAAAATCAATGTTCGATCGGAGCGAAACATTCACGACAACAAAAAATTCACTTTTTAAAATTAATTTGTATGGCAATAATTGAGAGTAGCCACAATGAAAGCAGTGCGATTTTCCATATGAACTCGATTACTGACAATCGGTTTGGGATACCTTAAATTAGTTTCTAAAAATTAACGTCGGAGTTTGACAATGATGCAGTCCAACCTTTAGGTATAAATTAAAATAATTTCATATACTAAGTGTGTTTGTGTCCTTAGAATAAGAATTTTCCAAACACATCCCGATAAATAGTAATTGAACTGTCAAACAAATCCAGTTCACCGCGTTAAATTGTTGTTGCAATTCACATCTATTCATCGACACGAAATGAAATTACAAAAAACAACAATGTAAACAAATGGGTTTTGGGGGGTGATACGAACGAAAGATTCCCATCTAGGTATTGTTTAAATAAAGTTATTTTCGCCATCAGTTTTTGAAAAATATATTTTCAAACTCAAAATTTTATAAAAAAAAAAATTTCAAACTAATATTTTTTTCAAAAATTTTACGTTATTAAGTACTTTTTTTCTTTTAAAAAAATTGCTTTTGTCAAATTTTAGTTTAACACCGAAAACCGGATGGTTCTAGGGCTTTTTATTTTCAAGATAATAAGATAAAAAAAACGAGGTTAAAGAGAATCAACTGATTGCTGATATGATCATTTAGCCTAGGGCTGGCCACGAGACGATAAAAGTCTCGAGACGAGACTGCCTTATAAGCAACCGAGACGAGACCGAGACGAGACTGTATATTTGGACCGAAAGTTACAGAAAGTTCAATAAATTAAAAAATCCAATTTCAGTTAAATAGTAATTTTCTTCTGCACCCACCAATTTAAATTATAATGGACAATATTTCCTTCCAATAATCAACAGGTTGTCCGAAAATCGTATTTTACGGAGACGAGACTGAGACGAGACTTAATTAAACGGGACCGACGCGAGACCGAGACGAGACTTAAAATTGTCGATTGTAACGAGACCGAGACGAGACTAACAAAAGTCTCGCAGAGTCTCGTCTGGTGGCCAGCCCTAATTTGGCCGGATTCTTCTTATGCCGGATTTACACGAATGACAAAAGTGTCATAAAATCTGTCATTATGATGACAAATTCAATTAATTTATGACATGCATTTACACGAAGACAAAATAATGTCTGTTTTAGATAATGAAAATTTTGTCATTAAAGAATGAGCAAGTTCATATTCTTTCTTCCGGCTTGTCATAATTTTGAAAATGGTGTCATTGTGCGTTTACACGATGTCATTTTTATGACAATTTGTATGACTAGTTTGGCATGTCATTACTTTTATGACAAAAATTATGGCAAATATGAAAAGCATTTACACGAAAATGACAAAAATGACAAGAAAATGACAGAAATAATGATATTTTGTCATTCGTGTAAATCCGGCATTAGTCTTATGATGTATTTTGATAGAAAATCTATTTTTAAACAAAAAGTTTCAAAAGTAAAATTCTCAATCTCTGCTTAGTTTTCAACTTATACTAACAATATTCAAAATTGACCAGTTTGACTATTCTCTCGGAAATGCATAAATGAATTTGGGTGAATTTTGTGTTATAATAATAATAAAAACACTTGAACGCAATTTTTTATTAGCCTAGGCTAGTCTAATTTTTACTATTCAATTAACCGATAACAATTATTTGTTTATGCATAAGCTTAGGTATGAATAATATTGCGTATTAGCATTTAAACTACCTAGGAATTTAAGCAATTAGAAAAATGTACTCCATGCTTTTAAATTTTTATTTTAATATCCGCGTAATTTTTTAATAATACATTAGGGTGTCCGTTATTTCCCAAACTCTAAGGTAATTTGTATGAGAATTTTACACTCTTCACATTTTATTTTTCTTTCTATCTAACTATAACATTTATTGTAAATTCTAATTCTAATTGATTTGTTGGTCCTTAAAAAATCTGCATTTAAGAATGTATTATAAAAAATTAAATTACAATTTATTTCGATTTTTAAAGTTATTAGAATACTCGAATATTTTACCTTTTGTCTCTCTTACTTTTTCTCCCTCGATATTCAGCAGTATTTGTTGTTTTTTTTTTTTATTGATTATCATTAAGTAATGAGTTTTTTAAAAAACTTCATTAAAATATTAATAAAAACAAATTATAAATAATTTATTTCGATCTTTCAAAATATTAAATTATTTTTATTTTGTAACTTTTTTTTTATCAAATAAAGTTTAATTGATATTTTTTGAATGATTTGTTTTGAAAAATATCTTATTTAAAAACCACATTATCAATTTATTTCTAATAGGTTTTTAATAATTTTTGTATGCATTTATTTTAAAAAACTTATTACTTAATGATACAATAAAAAAAACAACAAAAACTACTGATAATCGAGGGAGAAAAAAATAAGAGGGACAAAAGGTAAAATATTAAAGTATTTTATAATTTTAAAAATCGAAATAATTTATAATTTATTTTTTTAATACATTCTTAAATGCAGTTTTCAAAAGATCAATAAATCAATCAGAATTAAAATTTAGAATAACTGTTATAGTTGGAGAGAGAAAAAAATAAAATAAAATGTGAAGTGTGTAAAACTCCCATACAAATTTGTATGGGAAAAGTATGACCTTAGAGGTACGGGTTAATGCCCTCAGATCATAGTTTTGTTGGTCAATAAGTTTTTCTTACGGCATTAACTTTCGATTTACGGGGTGTGCTTCGAAAAAAATGAGTTTGGGAAATAACGGACACCCTAATATAAATGCATACATAATAAACTGTTGATATACATATTACTTAAGTCACTAAATTATAAGAACAATTAGGTATGTGCGACGCATTAGTGCTTTTAATTTTGTTTGAATTCAAATAGATCAGGAAAACATTATCGTCACTAACTTTACTAACTAACAATAAATAAATCAGACACAAAACCAGTTGTATGTCTTTCAAGGAATGGAGTTGTATTGAAAAGTAACTATAAGAACATCATCATACCATTTGTCAAGTATCATACAGAAATGATAAGAGTGTCTTTCTATCATTATGTTACGTAGCCGTTCTGTTGTTATGATAACCACTCATATGAAAACAAACTTTAATCACCAACCACTTAACAAGTGTGCGATATTATATTTGAACCAAAAGAGCAGGAATGTCCACTAAGTTAATATGAGTACGAGTATATAGCACTTCGATGACAGGTAGGTACACATAAATTTACTGCACACTTTTGCTACTAAAGAGCCAGCGTCTCAAGAATTAAAGATGCAAACGGGAATCTTTAACTGAATGTATGTACAAACTTAAGAAGACCGGGAAATATGCAAATTTTGAATAAATACTATTGACAAGAGGAAAAACACAATTCGCGAGCCCGACCCGAACTGGGTTATCTTAATCAAATGAATGTGACAGTTGCCAACATAGATTTATAATATACCGTTGATTTGGCTATTTGTAATTTTCCATAGAAATATGTATTAAATTTGCATAGATTTATACATTACCTACATAACTGAATTTTCTTCTGTTTTTTTTTTTTTTTTTGAAATTTTGCTATGAAATTCACATTTTGTATGCCAACTGAATAGTTTTATTATTAATAAATTCCTGAGAAGGCAATTGCACTTTTAAAAGAAATTCTATAAGTGTGTGACACTGCATCAATAGTAATTTTGCATGGGAAATTAGCTTTTGCAAAACTTGATCGCAAGTACTTGACTCTTCTTGTTAACAACTAGAATTTGTAGAATTTGATAATGTTTAATGTCTTCCCCGGGAAAATGTTGATAACAAGTAAGTTGAAATAACAATAAGGTGTAGTTGCTCTTATGTTCAAGAAGCTTAAATATGTAAAATTTCAAAAATTGTAACTGTAAGTATTGTAATTGTAAGTATTATTTAAAACAATATGGATTTAAAAAAAAAAAAAACATATAATTAATTTTTTTAAGCTGAAAAATAAAGATGCAATCTTAACCTTATTTCTTCTCCTTTTTCGGAAAGTGCACCATAATTTTAATGATTTTTCAGTGAATCAGTTGCGCCTTTAGTAATTAAATCTTAGGAACCACTGCTGGCATAAGCTGAACTTATATCGGTTTTTCATCGGGTTTTCTGGTGTTTCTTACCCGCGCAGAAAAACAATCTAGTTTTTGACAAGGCACTAGAAAGTTTAACATAGGCACTAGTAAGGGTAAGTCAAAGCTAGAAGAAGGGCCTTGCGATTACGAACCCGTTTGCCTCGTCAGGTAAATCAAAAAAAGTTAGCTTATGTGGCACTTGATCCCATGATCTTGGTGTAATACGCTACTCTATATTAAAATGCAGCCTTGTGCAACATTTTATAAAAATTAAGGAACCCGTTTTAAAGATATTGAACTTTCGAAAAAAATAATTCATATTTTTTATTTTTAAACCAAAAAATTATTTTTTGGGAAGGAGAATGGGCATTTTTGGTTGCGAGCGGCCACAAATGAAATTAGTGTCAAATGAAAGGTCTGCTACAAGGGAGTAACTTTCAGTACGGGCATTTCGTTGCAGTTCATTTAGGAAAAGAGATATGAAGACATTTGCAAATGCATTTTTCAAATGCATATTTGGAGCAGATGGCATTTTCAAAAACTATCTGATGAGTTATCCTTATTTCTAGTCTAGTCTATGTCTAGTGGCAAAATACGTACCAGGTCAACATAGCCCGCGTTTATTTTACCAGGCTGCTTATAAGTGTTCAGCAGGCAACAGTATGAGATTTCTTATTTCATCGCAGGTTTTTAAAAAGAGGAAACCAACCGATACTTTCAGTCAAATCGTTAAGAAAACCGGTGGCGGAGGTAGGACAAGCTTATTTAGGATGTTTCGGTTAGAAAATGCACTTTTCCTATTGCATTTTGGTCTAAGTATACCTCGTTCACTAGGGATTTCTAAGAATGGAGTATCAAATGATATTATACAACAAGATTGCCATCTTTACACGAATGCAAGGCTCAAACATGCTTTTTTTGGTTGATGACGCTGTTCAGAACGGTTCTCAATGGCTTCGGAAAGTTCCGCAAGACTATTTGAATAGACCTTTGAGGCACATGTTATACACAACGAGTAAGAGGTCATACGCAATATATCCAAGAGCAAGACATTTGGTTGTTGCGTATCCGAATGCAGCCTAGACATGTTAAGATCTATTTTCTAAGAACTATTATTCGTACATTAAGATTGGCCGACAAAAGGAATGGAAGAGCAGCTATTGCACACTATTACTGTTCCTGTCTGAGCAGAAGGCGCACAGTCAGATGCTGCGCGCATATTATGTGCGTGATCTTGTATTTAGGCTGGGCAAGAAACCAAACCGATGATATTTGATAACCAGCAGCGGAATTAAGTCCGATTATAGACCGTGAGTAGGCACTATACTTAAAGAAACATTTTTTTTAGTATACCTAGATTATTATCGTAAAGTATGGTAATTGTACTAGTATTTAATGATGTATGTGCTTTGTCTATAACAAATATCTTCGAGACTAATGTCTTTAATTGTAATTTCACTTTCATTTTTTATTTTTCCATTCACATTAGCCACAATACTAACTAAAATTCTATTAAAGTGTTAAACACAAAAATGCATTTTATCCCAGTTCGAAGTTTACCACAACGAAAAAACTTCTACGCCGTATTTGTAGGACCAAATCACATCCAAAAATAATAAAACCATTCTTGGCCGCTCGCACCCAATTTCCATACAAATTTGCCCATTCTCCTTTTAGATACAAAATTGCTTACTAATATATGCCTACTGTATAAGAAAATTTGGTTTGAATCGGTTAGGTCGTTAACGAGAAATTTGAAAATCAATAAATCGATTCTATGACAGGTATCTTATATTCCTAATAGTAAAAGCAACTCGTTTTTTTTTTTTCAAAATCGTTAGAGCCGCTTTTGAAAAAAAAAAATTTTTGTGTAGGTATTGGCTGTATGGCAGGTACCGTTAGTTTTGGAGCTTAAATTAAAATTTCAATTTCTCCTCTATGGAATTACCTAAAAACCTTAAGTCCAAGGTTTGGAGCAAATCGCTTCAGTGGTTTAGGCTGCAGTTCGAGGTATAGACAGACAGACAGAATAGAGGGACCCACTTTTTTCCCGTTCAATATCATAGTTATATATTAGGGAAAATTATCTCCTCGAGTTCGATTTTTTTTTTAAGAATAAAAAACTTGCCCTACATACGTGTATCGTAAGTCAAAATAGTCTAGGACGAAAAAATTCCGACAAAACTGAATTCCGTTTGAGAACTTAATTTTTTGTTCTAATCATTTCCTCAAAAGAACCCTAATTTGAGGTACCGCCATAACTTAAGAACGAACTGACGTACAGAGGTCTTGATTAAAAATTGCTTTAAATGGACTCATCAGTTGACTCTTGACTCTTTCAATAAGCAATTTTAGTTAAGTTAATAGTTAATCTAACATATTCATCGATTTGTTGACAAAAATCCAAATTCAACTACATACACAATTATATCACTTGAGTTTCATCCTTTATAACAGCTACACATAAAATATGAATACCGTTCTTTAAATTATGGAAACAATTTTTCAATTGCGAAACTTTAATTACTTAATTTTAATTCTGGTTATATTTTGTAATTTGTCTGCTCGTAACCTACACTCGCTTCGATCTTCAAATGACTCTCTCTCTATATAGATTCAACATTAAGATGCATCGCTTTGGTGCTCTGCTGCGTCCATCATTTATATGTTTTTCTGATTTTCGATTGCATCTTACCATACCCATTTTATAGCATGATTATAAATTAATTCAATTACGCCCTCCCCCAGATTCGATAGTGAAGGAAAGAAAGAAGCTATATACACCACTGCGGAACAGTGGTGGTCTTTCTCTCTTTGATGGGTTACCACATTGCACCTGGTAACTCTCGGTGTCGGATTTCCCAGTTATGATGATGCATAGTCCTCCCAACTCTGTTTGCACCATAGCATTAGATTATGGAGTTTTGTGTGTTATTTTGTGCTGAGTATAGATGCCGCCACTGAAGCTGTCGTTATCTGCGATTTACAGTGGATCAGCTTGTTTTCAGCATAATCAGGATAAAAGAAAAGCAAACAAGACTAACAATATTAAGAGATTCGTATCATGATAAAACCAAGCAAAGGGGCGTGGTTTGGGGGGGGGGGTTTCATGGGTATCTTGTGCTTAGAAATCAACTATTTTCAATTCTTAGGTGCGAATAAGGGCCCAAAATATCGGTAATGCACCACTTTCTCTGTCTTCTCTCTTAAAAACTTATTGTCGTGAGATACAAAATCTTCTCTTCTGAAAAAACGGTCACTACTTTAAACTTCAAATTGTGCATACAAAATATCCCAGAAAGTCAGATCGTCTTAAAAACGAAACATCCCCTTGAAGTTGTTTTTCTAAGTTCTGGGGGACTTAACCTATTAGTATACCTGGTTTATTGATTTCCAAGTCTACGTCTAATCCGTTCCACTGTGAATCGTCTACGTTGGGCTCGGCCAGCTGCGCCGCCGCCGCGCCACACTGCGCTGTAGTAGGAAAGTCTGCCGAACAATATTTATGTGGGAGTCAATGCTGCCTGCTTAAGAGCCTGGAGAAGCTAAATGCAACGGAACCTGTTTACTTGACCGGCAACGAGGGCAGCCAGGAATGACCATCAAGCGCATTTTATTTGCCGTTATATACCAAGCTGTATGTGTATACTGCAAGGATCTTTAATAGCTTTCTATTTGTAAGATTGTCACGTGATTAGCTGACCCGCAGTGTGATTTAGTTGGGAATGATAATAGTTATAAAGTTAGGTACCGGGTATAACTGTTTACGAACTTATGGAATATGGCCCGTGTATATTTTCCACCGTATAGTAAAGATGCTATAATGACAAGAAATATACGGAGCATATAATTTATTCCTGACGTCACCCCCACAGGATTTAAGTTTAATCTGTTACAAATGGAAGAATGGCTCTATCGACTATTTCGCGTCGTCATCCTCGTAGTCGTCGACGTCCAACGTCACCGTCTTCATCGAATATTTGTATACTTTAACACATAATGTGAGTCAAGATTAGATTATTTTGCATCTTCAGCAATGATGAGCGTCAATGAGCAGCGTATATTTAAGCAATAAGCAATGTGCTTATAGACTTAGAAGGTGAAGCTTTGGTATTCTGTGTTATGTTGAATTGCGCGATCGCAGCTTATAGTAGAATATCTCGTTTTATGGACGTAATTAATTTAGCGATCAACTGATTTTTCAATATTATGTTGGAAATGATTGCCATATATGCTGGTCTACAAGTTTTTTAGGGTTCTTGGACGGTCTTTTTTTTAATATTTCCTTTCAGATTTTGTTATTTTTTTGAGTAAATGACCGCTCCCCATAAACTGGGAAACAAAGACTCTTCTCTCCCTACACACCCTCGATTATTGCTGCATCTCATGCTTATCACCTTGCTTTTTTAATTTTGGTAATTATCAATTAATTCATGGAAAAATAATATTGACCTAATGTACCAAACATTTTTAAAGGAAAATTTCTCTGGTCACTATGGCGTATGAGTACTTTTTTTAATTTAAACATAATCTGAAAAGGCAATATAATACAAATTAGCACATACCAATGAATGAACGGCGTTGGCGATTTCTGCCCTTATTCCACATTTATTCTGTTAATTTTGCTAGTAAAAGATCACCCGTGGAATTTTTCTTCCTTCCCGTAATAATATATATTCCCACGGAATTTCTTTTTTCTACTGATCCTCCTTGGTCGAAACAAAATTCTCCCGAGAAAAATATAACAACTTTTCAAAAAACGAAACTGTTTTAGGAAATTATCTTATGGATAATTTCAAAAGCTACAAATTCTGGCAAAAGAAAAAAAAAGAGCGCGTGTAACTCAGTACCTACTCGTGGCTTCTTTGGCGATTTGTATAGGGATATTAAGCTTATAATGCGTAAGACTCAGCTATGTGTTCTGTATTAAAATGATCGATGGGTTGGGGTTGTGAACTTGAAAATTAAATAATAATGGTGAAAATTTAAAGTAAAAAAGTTGAAAATTTAAAAGATATAAATTATTTTATGAGAGTAGGTTTTGCGACTATTTCCAAAAATCCCTACACTCAAAATCTCTACAAAATCGAAAATTTATATAAGAAAACTTAAATTTGGTTTTATTTATTTTTCAACCATGTATAATTCAAATTTTTAGCGGACTCCTGATTTTTTCATTTTTTGAAATTACCCTATTTTGAGATAATACGTTTAAAATAATTTATGTCTCTATATCAATAGGAGATAGAAAAAAACTTAAACTAGTAAGATTCTTAGAAATTCATTATCTATTCACCTAAAAAATTTCAAAACTCTGGCATTCTAATTAACGAAATTAGAAAATAGACATAAAAGGATATTTTCCCTACAATAATATTATAGATTATCAAAAATCCAAACTATAAAATACAGGGTGTCCGGTAATTCGTGTGCCATAATACTTTAGGATGTGATTCTTGGTCATATTCTAAGAAAAAAATTGTTCTACAGTAAAGTCGCGAGTGGCAATGGCACAGTGGATATAGTGTTTGACTGCTAACCTGGACGTTTGGGTTCGAGCCCCAGTCTAGGTAGCATTCTTTTCTATATTCCTCAGTTTCAACTGGTGCCACCTGTGGAAAAAAAGAGATAATTAAAATCTAATTCTCAATCCACTGTGCCAACAAACATCTTTCCTTTCTTTCTATTCCTTCTAACTATATGCCGTGCATTGCATTTAAAAGACCTGAGGTCTTACAGGCATATAGTTAAAATTATAAAAAAAAAAAAAAGTCTGACTTTCAACTTTGACATCACCTTTTGACGATTTAAAAAAAGGCTAACTTTTGTGTACCCTGACCCATGTTAAGGTCAATTTCTCTGTCAGTGCTAATGGTACCTCATTTGGACTTTTTTTTAGTTAAAATACCAACCTTTAAAACTACGTTTCAATTGAGCTGATATGTTTTTAGGGTTGCCAGATATTCAATTTTAAATGGTGTTCAATTTTTCTTGCACGAGCAAAGTTTTCTTTTTTTTTTACCTGATGAACAAAACAATACAAAAAAAACTCATTGATAAGTGCACCTAAAATCATCATTAGTGTAGTTTTAAGTATTTTTTTATTTTATGCACACACAAAGTACAGTCATAAAAATGCCCTCCTGCGTTTTGAATGCATGCTAGTGCCTGTTTTTGGTTTTCATTTTGAATGCTTATTCTCGATAACTCTTGCCTTACTTTTAGTGATCCTTCGGAAATACGTTGTTCTAATTCAGTTAAAGTTGTTGTTTCCGATGAGTAAACAATTTCTTTCATTCGCCCTTATACCAAAAATCCCAGTACAGTGAGATCGGGAGATCTTGCAGGCCTGTGAATTCCATTCTGCCTATCCATCTATCACCGTGTACTTCATCCAGTCAATCCTTAACTTCACGACCATAGTGGGCCTTTTCTTAACTCATCAAAAAGTGATGTCAAAGTTGAAAATCAGACTTTACCGTAGAACATTTTTTTCTTAGAATATTACCAAGAATCACATCCCAAAGTATGGCGCACGAATTACCGGACACCCTGTATATTAGCCTATCAATAAAAATGATTACTTTTACTCTACATCCCACCACTTAGCTTATCAATGATTTCAGCGTTGCGCATGTGGCGTTACAATTTTTTTGTTTCAAAAGAATTCAACCTTGAAATTTCACTCTCAACGCGAGTTAATGCCAGCAAGCATTAATCAATAAAAACATAAATGAATCCAATAGACAACAAATAAATTATATAATTTTTGTGACCTTTTGTGACCAAACGAGAGCGTTATCATGAAGCATCAAACAACGTCAATGGAAAAACATATATGATAACCAGATAGATAAAATTCCGAAAAACAACAAATACGCCAAAAGATAAAGACAAGATAACCGTCGGATACAGAACAACAAACAACGTTAATGAACAAAGACAAAAGGTTCCAAAACAACTCCAATAAATATAAGGGATCCAAAGTATGGAAGGTATAAATATCAGTACTGAAATTGTTGTTCCTCACTTCTGCTATTACCGGGCATGCGACGAAAGTCGTCATGCTCTTCAAAAAGTATCTTTAACAATAAGAGAAAAATAGAATTATAGTAGTAAGTCGGTAATACTGAAAATTAGGTTAATAAAGTATTTTTAAAAATAAAATCTATGTGGGTAGAATTATAGTAGTAAGTCATTCTCATTATACTGTAAAATACATAGGTTAAAAAAGTATATTATAAAATTAAATTTGTGTCAGTATAATTAATTCGCGCGCCAAGAAGTTTCAGTTCAAAAATTGAAAATCTCATTCTTTTAGATTTTGCAGCCAGCTTCAGCGGACCGGAAGTGCACTTTTTAAACTTAAAATTCAAATATAAAGTTAGCCTTAAAGAGATAAGAAATTAATTTTTGGGCAACAAATTTGCATTTAAAAAGCTACAATTTTAATCATCAAAAAACTTATAATTTTCGAATGTTTGTCCGCTAACTTCAGAATTTGCAGCAAATTCTTCTCTGCCCGATGAATCCGCCGGTTCTTGAAAATGTAAACTTTTCAATGGGAACAATTTATTTTCGCACCCGAGCAGTTATATTAAAAGATCTCAATATTCACAAATCTGCTGGCCCGGATGGTTATCACCTATTGTTCTGAAGAGATGTTCTTCTACATTGGCAAAACCACCGCGCAAACTTTTCTATCTTTCCTATTCAACAGGATACTTCCCGAAAAGTTGGAAAACAGCTTTCGTCCAACCAGTCCCCAAAAAAGGTGCATCCTCTTCACCTTATAATTATCGGCCAATCGTACTGACGTCCCTTTTGTCCAAGGTCATGGAAACACTGATCAATCGAGAGCTTAAGATATATCTTGAAGAACATAATCTTTTTAATGACCGTCAATATGGTTTTCGCAGTAATAGATCCACTGGTGATATGATAGCATATCTCACTGAAAAGTAGAACCAATCCTTACATCGTTTTGGAGAAAGTAAGATTATTGCGCTTGATGTTTCTAAGGCATTTGATAGAGTCTGATATACTGCTCTTCTATCAAAAATGAGTGCGTTTGGTATTGATGTATCTCTTATTCGATGGATTAGTAATTACCTCTCTGACCGGTCAATTCAAGTTGTTTTGGATGGCTTTAAGTCTGAAGTTCGTAAAATAAATGCTGGTGTCCCTCAAGGCTCTGTTTTGTCTTCGACTCTTTTTCTCATTTTTATTAATGATCTTTTGTCCGAAACTACTAATCCACTTAACTGTTTTGCTGATGACAGCACCCTCAGCTTTTTATATTCGTTTCCTGATTCAATTCCTTGTTCTTCGAATGCGGAACTGCAACGGCAATATATGTTGAACTCATTAAATTCCGATCTAAATGACATCGTTAGATGGGGTATTAAAAATCGTGTTGAATTTAATGCTTCCAAGACGCAGAGCTGTTGCTTATCCTTAAAGCGGAATATTCCCCCAATGCCATTGTTCATGGATGGCACTTGCATCTTGGAAACAGAAAAGCTGTCAATTCTTGGTATGTGTATTACTGACCATCTTTTGTGGAATGACCACATACTGGATATAACTAAAAATGCGGCCAAATGCTTAGGTTTCCTAAGACGATGTAAAAACTTTTTTCCCCCTCTGATTTGGCCACAATTTATAAGGCCTACATACGTCCGAAACTGGAATATAATTCTCATATCTGGTCTGGTGCATCAAAAACATCTTTGCACCTACTGGAACAGAATTCAGATAAGAGCTTTAAGACTGATAGGTGACAGAGCAATTTCCGAAACAATTGTTTCGTTGGAATATCGTCGAAACGTGTCTTGCCTATCTCTGTTTTATCGCTACTTCTTTAAACAACGTTCTAGTGAAATAGCGAGTTGCATTCCCCCACTAAAAAAATTTCACTTCCATACTCGCGCCGCTGGGAATGCGCATCGGTATTCCCTCGAACCAAATTTCGGACGTACAGTTAAGTACAGAGATTCTTTCTTTTGCCGAACGACACGGATGTGGAATTCCTTAACCGACTCTCTTTTTCCTCCCCGTTTCAATGCCCAGAGATTTAAGACGAATGTACATCGGTTTCTCCTACTAAATCCTACTACTGTTTCCTAAATGCTCGCACTGTGTTAAACCAACATTTAAAGGGTAGTCATAATCCCTTGAGTGCGTGTTAATTATACAAAAAAAAAAAAAAATTGTGGAATTTGAATATTTAAAAAAAAAATATTGTTGGTATGGAATTCATTTTTTTCAGAACTCAAGAGCATTTAAAAAGCTACAAATTTGGGTAACAAATTTACTTCAAAATTCCCATTATTTTACATTTCGTCCGCTAACTTCAGACTTATTTTAGCGGAATTTTCAATAACTTAAAAACTAAGCGAGCTACAAATGTTTGGATTAAGCAACAATTTAGCATTTAATTAGCTACAAAAACAGATACCAACTTTTTTCTATTCCGCCAGAAAGTGTCCGCTAAAATAAGGGAAGTTCGACTTTTGCGAATGCGAATTGTATAAAAATAGAGTTAAATTTTGTCAGAAGTTTAGTTTTTGACAAAAATAGAATTTAATTGATAAATAATATACATATTTATAGCTGTCTGCGAATTTTACCCGAAAAAAAATTATTTTTTTTTTAAATCCACACCAGAACAAAATTTCTCCATCTGACAACACTGTTTTGGCAATAATATTTCGTGCTGTTAAAAATACATCATTGTTGTATCCCTCCTCCAGGATCTTGAAACAAATATAAAGAAACAATCAAATTATGGAATTTGTAGCTGCATTTTAAAAGTTTGAAGTAAAAATTAGGGCTAGCCTCGAGACGTTTGTAAGTCTCGTTCGGTCTCCTTAAAATCGAAAATTTTCAGTCTCGTCTCGGTCTCATGTCGGTCTCGTTTAATTAAATCTCATCTCGGTCTCAGCCTCGCCTCTTTCGCGAGAAAATTTTAATTTACAGTCTCGTCTCGGATGCTCAAAAGGCAGTCTTGTCTCTTCTCGTGGCCAGCCCTACTAATAATGCTAATAAAATAATTTTTTTCCCAGCGTTTACAATTGAATTCTTTTAATATGCTTACCTATCATATACCTATATCGAGAATTTTTCTAGGCATACAAAACAATTGTATACCTAAACTAAACGGTATCTGTCGAATTAATTAAAAACAACTTATTTTGCATAAGGTAAAATCTAAATTTGTGCAATAATTGTTCACACTAATTGAAAAGAAGCTCATTAAAAAGCTGTTTACGCATCGAATGGTTTAAACATACCGAAATTGGTTAGCTTCCTAGCTAATTTCCTGACTTTGTAAACTAACAAGGTACCTTCCTAATTACTACACCATTTGACCCCTTCAATTGATATTATCTCTCTCGTAACTCAACAACAAGGATTTTTAATTTGAATAAGAATAATCTTCAGTGCCAATGCTGATGTCACATGGAATTTTGTGACAAAATATTTAAAAAATTCTATACAATAATGCGCTAACCAGTATATCCCATTGAAAACAACACAAACTCACCGTCACCGTCCATTGTCGTGTTAACAGAACTCAGATCGCATAACAATAAAGTACGCCATTTACCGCACCATGATCCTCGGAAACCTTTTGAAATAATAGCATATAGTACCTAGGTATAGGTAGGTTTATACATAACACCATCAGAAGATATACATAATGCGCATTTCTTGTGTACTTAAACGGGATAAAAATTATTTAACAGCACTTACTACACCTTCACCTATAGTCGATGTCCATATGGGCACACATCCATTTCGGGGGAATTATCTTAGCACCGAATCACATTTCTCGCCATTTTTTGTGTTCCTGCTACCAAATCACGTGCATTCCTAGTATACCTTCCTATAAGTCGCCATATAGTTGCAAAATACTTGTGTGTGAAAAACTATCAAACGACTGGTCAATTTTTTTTTTTTAAATACTCCCGAGGAAATCAGGAAAGGTGAATTTCACTAGGCCGTTTGTTTGGTTGAATAGGTTTTCGGAACTCGAAGGCGATAATTATTGGGATTGATAGTTTAACCAACACCAAAGGGTTCGGTGGTTTTTTACAGATTCCGACGGAGCAGCGATATTGCTCTATCGTCCTCCTGCACAAGTGGACGAGTTTGGCAGGGATGCCAAGATATGGCACGGATCTGTATAAATGGTCCCTATTCATGAAATCATACGCAACTTTAAAATCGATAAAGAGGTGGTGTTTGTCGATCCGGAATATCTGGCTTTTATCTAAAATCTGTCGGAGAGTGATAGACGACGGTTGACTGGCCTGTCTTAAAACCACAACTGATAGGCTCCGATCAGATCGTTGACAAAAGATTTTAAGGGGTCACACAGGATATAGCTGACAAGATTTTATAAGCGACGTTTAGGAGACTTATTGCGCTGTATAATACTCTGGGATAATAAGGGGCGGATTGATTAAGGCCAAGTATCGCCCTGTACGCTAACTTTTTTGCCCCTACCCACCTGGAAGCTAACATATAGAATAAAATCCCATTGCTAAGGGAGAGATTATAACGTCCGAAATTGTCCCAATTTTGTTTGCATTTAAAATTTTAAAACAACTTAGTATAAGGCTAGGTGGGCTTTTAATATAGTTTAATCACATAAGTGTTTATATCAAATTGTGAATTTATTATTCCAAGAATGGAAGGAATTCATCTACTAATGCAGTTTTTTATTATAGGTACATTTTTGCACAGATTTAAAATAATTTGTACACATAAATGGAGCCTCATCTTTTATATCTAATTAAATAGCGCATTCTTGAATATAAAACTGGTATAATTTATTCAAGTTATAAGTTTCATAAGGAACCCAAACAGACCTTTTTTATTGGGCTTCATTTTTTTTTGTGGAATATTAATTTAAGTTTGCGCCCACTGTCCTTTTCTGTTAAATTACATGAATAAAATTAAGGGACCATTTTTAGCATAGAGTTTCTAATTTAATTTTGGAAATTCATCATTTTTTGAATTTACAATACAAATTATTTAAACAATTAAATTGACGGTGCCTTTTGCACACCTTCTTAAATTGAAATTTTGCACCCCTCTCCAAAAACCTTTATAAAAGGCAAGGTATGCAATGTATCCTGATATTTTATTAAGAAATCTTCACATTTAACATCAAAGTTATAATATCTTGAAGGCTAAATAGCATATGTTATACCTGCCTCGATTTTGATGATTTTTTTTTCGAAATTTTTAAAATTAAATTTAGAAAAAGTTTACAATTCAAAAATTGATGCTCTCAACTCAAATTTTTTTAAATTTCAAAAAACCAAAATTTTCAAAATAAAAAAATATAGTTTGAAATATTATTTGTAAAAATTTATAAATAAAGTACAAAACAATTCAAATGATAATAAAATGTTTTTTTTTTAATTTGTATTTAATATAAATTTCCAAACTCAGTACATTAAAACCAGCTTATACTCAGCATAAAACATAAACCAGCATAAGCCAGCATGAAATAATGCCCGTAAAACGACTATTACTTGCTCGTTTTCATACCCTCGGAGAGCTGTGTAATCGAAAAGAGCTTGAATATCAAAAGCATGAAATGTTTACCAAAAGCATTAAGTTAATATGTAAAAATATGATTTAAAAATATATACCCTGCAATCATTCAATCGTTTGCTACAAATTAGTTTACTTTCTACAAATTAACTATTTGTCCCAAATGTTCGATTCATTAGTTGCAAACAATTGTAATTTATTAGTAAACGTAAAACTTTTTGCAGCAAACTGCATTTCAAAAGCTTAATTCGCAATCGATTCATTCGTTTGCCATAAACAATTACACTTGCTTGCAAACATCATGTCGTTTGAATTTGGGAAACGCTGTCATTTACCTTAATAAACCCAGGCAAATTGGGCGCCGAACGAATGGGTTATTGTTAATATGTTTGATACAATGGAATTACTTTTCTGTGGTGACTGCAATACAATTGCTACAAATGAAATACGTTTGCAGGGATTGTATAACATTTCCAGCAAATGTATTACAATTACAGCAAACGAAATTCGTTCCTCGCAAACGCAAAAAAAAAAAATTAATTTTCTCAGTGTGCCCGAGAATAAAACGAAAAAAGTTGTGTAATTTAAACCACTTCAGTAAAAAAGCGGAAGGTTGGCTGAAACGCCACACCATTTTGGTTTGAAAACACATCAAAATTATTTATTTAGATATTTTCATTGTTATTTTGTACATATATAAATCGTCATAGAGACCAATACTTTGCAATGACAGCATCCAAACTTAAGAAGTTTGACAACGAAAAATACATGCAATTTTTCTACAAAACATTCGTGATGAGCTCTTACGGTGTTGTTGTAAAGTGAAAAAAGTTCGGTGGAAAATCAATAAGTCTGGCAACTTAGTCCACTGAAATCACCCATCGCCAAAAACTTGCCTAGAGAACTCTGCAGCGAACTGATAATTTCGTAAAGCAACTCGCAAGTTTGTTCTCACGTAATGCGAAAAAGCTATCCCTTCAGTCAAGCGTTCAATTCATCTGCTGAAGTTGACCTTGGAATGACGATAGCGTTTGAAGGAAATTGCCTGACATCTGACAGCTAAATCATTGCACCAACGAATCGTCGGTTGTCACTTCGTAAATCTTTCAACGTGTAATTCAGGGTTCCCAATTCACGTTTGTGAGCCATAGAACAGTCGTTCCAGGTGACAATCTTACAGCACTACAATAGTTTCGCCAAAGCACCGTTCTTTAAAATGTTGCATGTAGGTTCTTCATCTACTTGCAGGCAATTGCAATGCAGAGTGAGCGTTCAACCGCCTTCCAACAACCCAGTCGCTATTCCAAACACGTACTTTGAACACAATGAAAATTAAAAAAAAAATTATTACATTTTTTATCTGACCGAACGCAATAGCAAGGCCAATTCAAATTTGAATGACGAACAGGAGACCTAATACTCCCTTCTTGGGCCAACACGAACCCATAAACCCCAAAATTGTGAAAATCAGCATCTTCCCGTTCCAGTTTTCCTGGAAATTTTCCGGGATTTTTTTGCATTATCCTTTGTCCTTCCTTGGGCCAATACAAATTCATCAAGCCCAGAATCGTGAAAATCGAAGTATCCGTTCTCGAGTTATACACTAAACAGGATATTCCCGGATTTTCCTCCAGTATCCTATGTCCTTCCTTGGGCCAAAACAAATTCATCAAATCCAAAATCGTGAAAATCGAACGATCGGTTCTCGAGTTATGGGCGCACACACGGACGAAATTTCTCTTTTATATATGTATATAGATATATAGATATTATTATTTATTACTATTTATTATTTTGAATGAAATTAAAAACAAATTTATCATATTCTCGTGAATATAAGCGGGTTTTACTATACATACTAAGTTTTTAATTTTATATTAAAAACTAATTTCTATAACAATTTATAAATATTTAAAGTGTTTTTATTCTTGATTTATATATTTTTACAAATAAATTCCATTTTTTATTTTAATTTTGACAAATTTTAGTTTTTTGAAATTTAAAAAAAAATTGAGTTGAGTGCGTCAATTTTTGAAGTGTAAACTTATTTCTACATTTAATTTCCTAAATTAAAAAAAAATCATTAAAATTTGGAGCAGGTTCTTGAATAGCCTACACTAAAGGTAACAATATCGGTTTAAAATTATTATTTTTTAGAATTCTCACTGGAGATCGTCTTCATCATGCCACACAAACTGAGAAATAGATTTAGGGTATCCACCTTATCGTTTTTTTTTTATAGAAGACAGCTTCAAGAAATGAATGTAATAAGCTTGCGCACATGAATTTAAAGGCGAAGGTAGGGTCAGATCAATTCTTGAGTTTAGATATAGGGATAGGGATTCTGAAGAAAAATGGAAACCCTGCTTTAATCTTTCTATTTTAATGCTAAAATTCACCTTTTGTCTGTTTTGAAAGTGAAATATATGAGTGTTGTCTTACAGTGCGCCGCGCTGCACCGCCCGGCCGTTTCCACTCTCAATATTCTTGAATATTATACCGCCTTAAGTTTTATTTCCAGGAATCAATGACAGCACAACTCTCGACTCGATGTGTGACAACAAGGAACTCTCAACTCTGTCTGAGGCTGTGGAAGCTATAGAGGAACTGTAAGACCAATGCTGCTCGCTCGCTATAGATTTTTTGGGCGAAACATGAGTAATCAGTTGTTTGGATAAGATTGGCGCGACTCCAAAAGAGCGGGATCATGAATAATTTAGTACATTTGTACTCGAAGTACCGTTTCGATGAGGCTCAGATAAGGACCTCCACATGGATTATAAACGCTGGTATGCGGAGTAGTCAGCGATCGGCCGGCGTAGTGTGGCTTCGGAGGTGGTGTGGTCAATAGACGAAAGTTGCTTGCATTGTGTGGGTGTAGTATCGTTGTACCACATATGATTTGCTTCAATATACTGCTCCGCATTATGTCGATCGTCGTCCGTCGCCAACATGGTCTTGGTCACTCTCTGGAGGCGCGAGAATCAGGCCTATAGCATCATACTCCTGGCCATGGGGCTATCTTGATCGTTTCGTTATAACTCTAGGTTTTTTAAGGCATTCCTACTAGGTATTTTGTACGGGATCTGTATGCGCTATTATTCGGACAAGTTGTATATTTTTGTATTCCTACTTTGCGTATATTATGCACTTTTGGTGACAAGACAATGTGTTTCTGTTTATGTGTAAGTATATGATAAGACCGAGTGGGCAATGTCTGGAAACCTTTGTGCGTGATGGCCTGGCCAGAAGCAGAACTAAACAGGTAGCTTCTGGCATCATTTACATTAAGTCACAATGTTTGTTATGGTGGGATGAGGGCCCAACAACAATGGAACAGTCTCTAAAGTCAACAAATTGTAATTTGATATACTTGCCATCTGAATTTTGTCCCACGTATTTCATTTGGTTATGCTTCTGTGTTTAATGCGGTTTTTATTTTTCTGTGTATAAATATAGTTTTTATCTTATCTTCAGTCGCGTATATGCGATGTGTGTAGTGTGTGATGGCTAGTCGGCCACCCGCCCGGGCCTGTTGGGCGGGTGTGTGCCAGAAATAGAATCAGTGTTATGTATAGCCAGTTAAAGCCACATGGAGATATAAATAAAAACGTCGCAGGCAGATAAAGTATTTAATTTTATTGGTGCCATCAAGCATGCAAAATTATTGAATTTGTGGATGTTAAGTGACCGTGGGCGCCGTGGCTTAGTTGGTTAAAGCGCCTGTCTAGTAAACAGGAGATCGTGAGTTCGAATCTCGCCGGGGCCTAGCAAAAGCTGTGTGTGCAAATTCATTTTTTATAGTTTAAATATTTTAATAAATAAAATTAATACACAATATTGTTTGTTTATGGCGCTTAACTTTTTCTTAGACATATTCAAACAGTTAAAACATACCTACGTCAAATTAGTACGATTTTCATTGGTCCGTTTTTTTTTTCGAAAAAGAGGCAACTTTGGTGAGATGGTCACCGTGAATGACGAGCACCACAAAATTTCTTGTGACCAAAATTGAACCAATGTACCTAGCCGACATTTGGTCCCAGCAAGACGCTTCTATACATGTGCCAGAACGGACGCCACGACTGACAATCTTCATGAACGATTTGAGGGTATAAGAAGAGTTGACGTGAATTATTGGCCACGGAGGTCATACAATTTGACCCCGCTAGATTTTTTCTTTTGTACTTTCCTGAAGTCGCAGGTCTATGCAAATATAAAGACTTTTTTGAATCATCATAATTGCGTTGTGTGGTACCGTTAATACGCCATATTAAAAAAAAAATAGCTAATAAACTAATGCAATTTACGTTAAATAATGAAATAGATTCACTAACGCAAAATATTATTAATTAATGAAAAAATTTCACTGACGCAACGAAAATTATCGGTAATTACTGCAATAAATCCATTGACTGAAACTGAAACAAACATTTTGATATTAAACATTTACGTTTGCTAATGAAAATATTGCCTTGCCTCAACGAAAATTTGTTTTTTGATGAACAGCGAATGACTAATCATTGAGTCAACGAAGCCAAACTCATCTGCTTAAATATCTCAAATATATATGAATGTACATAAACAACATAAATCTTTCGAATTATTTTATGTTTCATCCCAATTTATATGACTTAATTTTTTTTAGAGAGATACAGATGTCTTAAATATCTACTAAAAATAAATCCCTCAATATTTTTGTCTAGTGTACTAAGACCTTTTTTTATAAAAAAATACTTGCTGACCCGGCGAACGTTGTTCTGCCATATAAATTAAAACAAAAAGCAAGCGCGTTACTAGAAGGAAGTGTACTTGGACAAACCGTGTAGGTACTCTTTATATATAATTGTTGATATTCCAGTGATAAACAATGATATTCAGGCCACTTGGGCAGATGATAATGTGATATTGGTACCTGATAGTGATAAAAGTATTGTGAAGACAGCAGACAAATTACCTACAAAATAAACTGTGGATTATCTAAGAGGTTGGATAAAAAAAGGGCAAATCAACTTTTATAAATTTTATGCAAATAAAAAGCTAAACAACAATCAGCTAAAGGGCTCGCATCAGCGGGTTGCAGGAGGAGTCTTCAATTTTTATTGGGGTAGGTATTAAAAAATCTTTAAATAATGTTTCCATTAGTTTTCTTTCACCAGTGGGTGCTTAGAAAAAAAGTTCCAAATTCCTAAAAAACGTCAAATAGAAAACATATAAAAAGTAGGTACTTGATTTTGTTAAATAAGTTTTGTTACTATGTAACTAAATCCAGTTTTAGCTGTTTGTTAAAGGACAATGGCCGAATTGGGCCTAGGAACCAATAAGAACGGTCTTCATATTGTATATAGTTTCATGTTTATGCATTCATTATCCGTTAACCGTTTGTCCCAATTCACTATGTGACAAAAGTTATTTAATTTTGAATACAATGAGTTTAAGGGTCACAATTCCTTTTTTCCATAGTTTAACTTTAATATTTTGTGTATTTTTCGCTCGATTGAAGCCATTAAATTAACTTCTTTGAACCCATGACACACAACCTGAATTTTATCAGATTTTTAAAAAAATAGTTTTAGGGGTCGCCAGCATCAACTTTATGCAAAAAGCTGTTTTTGGAGTATTTAATTTGTAAAAAATACAAATATTGGTTTTTAAATAACATTTTTGATGTCAAAATCATCTTCAGAAAAAAGCAAACAAATTTCAATTTTTACCTCATTTATCAGAATAAAAATAGGTATTGGGGCATAATTATAGTCGCAGACAGACCCAGGTTTAACTAAACTACAGTATAATACAATTTTGCCTCAATGAATGCAGACCGATTTTAATTGCAAATTGTTGGTTTTATATTCTTAAAAGATAATGAACTTGGTATACTACACAAACAGCTTCAAATATTTTGAAATGATAAGCTTAAAAAAAATAGAATCAACGTCCGAAAATTCAACTAAACCTATGTTTAACTTAGACCCAGCTCTAAAATGACTATGAATGCGACCCATTGTTTTTAAGGTTTGTTTGCAATTCATAAAATTGAGACAAAACAAGTCACATAACCACCCTCAAAACCACCCTTATATATTATTATAAGGGTCTGAAATATTTGTATCTTATTCCTTATTAATTAACGAACAATATGGTATTACATTTTGTACGGGCTGATCACAAAATAGATACAAAAAATATAAAAAAAATATAATAGGGGTATTCATGCAACGATGTAAGATACTAGATAAGTTTACCATTTGAAATTCAAATTTTGTCAAATTTTGTATGGGAAATGAATTACTCAAATTGGATAAAAATCGCCAACGAATTAGCTTGGGAAATGATTTGGTAAACTTATCCAAACGTCATGGTAACTTTTATAAATTAGGCGTGATCAGAAATATATATCTCAGATAACTTAAAAAAAACTCTGACCGTGTTCTGTAACTATCGAAACTTATTTAGCTGGCGATAAAATTTGTGATTAATACAAGAAGGAATAATGAAAATCAGAATTGAGCCACAATTCACTGTATCTCTTTTTTCGTTCCTGAACTCGGGGGTGTTCTTCACTAGCGAAATCAAAAGTTAATGCAAATCAAGAAACCGACGTTATTGGCGTACTTGGTATATAATTTTTTTGTATTCGCTCATTTTCGTCCGACCACTACCGTGAGGCTACGACTATTGTCATCGTGTGTCTTACATTTTTTATCGTACCGAGACATTTGGTTTCGATTTCGCGTTGGTTCGGGAGAGGTTCTTTATTGAAAAATAACTTCGAAATCTATAAACACGTCTAAAGTGTCACACACCAAATCTGTCAAATAAACGAACAGCTGATTCAATTACACAGTATTTAACCAAATGAATAATTCATTCATGCAAACTTTTGTGTAAACTTATCATTTTACACAATTTGTAAACTTACGACGCGACTTTTGCAGGCTTTTTATGGTACTGAAAGATTTTTAACTCAGTCAGTTCCTTACCGATTTTAAGTTTCTTTGCGGTTTTTCAAAAAAGAATGTTATTCTCTTATTTATCATATACAAAAATCACTATTCCAGGTCCTTGTTTTACACAAAAATCACTAAACAGTCCAGAATCAAAGCCAGTTCGTCGGTTTTGAACAAATAGACGAAAAGAAAACATATTTACACTAAATCTTCGATTTCATTATAATAATTTTAGATAAACTGTTACACTTGTCCTTGATTTTGTAGATTGAGCAATAAATGTATACAATTAAAAAAGGTCATTTAATTCTTCTTCTTTGAAAAAACCGCAAAGACATTTAAAATCAGTAAAAAAGTGGCTTGAGTTAAAAAACTTTAAGTACCACTATTATGTTCCCAAATGTAGATACTGCTATTTCATGTTATTTTCCTTGTTGTATAGTTTTCATTAAAAACTTGATTGATCCGCTGTAGTGGATTTATTAGATGTTGTACCTTGGCAATACTTTCAAAATAAGAACAATACTTTTATTTTAGTATGATTTATTTATAATTAATTTATTTTCTTGTAAATATAAATTCTAGATTAGAGCTTTGTGACTTGTTGTTTATGACTCTTAATTTAAGACTAACTTATGAAAGATACAGAAATTCAAATCAAAGGGCAAATTCGAATGCAAAACTATTGTGTCTGCCCACGCCACGTATCGCGTATGCGACTTCTGGAAGAATATTTTGATGACAAAGAATATTATGCTTTGCATACAATGCAACAAGATATTTTGTTTGTCTTAAAGTTTTGATGAAATTACTATTATAGGTTTGGGTAACAAAGAATAATCTGCACGTTGCATAAAATCCAACGAGATATGTAGATCTTAGTAATATTATAAAATGTGAAAGATACTGATATGGGGTTGTTAGGCTCATAGCACCACAAAAAGGAAAAAAATCTTCTATTTTTTGTTAATATTTATTTTTTGATCTATTTTGGAATCATTTCGTAAAAAAGTACAATATTTTTTTCGTTACTAAATAAGAAATAAGTTTAAAAAAATTCAAGCTCTAATAGTAGGATAAGGATGGTTTGTGGGTGGTTTTGTGGATTGTTTTGTCCAATTTTACGAATTGCAATTTAAAAAAAGAAAGGAAACACCTTAAAGCTCGCATCGCAGCTACCCCAGCAGCAGGGAGAAACGAGCTTGAGTCTACGTACCGCATGAATATGAGGGAAGTTCACCGTAGTGTGCGACGTGATAAGCGTAACTACATCAACGCACTGGCTACAGAAGCAGAAGAAGCCGCTAGTAGGTGTGACAGTAGGACCGTCTACAGAATTACCAAAGAGCTCACTGGTGTCCAGAGCTCTAAACAACACCTGGTTAAAGACACAAACGGATCCCTGCTAATTTCGGATGAGGACCAGCTCATAAGGTGGAGGGAACACTTTTCTGCGGTTTTAAACCGCGTTTTCGCAAGTGAAGTTAACCCTATTCCCACTGAGCTACCCGAAGTAACAATTTCCCGAATACGCACCGTACCCCCCAGTAAAGAAGAAATTATCACTCAATTAAAAAGTACAAGTGACCTCAACTCCAGAAATTATTGTAATTTCAATATTTTAATATTTAAATTTCTTCATCTTCTTATTAAGAAATTATCACCGCCATCAAAGCACTGAAGAACAACAAAGCGGTTGGACTTGACGGTATTCCTGCAGAGCTCTTAGGAGCAGCCCCAACGACATCGAGCGAGCTACTGCACCCACTTATTAAGAGAGCTTGGGAAGCAGAGAGCTTTCCTGAAGAGTGGAAAAAAGGAATGATTGTCAAGCTCCCAAAGAAAGGAGATCTCACACAGTGCGAAAACTGGAGAGGAATATGCGTTCTGCCTGCAGTAGCCAAGATAATAGCAAGGATAATATTGGACCGAATTAAAGACCACCTCGAAGACACACTCGACGCCGAACAAGCAGGTTTCCGCACTGGATCTTCCTGTGTTGATCACATCAACACCTTGAGGATCATCATCGAACAGTGCGTTGAATATCGATCACCACTTCACCTGCTGTTCATCGATTTTGAAAAGGCGTTCGACAGTGTCAATAGAGAATTTATTTGGCTTGCTTTGCACAGGAGGGGCATCCCAGATAAATTGATTGCTATTATCAAGGCTACTTATGATGGATCCAGGTGTCACGTTTTGCACAAAGGTAGGCTGTCAGAGGAGTTTGAAATCCAAAGTGGAGTTAGGCAAGGCTGTATACTGTCACATACTGTTCCTGTTGGTGATAAGTGACGTACTGCACGCAGCTTTGTCAAATGGAAATGGAGGAATTCAGTGGACTCTGCAATCTCACCTCAAACATCTGGACTACGCGGACGACGTATGCTTACTCTCTCATAGGATCATGGATCTCCATCAAATGACAACAAGGGTGGAGAGAGAAGCAGAAATCGTAGGGCTTAAGATCAACTCGGCAAAAACTAAAAGGATCAGCCTTGGAACTTCCTCATCAATCCAAGTAAATATTTCTGGACAACCGGTAGAGATGGTAGAGGATTTCCAATATCTTGGGAGTATTATCTCTACGGGTGGCGGAACTGAACTGGACGTAAACAGCCGAATCAGAAAAGCAAAGGCTGCGTTCGGAATGCTGTCCAAAATATGGAGAAACAACTCTTTTAGCTTAAAGACCAAGCTACGACTGTTCCGCTCCAATGTTGAATCCGTTCTGCTTTACGGCTGCAGCACTTGGAAAGTCACTGAAATTGTCACTAGAAAGCTGCAAACCTTCGTTAATAGATGTCTACGAAACATCTTGAGGATTTTCTGGCCCAACCGTATCTCCAATGCCGAACTTCATGCGAGAACGGGTCAGGAGCCCATAGACTCCATTATACGAAGAAGAAAGTGGCAGTGGATTGGCCATACGTTTCGAAAAGGCGATCGGTGCATTGCATCTCAAGCAATGCAGTGGAACCCGCTCACACAGGAGGGAAGACAAGTGGGCCGGCCTAGAAGTACATGGCGAAGAACGGTCGAACAGGAATCGGCACGACTGGGGAAAAGTTGGAGAGAGCTGAAATATATTTCAAGAAATCGTACACGATGGCGCGTAGGTGTAGTGGAGGCCCTATGTCCCGTAAGGGAAACATCACGGACGTAATAGGTCCGAGGACCTAAGTAAGTAAGTAATTTAAAACCTTGAAAATAATTCCCATTTTCATTCCGATAAATGAGATACAAATTGGTGTTTTTTTGTTGTTTTCCAGAGATGATTTGTATTTTTTAGCAACTAAATACTCCAAAAACTGCTTTTTGTATAAAATTAATGCTTTCGACCTCAAAACATAATTTTATAAATCTGAAAAAATGCAGGTAGTGTGTCATGGGTTCAAAGAAAGAACATATCGAGCAAAAAATACATAAAATATTAAAGTAACACTATGCAAAAAGGAATTGTGACCTTAAAACTTATTTTATTCAAAATTAAATAACTTTTGTCACACAGCGAATTTGGACAAACGGTTAACGGATGATGAATGCATAAACATGTACCAATACAATATGAAGGCCGTTCTTATCGATGCTGGGCCCACGCTCCATACATATTTGCCCATTGTCCCTTGTATTGTTTCTTGCATAAAAACTATGCCCACTTTAACAAAGCGAGTATAACTACATAACACATTTGATCAGTCTCGTCTCGGTCTCGTCATGCGAGATCGAAACCGAGACTTTTCTCGTCTCGTGGCCACCCCTGCACTTTTTGCCACTCTGTCCTTTTTTTGCCACCCAGGCACTTTTTTTCACCCCATCTTTTTTTTGCCCTCTGTGAAGTTGGCAAGGCAAGTTTTACCTAGCCTAGAGTAACAAGACCAACGCAGTAATTTGCAGTTTTTTTTTGCATTTCTGTTCCCAGGCCTGCTTATTTCACAGTGAAGTTAGCTGGGCAGCATGAAAGTTGAGCACTTCAAAACTTAGAATTAGCATTTCTTGAAATGCATAAGGGACTGCAAATTTGGAGCCTTACTGCAAATTCCAAGCATGCTTGGTTCTCGGGATACACTGTGCCCTGCTAACTTCACTGTGAAATAAGTTTCAAATTCAAAACTTTTAAAGAATAAAATAAAAATTTGTCTTAACCTAATTTTTGTTTAAAATGTTACTTAATACGGTGTTATTTTTTGTTTTCAATATTAAATGCGCTCTTATCTTAGATTTCTAGTTTTTGATTAAATGATAAACAATAAAATCTACTAATATTTGAATAATTTTTGTTCTAGTTAAGATTTAGAAACAACCTTAAGAATACACTACCAAGGAAGTTTTTTTCACAAATAAAAAACAGAAAAACAATAAAAGATTTGTACTGATTAAATGATATTTTCATAAGAAATAAAAAAAACTTTTTTAAAGCTATCATAAAAGTTAAGAAAAATGATATGATATGAGATAACAAATAAAAAAAAACAATTTTAAAAAGTATTATACATGTAGGAATCTCTAACTCTGGCCAAAATTTATAAGCAAAAATACACATTGTAAATGGTATCTGTGAAGTGGGGTGCTGGGGTGGCCCATATTTTCGAAATGTTGAAATTTCTTTTTTCACAAACCCTAACCCTAAAAGTGATCATAGCAATACAAAAACTGTGCACGACTGGATCGCACAAAACTTGCTCTTGGAGCTAACAACTTTAACGTAGCTTAAAATAGACAATGTACATATTTATTGGTTTCATAACATTATGATATATTGAAAAAAAAAAAAAAAATTAAAAACAATTTAAAATAAAAATGATTACCATATGATCTATTATAAATTAGTTATTTTAATAGCTAAAACAGATAGAGCTCAAAAAAAAATAATGCCGTCTGATAAATGTGAATTTATGACAAAAAAAAAATTCAAAAATCGTTAGAGCGGTTTTTTTTTAAATACATTTTTTATATATAAAAAATGTTGAACATTTTTTTAAATAAAATTTGGTATGCCAACTTTTAGTATTTAATAAAATACAATTTTTGACTTAATTTAAAAAAAAAAAAAAAATTATAAGCCCGTTTTCAAGATATTGAATTTTCAAAAAAAAAGTTTCAATATTTTTTTTAAAATCCAAAAATTATTTTTTCGAAAAATTTTATATGCAAAATTGGTAATAATAATATAATAATAAATTAATAATTTTGGTTGAAATCTGTGAAGTAGTTAACGAGAAAATTTAAAACCAAAAAATCAGTTGTATGACAGGTATCGCTAATAACCGTTATAAATTTTTTTTTTTTTCTACCACAATATTTATTTTAGTAATTTTAGTACCTCGTAATTTTTTTTTGAAAATCGTTAGAGCCGTTTTTGAAATAAATCAATTTTTGTATATTGGTTGTATGACAGGTACCGTTATTTTTTGAGCCAAAAAAAATTCAATTTCCCCTCTAGGGAATCACATAAGAACCTTAAGTCCAAAGTTTGAAGAATATCGCTTCGAATATCGTTTAGGCAGCAGGTCGAGGTACAGACAGACGGACAGACAGATGGACAGACAGACAGAATTGCGAGACCCACTTTTTTCGTGTTCTCTATAATCGTAATGTTAGGGAAATTATTATCTTGAATATTTATTTGTGCACGAATCCTAAACTTGCCCTATACATATATACGCATATCGCAAGTAAAAAGTATGTGGTAAGTACACTGAGCAGTTGAAATTTCCCTAAAAAAAATACACGTACTTTTCAGACAGTCTTTTATTTATTAATTTCGGTAAAAATATATTTAAAAGCTATTGGACACTTTTTAATTTGGTTAAACTCATCTAGAACTGACAGCTGCCATACAACGATATCGGTTTTTTTTATCAACTTTTCTCAAAAACGACTAACGATTTTGATAAAATTTCGTATATTTAAATAAAATTTCTGTATTCTGTATACCAGGTTCTTAACAAAAAAAAAAAGAAATCCAAAATAAGCTCCACCCTACTCTTTGTATGCCTAATTTAAATCGAAATATGTATGGAGGATGATGAGATTTCTGTGAAAGCACAAAATTCTGACAATGTCTTGGCCTGTGCTGTTGTCGACGATTTTAAAACGATAAGTGTTAAAGCTAATCCAAATGCACCTCCTTCGTATAGCTTTAAGTATGGTGTAAATATGGATGCGGATATCCTAAAGAAGAATATTTTTAGTAAGCTGAGATGGTTTCATTCCGTTGGAATAAAACCAATAGGCATTCCGTTGGAATATGTCAATTCGATTTTTAACTCTGAGCTCTGGCCTAGGGGGATTCGTATTCGCCCATTTAAGTACATGCCAAAAAACGATCGGCCACCGGAAACTGGAGTAGCGACTTAGTTTATAAATCCTCATTATATTCCTATGTTGATAATAATGTTCCTGTTGGTGCTGTTGCTGTTGATGAAAATTATGTTGCTGTTGATGAGTGTGTAGCTGATGTTGTTGTTGCTGATTCTACGGTTGCCATTGATAATGTAGTTATTGATGAATTAGTTGTGGTTGAGCCTGCTCTTCCGGAAACTTTTATATACAATATTGATAATGCTGTTGATGATTTTGTTGTTGCTGATGTTGTTATTGTTGCGGATTCCGTTGTTTCCTATAATAATAATGCTGATGTTGCTGATGTTGTTCTTGTTGCGAATTCAGCTGTTGCTTCTAATAATAATGCTAATGTTGATGATGCTGCTCCTGCGGTTGCTGTCGTTGCTGATGATGCTGATTTTCGATATGATAGTTTCAATATCTATTATCAAAATGTAGGAGGAGTAAGAACTAAATTGAATAGGTTATACTTTTACTTTGCTTCCCAAGATTATGACATAATTGTTTTAACGGAAACCTGGCTGAATGATAGTCATCTCACAAGTGAAATTTTTAATGCTAATCAATTTACTGTATATCGTAAGGATCGCTGTTCGATGACAACAGGATTTGATAGAGGTGGTGGAGTATTAATTGCAATTAGATCTAAACTTATTTCGAGTCAGATCGAATTATTATCTAGTCAAATGTCACACAATCTTGATATTGATCAATTAATTGTTAAAGTTTCATTTGGTAAAAATGTAAATTTATATATAAGCGTGAGCTATATTCCTCCAGGTAGTCCTCTAGAGCTTTATAATTTGCATTTATATAATTGTAGGTCGGTATTATGTAATTTTGGTCCCTCGGACCATGCTATTTGTTTGGGAGATTATAATATTGGTAATGTAGTTTGGATGTTTGATGATGAAGACAATTGTTTAGTTCCATTTAATGTTACAACTGACACAGAAAGTTCAGTCATTGATTTATATAGTCAATTTAACTTAACGCAATTGAATGATATTCCAAATATGCTTAATCGCATTCTTGATTTAGTTTTTGTTAATAAAGAACTTGAAGTTTATATAGAAAAAAAACAACTTTCCAGTTGTAGATAATACTATGCATCATGTATGTCTATTAATTAACTATAAGTTATTGGTTTATATCTGAAACTCTCATGACATGATTGAGTCCTATGATTTCAAACGCGGTAACTTTGATGCAATGAATATATTTCTAGATTCTATAGATTGGGAAAACATATTTCTAAGTTCTGAATTGACTCATGCATATGAACTATTCAAATTTTATTTAAAAACAGCTTCTGATAGTAGTATTCCTAGAAAAATTCCAATCCTCCTTGGTTTAACAAAAGGCTGTCAAATCTAAAAAATAAAAAAAATAAGGCCTACAAGAAACACAAAAAGGATAGAAGTATTTGGGTAAACCACCAAAAGTATCTAAGTTTACAGAACGAATTTGATATGCTAAACAAGTTTTTATACAACGATTTCATATTAAATGCTGAATCACAAATCAAGGTAGATAGCAAACGTTTTTGGAATTTTGTAAATACAAAGAAAAAATCAACAGGATTACCGAAGTGTATGGAGTTTTCAAGCAGCATATCTAGTGACTCATCAACGATCTGCAATTTTTTTGCTGATTATTTTGAGTCGATGTACTCGCACCTAGTGTACTTCCGGAGTTTTCTCCTGCTAATGTAGTTGATGTTGGAAGCATTCATCTAAGTCGAATGGAAGTTTATGAAGCGTTACAAAATATAGACGATAAAAAAGGTGCTGGACCTGACGGCATATCTCCTAAGGTCATAAAAAAAATGTGCAAAGTCTCTTGCTTTACCACTATGCTTGGTTTTTAATATGTCTCTACTTACTGGTCAGTTCATTGATGAATGGAAAACATCTTTCATCTCCCCTATTTTTAAATCAGGGTCGAGACAAAAAGTATGTAACTATAGACCAATTTGCAAGTTATCTGTTATTCCAAAAATTTTTGAGAAGATTGTTTGCGAAAAACTTTATTTTATTACAAAAAATGTAATTGCTGAAACTCAACATGGTTTTGTACCGGGCAGATCCACGGCTACAAACCTCACAATTTTGTGTAACTCCGTAGTCAAAGGATTTGCTAGTGGGTTACAGACAGATATAGTTTTCACAGATTTTGCTAAGGCCTTTGATAGGGTAAATCATGAGGTTCTTGTCCATAAATTGTCGGTTCTGGGATTTCATTCTCTTTTTTTAAAGTGGATATGCTCATATTTGAGTGGTAGGATCCAATTCGTTAAAATAGGTAAATTTAAGTCTAATGCGATTAATTTGACTTCAGGAGTCCCCCAAGGAAGTCACATTGGGCCTTTGTTTTTTATACTTTTCATAAATGATATCCCGGATACTTTCAAATTTTCAAACTATTTGCTATATGCTGATGATGTAAAAATTTTCAAAAACATTAAATCTGTCGAAGACTGTCTCCTATTGCAAAGTGATCTGGAGAAGCTTGCGTTATGGTGTAGTAACAATTTACTTTTTTTGAATGTCTCTAAATGTCAAAGTTTTACGTGTTTTAGGAGCAACTCTCCTATATTATTCGATTATTCAATCAACAATAGTGTCCTTGAAAAAGTAATTCAAAAGAAAGACCTCGGGGTTATATTCGATCGTAAGTTGTCTTTTAATTACCATAGTGATTATATAGTCAATAAAGCGTATAAGATGTTAGGTTTTGTAAGAAGGAACACGAAGGAATTTTCCGATCCCTACACACTCAAATGTCTTTACTCTGCCTATGTCAGATCTAATCTCGAATATTGTAGTGTTGTCTGGAATCCCTATTACAAAAAAAATTCCTCTAGGATAGAAAGAGTACAGAAAAGTTTCACTAGATATGCATTTAATAAGCTTAACTGGAATATACCTAGACCTACATATTCAGTAAGGTGTCAGCTTTTTGATATGCAAATGCTAGAGATGAGAAGAAGATATTTTTCAATAATGATGATCAAAGATACTTTAAGTAATCATATAAATTGCTCATACCTACTTGAGCGAATGAACTTTTATTTCCCTAGTAGAAGCCTCCGAATGTGTTTTTATCTACGTGATGATTTTAATAGAAGCAATTATGGAAGAAATGAACCTATATCCCGTTGCATCAGAGAAACCAATAGCGTTTTACACTGTATAGATATTTTTCAAGTCTGTTCAAGAGATTCTTTTAAAAGAAATGTCATGATTGTTTTAATGTCCTGTTATTAATTTTATTTATTATTATTTTATTAACACTTACTGTACATATTAATTTATATTATTATCTATATTATATTTATCTATATTTAAGCGTAATCTAAAAGATGTTATAAACTCTAATTGATGAAAATAAACATACATACATACATACATATAAGTAACTAACTAATATTTACATTTAAATATAACCTATTTAATTTATTGTTTACGAACACGTTTACTCAAATATTCAGAAGAACTACTAACCCAGATATTTCCGTCTTATTAGTGGAATCAGGAGGACCTGAGAGATTTGCTCATCAAATTCCAGCATTGGCTAATGGTCTGCTAGGAAGCAATACAAACTACGGCTACATTCCACAAAAATACTCCTGGTTGGGAATGAACGATAACATTTGTGATGCTGCACAAGGAAAGTCTGCTGGTGGTTCGACTTCTTTCAGTATCATGATTTACAATCGAGGACATCGTAAGAGTTACGATGACTGGGCTGGAGCTGGTAACAATGGTTGGTCATACAATGATGTATTGCCATATTTCCTGCGTGCCGAGAATTCCAACTTATCAAATTATCAACAATCTCGCTATCACAATAATTCCGGTAGTTTTGTAAGCGCTGAAGATGTCAAATATAGGTCATCAATATCACCCGCCTTCATACGGTCATGCTTAAATATATCGATTATAACGATGGCAATACCAAAGAGGGTTGTTCATAAATTCAGGCTACTACACTCAATGGACGCAGGCATAGTGCCTTCAAGGCTTACATTGAACCAGTTTCCAGTTCAAGCAGAACAAAATAACCTCGATGTTCGTCTATATTCTGTGGTGACTAAGGTGCTCATTGATCCTGAAACAAAAACAGCCTATGGAATAGAATTGGATACCTCGGCGAGAAGTTCACAATTAAGGCCAATAGAGAAGTGATTCTGTCAGCTGGGGTCTTACATTCTGCACAAGTTCTAATGCTTTCAGGTGTTGGACCCAAGAGAGTTTTAGAAAATATTGGAGTTTCCGTACTCGCAGATCTACCTGTTGGAGAGACTCTTTATGATCATGTTGCTAACTTTGGACCTATGTACACCACAAACACCACAAAGACAATGCAAACAATGTTTATAGATCGCTTAACACAACCCGATATTGAAAAATTCCAAACTGGAGATCCCTCAATAAGATTTTCCTCAATAATTGGTTATGAGGGTTCAGCATTTGTCAGAAGCAAACACACCAAAGACGTCGACTCATATTCCGATATTGAAATCTTGATGTTAGATGCCAGTGTATCGGTTGACTATGGAACCACATATAAGAAAGCCCTTAACATGCGTGATGAAGTCTATAATGCGATTTTTAAGCCCACAGAGGGTATAGATCATTTTTCACTTCTTATTACGATAGCTCATCCCAAATCCAAGGGCAGAATGTGAATGTGGGTTGAGAGTAGTTATGTCAAGGTTTCACCTAAAATCGATCCAAACTCATATTCTAGACAAGAAGATGTCGAATCAACACTGGAAGGTATTAAAAAAGCACTTGGAATTATGTCATCAGATGCTATGGAAGCAATAAATGCAACTTTGATAACAACCAAAGTTCCTGGCTGTAAACATTTGAAATTCGCAACTGATAACTACTGGAGGTGTTCAATCAGAGTTCTTTCTATTCCCAACCATCATTATGTTGATCCTTGCAAAATGGGACCTAAGCCTGATAAAACTACGGTTGTGGAATCAACTCTTAAAGTTCATGGTGTGGAAGGTTTGAGAGTCGCTGATTCTTGTGTGATTCCTGTGACTCAGTTAGTAATATGATTGGCGAGATGGCCAGTGATAAAATTATGGCTGAAAATAATAAAGTTTGCCGGTCATGAACTATATAAATAAGGCGTGTTTTGTTTCAACTTACAGCCAAGACTATACAGTCTTAAAAAATATTTTAATATATATGTACTACAAAACAACAACAGTTTAGTGTGTATACAAAATATTTTATTGAAAAATAAAATAAAATGCTATAGCAACGAGGCTATCATAAGACTGGATATTCAACCAGGCTTATGATCACAGTACACATATCTAAGGTATTATCACGTGCAGCTTGTCAAAATTCAAGATGGCTGCTTTCAGTGTAGGTTTTTGTGTCAAAATGAGAAATGACAATAGTACAACTGAAAGGTAAACAAAAAAAAAAAACTAATTCGTGAAAATTGTAAAAAGTTAGTTCTGTGTTCTGTTTTTTAAAACGATTGCGCGAAAACTGTCCAACGGTTTTTTATGATTTTACACTTAATTTAAAGTTCAAAGTTCAAGCTTTAAAACGAGCCTATTTACAATTAATGATGGATATTGTATCCATCGCAATTGTTGTTTTCATAGGGCCAAACGGGGTCGGAAGTGTAGTAATACATTTTATTTAGTTTTTATTTTTTTTTTCAATTATATTTTTATTTTATCTTACGTAGGTGTTTAGCACTGATTAATTGGCCCGGATACACTTTCTTAAATACTTTTTTTTTTGTTATTTTTATGGACAAATTAGTTAAACCAAACTTTTTGCAGAATTGAAAAGAAATTTAAATTAATGAACACACACACGAGACAGAATGACAGAACACAAAACCGCACTGAAATCAGCCATTTGCCTTTCATTATGACACATGCGCAGAACTGAACAAAAATGAAAACGCTTATGATATTACCTGTAATATATATACCTTGGCTTATGATAGCCTCGTTGCTATAGCATTTTGTTTTATTTTTCATTAGATTCAATCGAATATTTTGTATTCAGAATAAAGTGTTGTTGTTTTGTATGTAATATTAAAATATTTTTTTAGGACTATATAGTCTTGACTTTAGAACAAACAAAACACACCTATAGTTTATTTTTGTATAAAGCTTCTTTTTTTTCAAATAAACTTAGAAACTTTTCAGAATAATATGTCCAAGGTGACACACGCTTCTTAATCTCAAACGGTCCGACAAACTTCGGTGTTAATTTGACAGCATAATAATTCGCGGCATCCAACAACAACGAAAAATTCCTACGCCAAACGATTTCGCGCGGGTCATATTGAACATCACGCCGTTGCCAAAGATTGTTAGTTTGAGCAGAGCTCGTTAGCTGCTCCTTGTAAATTTCCCGCTATATCTATATCCTTAGTTCTTTGAATCGTTCGGCGATCACCTCCATATACTGAACATTTCCTGAACTACCTGCGATTATTGCTTTCACAAAAGGGTTCCCGGCTGGATGAGTTCTATGCCATCGTTAACCACCAGTTATTCCTTATTATAAATAAAATAAAGACAGAAACTTAAACACAAGAAACGATAAACGCACTTGTCGAAGCTTACCATAACCGAGCGTTGGATATCTTCATTAGGGGGTTGAATGGAGACTTGTTCCGAATGTTAATCATCCAAAAAACCAAAACCCTTCCTGAGGCGTATACCTCATGTCTGGAAATCTAAAATCTTAATTTCCGGAGTTACAATTCACCGAACAAACTACACTAATACGATTTCGGTTCCCATCATTTAATTTATCTTAGGTCAGATAATAGACCGCCTTTTCAACCAAGGGCATTCCAACCCAAACCCTATTACAAAAATGGGTAACCCACCAAAACCTGGTCCTAAACCCCATCAAAAGATGGGAAGATCGGTTCAGACAAAACAGGCAAATTTCATGAATAAGTAGAAAAGGTGAGCACGCTCTGAGATCCTTTCTAGGTCTCCTCAAAAACAGCAGAGGCTATATAACCTCCTAACGGTAGAAGAAATACCCCAAGAGTCTTATCAAGATCTTGCAGAAGGAAACTGTGAGAGCGAGGTAAATTTTATGATGGACGCTTATCCAGCGTTCCATACATAGATGGCAAAACCTTGAGCTTTCTCGTGGATAAAGAATGAAAAAACCTAAACAATAGAAGCTATATTGTTTTTGTTTTTATTTTAGTGGACTGTAAGGCAAACAAGAACTTCATCGCCCCACATGTATCTACAAAAATCAAAGAGATAGCTCAACCACAGAACGGAGTAAAATAATATCGGGTGTCATTGACTACAAGTAGACCAAGAGCCCACAGCAAATTCTAAAATGAAGTATGCCATCTGATTTGTTTTAAAAATATAAATTTATAAAAAAAAAAAATAAAAGATTTATAAAATCACAAAATAAAAAATCGTTGGAGCGGTTTTCTTAAAAATATTTTTTTTTATATAAAATTTTTGGTTCATTTTTAAAAATAAAATCTAGTATACCTACCAACATTTAGTATTTAATAAAATACAATTTTACATACAAAAAAAATCATTAGTCCGTTTTCAAGATACTGAATTTTCCAAAAAAAAAAAATCAATATTTTTTTAAAAATCCAAAAATATTTTTTCTGAAAATTTGTATCTGCACAATTATTTGATCTATGAAGGAGCTCTTCAAATCGGAGCAGCTGTCAACGAGAAATTTGAAAACAAACTAATCGGTTCTATGACAGGTACCGTTATTAACCTTTATTGGTAAAATTTGTTTTCATCAAAATATTGACCATACCTTAAATAGTAAATGCACATGAAAATTCTTGGAGCCGTTTTCGAGAAAGATAATTTTTTTCTTAACGGTTTTTCAACATTTGTATGCAAGGTATACCGTTATTTTTTGATTTTGAAAGATGTTTTTTTTTCAAATATTCCACAAAATAATAAAAAAACTATCTTGCACCTAGTTTTGAAAATATTGAGCAAGTCATTTTCAAATATTTAGTTTTCAAAAAAAAATATTTTTTATTTTATTTTCAAAAAAAAAAAAAAATTTTTAATTGTGGTTCACAATAATGTTTAGACTTTTCTTTTTAGAAATCTTACCATACATCAATGAACATTTTCAACTTAACTGTTTTTGAGATAATCAAAAACCAAAAAAGTGGTTCTACTGGAGGTACCCAAAATATTCAATTTATGAAAATAAAAAAATTATTTTTAAGTAGCATTTCCTTACTAAATTTATTAGATTTTTTTTAAACAAAATTCTCGGACCAGTTTTAGAAAAAAATATTATTTTCCTTTTTGGCGAAAAAAAATTGTATGGCAGGTACCGTTGTTTTTGGTCCTAAACGTCTGCGCATATTAGTCAAAAAACACTATATACGTATACCAAGTTTGAAGAAAATCCCTCTAGCCGTTTAGGCTGTAGGGGCGAGGACAGACAGACAGAGTTGCGAGACCCACTTTTTTCGCGTTCGCGTTTTCGCGTTCGCTTTTTCGCGTTAGGGAAAATTACTATCTCAAGTTCGATTTTTTTTACGAATCCATTACTTACTTACTTACTTAGACCCTTGACCCCTCTAAGGGGCACAGGGCATCAACTACCGCTACACGCCATCTCGTTCGGTTTCTGGAAATGTATTTTAGCTCTCCCCAACTTTTACCGATCTTTTGTGATTCCTTGTCGACTGTTCTGCGCCAAGATTTGCTCTGGCCTCCAGGTCTTCTGCCATCTTGGATGAGTGGATCCCACTCCATTGCATGTCTTGCAATAGAGTCTGCACCACGACGTAGGGTGTGACCAATCCACTGCCACTTTCTTTTCCTAATAACGATGTCAATAGGACTTTGGCCCGTTCTCCGAAGGAGTTCTTGGTTGGAGATGGTGTTCGGCCAAAAAATCCTTAGGATGTTTCGGAGACATCTATTTTCGAAAGTTTGTAGCTTCCTTGTGACAGAGGCGGTCACTTTCCATGTACTACACCCATATAGTAGTACTGACTCTACGTTCGACCGGAACTGTCACAGCTTGGTCTTCGTACTGTAGACGTTGCTCCTCCAAACTTTAGACAGCATGCCGAAAGCAGCTTTAGCTTTGCCGATTCGGCAGTTAACATCTTCATCCGTACCACCGCTGTCTTTTGAGACAACACTACCGAGGTACAGGAAGTTGTCCACCGCTTCAACCTGCTGTCCCGCAACGACAACTTGAGAAGAAGATTCAGAAATGTTGAGGATTTATGTTTTCCCGGCGTTGATTCTTAAACCGACTTTGTTTGCCTCGCATTCCAGATTAGTCACCATATGATGAAGATCCATAATGTTGTGCGAGAGCAAACAAATTTCGTCAGCGTAATCAAGATGTTGCAGGAACGAAAACATCGTCCATCGAATTCCACGCGCTTGCTCGGCTAAAGCTGCGTGAAGGACATCCCCTATAACCACCAGGAAAAGTAGTGAAGATAGCAAACATCCTTGACGAACTCCGCTATGGATATCGAAGTCTTTAGATACCTTTTCGTTGTGTAGGACTTGACACGATGCACCCTCGTAGGTAGCCTTTATAATGGCGATAATCTTCTCGGGTACTCCTCTCCTACGTAAAGCTGACCAAATGAAATCTCGATTCAAACTATCGAAAGCCTTTTCGAAGTCGATGAAGAGCAAATGAAGAGGGGAGCGGAACTCCATGCATTGTTCTATTATGATCCTCAAGATGTTGATGTGATCAATGCAGGATGAGCCTGCCCGAAATCCCGCTTGCTCTTTGTCGAGAGTAGAATCGAGATGTTCTTTGATTCGTTCCAAGATTATTTTTGCCATTATCTTTGCCTCCGCCGGGAGGACACAGATCCCTCTCCAGTTTCCGCAATCCGTAAGATTTCCCTTTTTTGGTAGTTTGACGATCATCCCTTTTTTCCATTCAATGGGGAAACTTTCGTTCTCCCATGCCTGTGCTATTAAGGGGTGTAGCAACTTCGTTTATGTTTGTGGATCTGCTTGGTAGAGCTCAGCGGGAATGCCGTCCAATCCTACCGCTTTGTTGTTCTTGAGGGATTTGATTGCTGATGTTATCTCAGCTAAACTGGGAGAGCAAGTGCGAATACGGGAACTAGTTTCTACGAATAGCTCATTTGGGTTAGGGGCTGGAACACCTCCGCTATCGCCTATGTGGTTGAGCACGCTAGCAAAATGTTCCTTCCATCTTCTGAGCTGATCCTCATCCGTAACTAGCAGGGTGCCGTCTACATCCTTGACGAAGTGTTGTTTTCGGGAGTTGTTGTTTCCAACTAATTCCTTGGTTATCTTGTAGACGGTACCACTGTCGCACCTAGATGCTGCTTCCTCTGCCTGTTCTGCGAGGACATTTATGCGTCTCCTTTGTCACGTCTGACACTACGCTGCACTTCTTTCCTTTTCCTACGGTGCTGAGACTCGATGTTAAATCTCTCACCTACTGAGGCAGCAGCAAGTTGGGATCTAATCGCGTTCATTTCTTCAATCTTACTCCATGTATCTGCAGAAAGCCATGTGCTTTGGCTTCTCTGCCTTATACCCACAGACTCAGTTGCAGCAGTTGCAAAGGCCTTTTTCACATTGCTCCAGTGTTGGTCTGAATTTTCTGGCCTGGCAATGCTGATAACTTCTGCTTCTGCGGCGAGGTGGTCCTTATATCTTTGGCGCACTGTAGGATCCCGTAATCTGTCGGTATTGTACCTGGGTGTACGCAGGAAGTTTTGCCGATTTCCATGTACTGAAGCAATTCGAAGTCGAACGTAGGCAAGCATAAGATGGTGTTTGCGAGCTAACCCTACATCAGCACCGCGTCTGTTTCAGACGTCGAGAAGACAATTTTTAAAGCGCTTGCTAATAGCAAAGTGATCGATTAAGTTCGCTGTACATTGACGATCTGTGGATAACCAACTTATCTTGTGCGAGATCCTATGCTCGAACAGAGTACCTCCAATGACTAGCTGATTTGCGTTACAGAAGTCAACAAACCGCTCTCCATTGTCGTTCCGTTCCCCGATACCGTGGCTACCCAGAACGTGCTTCAACGCTGTGTTGTTCTGACCAACCTTAGCATTAAGATCTCCCATTACGATAGTGATGTCTCGCTTCGGCGAGCTTCTCAAAACCGCGCTAAGTTGGCTCAGTTGGGGCATAGCACTGAATGATGGTGATTTTTCTTAATTTACTCTGGAACCTGGCTGTCAATATCCTGTCGTTGATGGGTTTCCAGGTTATAAGACTTTGCCGCGCCTTTGGAGTCAACATTAAACCGACGCCGGAACATCGGGAGCTTCCAACTGGTTTTCCGGAGTAAATAAAGAAAGTGCTTTTCGAAGGTGAATCCACCTGCCCTGCGCTCAACCATCTCACTTCACTCAGACCCAAGATGTCTAGGTTGTACCGTAGGAATTCTTTCTCAAGTTGGAGGAATCTGGCGTTGTTAGGGCCTTCTTCGCGGTTATCGAGAAGAGTTTTAACATTCCAGAATCCAATCTTTGTCCTTGTTCGATAGCCAAAAGTCGTCATCGTTTGATCATTCCTTATCCGAGGCTGTAGTTGCCGATTCGAAGCGGTTGATTTCTTTACATGTGGTAGGTTGCCAACCCGTCACACGACCCCCAGACCCGGAGGGCCGGATCCTTGTGTAGCCTTAGGACAGCAGGCCGGATAATCCGATACCAGTAGCCCACTACGGGGATATGAGTGCTGCCGTTGACCCTTGAAGGGTTCATCCGCCACCATCTCTTTTTCAGCACCCTGGCTAGTACTGAAATTCCTTACCGACCTCAGCTCTAAATATTTCAGAGAAGCTCACGTAGGGTCTTTGTCGTCCATACTGTTGGTGACACCGTTGATTCTGATGAAATCATCCGCCGCACACCTTCTTTCTGATGGGCTCGTCTAAGACTTCAGCCGACTTATACAGCCAGTCATTTCCGATAGAGTATTTATAGTGTTGCTATTTTTGTCTCTTGTTCAACACTCGCGCTTATTTGTTTGGCAAGTCAAGTCCGGATGAACGAGACCAGTACCCGATGGTACCCACTTGGAGGTAAAATAAGCACAATTGATGTGTAGTATTCGTTACATCACTGGACATCGCCGTGTTGACGCCACTCAGTGACTACCCGCGTCCTACAACATCCAACCATCCATTACTTACCATATATTTATTTTTTTTTTTTTCAAAATTTTGAGTTTGAAAATTAATATTTCAAAAACTGTTCACTAAAAGTTCTTTTATCAAAAAGGAAACGAAAGTAGCAACTTATGACGTTACATAAAAAAATAAGAAGGGCATTTAAGATCTTACCGCTGTTTTTTTTAACAATTTGTACCCCATTATTTTTAAATTCTTCGGGTTCTATAAACGATCTAGCAGGGTAAATGCCACATTCAATCGGTCTTGGACATACGGATCTGTAATCAGGGGATCAATATCAAGTGACGGGTAATCAGATTTTTTGGTTCAGACAATGATCAACAAAGTTGCATTTTTGGGGTTTTCAAAATGCTATTACGCACTTAAGCTGCCACCAGAGACTGCAAGACTTCCATTTATTTCATTAGCCTTACCACACCTTCACACTCATATACTTTTTTTTTGGTTCTTTTTCACACACCAAAATTTGCGGTGGGCTCTTAGACTTACAAGGTTGAATGGGGTGACTATTGCAGAATGTAGATGCATATCCAATCCCAGACATTAACTCAACGTTAGCCAAACTCGGAAATGCAAAATACTCCACCACGCTAGATCTTCAGGATTCCATTCAATCCCAATGAAACTGTCAGATTTTCCCAAAAACAGCGTTCTCTACCATAAACGGTAAATTACCCTTTGGGCTTAAAAACGCTCCATCGATTTTTCAACGACTGATAGACGAGCGACGTACTGAAACCATACATTGGTAAAATTTGCTATGTATGTACATGTACATAGCTTCCTTTTGAACATATCAACAAATGTGCTTTAATAAAATGACGTAATTTTGACACTTTTTTATGTACCTTTGGGCCCTACTAATATTCAAATTTAGTAACGACTTAAATATTTAAGGAAAATGGATCATAATGATATGGACTATAAAAAATTAACCATACATGTTATGTTTCATATTTTAGAGCCCATAGCATGTAATATTCCTTATTTACGGTCCACCTTAATATTTAAGTCAAACCATGATTGGTTTATTATTTAGAGCCCATACAATTATGGTCCATTTTACTTAAATATTTTGGCCGTTACTAAATTTGATTATTGGTAGGGCCCATTATCTCTGAATTCCAGCCGGATCCAAGATTAGTAGTACCCATTCGTTGTTATTTACCATGGTATAAATTCACACACAAAATCTCAGCTCTGATAAAATGACGTATATCTTGTTTTGATAAAACTGAAACAGGCTAAACTAAAAGTCAATCTTGAGACGACACATTTTACGACAACTGTGGTAGAGTTCTTAAGATACGTTATAACACCAGATGGTATACGCCCTGACACAAAAAATGTTCATTCTGTTGTGTCTTCACAGAATAAAACACGTCAATGTTCACGTTAAGGCTCCTAACCTTTAGCACCTTATGTATGGGATATTCGCAAAAAAAGTATGCCATCTAAAAGGTCAGTAATTGGTCAAAAAAGGTCAACTGGTTTCAGAAATTGGTCAGCCATAGGAAATTTTGTAATCAATAGTTAAAGTTTTTCAAGGTCACCAACTATTTTTGGCACCTCATTTAAACAAAGTGCGTACCATTCGAAAGGCCACCGACTTGTGATAAAAGGTCAGATAGTTTCAGTAAGTGGTCAACCATAGGTTTTTTTTAATGACTTGTTAAAGTTTGTTTCAAGGTCACAGTATAAGACTTTTAGCACCTCATTTGTGGGATATTCGAAAAAGGAGTATATCATTTGAAAGGCCAACGACTCGTGATAAAAGGTCAGCTAGTTTCAATAATTGGTCAGCCATAGATTATTTTATATACATTTTTGCAGTTTTTTGTTTTTCAAGGTCGTATAAGACTTTTAGCACCTCATTTACCGAATTTTCCCAAAAAAAAAAAGATAACAATTGAAAGGTTATTAAATCCTCATAAAAGGCCAACATGTTTCAGAAATTGGTCAGCCATAGCTTTTTTTAATGAATTTTTAAAGATTGTTTTAAGGTTACAGTATAAGACTCTTCATTAAAAAAAACCTATGTCTGACTTATAACTGAAACTAGCTGACCTTTTATGATCCGTATCAGCCGTATCAATTATACGGGGCCCCCGAGATACAGGGGCCCCTGAACCGATATAAGTTTGTAAGAAACTGAAATACATTTGAAAAAAAAATTAATTAATAAAAAAAAATTTCTAGGCCAACGCAATTGAAAATTTTCTACACGAATCTACACGCCAACAAAAAAATGTGTTTTTTTCCATGCACTGCACCAGTCGTTGATGCTGCAAAACACGTCCTAGAAGTGTTAAATTGTTTTGACAATTTAGAAAAATATATACTTTTTTGGCAATAGCATAAAATGGTGGTCAATGTTGATTTAACAGATGACTCGTTATTCAACATTGTTGAATAACGAGTCATCTGAGGAAAATAAAATCACACTTAAAAGGGTTTGCCCTACTGTACGAAAAAATTATTCATAAATTATGAAAACATTGTACCAACTTAATTAAGCTATTTTCAAAAAAAAAAAAAAGATAATCGTGATGAAATTAAAACTATAATTAACATTTTAGTGAGCTACGAATTCATTGTATTGGTCTCGTTTTTTCTTCTTTGTTCGAAATCATTAACCTTGTATCCAAAGCCTTACAGCATGAAGACATCGATTTATAAAAAGCAAGTATTTTACTAAGTAATCTTTTAAATAGACTTAGAAAATTAAGGAATCAAAAATCATTCTTAAGTTTGCTTATCGAGTCCAGAGATTTGGAAAAGAGTGGGGGGTAACAACTGTTTTTAAAAATAAAAGAAGTAAAATAACGAAACGCTTTTTTGACGAATTATTATCAGAAGATAAGTGAATATCAGACCCGGTGTTCAAAATACATTGAACACTCGTAAGATAACGATGAGTGATAATAATGATTCAAATTGTGTTTGTTTAGGATAACAAACAGATTGATGTGAGTACACACGAATTCTCATAGCATGCGTTATCTGAACTTGGGTTCGGAATTTGTGTGTGTTTGTTTTCAATTATTATTTCACTTATCGTTATCAGGATGAAGAAAATTGTGTATAAGCGGAGGTTAAGATAAAAATAAGTTAGTTCGAATCAAAACATACACGAAATTACAACTCGGTTTTTGTTTTTTAACTCGCGGTTTATAATTCAGCCCCCCCCCACCAGTGGTAAGGGATTTATGAACACCCGGATTCTTACTTTAAAGTCAATGTTTACTATTGCTGCTGAGATATATTGATTTCTCATCATTCGTCAGAAATGGATGAATTAATTAATAAATTTGCTGAAACAAAGGCAAAAAAAGTTTTTATTTGAGTTTTTTTAAGTTAGTTTAAGTCTTATAGCACCTACATTTATGTATGTGCCTATTTAAAGACCATGCGTATGCGTACCATTAAATATTTTTATTTTGAGTATTTTTGTTTGTTTTGTAAAAATTGTTTTTTGTTTAATTTGTAATTTTGTATAAGGGGCGCCCCAACTAATTCTTGATGCGAGTGAGTGGCCTTTCAATTGGTATACTTTATTTTTATCCTATAAATGAGGTGCTTAAAGTCTTATACGGCCTTAAAAAACAAAAAACTTCAAGAATTCATATAAAATAACCTATGGCTGACCAATTACTGAAACTAGCTGACATTTTATCACGAGTCGTTGGTCTTTCAAAAAGTATACTTCTTTTGCGAATATCCCACAAATTAGGTGCTAAAAATCTAATACAACCTTGAAAAAATTCAATTAAACAAAAACTATGGCTGACCAATTACTGAAATAAGTTGAACTTTTATGATGTCTAGGTAACCTTTCAGATGGTGTATATTTTTTTCGAATATCCCATAAATGAGGTGCTAAAAACTGTTGATACCCTTGAAAAACTTTTAACATTGATTAAAAATTTCCTATGGCTGACTTATTTCTGAAACTAGTTGACTTTTTTTGACCAATTACTGACCTTCTAGATGGCATACTTTTTTTTGCGAATATCCAATATATGAGGTGCTAAAGATTAGGAGCCCAATGTTCAACGTTATAATTCATAGGTTTTGAGTTTAATTGAAACGTAGTATAATATAGAATAAGTAGTTAATTGTATTTATGTAAGTTACTTTAAGAGGTAATTCATTTAATACAAGAGATGATGATATGTTGAGAGCTCATGATGAACTGCACATCTTTGTTTAAATAAGTACACATTACATACCATACAAAATATTCAACCTCCCGATAATCTAAATTGATTGAGGAATACAACTGCGAATTGATTTACCGCCCGGGAAAATCTAATATCGTGACTGATGCTCTCTCCAGGATGCAAATACAAAACAATCACTTCACCGATTCAGATAATACTGAATCAGGGAACCATAAGTGAACGTAATAGAATATAGAACATCCACATATTGAGGTACACCTCAACGTCTTTCTGATTCAAATAATCATTCAATTTGTTGTGAAAGTTATAAACGCGATTTTAGGATGAATTTAACTATAATTTTATGATGGTGGATTTACTATCCACGAAACACAAATGGATTTCCGAATCCAAAACAAATTTTCACAAACGAGTGTATAAAATTAAAAATGCAATAACCGGCGTGCGTCGCGAACAAAATGAAATGACAATCTGTCAAACAGAATGAAGTGGGTGCGTTTAATAACTCACAACCAACAACACATATGTAGTGCTGTCACCCAGTAGCTCAGCAATGGGGTGGGTTCAGTAAAAAATGATTTTAGTAATCGAATTCGATTAATAAAAGAATAATAAAAAAAAATGTAAATTGAAAAAAAGGTAATGTGTAGTATAGGGTGTACTTTCACAAAATGGGCGCCAGTGATTTTTTTTTCCGAAAGAAAGGAAATCACAAACCTTTTGAAGCGAACAACAAAGACGAATTTTAAAAGGAATTTAAAGAGCAAATTTACTTTTTCAAAAAGTTTTTAATGAATTTAAAATTGCTTGGGAAACTTTTACGTGTAGGATTAAAACCCAAGATCTTTTCAGTTAAAATTAATATACACGAATAATTTAATAGGCTTACGGAGAACCGTTTAGCCACCAAAGAACAAGGTAAAACTGGGCCGTTAACACCGAACAAAAGAAATAAATAACGCGTCCCAAAAATTTATTGAGTTTGAAACGAAATTAAACCGAACTATAATTTAACCGGGCTAAAACTATATCAATAAAAAACACTATCGGAAATTTATTCAATCTAACAATAATTAACCAAAATAATTTTATCAAATCTTCAACTCTACTTATCTGTCTTCTACTCCTCTATCTCCTCGCAATTTTCCACCTAGTTTCTTCGCACCTCGAATCCCTTTTCTTCTAAGAATATTTCCAAACTTGGACCTTTAATTTCCGACTTTCCTTTTTTAATCATCTTCAATCTTTTTCTCGATCTTTTTCCTTTCTATTTTTCTCGAATCTCCTTTTTTCCTTTTCTTGCACAACTTGTTGCTGAGTTAGCTCTCAACAGAGTGACTTTCCCAGCTTATAAAACTTTCTTCCCTCGACCATTCCATTCACCCACACATTCATACATTCAGCCATACGTTTTCGTGATTGTCGGTCACGGGACACCGGCTTTCTGGATAGACTCCTCGCTCCCAGAAAACCTCCGTTGTTGACTGTCAGCGAAACTTTACAATCACGCTCACATGCACGGATTCAGCAAGTTGTTGGATGTTATTCCAAAACTTGCCGAACCTTAATGGCCGAGTTCAGACCCATCCCAAAACTATATTTTTCGAGAAAAATCAAAAGAATTAAAATCAAGAAGAAGCTTATTCTGAGCATTTTCTCAGTTACCAAAAACTATACGCGCGTGATTCGAAACGCGATTACAACCATTCTACATTTTTTTTAAGAAGAGATAAAGGAAGGCATATTTTTCAAAATGTGAACCCTACTCTATTAAATAACTTCCGATAGTAGTTCTATAGACAGTTCAATACTTTAAAACTAGAATTAAGAATTTCAAAAGTTAGACACTAAGCGTTAATGACCCATATTACCATACATTGATAAGTTAAGTTAAAATTAGGATGATGTTTTGTTTATTAAGATTTAAGTAAGAGTCCACCTGACTCGCTTACTTCTTCAGCTCATCCGCCGGCACATCAACACGAGACCGTCCGTCCGCATGGAAAACAACGTATCGTATTTTGAAACCAACTGTTCCACTTAATTTCGATCGAATACCTGTGTTTATTGCTTTTCCAAAATACTTTTAGAGCAGGCCTCTGGTTGATGGAAACCAGGTATCTACTGAACTCTAAGAGCATTTTGGAGCCACAATAGAAAATGAAGGTTAAATGGATTATGGATACAGAAATAGGCCAGTGAAAATTGTTGTGGTAAAATTTACCGCAACAAAGTTGCAAAGGGTTTCGAGGCTTTCGAAGAACATCACCCTGGCTATTCTAGACACTACAGAACTTAAATACCTTGCCCTTCAAACTTGTGGTGGTTCTAGCTTGACGTTAAGCTGGGTACACCACAAGTTTGAGGGGCAAGGTATTTAAGTTCTCCATTGGGATTGGGGTTCTAAATTAGCCCAAAAATGGAACTTATTTATGACATCATTAGAATTTCGAATTTCAGTTGTGGCAGTTCCAGCTTGACGGACCTGCGGGAGATGACCACTTAAGCCTTCTCAAATAACTAAGTTATTTTCCTCTTTGCAATTAGCAACAAAATTATAATTTAATTGAACCTTCAATTAATTTTTTTTGTCTGGCTTCTGTTCTTCAAATTCAAAAAAGATGTCTTAAAACTTAAGTAGCGAAAATCTTTCTCATTACGAGCAAAATAAAGCCTCTGTTAATAAGTTCACCCTGAGAGGTCAAGTTACTTTGCTTCTTCTTCTCTTCTTCAATCCCTAAACACAACAAGAACAACCGAAAAAAAGCAACAAACTTGATGATAAATATTTTGATCTTCCTGCGACCGTACATAATTAATGTATAGAATCTTATACCATAATTGAGTGATATCTTAAGACGGGTAGCAATGAGAATGAGAAGCTTTGTGCACGAGACTAATGAGCAAAACCATTATGTGCGATTAGATAGGCATTCTTGAGAGGCTATAGGTATAAATCTGCGCGAAAGCGGAGGAGTTGATAGATTAAATATTCGCACCACACCTTTACCTATACCTACTAACAACGTGCCGCTAACGGATTATATGGAATGATGAAGAGGTTTTTGTTTTTGCTTTTATTTTTAAATTAAGATCTCTTGAAATTCCAGAACCAATGTGAAGTCTTTTGGCCTTTAAACCCAAACTTCTTCGCGGAATTCATAAAAAAATATATATTTTTATGGAAATAACCAAAAAAAAAAAAAAATTAGGTGTACCTATGGAACTCGCTACTTCGAGGTTTTATGAAAAGACCATGTTTTTTTTGCCAACATGAAATGTCATTACAACGCTTGTTATGTAACACTCCTATAGTTATGCATATAAAGGTAAGCTGAAACGTCGCGTCGTCGTACCGTTCTCTATTCTGATATGCTGATGGATATCTGTAGATCTTTAGCGGGCTTGCAAACAAAATCCATCTGATTATCATGCCTCACGAGCAATTAGCTGTAAAAGCAGTAGTTGGTCTAGTCTGCTATTCATTATCTCCAGGTCGCCTAGGCTGGTTTAAGTGACAAAAACGTGATTCAAGGTACTATTCTCGTGTGTTTTACGTTCGTTGTCATAAGCGGGGACCAAAAGAAGGGATTCTCAGGCGTGAGTTTCTTCTTCATTCCTTCCTTCTTATGATGACATTGCCGCGTCGCGTCGCTGCCGTCGTTTTCTGTTGCACTAGCACTCCGTTACAGCTTGCATAATAATATAGGTAGTCCATAGGCAAACGGTACGCATCCTCCAGCTAAGGGACAGTCTATCTTTAGCATTACATAAGTTCAAAAATTCCTCAGAGGTTGCGGGGAAAGCGCTTACGATTCCAAGCTTAAGATCTTTAGCTTCTAGAGCTGCTGTTGAAGAGAATTCCTGAACGAAAATACCACAAGATGGTGTCAGAGTTAAAGCTGTTCATATAGGTAGTGCACGAATTATGTTGAATCAACTTGCGATGTACCGTAAACTCTAGACTAGATGGCTTTGGCTGGGTCCTCTAAATCCAGATGCTATATGCGCCAACATAATACTTTCAAGGTTTTGCTGTTCCACAGATTTGTAGGTATGTTCTTTTTGTTTGCGACTGAGCATGGTGATAATCTGACAAAAATGTGCAAACAGGTTGCTTAATAGATGTGGCGTGACCGAGATGTTTATGTAGCTTTTTACTACAAAACCAAATTTATTGATGAATGTAATTGGAGGTATTCCAAACAGATCCTATATGGCAAAAATACTTGGGTTATCAATGTGAACCATATTGAATTATGTTCGGAATTCAGATGCACAATATAAAGGAGCTATTGCATTCTTGAGTTTTTCTATAAATGAATTGAGTTCGAATTTATGCAATATATTGGATGATTTGATTATAGGTTGGGCTACAAATCGAAGAGTGGATTTTATTTATATGACGCTAAATCAAATGGGCCCAAGGAGGTGTAAACATAGACATACAGAAATACGGCAACAACCTAAAATTTCTAAACTATTTACACCTTTATTCATAAAGAAAAAATAGATATTTTAGCTCCCGTGTTTATGAAAACTACACCATGCAATAAGAATTTTCTGGACTCAAACTAAAGGCAAATGCTTGCTGCTCCATTTGAGTCCGGAACATTCTGATGATTCCATGGTGAAGTTTTCTTAAACCCGGGAGCTAAAAAAACTATTTTTTCTTTATAAATAAGGGTGTTAATGTATAGGTTGGTAGGTATACTATAGTTTGACAAACTACTTTGATATCACTCATTTAAAAGTTCCAAGGGCTAACCCATTGATACTTCCAATAAAACATGAAAAACATAAATATAAGTTATATAATACCTCGGGCGAACGTAGGGAGGGTTTTGGTGGTCGAAAACTTAACCAATATAAAGTTACCTCCAGTTTCACAGTGCAAGTTTAAACTCCACATTTGGTTTAAACTTCAAATCAACAGTTTTTTTCGGTTTCACAGTTTCGTTTAAACCTTGAACTGAATTCAATTTTAAGTTTAAGTTAACCGAGATCATTCTGCCGTTTAAACCTAAGTTCAACGTTTGGGACCACTATACATAATACATTATGGAATTTATTACCTCATTTTTCATAACCAATTCCATTAGAAAATCCATGTTCAGCTGATCTTAAGTTTAAACTCCCCCTGTGAAACTGGGGGTTAGACATATTTAGTTTGTAAGTTCAGTACTCAATAAGAAGGTACACCATACAATTGATGGTTACTAAACACGTTTATGGGGCTATATATCTATATAAATTCTATCCTATGGTTTTATTGCTAGAGGCATGGACTGATCTGATTCAAATTTGGTACTTAAAGCTAAATGAGATATTCGAATTTTTGCTTTAGTGGGTAGCTGACGTACAACGAAAACGTAATGGCCCTAAGTAATAAGCAAATTTATCGACGAATTTGGCCTTAAGTCGAGTTTACCCAATACCTCCAAAAATATTGAATTTAAGCTAGGTTGGACTCTCAATTCGTTTATTAGTTAGGGCATTTGTTTTTTTTTTAGTTTTTATTTTTTTAATAACAATTTCTATAACTTATTGCTTTAACAATCCTCTAAAATAGTGTTGCTAAAGTATTTATGATTAATTCAACAGAAGCGACACTAAAATTTTATTAGGGTAAATTCGGAAAATATTGCACCACGGAGGATATGGCACCCTTTCAATATTTCCCATTTAATGACTTTTTTTATAACAATGACTTCAGAATATCTTTAAGTTTCACACAAGCTTCTAACGGGTGCAGTTGACATCCAAGAAGCTAGTTAAATGTTTAAATTACAACTGAAAATACAAACAAAATTGTGATTTTTTTGTAAGATTATTATTTTGTATTTTCGTAAATTTAGTGTAGAAATGAAAGTATTTGGTGTCAGGTCTTCGTTTTAACGGAATCGTGTCTGTTCGTTTCTTTTTACTGCTAGAACTGCACATACGTAAATGTTATTTTCATTTCGAATAACAGTGGCAATGTCCAAAGGGTGATATGGCACCCCCCACATTCAGTACATTTACACTGGTGCCATATCACTCCTTCCTGATTCTAATAAATTTTTGGTTTTAATTTTCGAAAAGTTTTTTTTAGTGCACAATTTGTCAAGTATCATTGCATTTTACGTATATAAACAACAACTGTGGCAAAAAATCACTGAAAAAGTAAAGTTCCATATCACCCGCCAGTAGGTGCCATATCACCCGCCATTTTTTTCACTTGTCATTTTTGTAATGTATTTTGTTATTGAAAAAAAATATGTTTTACATTGTAAAATCCCCTAGTAATCCATGTTTGAAATTAATATCATTTTTACTTTTAAAGTTATAAGAAAAACAAAAACGGGGTGTCATATCTCCCGCCTTTACGCAAATGGTTTAAAAACAAAGATATTCGACAAACTTATTTACTTAGGTCCTTGGACCAGTTACTTCCCTGGGGTTCCTCTTCCGTGGCATAGAGCCCCCAGTACTCCAACGCGCCATTGTGTTCGGTTTCTGGAGATGTATATCACCTTACTCCACCTCTTTGCTGATTCATCTTCGATCATTCTTTGCCAAGTAACGGTCGGCCCGCTGGTCTTCCACTCAACGTGAGTGGGTTCCATTATGCATCGCTGCGCTAGTTACCTTTTCGAATTGTATGTCCAATTCACTGCCACGTTCATACGTCTTCGTATGATAGAGTCGATGGCGTCCTGACCTCTTCTCGCATGAAGTTCATCATGAGAGATACGGTTGGGCCAGAAAGTCCTCAAGATGTTTCGCAGACATCTATTCAGGAAATTTTGCAACTTTTTTGTAACAGCGCGTTTGACTTTTCATGTGCTGCACCCGTAAGGCAGAACGTATTCAACATTGGAGTTGGAGCTGAACTGTTGTACCGTGGTCTTTAAGCTAATGGAGTTGTTTCTCCATATTCTTGACAGCCGAACGCAGCCATTGCTTTCCTGATTCGGGTGATTATATCCAGTTCGGTTCCACCACCAGTAGAGACAGTTGAAAATTCTCTCCTATCTCTACTGGCTTTCCAGAAATACCTACTTCGATAGATGAGGTAGTTTCAAGGCTGATCCTTTTAGTTTTTGCCATACTGATCTTTAGCCGAACGATTTCAGCTTCTCTCTCCACCCGTGTTGTCATTTGATAGAGATCCATGATTCTATGAGAGAGTAGGCATACGTCATCCGCGTAGTCCATCCAGATGTTTTAAGTTCGTTTGCAGTGTCCACTGAATTCCTCCATTTTCAGTCGACAAAGCTGCGTGAAGGACATCACTTATCACAATGAAACAAAATTGTTGACAGTATACAACAATCGCCTACCCTCGTGGATTTCAAACTCATCTGATAGCCTTTCTTTATGCAGAACGTGACATTTGGAACCATTTATGTAGCCTTGTTAAGCAATCAATTTATATGGTATCTATGCCTCTCCTCTGCAAAGCGAGCCAGTTAAATTCTCTATTGACACTGTCGAACGCCTTATCGAAGTCGATGAACAGCATGTGAAGTGGTGATCGATATTCGACGCACTGTTGTATGATAATCCAAAAGGTGTTGGTGTGGTCCACAAAGGAAGATCCAGTGAGGAAACCTACCTGCTCGGCGTCGAGTCTCGCGTGTATATTCGAGGTGGTCTTTTATTCTCAATTTATCTTCGAATTAAGGTGTTTTAATACAAAATAAGTTCCTAGCTATATTTTTGTATTAACACATTTGAGGAAATGTAAAATAATTGTCTAAAAAGGAACGAATTAAGTGGTGTGACAGCATGATTTTCATTATTCAAAATGCAAAACTTGACAACTTTCAGAATTTACAAAAAAGAACTGAATTCTTGCTACAACCATCCTCTACAACAAGAATATCAGTGTTTTAAGGAGATACATCTAATATGAGTGGCACCAGGGACATGAGGTAAAAATGAAGTAAATTCTGATTTCTGACGCAGCTTTTCCTCGGTGTAATTCCGTGTGAACAGTGCCTTAAGGAAGAATTTCGGGTCTTATATAACTTCTAAAAATCCAAGCTGCAATAGCGCTTTTCTTATCAAAACTACATCATAAACTCCATTTTCAAATGTTATTGAAGAGCATAATGGATTACATTTTACAGGTTACAATAACTGCATTATTTGCATACAATTTTTGTCTTCACCTTATACCAAAACTTGCGAACGCAAAAGCGCACTTCATATTTTGTGTTAATATACGCTGCCTAAGTGACGAGTGTGTGCCCCCTGAACCCACTCGGCTACACAAATTCCCATGTACAAAAAAAGATTCATATCTGCCCAAACCATGTTGATTGATTTTCAGTGCAACAGTCTGCCATGGTTTCGCCCATCATTTACCACACGCACACGTGTTGTTCGATTAAGGAACTTTCTAAAGCCTCCATATACCTACTCCTACATTACTGTTAAATCCATTATAATGCTTAAACTTGTAAATATTTATGCAAAAAAGTTTAAAAAAAAAATTGCCTACACCACTGTTACACTGATATGTGCTTTTCAGTGCAACACACATCAATAGCAATACAAAAATGCGCAAACTGATACCGTAACATCACTTTGTACCGGGCGAACGGAATGGGACGGTGGGTCTTGGTATATCGCCAGTTGCTGGACTAACAATCATTATCTCGGATGCGGACGTTCAGAGCCAAACCAGTGGGGGATCGTTGAAATATTCAAAACAACTCTTCAACACCTACAGGCATTCATGGATAAAAATTCGCTCTGCCATCATAGGCAGGCATGTTCCCCAAGCTCGCTGCGCTTACACACACACATCAAACAGTGTTACGGTCATAAATTTTAATAATTTAATTACGACAAATGCGAGGCACTGTTGCGCACTGTAAATTATTTTATTGCACACACGCCACAGACACACCACATAAACGCGGGCGATCAAATTAAGTGCGAAAACTGTGATTACCCTTATGGCTTCGAGTTGAGAGTGGTAGCTAGCGAACCTTATATCATCCTGCATCTGTTTTCCTTAGGTACTTCAGAGGGAACATCTTCAAAGGTGTGGCAAGATTGTGCCGCGCTGCGAAAAGAGTTTCCAAATTATAATCTGCGAGTTAATTCATTTTAAATTGGAATCCCAAATAATCTTCTAAAAAATGAGTGTCTTTGAGAAAATGTAAAAGTACAAGTTACGAGTCTGTCAGATTTACGAGGCTTGAGCAATATTTCGTGGTTTGGGTTTTTCGATTGCTAATCTGGAAGAATAATTCGATACGTGTGAATTCGAATTAATTGTATTATAAGGGGAGTTATTCGGCAAGTTTTGGGTTTGTCCGAAGTGTTCATCAGCTTTCTTTAATAATTTCAGCAGCCCAATATCATTCCAATTTCGTTTCGAAACAAAAACAAACCATTCGAAATGATGAAGCTTTACACAGCCTATCTCCTCTAGAGTTCCTCATTTGTCACGGAAAACAAATTCCCCAATCGACACTCTGACAGCACAGACAATTTAAAAAGACACCCGCAAACAACAAACTAAAACCAAGTTAAAGTGAGTGAAAAGTTACGACCATGTTAGCCAAAGTGAGTGCTGATGCTGAGCGCACCCATTCCGTGCGACAACTTGGCTAAGAAAAAGTGTGACAGGAGCAAATTGGTTCGCAGGAGACTTGTATTTTTATGTCCCAGCAGTCGTCGCCGATGCCATCAGCCAGCCAGTAGTAGCACCAACAACATCAAGACATCTTGGCAAGGCGACTGACATCGCACCGAAAGAAAGGCTTATATGTGAGAGTGCAACGCAACGCAAGCTGCGATTGACGCGATTCAGTCGCGTCTTCCTCGATTGAAACTCATAAGCATCCCGAACCGACTCGAGACTCGACTCGATGCCCTGTCATTCCAAGAAACTGAGATTACAAGGTAATTTGCATTTAGAGGGAAACAAGGCAGGCACTTTGTGTTGGTGGATCACGCCGCCACCGCACCGCCAGCCGCTACCGCTCCACCGGTCGTGTCCCGAGACCCAAAAAGCACTGGGAACACATCAACCTCATTACCGGGGGATCCGGCGGCGTAAGTTCCAGAGTCGATCGATCAGCAAGCCAGCAACATAGTGGCAGCGCGGCATGCAGTGCCCATACCAGTGGAAATGTTGTGTCAATAATTGGCACTGTGCCACAGCAGCTTATTGGCAAATCGATAATGAGCCCCGAACATGTGTATCGCTGGGGTTTTTATGGGTTTGCAGCTTATATATGTTGCAGTGGAGGAGTTGACTTTGAAAAGCCACCACAACATGGGATTCGTCCCAATTGTGCACGGAGGTGCATGTCATTCTGCACATTATACGCTGTGCTGGCTGCCCCGACACTGATGCTGATGCTCTTTCGGTATGCAAACGGTCGTTGTAACAAATTCGCCTCTAATTAAATTGTATTACTTTGAATAGCAGCAATCAGCGAGGACGAGGACGACGACCATCGAGAACTTACTTCAACAGGCTGAGGCATCCCTGAGCTGAGCCCGGACATTAACTTGTTCGACAATGTTTTACTTGTGGAACACTTTGTGCAACTGACATGGCTATCGGTTGGCAGCAGCAGCAAGCAGCAGGAACAGCAGTAGCGGAAGGCAGCTCCAACCAAAAAGAAGATAATAAGAATTTATGGCCGAGATAAAAAGATTGATTCTCCGGATAGATTACAGGTGGCGGTGGTGGTGGTGAGTGCCCACATGGGTAACTGGTAGCTGATGCTCTCCCAAAGCCAACACTTAATAGTCGTTAGCTTTATGACCAAAGATTCCGCACACGTATAACCTAAGATCGCCAGACGTTTCCATCAAGATGGACCTTTTTTTGTTGTTATTGTGTTGCTCTGCACATTTCTTCTGTATTTCGTTGTTGTTGTTGTTGTTGTTGTATTAAAATGCTGAATTTTGCATGCACTCTCCAATTTATATGCTAGCTGAAGTTGAATTAGATTAGAAATTAGATCGTTGGCTGAGAGGATGCGGCAGTTGATTTGAATGGGTTCTATTTCTATTCTATGCAGACTATGCTGATTTTGTGTTCAGGTCCTGGTCGTCCGAAGACCATAAATGATGCTTTAAAAGCAAGTTGGCTAAACAAAATTGGCTCTTTTAAGATGAGGTTAATAAATATTGTATGATGATGCGGAAACTGGATGTTGCATGGAATGTTGATACTTTTGTGGCATAAAGTGGAAATAATTTTTTGCTAAATATAATAATCCTTGCGAGAATCAATTTATTTGTGCATGTTCCATGACAACAACAAAAAAAAAAATAAAACAGACGAAGTGTTAGATTGTATGGCTAAGCTATACAGGTGGGTCGAAAACAAGGTACCATATTATATACAGTTTGGGCAACTTTTGTTACAGCAATATATTAGGATGGCATTTTGAGGTGGGCACTGTGCACACTTACTTAATTCCTTTCGACAGGTGCCATTTAGCATTTCGAACGATATTTGTTTTATGCACATATTTAGTTTCTCTGATGGGTGGATGGCGAAAATAAAAAGAGGCGTTCTTGCGGCAAAGAGGATATTGATTTGTGTCGTTGCTTAAAAGAATTTCGTACATTTCCTTACTTACATTTTAAGCGTTTGTGGCCTAAAAATATTTCCCTGATATTTTCAAAGCCAATAATTGAAATAATTAAATTTGCAGTTATGTCTATTCTTTTCACCTAGAGTAATGGGGCCAACGCAGTAATTTGCAGTCTTTTTAGCATATTTTTGCATTTCTATTTCCGATTTTGCTATTCATCAAATAGTGGGTGTACTCGGATGACTTCGCTGTGAATGAATCAAGCGTGCTAAAACCTTGCAGTAAGGATCCAAATTTGCTGTATTTTTGCATTTTAAGAATATACTAGGTCCAACTTGTGAAGTCCTTAATTTAAAACAAAAATTTATACTGCCCTTCTGATTTCACAATGAAGTCACATTATGGTTTATCTCGTGAACCAAGTATGCTAGGAATTTGAATAGAGGCTTCAAAATTGCATTTTTCTTAGCATTTCAAGAATAGCCCAAACCAAATTTAGAAGTCTTTATTTTTTAAAGTTTCATAAAATTGACTTCACAGTGAATTTGACAAGTAGTAAGAAAATGTATCTTGAGAACCAAGTATGCTAATGATTTTCAGTATAAGGCTTCTAGTTACATAATATATCCCTTTACACTGAATGTCGTGTGATTTTCTGTGTGTCTAGTCTAAAGTCCAGTCAAGTTCATACACAAAATAAATTAACTTGTCAACTTCACTGTGATGTAAATTTTATGAAATTTTTAAAAATAAAGATTTCTATGTTTAGACTTAGGCTATTCTTGAAATGTAAAAGAAAAACTGCTTGCTAGAATGCTTGGTTGACGAAATACACAATGTGACTTCACTGTGACAATTTCACAGGGCAGGGCAGTACGATTTCTTTTTTCAAATAAATGACTTAAAAATTAGACTGTATTTTCTTGAAATTCAACAAAAACAACTATAGGTTTCTAACTGTCATTTAATGGCACAGTTTGACAAGACCGGATTGCAACTGTCGGCTACTATTTTACTTGTTCTTTTTTTTTTTTAGTACTATCCACCAATTTGTCAATTTGTGACTTTCTTTCACAGGTTTAAGAAGTAAAGGTAGGTTATAGAATGAACTACGTCGATTCCACGTTTATGGTTAAGCTTCCTACAAAATTTTTACAAAAATTAAAAAAATATTATTCAAAGGTGTTTTCTCGTGACAACCCTTGCAGTAAGGCTGAATAGCTTTCGCTCCGTCATATTAACTTTGAAGGTTTTGAATGAACAACAACCACTTGTGCTGGCTAACACCAAGTATTACATTAGGCTGGAAATTATTGCAATTTCATGGCTGCCACACCAATCATATAAGAGGCCGTTAAAAGCTTTATTGAATCAGTAATTCAACAAGTCCAATTAAATAATGCTAAGTCTTCTACTTGGCTGATGTATTTCAGTAGTATATAGAATTTGTACTATAAAACACACTCATACATATAAGATTCCTTTAGTGGTGCTTAGTAGTACCCCGTAGCGTAATGGTAAGTGCATTCGACTGTCACGCTGGAGGTCTGGGATCGCTTCCCAGCCTCGTCCACCTAAAAACTAAAAAGTTTTTTTTTCAGGGCTACTGCCTCTTGCGAGGAATTGACAAATCCTCCAAGAGTATCACTTGTCACGAATAAGTGCTTCTCGTCTAGCCGTTCGGATTCGGCATAAAATTGTAGGTCCCTTCCATTCCTGCCGAAAGGCGCACACAGGAATGGTTGCGAGTTGTTAGTCACTAGGCCCTTGTTCTTCATGAGCCGTTGTGCCACCCGATTTATTTTTTATTTATTTTAGTGGTGCTTAGTCTATAGTTCCAATTTTAATTTATAAATTATTTTGCCGTCAACTGGATTTGAACCTAGACCAAGCTACCTCAGAGGCCGTTGCACTACGCATTGCACCACCGAGGTCACCTGGTCGTGCCCATCCTAATGAAGGTTTTTTCACTTACAATTGCATTTACAATAATTACAATACGAAATTATTAAAAAATTTATTTTAAAAAAATTGTAAATAGATTTTTTAATTAAAAAAAAAGCAGCACGACTGGATCGCTCAAACTTGCTCTCGTAGGTAACAACTTTACGTAGCTAGAAACTGATGATGTACAAGAACATACTTTATGTAGCTATAGGTTCCAAAATATTATGATAGCATTAAAAGCAAAAATAAATAAATTATTACTATAAATTACAATACATTTATTATTTTAATGGCTTTGAGAGTAAGAGTTCAAAATCAAGTATGCCATCTGATTTGTTTGATAAACATGAATTTATGAAATAAAAACAAAATAAAAAATTTTGGAGCGGCTTTCTTAAAAATAATTTTTGTATATATAAAATTTTTCGCTCACTTTCAAAAATAAATTCTAGTATACCAACATTTAGTATTTAATAAAATACAATTTTATACAAAATAAAAAAACAAATTCATTAGCTCGTTTTCAAGATAATGAATTTTCAAATAAAAATTCAAATTTTTTTTTTTAAATTCAAAAATAATTTTTTCAAAATTCGTATATTCAAAATAATTTGAATTGTGAAGGAGCTCCTGTATAAATATTTTGGATGAAATCGGAGCAGCCGTCAACGAGAAATTTGAAAACAAAAAAATGGGTTCTATGACAGGTACCGTTATTAATCGCGTTTGGTAAAATTTATTTTCATCAAAATATCCACCATACCTTAGATAGTAAACGCACATCTTTTTATCCGAATTCTGGGAGCCGTTTTCGAGAAAAAGAAGAACAGTTATTTTTTAATTTAATAATTTTCAAGTAGGTATTCTAAAAAAAAATAATAAAAAAACTATCTTAAACTAGTTTTGAAGATATTGACCAAGTCGTTTTCAAAATATTTAGTTTTCAAAGAAAAAAAATGTATTTTTTTTTAATTTTCAAAAAAAAAAATTGTTTTATATTTTGGTTCATAATAATGTTTATGTTTTTTAGAAGATTTACCATAAAAAATATTTTCAACTTAATTGTTTTCGAGAAAATCAAAAACCAAAAAAATGGTTGTTCTATATTCAATTTCTGAAAATAAAAAAATTATTAAAAAGTAGCATTTCCTTACGTAATTTATTTGAATTTTTCTTAACAAAATCTTCGGACCCGTTATTTTCCTTTTTGGCCAAAAAAAATTGTATGGCAGGTTCCGTTATTTTTGGTCCCGAAAAAAAACGCCTGGGCAAATCAGTCAAAAAAAGACAAAAAGTTTGAAGAAAATCCCTCCATCCGTTTAGGCTTTACAGTCAAGGACAGACAGAATTGCGGGACCCACTTTTTTCGCGTTCTCTATCTAGGGATGCCAGATTTGAAAAAGTTCTTGGTGGGACAAAATAATTTAAAAAAAATATTTTGGTTAATTTAAAAAGAAAAAAAGTTTTTCTTTTAGTTTTGAAACAGTCTTTTATTTAAACGATATAGGGGCATATTCATAGTCCCAGATAGACCCAGGTTTAACTAAACTACAGTTTAAGACAATGAAACAAAAACTGCAAATTTTGCGGATTTCTGCAAGTTCCTAGCACGATTGGTTTTCGAGATACGCCATGTGTTCTGCTAACTACAATGTGAAGTTAGCAGGTCACTCGATTACCCCCACTATTTGATGAACTAGCTCATCGTAAGGACGTTTCTCCATATTTGTACTTTGACTGGGGTCGACGTCGATGTCCAACTATAGCAGAGACAGGTACAATAAACAGTCGTTAGTAGTTAATGGACATGCGACGGCTTAAGGAAGCAAGACCTTACCTCAAAGTGTCCTGTCACGGGACCAAAATTAACTGCAAATCAAATCACCAACAAGCTCGAGTCCTATTTTCACTATGCATTACAATTATTGGGGAAGTTGAGCAAGGTGACTTACGTTCTCAGATAAGTGCAGAATTCGTCTGCATGGAAACCAGGTCACCTGTTTACTATACGAAAGTTTCTTTACTTAAGTTTCCATCTAGACACATACTGCACTCATCTGAGAACAGTGAGAACGATAATTGCCTACATTTATCAACTTTTCAATAAATTGTAAGGCATAGTGAAAATCGTAGCATAAAAATTCCTAAACAACACTAACGAGACAAATGCATAGGACGTCACATTTTTAGTGGGCTTTTGGTCTATATTGTTTTTTAATTAAAACAAAAATATGTATTCGCAAAATATACTAATTCAGTTATGTTAATCACCCATTTTGGCAATCGGTTGCTTTGGAAAAAGCCAAAAGGTTCCAATTTGGATGCGGTGACAAATAGTCACAACCTTCAATTTTGTGCTTCTCCAGTAACTGGTCACAGTAAAGCTGATCTTTTTCGGCACGATTAAGCTCACTTTCAAAAAACTTTTGTTTTTCGTTTTTAAAGCGATTCATTTCTTCCAACTGCTCGTCAAGGTCCTTTTTCACCTGGATACGCTCTTTCAACCTGTCGCGTAGCTCCATCTTTGCAAACCGATTCTCAATCAATTTATTCTCTCTTATGGTAGCCTCTAGTTTTAATCTTCGAGCTTGTTCTTCACAAATTTGTCTTAGCAAAGCCTTATGAGTTGACTTTGCCAATTCTCGTTTGCTAGCCGTCAAACTCTTCTTTTGATGATTTTTGAAACAAATAAAACGCTTATCCAATTCGTCACCCATCTCAATGCGTTTTTGATCTTGTTCAGCAACAAAGCTTTTGAGTTTTTTGATGTAATTCAAATATTCGATAGTTTCGTGTTTGAGTTTGACATTCTTATGAACAGTTTCTTCAATCTCCTTATTTACTTGTCGCATTGTTTCTTGGTGGAACACGTTCTCAAAGACTTTAGCTTCGTCCCGAAGAAGTTTTTGTTGTTCACAAATTGTATTTAAAGACATTTTCACATCCTCGCTTTTTGCCTTACGCGCTTCAAGAGCTTTCTGCTTTTCATCACCTTTGCTAGTTTTCATTTTTAGGTCTATTTCGTTCTTCTCTTTCCTTGAATGGGCTAAATCCATTTCCTTTATTTTGCGATGTTCTTCAAGTTGGTTTCCCAAGATCCTACACTGATTTTTCTGCAATGATTTCTTCAAATCGTCTTCATGTTTTTGGCTTCGATCAACGTTATCTTCCATTTTCTTTTGAACCTTAAACCAAAACAGATCATCGTTTTTCTCGCGTTTTAAGGCTCTGACTTTATCTTCCATTTGCTCCAATTGACAAAGCTGAGTCTCACGGTAGTCTTTTCGTCTCAACTCATCTCGAATATCAAGACAGTTTAGCATATTCTGATGCAGCTTCTTCGAGGCAACAAACTCTTCTTTCTCCTTTGTTCGCTCTTCTTTCATAATCAGCAGGGGTTTTTGTCGTCCTCGAATATTTTCATCAACTCTGGACTTGATTTTTTCTATAAATTCATTTTCATAGATTGTTTCTTCATTCTCAAGAAGTTCTCGGAGGTGAGTCTTGCGGACAGCGAGATCATTTTGATACGATGACTTGCCACATTCTACCAAGAACTTAATTTGATTGAATAGACTTTTTTTGTCAGTTTTTGAAATGAATTCATAATGTTCCATTAACAGATTTTTGATTTATGAAAATATGAATAGGTGTTGATTAAAAAGAGTAAAGAATTATATTTTTCTTTAATTCAAAATTGAAAAGTTTTTGATATCACCTCTGTTTCTGTAAAAAAAAAAAACAGTAGTAGAATTGCGAGCCTTCTTAAATCGAAAGTTAAGCCACAAGACAAAAAATCATATATGATATTTTTATCTGAATGAGTTGTTAGTCCACTCACATGTTCATACATTAAGACTGATGTGGACTTTTTTGCTATAAAAAAGAAAAGACGAATCTTTATTTTTGCTGATGGTTGACAAACGATTTTTTTCATGGATTCGCATCTTCAGCCCGTGGAATAAAAAAATCAATAGGTTTCACCGCCTAAGATTTCTTTTGGAGAAGCTGCATGACTTTTTTGTTTTGATGCTTGCTGAGTCGAATATTTTTTTTCCTCTGGTATCAGGTTGGACAAATGCATTTTTTCATGGATTCGCATAGACACCCGTTGAATAATCTATCTTAATGGCCTCAAACTCTAAGAATTCTTCAAGAGAAAATTCATGAATTTGCATTTCATGGCGGTGGAAAAATTAACTCAATCGGCCCCACCCCAAGATTTCGTTTGGAGAAGCAAGAGAATTTTTTTTTTAGTTCGCCATAATAAAAGTCCATTATTTTTTTCGTGGAAAAAAAGTAAATGAACAGATGAACTCATTTGGCAAAATATCGTAAGATTTCATTAAGAGAAGCTGGAGGAATTTCTTTTTAGTTTTTGATGTTTGCTATAAAATATAAGAAAACACAAATGTTTTTTTTTCCTCAGCGTGGACCAACGATTTTTTTTTTAAAGATTTGTACCATCAGCTGGTGGACAAACGAACTGAATGAGCTCTATCCCTTAATAGTCGGGGAGACGGCCATAGGAGTGTCAAAACAAACAGTTTGCGCTTGGGTTGCCTAAGAAATAGTCGGTCCTTCATAGGGTTGCCACGGTTTAAAGGTCAATTTTTGCGTTTATTCAATTATCTGATTGCGCTTATGTGGTAAGCCATAAGGATATTCAAAAAATATAATATGAAAGGAAATTTAATTTAAAAATGTCCACATATGGGATTTTCTGAAATTTTAAATTTAAGTAGGGTAAATTAGGGTGAACGTATTAAAAGGTCAAAATCATATTTTCTAAACGGTAGGTCATAGCGAAATTATTTTTTTGCAATCGATAGATGTTGTTGAATACATGAAAGTTTATATGAAAAAAAAATGTATAACTCGAGATATGAAAGTTTGAAAGTCGAAAATGGCGAAATAGATGTTTGAGAAAAAATTTACTATAAATCAGTGTGACGTTCTATTAAAATATATGGTATGTTGTTAAGAAGCTGATTAATAAAAAGGAAACAGGTATCTGCCAAATTTTTAATTAAAGCTTTGGTTTTGGCAAACTCAATTTTTGAAAATATTTTTTTTTTTTTAATTTATAGGTTGTTTTATTTTTGTACCTTTCGGTATTTTCATTGAAATTAACATTAAAATGCAAATAATTTTCCTATATAAGCATAATTGTACCAGGATTTCTACAAAAACTTGGTTATAACTCAGGGTTGCCACACTTTAATATTTCTCTTTGCGTCAGAGAAAACAGGTATGTACTACTTTCTGCCACACAGATGCCTATACATTTGTTTTCTTCGGAATATCTTAACAAAATTATCATTTTCCCAGTGCTTTGTCAAAAACCTCTCCTTAAAACAATAAAGAAATTAAAAAATAAAATTATTTACTTCTATTTTAGATAGTTTTTTAAGCTTTGCAATGTATATGTATGTCTAGATTGAAATGGCCTTCTTATGCTGTATGGAATATTTTTAAAGAAGGTCTTAAATACCGGTGAAATATAATGTGAATTTCAGATGCCGTACTTAAACACAGTTTATTAGAATTTAATGAGGCACTTTATGAAACGTTTGTATCATAGAGGATCCGAAATATGCAAGAGGTAAAGCACACTCTGATAAAATAGTGCAGTCAATGCATCTGATATACCTACACATACATTATATACATATATTATAGACATCTGTATGACACAGAGTAGTAACTGATTTCTCTGACGCAAAGAGAAATATTAAAGTGTGGCAACCCTGAGTTTTAACCAAGTTTTTGTAGAAATCCTGGTACTATGATGCTTATATTGGAGAATTATCTGCATTTTGATGTTAATTTCAATGAAAATACCAAGAGGTACAAAAATAAAAATAAAACAACCTATAAATTAAAAAAAAAAAATATTTTTCAAAAATTCACTTTGCCAAATCCAAAGCTTTAATTAAAAATTTGGTAGATACCTATTTCCTTTTTATTAATCAGTTTCTTAACAACATACCATATATTTCAATAGAACGTCACACTGATTTATAGTAAATATTTTCTCAAACATCTATTTCGCCATTTTTGACTTTCAAACGTTCATATCTCGAGTTATAAATTTTTGACAATTTTTGTTGTCATACATAACTTTCATGTATTTAACAACATCTATCGATTGCATAAAAATTATTTCGCTATGATGTACCGTTTAGAAAATAAGATTTCGACCTGTTAATACGTTCACCCAAATTTACCCTACTTAAATTTAAAAGTTAAAAAAATCCCATATGTGAAAATTTTTAAATTAAATTTCCTTTCGTAGTATATTTTTTGAATATCCTTATGGCTTACCACATAAGCGAAATCAGATGATTGAATAATCGCAAAAATTGACCTTTAAACCGTGGCAACCCTATGAAGGACCCACTATTTTTTAGGCAACCCAAGCGCAAACTGTTTGTTTTGAAACTATTTAAAAAACTGTATACCTCTCATCTGGTGAAGAGATGAGGGTAGGTCGTCCTATGGCCGTCTCCCCGACTATAAGGTTTTAGTTAATGAATTTTGGGGACTTTTTTTTTAATTCGTGCTTGCTTGTTATAAAAAAAAGTCAAATAATTTATTCCTCAAGGTGGAGGATTGAATTCATGGATTCGCATAAACAGTTGGTAAACAAACGAACTCAATCAGATTTCATTTGAAAATGCTGTAGGACTTTTTTTGTACGTTTGTCATAAAAAAGAAAAGTCGATCTTTTAACCTGAGTGTGAATAAACGATTTTATTCATGAATTTTTCAGCAGGTGGGCAAATGAGCACTTTGGACCCACCTCCTTAGATTTAATTTTGAGAAACTGCAGGACAATTTTTTTTATATATATCTGCTATAAAAACAACACAAGTTCCTGAGCGCGGACAAACGATTTTCATTTTATTCATGTTTTATCATCTTCAGGTTCAGATAGTTGATAAAATAACTCAATTCGCCCCATCTCTTGAAATTACACTTGGAGAAACTAGAATACTTTTATGCTTTTTAATGTTTCCTAAACAAAAGTAGAAAAGATTTCATTTGAAATAGCTGGAAATTTTTGTATGTATTTTAATGTTCGCTATAAGAAATGAAAAATTGAATAGGTATATTTTTCCTGAGGGCTGACAAAAGATTATATTTCATGGATTTGCTTTAACAGTCGGTCCAAAAACATACTTTGTTGACCTCACCCCTTTAGATTTCATTTGGAGAAGCTGGAGTACTTTTTTTTGAATTTGCTATAAAAAAACATATATTTTTTCCAGATGATGTTTAATTCATTATGGATTCGCACAAGCAGCTGGTGAACAAGTGAACTCAATTGTCTCCACCTCCTGACGTTTAATTCCGAAAAGCTGGAAGACTCTTATGTTATTGATATTTGCTTTAAACAAAATATAAAAGTCGAATATGTTATTCCTGAAGGAAGACAACTGATTTTTTCAGTGAGTCACATATTCAGCCGGTGGACAAACGAACTCATTTCACCTAATCCACCTCAGGTTCTTTTTTGGGGCTAGGAGAACATTTTGTTTTAGTTGATGTAAGCTATAAAAAAATAAATGTGGAATAGTTTTTATCCTCGTCGTGAACTAATTATTTATTTATTTTTTTCGTGAATTCTTATAAATAAGCGGTGGAAAAAAGGAACTGAATTGATTCTACATCATAATTTTTCATTGTGTGGTAGAGACCGTTTATTTTTGATGTTTGCTCTTTTCTTCTTTTTTCCTGATGGTGGAAAAACAACTTTTTTTAATGAATTCGCACACAGACAACCAGTGAACAAACAAATTCAATTGTCTCCACTTGCTATAATTTTATTTCGAAAAGCTGGAGGACTAAAAGTCGAATTTTTGTTTCCTGAGCTCGGATAAAGTTTTTTTTTTTTATGGAGTCACATGTTCAGCCAGTGGACAAATGAACTCATTTCATCCCACCCACCTCAAATTTTTTTTTGGGGGGAGGGGAGGAAACTATTTTGTTTTTCATGTTTGCTATTAAAAATTATAAATGTTGAATATGCTTCTTCCACATCATGAACAATCTATTTTTTCTTCGTGAATTCCTATATTTAGGCGATGGAAAATCGAACTTAATTGGTTCCACACCAATTTCTCAAGGGGGGGGGGGGTTACTGATGTTTGCTATAAAAAAAAAGAAAAAAGTTCTAACATTATTTTCCTTGAAGTTGGCAAAAGATTTTAATGCTAGGAGAAACGTTGTCAATAGACCAACTTGGAAAACGATACCCCCGCGTAGAAATTTTGTGGTCGGGGTTCTAACTTTGCACAGCTGCCAAACATCTTTCACCTTCCATCTGGCAATATTCCCGTGATGGTCGTAAATTATAGAAAATTATTATTAAATAATAGTTTTCATTAAAAAATAATTTCAGGATTATAAACATCAACACAACAAATTTATAGCACACATCAAATTAAATATAATCTTTGCAAGAAATCAATTGAAAATGGAAAAATCAAGCACTGAATCAAAAAATAAAAAAGAGATAACATTGTATATCTGGCATTAAAAACAATTCTTCCGTTATAATCCATTACGACTATGTTAGCAGCTAATAGGGTTATCCATATTTTGATCACCTAAGTCCCTCTCTACAGCATAGATATCAAAATCTTGATGTCAAGTCCCATTTATCTTCTGTGACTGGCTAACATAGAGAAGGTCAAATGGGTATGGGCACCATGACGCGACGACGGACGCGGACGTTGCGATAAGCCCAGAATAGGTGTGTTCCTTCTTGAAACACCTACACCGCCAACGCCACTATCATCGTCTAAGTATAAACAAATATATCGCGTAACATTTTAATCTTATGCGGTTATTGCGGAAGTCTCCTTATACCACAATATACCTACCTACCCTACAGGTACCTTATACCCCACCGAAATTCGACCTCAAAGTCCACCAGAAAAAAAAAAAAACAACACGAAAGGCTACTTTGCCCAACTTGAAGAATCGTCGTGTTAAGCATCTTTTAACTGCAGTTATACGTCTTGGCATGTTCAGTGCCATTTTTCCGCTACTCCAGCTCTTGATACCTACTAATGGTATTGTTTTGTTCATATTAAAAACCCCCTAGAGAGTAGAGAGAGAGAGGATGGAAAAAAGAAAGACCTCCAATGACTAATGGTTCCATCTTGAATATGTATCATCGGAAGTATTCCTTTGAACTGTTATACTATGCAGCATCTGTATCTTATGGCTCTTCTAGGTTCCATAGCACAATAAAATGTCCGATAAAAGGACATCTCGCTTGGCTGGGAGTAGATATATCTGGTGGTGCTTTGGCCAGTAGTGCAGCGCAACGCTGCGGTGGCATGACGAGCGGTTGCGGACAAAGTCAACTCTGTCGTGTAGCCCCAAAATGAAATGAAATGAATTGAGTGAGTTGGTTAGCCGGACAGAAAATTCTGTTTCTCAACAACAACAAAAAAACAACAGCAAAAAAAGATGATATATGAAGCTATGATCTCAGAGATCATGATCACTTCTCCTTCCTCTAGTTTTTTGTGTTCCATCTATGTAGCCAAACATCTCAGGCATCACGGCACACATCTTAACTTTCTTGACTAATAAAATCGAAAAGTGAATTGAGCTCGTGAATAATTTATGAATAGAACCCCTTTTGCGGTCTTGGTTCCGCAGCTATATCTACCTACTTACAAGTTGTTGTACAATTGTCTTGCTGCGCCATTGCCTTATTTGTTCGTGAACTGCATGTCATATCTAATAAGGATGTGCCTTAGAGCCTATGGAAAAAGATAAGGAATATAGGTATAGGTCTTATATGTACCGATAGGTATAGCTTATTTTGAAGAGGAGACCGTGTTCTATACGCCACAACCATTGGGCGCTACAGCAGTCGCCACACTGGCCGGCCGGCCGGCCTTACGTATGCAAATGTGATTTCTTCTTATACATTTGGTCTTATCATGAGTGGCCTGTTGCTACCGTTTAAGGAACGAGTGAGATGATGCAAAACAGCAATATCATAGCAATTATGATATGCCGCCCTCGTTTAAATAAATTCACAGGAGAATTTATCCAGAGCAAAAGATGTTGATTAATGAAAGGGATGCCATCATGCTCATTTAATACATAGATTTCCACCATGTGGCTGATAAATTACAATGGATGACGTCTAAACTCTCAACAGGTCAGCCTTGATATGATTTTTTGAGCTAAGAGCTAAAAGGACACAGCAGGCCAATTTTCTTGCACAAAGGGGTATAGTTCGGTTAAGTGTTTTTATGCTGTATGTCCAGATGTAGAAGCATAAGCTTTGTCATCTCATCACTTTATTGGCTTCTATGAGAGGAATATTCTTGGGAGTGATATAGAAATCGATGGAGTGAAGAGTAGATTCAAAGATAAGCTCTATAGACTCTACATTGATTTTCCCTTGGCGACAAAATCCAAAACGTACCTACAAATAGTAGCTTCAGGAGTTCTAGGAAATTTGGAGATAATGATAGTAAAGCATCAGCCTTACAAGATTTCTATTCTTTGCTCACCATGGTATTGCCATTCAGATAAGAAATGATGTTGCGTGCCAACTTCAACCACAATATGGTTTGTACTCAAACACACATTATAACTTCATGTAGGTCAAATTTCCGGTCAATAAGCACTCCTATTTTATTTATCGGAGCCCAAATCTGGACAGAAATTCTTTTAACGAATTTGATGCTCTGTCCGACTCCATCCAAAGAATTGTTACCCATTAACCTCACACTGAAATCTTCATTGCGGGCGATTTCAATGTACACAATTCTAGTTAGCTTCACTTTTCAGGCCAGACAACACCCGAAGGAAGGTATGGTTGGGTCTTCGCAAAGTTAAACCAACCAACACAGCTAGCTGACGAGCAAATATGCCAACCCTAGACTTTTTTCTTACCTCTGATCCTAATAAATACACAATTACACCCGTATTCATAAAGAAAAAATAGTTATTTTAGCTCCCGTGTTAAGGAAAACTACACCATGGAATAAGAATTTTCTGGGCTCAAACTAAAGGCAATCGCTTACTGCTCCATTTGAGTCCGGGACATTCTGACTCCATGGTGTAGTTTTCCTAAACACGGTAGCAAAAATAACTATTTTTTCTTTATGAATAAGGGTGTTAGTGTATTATCGCCTCTAGGCACATCACATCTGCCAATCGTCGCCTGAATATTGTTTTGTTCCATACGCCACTTTTGTCGTTTTTGAGTTAGGGATGAATTCTAGGGTAATTTTGTATGCTCCTTCTAAATCTGTGATCCGATTGGCACTGTCTTTCCAGTCCCGAGATATCGAACATCGATTTTGTTCCATATCCACCTAAATAAACCATTTTTTGGCGTTTGGGACAACTTTTCCATACAATTTTTCGCAGTTTTTTGTGAGAATTGTTCTGTTCCACGTGCATATCACGGCGACAATAGACAGAGAAAATACTATGAAAGTTGGGAATTGGTTTGTCCTACGTGCACTTTTGTTAAAGAAATGCCATGTATGTGGGACAATGATCGCAAACAAAATTTTAGTATTGGTTTGTCCCATCGCCATTACAGTTGTGTAGATATTCGGAGATGACTGTATGAAATCAGTTAGTTGTGGCTTAAAGTTGACTGCCAAGTGCCAAGGTGAAAGGAAGTGCGATCGCGGATGTTAATGATTTATTTTTGTAATGGACACTGTTTCATCTGAACCTGGTTCTGAGGCCAGCGGCATCCTTAAGTACCTGCTTATTTTTCCAATTCACTTAATTAAATGCAGGATATACAAAATATATATATAACTATATTTTTTTTTTTAAATAGGTAAAGCATGTTTGATGACGAATTATTGCCCAAGGGTTTTAGTTCTTCCTCTTCGTCGTCGTGCTATTTTTCAAGTTATTAAAACTTACTCAGTTATTTCAAGGTAGCACATTCTTTGCTAACTGTTATCTTTCCGAGAGGTGATGATTTAAGAGCTGATCTAAATTCTTCACGTAACAGTAATTGTGACAGCAAAATCCCAAGAAGGTCAAAATCCCAAGCTAGTTGCATTCGTCCCCTTAAACAATTTAACCGCAATACTCGCGCTTCTTGGAATGCCCATCAGTTTACCCTTGAGTCCAATTTCGGACGTACTGTCAAGTATAGGGATTCTTATTTTAGCCGCACAACACGAATGTGGAATGTTATACCTTACTCTTTTTTTCCCTATCATTATGATATTCAGAAATTCAAAACAAATGTGCATCGGTATCTCCTTTTTAACCCTATCCTATTTTCCTAACGCTCGCACTGTGTTTTACATGTAAAGGGTATTAATAACCCTTTGAGTGCGCGTCAAGTATAAAAAAAGGTGTTGCCTTTTTGGTGTTTTGTTTATTCGTTTTGCAAAATTTTATTGAATCGATTTTTTTTCCAAATTTTATCGTCCAACTCCATGCTTTCTTGAACTTCACATATATATTTGATGAGAATGGCTTTGTGCCATATCCATTTCTTTGTGTTCCACGTGTATAGAAAAAAAAATCATTTTCATAATGTAGGAGGTGGGACACAACTCAAAAAAGTGGACTTTTAACGTATCTTGTTAACGGCTTGGTTAAACACTTTGAAAATAGGAAGGTGAAATACTTTAACAAAAATCCTATCACACAGTTTCGGAGTACCAAGTACGCAAACCTTTTAATGCGTTTTTCTCGAAAAAGTGCCAATGGCGTATGGAAAAACAAAATTCTCGGGCGACGCAATGTGTCCTGCCCACACAACTCAGTTAAAGAGAAAACACTAACGAGAACCGTTTGACTATACGAAAAAAGTTAACTGGGACGGTCTCAACGGTTTCTTCAGGAACTTTAACTGGTCACTATGCTTCCTCGATAGTCACGTAGACTCCAGCGCAGATATGAAAACCTATCAAACCCAAAGAAAACTCGTGGTTTGACTCGAGCTGTAAAGAGGTTATTAGGGTTAGAGAAGTAAGTTTCTGATGTTATAAGGCTAACCATACTGAGGAAAACCGGAATAAAATCAAACTAGCTAGAAAGACCTGTAATGTTCATATTCGACGCACAAGATTTTTGCATGATCAAAAATTAAGGCAAAAAATACTACAATGTCCCACAGAACGTACGAAATGCTACTTCGTCGTCGATTCCAATGCTCGTCAGAAAGTGGTATGACTTCTCCTGTACTTCAGAGCGCAAATGATTTTGTGAGACGAATCTTCTTTCGCACTCGTACAGTTGCCAGAATCTTGAAAGATCTTATGTACACAAATCCGCTGGCCCGTATAGTATCCCTTCCATTGTTCTCAAGAGGTGTTCTTCAATGGCAAAACCACTGCGTAAGCTTTTCCATCTGTCCTACTCTACTGGTCTCTTTCCGAGTGTATGGAAAACAGCATTTGTCCAGCGTGTCCCTAAAAAGGCGTTTCTTCTTCACCTTCGAACTATCGACCAATTGCCTTTAAGTCCCTTCTTTCCAAGGTCATGGAAACGCTGATTGATTTCCAGCTCAAGAAGTATCTCGAAGAACGAAAGCTTCTTAATGACCGGCAGTACGGGTTTCGCAGCAATAAGTCCACTGGTGATCTGATGGTTTATCTCACCGAACAGTGGCACAAATCTTTACATCGTTTTGGAGAAGAGAAGTAAGATTATTGCACTTGATATTTCAAAAGCATTTAATAGAGTTTGGCACTAAGCTATCTCTTATCGAAAATGCGCGCATATTTGGTATCGATGAACGTCTTCTTCGTTGGATTAGAAATTACTTTTCGGACCCGTTCAATACAAGTTGTATTGGACGATTACAGGTCTGAAATCCACAAAATAAATGCTGTTGTGCTCCAGTACTCTGTTTTGTCTCCGACTCTCTTCTCATATTCGTTTTAAGATTCACATCCATGTCCTTGGGATGTAAAACTCGAGCGGTAGCGTATGATAAGCTCTTTAAATTCTGACCTTGACAGCATTGTACAATGTGGATTCAAAAACCGCGTAGAATTTAATGCTTCAAAAACACAATGATGTATCCTATCATTGAAGCGAAACCCACCCCTAATGCCACTTTCCAGTGTCTTGCATTGAGGAAACCGAACAGCTCTCAGTTCTCGGTATGGCGTCGCCAAAACCGCTGCTAAGTGATTAGGTTTTCTCCGAAGATGCAAGAAATTCTTTACCCCCTCTGATCTGGCTGAGATCTAAAAAGCCTTTATTCGTCCAAAGCTTCAGTATAATTCTCATACATGAGCAGGGGCTGATGCTTGTTGAATAGAATTCAAAAAATTGCTCTTGAAATGATAGGTGATAGAAAAATAGCGGCAACAATTACATCCCTGGAACACCGCTGCAAGGTCACCTGTATATACCTATTCTATCGCTATTTTTTAAACAGTGTTCAAGTGAAATAGTTAGCTGCATTCCCCAACTTAAAAAAATTCAACCGCAATACTCCCGCCTTTAGGAATGCTCATCAGTTTACCCTTGAGCCCAACTTCGGACGAACTGTTAAGTATAGAGATTCTTTCTTTAGTCCTACAACAAGAATGTGGAATGCTTTAGCTGTCTCTATTTTTCCTCCCCCTTTTTATATTTATAACTTCTAAACCAATGTGCAACGGTATCTCCTTTCAAACCCTTCCTTAAGGGTAGTAAAAACCCCTTTAGTGGGCGCTCTATTTAAAAAGCCTGGTGGATGAGACAGCAAACATCTTATGTGATGTGGACAAGGTATGGAAAGCCACCTCAACCATCTTCGAACTCGTGCAGAGAGACACTAGCTGGGATTCCTCGATTGTTGAGACCGTGGTAGGTGGTACTAGATTTCAAGGCCGCACAGCTTAAGTAAGGTTTGATTAAATTACATAAGGTATATTTGTATATTTATAGAGTGAGTTACTTTTCTTTATTTTATATGGTACTCACAGATCATAGCCCGGGATGGACTTCGGCCTCGACCAAGGAAGCTCTGTCCTTAGCTATCCGCTTCCAGTTATGCACACAAAGTTCTTTGAGGTCGTTCTCCACTTGTGCGTGCCAACTATTATGTGTTTTTCCTCTGTTGCGTATACACCATGGGAATCTTTCTATCCAAACTCACTAGCAGATTTTCATCCGATACTTTCAATAAGTATGCTTCTGAGCTTCTGTTCCATAGAACAGTTACTGGATGATTCAAGTCTTGTGTGGTGAATTTGTTTTTATCTTCTTTGACGGAGCAGCTGAATATCTCCATCATCATCCTGCACCAAGCGGACAAGTTTGGCATCATCCATGCCTGAGAATCAATATGAAAAATAAATAAATAAAATAAATCGGGTGGCACAATGGCTCATGAAGAACCAGGGCCTAGTGACTAACAACTCGCAAATTTTCCTGTGTGCGCCTTTCGACAGGAATGGAAGGGACCTACAATTTTATGCCGAGTCTGAACGGCTAGACGAGAAGCACTTATTCGTGACAAGTGATACTCTTGGAGGATTTGTCAATTCCCAGTCAGATCCCAGGCCTCCAGCGTGACAGTCGAACGCACTAACCATTACGCTACGGGCTACTATATCAATAATCAATATGGGTCTTTATAATAAGATCCCTATTCAAGCTATCCCATGCGACTTTAAATCCAAAAAGATGTGGTGTGTATCGGTTTGAAATTCCTTTTTTTTTTGTTTCCAAAACCTGACGGACTTTTGGTCGAGGGTTGCTTAATGCCTTAAACCACACTGATAGGGGCCTATATCAGATCGTTGACAGAAAGTTCCAACCGAACACACAAGATATAGCCGAAAAGAAGTTGCAAGCGAAATAAATATTAGACCTTTTCCTCTGCAGAGCATGTTTCTTTTTGTTGGATGGGACACAGTATACCAAGGCTCCATTCATCAAGCATACTTTTATCCGACCAAATTTTGCAAATAAGTTGGTGTATACTCGTTTTTAATTCAGGTATCGCTGCTTTGAAAAGTGTGAAGACCATCCGCACCAATAACCTTATGTATGGAAATCAACAATCGCACATCATTTACGGATATTCGGGTAATATTTCAATCAAGTTGAATGGAGTTTTTGGCCTAGCAGCAGCGGTGTCGTGGCCGTCTTTTCCGCTTAGCAATCTAGAGAAGTATTCTTTCCAGATCCTGATATCTGTTTGTGTATCTACTACCATATTCCTATTATCATCGTGACAGGCTTCCGTGCTGGCTTTGAAGCCTTGGATAGATCGTTTCCGGAATTTTGGAACGTCACCCCTGCCGCTACAGCCCTTAATAGGATTTTTTCCCGAGAAATCAGCGATCCTCTTTATTTTTTGACCGTAGAGGTTCTAGTTCCAGGCTGCTCTCTCAGCAGCTCTTGTTCTAGTCTGAATTGCCTCTTCCATGGCACTCCTCATTCTTAGCTACCATCGAACCAGGGGTCTTCTTGTGGATGCTTTATGAAACCGAGCAAATAAAATGGCTTTCGGAAAGTGTTACAACTGGTTAGTGGTCCTCTGGACTTAGCAATGACCTGGTGGGAGACTTGCTGAGAGCAAAATATTTGGTGGTCTGTTGTGACTTATGATCTTAGCTTATGTCATTGTGGCGTCATGGTTATCCGTTGTGGTTAAAGCCTATATTGGCCCCTTGGAACGTTTGGACATCCAAGATACTAGAAGCAGCATGCCTCGCGCTATCGCAACGTCATCGTAAATTGGTTGATAGTTCCTTGATCATGGTACTACCAAGTCCCTTTGTGTATATGGAGGTACAGAATGTGAGTTGTTATTTTTAAAAGTTGTTCCGAATTTCTCCCGGCTTATTACTTTAAGACAGAGGCACCTGTTCCAGACCTTACTTCGTCGCCTTATTTTTATACGGAAATTTCGTCTAAGCCACAAATGTAAATTTATGTAGTTTCTTATAATTCCATCTTACCCTTATAACTTTAAATTAATAGAAAAGTTTACATTTAGAAACAAAATTTCTCATCCTTGCGAAATTCACCTCTTATCCCTGACCGATCTAAGGATACGCGCCCACAATGGCACTGTCATATTTCCATTTTTATTAGTTTGAAGGGCCAGTGTGCCGGCTATCTAGTTTTTTATGACAGGTGTATGCGTTTATCGTTCATAAAGAAAGCCGACGAAAGACAGATATTAAGCTCATTTCCGTAGTAGATGAAAAAAAAAAAACACTAAAAAAAAACATAAGGAAAAAAGCAACAGAAATTCTATTTGCATGAAGACAGAGTATACAAAAAATATTCAATTTGGACTTCTTATATAGGAATGGTTGAAGCGCGTACCTATTTTCTGTTTTAAAAAAAAATATTGTATATGTTTTTCTGACACGCATCTCTTGTTTGAGGTTAATTTAATTTCCATTTCCAGTGAAACTTCTTCCCTTTGAAATGAATGTCGCCTTGGGGTCTTTTCTTCAGCCCATCATGATGCAATCATGAAAAATGCGTTTAGGCTTTGAATTTAAATAGGGAATCGCGCACACCAATCCCTACCAACCTTGTGTCATATTTAATACACAAGAATGTCATGTGGGGTGTCAAAAGTATTTCTCCATTAGAAACTAAAGAATAGTAATTACTTGGCCTTAAGGCTACCAGGAAATTTATGTACGTATAACATACATCATCGCATCAGGATCGGATCACGATGATGATGGTTTGGACTGATGGGCCGCGCATCATCAACATCATTTGCTTTAAGGCTGATTCTTGTAATTAAATTTCACCGATGCAGGCACTCTTTTATGATATCTTCTTAATTGAGTTAGATGAATTTGAATGAATGATGTACCTATACAATCCCACATACTTACATGTTTATAGCTGACGCTGTATATCTCTTATACACGGTCTTTATAGATAGAATTCGTCCGGAAAAATACCAGAGAGAAAATATTTTAATTTGAAATCGAAATTGGAAAACTGTAATTTGTTGTCGAGCTCTAGCTGCATAATTTGAATGCATCATGCATCATAAATGTTGTTAGTTAGAAATCAAAGTCATTAGTTAAATTATGTAGATAAGTAGGATCAAATTTATCTTTGACATAATCATATGTAATGTACAAATTAGTAAGGAAAATGAAAATATGTATTCAGTGGAATGTGTTTCGCCTTTAGAAGGAAGTTTCTAATCGATAGGTAATAATTAAACTTTTGGTCATTCGTGTAAATACGGATTTCAATAATATATTTCAATAATAATTACCTCTAAAATAATATAATTATGACAAATCTCACTACAAAAGCAGCAGGGAGAAACGAGCTTGAGTCTACGTACCGCATGAAGATGAGGGAAGTTCACCGTAATGTGCGACGTGATAAGCGTAACTACATCAACGCATTGGCTACAGAAGCAAAAGAAGCCGCTAGTAGGTGTGACAGTAGGACCGTCTACAGAATTACCAAAGAGCTCACTGGTGTCCAGAGCTCTAAACAACACCTGGTTAAAGACACAAACGGATCCCTGCTAATTTCGGATGAGGACCAGCTCATAAGGTGGAGGGAACACTTTTCTGCGGTTTTAAACCGCGTTTTCGCCAGTGAAGTGAACCCTATTCCCACTGAGCTACCCGAAGTAACAATTTCCCGAATACGCACCGTACCCCCCAGTAAAGAAGAAATTATCACCGCCATCAAAGCACTGAAGAACAACAAAGCGGTTGGACTTGACGGTATTCCTGCAGAGCTCTTAGGAGCAGCCCCAACGACATCGAGCGAGCTACTGCACCCACTTATTAAGAGAGCTTGGGAAGCAGAGAGCTTTCCTGAAGAGTGGAAAAAAGGAATGATTGTCAAGCTCCCAAAGAAAGGAGATCTCACACAGTGCGAAAACTGGAGAGGAATATGCGTTCTACCTGCAGTAGCCAAGATAATAGCAAGGATAGTATTGGACCGAATTAAAGACCACCTCGAAGACACACTCGACGCCTAACAAGCAGGTTTCCGCACTGGATCTTCCTGTGTGGATCACATCAACACCTTGCGGATCATCATCGAACAGTGGGTTGAATATCGATCACCACTTCACCTGATGTTCCTCGATTTTGAAAAGGCGTTCGACAGTGTCAATAGAGAATTTATTTGGCTTGCTTTGCGCAGGAGGGGCATCCCAGATAAATTGATTGCTATTATCAAGGCTACATATGATGGATCCAAGTGTCACGTTTTGCACAAAGGTAGGCTGTCAGAGGAGTTTGAAATCCAAAGTGGAGATAGGCAATGCTGTATACTGTCACCAATACTATTCCTGTTGGTTATAAGTGACGTACTGCACGCAGCTTTGTCAAGTGGAAATGGAGGAATTCAGTGGACTCTGCAAACTCACCTCAAACATCTGGACTACGCGGATGACGTATGCTTACTCTCTCATAGGATCATGGATCTCCATCAAATGACAACAAGGGTGGAGAGAGAAGCAGAAATCGTAGGGCTTAAGATCAACTCGGCAAAAACTTCCTCATCAATCCAAGTAAATATTTCTGGACAACCGGTAGAGATGGTAGAGGATTTCCAGTATCTTGGGAGTATTGTCTCTACGGGTGGCGGAACTGAACTGGACGTAAACAGCCTAATCAGAAAAGCAAAGGCTGCGTTCGGAATGCTGTCCAAAATATGGAGAAACAACTCTTTTAGCTTAAAGACCAAGTTACGACTGTTCCGCTCCAATGTTGAATCCGTTCTGCTTTATGGCTGCAGCACTTGGAAAGTCACTGGCACTGTCACCAGAATGCTGCAAACCTTCGTTAATAGATGTCTACGAAACATCTTGAGGATTTTCTGGCCCAACCGTATCTCCAAGGCCGAACTTCATGCGAGAATGGGTCAGGAGCCCATAGACTCCATTATACGAAGAAGAAAGTGGCAGTGGATTGGCCATACGCTTCGAAAAGGCGATCGGTGCATTGCATCTCAAGCAATGCAGTGGAACCCGCTCACACAGGACGGAAGACAAGTGGGCCGGCCTAGAAGTACATGGCGAAGAACGGTCGAACAGGAATCGGCACGACTGGGGAAAAGTTGGAGAGAGCTGAAATATATTTCAAGAAATCGTACACGATGGCGCGTAGGTGTAGTGGAGGCCCTATGTCCCGTAAGGGAAACATCACGGACGTAATAGGTCCGAGGACCTAAGTAAGTAGTAAGTAACTACAAAATTTATTGAGCGAAAAATCCAGAAAGAATTTTGAATCCTCCTTAAAAAAATGTTAGTGTTATGGATGGGTATTTAAACAATTTTAGTCACAAAAACGACCATCAAAACAACCTCGTAGGTCAGAAAATAGTTTAAAATTGTATGTAAACAATAAAATAACAAACTGACATTTTGTTATGAATTTAACAATCTTAACAAAAGTTCGTTTTCTAATCGCAGAGAAAAAGACTGAAGTCCTGAAATTAGGGACTATAAGTACGATGGTTATAGCTGTCCCTATATAAATTGAATGACACAAAAAAAAATCGTTTTTGTGACTTAAATTGTTCGAAGAGCCATAAGACTTACAATTTTTTTAGGAGGATTCAAAAATTCTTCCTGGATTTTAATCCTCATATTTGACTCAATAGATTCTGTAATTAGATTTTCCATATATAAAGATATAATATGAGAAATTTTAAAAAGTTTTTTGAAAAAATCAGTATTAAATCGAAGGATTTGGTTCAATATGTCGACTTTTGAAAACATTGACTCGATAATATCGACTTTCAAAATCTCGACCGAAAAAATGTCGACTGAACAAAATATTGAAAAAAAACTATACCGATTTTACAAAACGCGGTTTTCAAAATGTCAACTTCCAAAATATCGACTATAATCGTCATTTTAATAATCTAATAAACAGTCGAGATTTTGATAGTCGACATCTTGTTAATCAAGATTTTAGCAGTCGACATTTTGATATTCGACATTTTTTATCAAATAATGTCGATCAGATAATATCGCGCGCTTGAAAACATCATTCCATACACCATAATCTGATCAAAATGTCGACTATTTAAATATGGACACTTAAAATCTCTTACTGGCTGGTTTCGCATCGTCCTTTAATCACCAGTCGACATTTTTTTGTCGAGATTATGAAAGTCGATCATATAAAAGTCGATGTTTTAAAAGTCGGCATTTCGTACAATTTGTTGTGAAAAAATATCAACAAGGCGATATTTGCTCGACTTTTTTCAACGCAGTCGACATTTTGTCAAGTCGATATTTCATAAAGTCAACCAAAAAATTGACGGCATTTTGAATTTCAAAAAAGTCGACATTTTGACCAGTCGACCATTTGTACCTAACCCTAAATCAAATGACCATCAGGAGGAGTGTACCTATATAGAACTTGATCTTAAAATATTTATTAGTTAAATGGTATTATGAGTTTTTCTTTCCTTAAACACAGCATTAAATAAAATGCACGACTTGATATGCTCCAGTAGATTGAGCCGATGTTTTGACTTGAAAAGTTTCATGATCAGCTCATGAGCTATTCGTTAAAGCTAGCGACCGATTTACTTATACTATACTCCACATGATTCAAAGTTCCAAAAGTATTTAGCCTTATCAAATACAAACACAACAGTCTGCCAACGAATCGGTCGATTTTTTCGTCAGTTTTCAATGTTTTAAAAATAGAAGGTTTAATCTTTCGAGGTGGATTGTAAGAATGGCTGAATTTTGTATTTGACGGCCCTGGATCTTTATTTGAACAAAGTTTTGAGGTCAAGAAATCTGTTGCCAGCTCTGAGCGATCGATGCAGAATGGCTTTTAAGAATGGCTAAATTTTGTATTTGACGGCCCTGGATCTTTATTTGAACAAAGTTTTGAGGTCAAGAAATCTGTTGCCAGCTCTGAGCGATCGATGCAGAATGGCTTGTAAGAATGGCTAAATTTTGTATTTGACGGCCCTGGATCTTTATTTGAATAAAGTTTTGAGGTCAAGAAATCTGTTGCCAGCTCTGAGCGATCGATGCAGGGCCGTATCCAGGATTTTGGTTGGGGGTGGAGAGTTCTTGATTCAAGGAAAGATTGAGATACTAAAGCCGTGTGTCAATTGTGTTAAAAGTGCGTTAAATTTGATCCCATGTCTTAATTTTGAAATTACTGAGGTGAATACAGTCGTCTAAATTTAACCCGCTCAGTAGCTCGTTTATTATACCTGGACTGCTAGGAGCCAACATCACGATGGTTTCATATACAAAAAAAAAATTGAAAACGACCTAGGGCCAGTTTATTAAATTTAGTATCTGAGTTAAATTTAGTTAGTGACTTTCACGGGCTCTAATAAACTAAGGCTTATCAACCAAAATTGGCTTATTAGCGATATTCATGATTTAGAACTCATACTTTTCTTTGCGACTGAAGCCTGGAAGTCCCCAAGCACAATCGTTGTGCTGGAGAGACTCCAGCCAGGAGCTCATAAAATTCCTCCTTGGTATGGTCTTCAGCTTGACAGGTAGGGGCGTGTGCGCTGGCGCACTATATTGAAAAGTAGCTTTGATGCCAAGATCTAAAAGTCATGCCAAGCTGGAACGACGAGTATCGAGCAACACAATTCATTCAATTCGAAAAAATCTAAATACAACGGCATTAAAAACAAGAACAAGGTTATGCACATGACGTCACCTTGTATTACTAGTAAGAACTAGCTGTAGCTTATTGGTAGGTACTACAAGCAGAAATTCGCTCAACTCTTACCTACATTTTTTTTACTGTGCTACGAATTGCAACAACTTATAGCTGTTATTCAAGCTGTAAATTCAAAAATTCTGGAGTCTACCCTTGTCAGCTTTTCCATAATATCCTATATTACCTATAAGAAGAAATAATATCTGATTCTCAGAATAAATAATTCCTCTAAGTATGGAAAGATTTGTCTATCCTCGTCAGTTCATTTCAGTTCAACTTTTGTTAACTCTTCTTTAAACTTCAATCAATGATCAAAGCAATTGTCATTGATTTTTTTCCTAAATTGATTGGCCTAGAGGTATTTTAATCTGTCATCCCGCATCTGGCCCAGATCTTCATCTGTAATGTCCGTTCCTTTCCATTTTAGTTAAACTCATCACTTAATTACATTTTTATTTTAGTATTAGCTCCTTACATGTCCACAGCAACAGAAGCCACCTGCTTCTGTACTACTTGGTCCAACCTGTCTGCTTGCTTACCTTTATTATAGGAACCTTCACTATAGAAGCTAACTTGCTAATCGTCCATATTCAATGCGGTGACAAAGAGAATACCATCACCAGCCTATGAGCAAGCAATTGTTACGGAATTTCTTTCATCAGGAATCCGGGACTCTTCATTGAATCTTCGCATCGATTGTTACCAAAGGCTTCGGGCAGCAGCAGCTGGTTGGATATTTTTTGTGCCAAAAACAAGCAATCCACTGCTTTCGGTCTGGTGGATTGCGATGTGCGGTGGTTTAGATTTGGCGCAAACATAAAAGGTCAAATCACAGATAGGCTGGTAAAGTGGCGGCAGGCGCAGGAAATGACAGTGAATACGCTCATTTGATTTTATAACTCATCAGGGACGGATGAGTAGTTTTATGGAGCCGTGTGCAAAGGTGAAGAAAACCTCATGTTCAGATTTACGAAACTGTCGGAGGTTCTACGGTTCTGGCTGATGAAGACATAATTTAAGATCATGTTAGTCATTTAACTGCAGAATCAAAACAGCCAAATGTATTGCTTTAATTTTGAAGATTTTTCCGCTGGCAGCCGGAATAACAAAAGTTGCTTAAATACGAAGATCGTTGAAGACAAACTAAAGAACGGGCTTGATCAGCACGATTGTAAAACTCTCATATATAAAGGGTCCGCCAATTAACTTTTTTTTTGAAAATGCATCATCAACATCGAGTGTAGCTTCGGCTGTGTGGCACGTAGCGACGTCCTGTTGAAACAAAATGTTGCCAATATCCTCCTCTTCAATTTTTGTGAACAAAAATTCGTTCAACATGGCCCGATAACGATCGCCATTGACTGTAACGGCCACTCCTTGCTCAGTTGAAGAAAAATGGCCCAATTATGGCTCTGGACCCAAATCCGCACCAAAGAGTGACTCGTTTTGGGTGTATCGGCTTTTCAATGTATGCGTGCGGGTTTTCTGTGCCCCAAATGCGACAATTTTGCTTGTTTACATACCCGCCAAGATAAAAATGAGCTTCATCTGAAAAGATGATTTTTTTGGCAAAATCGGCAAAGTAATGTCGCAATATTTCCCAGCGTTGTTCAAGCGTATACATAACCATATTCGTTAAGCGGAAGGATAAAAATAATTATCTGTCAAATCAGATATGAGCTAGGTGTTACCATTCACGAAATAAGCACTAGTTGAAAAAAAAACGTTAGATGGCGGATCCTTTAAAACCCGTAGTCAGTCAGTTAACTAACCAGAGTTAGTTAACTCTAGAAATAGATTTATCTATAGTTACGGCAAGAAGCAGTTTTTAAGTGGAAGATGAATGCAAAAAGGCTTAAAAAACACGGAAGATAAAATATCAAAAGAATTTTTTGAATTAATCCAGAGTTAACTCACCAAATTTGGTAAGTTAACTCGACTTTAACTTTAACACTGCACTGAAAATTTTCTTTGAATGTTAATATTGTTTCTGTGCTCTATTTTAACGAAAATATTTTTGTGTTTTCTCTGAACTATAAACTAACTTTTTTGGTCTTTGATGTAAGGTCGATGTTTGGAACCATGAAACACTATTAATATTCATAGCAAATCCAACTATGCCTAACTTTAAGCGCAATGAAACAACTTGTTTGTCTAGATCTCATCAATATAGCCGTATGACTCAAAGAAGTCCAAAAATGGTCATCCTAATGGCAAGCTGCGACCACGGTCATCTCCACTATCCTCAGAAGCACCAGCTGAAGAGCATCCGCCTGCAGAATCACCGACAACAGGTAGTAGTTAAATGGGCATTGCTTTGTTTCAATAAAGTTCGAGATGCTAAAAAGCCGTACAGAAGCACCACCGCTATGCCTCTCTATCTGAAAAGGTTTTCTTTTCCATTTTGTCCAATTGATAGTTCAAACAGCGAGAGACAAGATGATGCACAGAACGGTTTGTATGTGAATTATTCGGAGGACGACCAAACGACCGACACGGCGAAGATACCGAAGTCGCATACTCGAAAAGAAGCTGCAAATGAAATAATCGCTGAATAGAAGAACAAGTAGGACACGTCACACTGACAATTGGATTAGTTGTTCTGGTTGATGATGCTGGTATAGGTTTGAGTTCCGAGGTACCGCCACTGTTGTACTGGTCCGCCAATGACTATACGTACGAGTACCTATATGATGCATAGTTGGGGCTCCATTGTGGGTTACAGGTCGTGGTATGTGCAAATGATGGTTATTTATGCGTCGCAGCGCAGCAATAGCAAGGTGGATACTCTCTAGTCGTCCAGTATAGGCGAGTCATTGTGCGCAATCATTGATTGGCACTTGGGACGTTTCATTCCTCCATCCATAGGTAAGGTAGGCACATGTATATAGGCATAGTCATCATCATGGGTGCTAAAGAGCTCAGCAGAACTGAAGCTGATGGTAATTTTGTTTGGTTCTATTGTAAGTGGTGGAAAATATACCATTAGCGTATGACTAGGTGCATATTTTGGGGAAAATTCCAAAGTGGGACAAGTCAAAGTGGGTGTTAACACTGAAGATTATATGGGATGAAATGGGCGCGGTGTGGTCCGGCAGTGGCATTTTTCCAAACTAAGTGCTGACAGAAAGTGTAAGCTGATTGTGAGTTTTACAGCATAATTGTTGGGTAGTTTGTTGGCTTTAACGTTATATTAAAAGCAAAGGCAAATAGGGGCATCAGAAGTCTTCCAGGTGACCTAATTATGATAAAAAAGTAGCTGAGCAAATCATCAATAAGAGTATTTTGAAATTATCATGTTGTGGAACCAAAAATTCACAATACCACAGTACAACATATCCCTAGACTTATAAGGAAGCTACAAGATGTGATTGTAGAAATTGTGCAAGACTTTGGTATGTAATCATCGTCAAGATTGTAGTATTTCAAATTCAAAACAACCATTTTTGCAAATCCATTAAAAATTAATATACAGAAGGTATTTAGTATACAGGAAAATTAGCAAAAAAAAAACAATCGTTTTATGGAACGAAATATAGGACTGCTGAATTTTGTATACCTGAAAGAGGGCTAATAGAAAAGTCCAGTTTTTCGGAACGCCCGCCATCCCCCTGGGGAAATCCGCCATTTTGAAAAACGCGAATTCATATATATCTCCGAAACTATCGATTTGAAGTGAAAAGTTGCGATAGTCAAATTTGTTGGAAATAAAATTATCTTTCATTGTCATCAAAACTTTTTTCCGCGTGTACAATATTTTTGACGTTATGTCGTTTTACTTTTTTCCTTATTTAGATTTGTTTACTTTTTCACATTTTTCTTACTTCGGAAGAAACGTACGTTAATTGTTCTCGTGATACAAAGCACAACAAAAACATAAATGTTAAAAAAGGAGCCAAGTTCTGCAAGTACAAAAAGCTTTCCGAAACAAGTCAGCCGTAAAAATTAGGGAGATCTAAAAGTACGCCAAGTTTTAAGTTTATTAATGTTAAATATCAAATATTTTAGGTAGAGTTATATGGAAGAACCTCAAAATTATCAGAGAAATCTGTTATTTAATGATTACTGACTTAAATTGAGTAAGTTTACTAGTCAAGTTTTCATTTTATAATTTAGTAATTAGGTAATAAAAAAAAACTTGCCAAGTAAACTAACTCAATTTAAGTCAGTAATCATAAAATAACAGATTTCTCTGATAATTTTGAGGTTCTTCCATATTACTCTACCTAAAATATTTGATATTTAACATTAATAAACTTAAAACTTGGCGTACTTTTAGATCTCACTACTTTTTTCGGCTGACTTGTTGCGGTAAGGTTTTTGTATATAGAAGAACTCGGCTCCTTTTTTAACATTTATGTTTTTGTTGTGATTTCACTACTTTTTGCAAAGATTCTTTTTATCAGGAAAAGTGGGTGGGAGAAACGCCCCTGCATGAAAAAGTTCATGGTTTCAACCTTTTCTTTTTATACACCTGCGCCCTATTTAATAAAAATTGACAGGTGACAATTCGACAAATTTGTCGCACTTGTCTGAAAAATCTGTATTTCATAAAATCTTGACAGGTGACAATTTGTCAGAAAAATACAATGACAAATTTGTCACGACAATTTTGTCATTGTCATATACTGACATATTTGTCGTGACAATTTTGTCATTGTCACACTTACCTATACTTACTGACAAATTAATCGTGACAATTTTATTGTATAATCTTGAAATGTGTTATACGGTGTTCACATTGGACTGACTCTTCCGACTATTTTTGACTTCACTGAAATTTAAATCACTCTCAATTCAAAATGTGGATTTTTTTTTTGACGTTCTCTTTTGTAAATTCGGAGAAGTCAGTCCAATATGAACATCGTCTTAAGATCAAAAATATGATGAAATATGGAACAAAACTTGCATTTTGTTTCAATTTTCATCGTTTCTCAACCAATTTTTTCTATGTTAGATTAGAAGTAACTGAACGCTGGCATTCTTTCAATTTTAAAATTTCACAATTTGCTAAATCGTGTATTATTATTTAAAAGTGAAGGGAATAAAACATATTAAAAACAAATTAAGTTGTTTAAAATCGAGAGTTTGAAAATGAATAACATTCTCAAAATAAGTGTACTAAAATTGCTGCCCATCGGCAATTACATGGTACTGAGTTCCACTCCCAAGCCAATGTAATGCACATAGAAGTTGGGGTTTAGCACCCAGAGAGTAATTCCTCTTTGTGGGATGCTGCTAACGTGCACCAATTCTCGAAAAATTATATTCCACGGCTGTTTTTTCCGATACGAATTTTTTCTTTAAATTGTAGGCCATTTAACGATTCGAAAGACCGCTTTCACACAAACTGAGTTTCCAGAAACTAGCTAGTTTGTAGGCGAGAAGGGTGCGAGGGGAGATTTTGTATCTTCCTTTAACACCCTTCTCGCCTACAAATTCGAAGTTGCCGGCAACTCAGTTTCCTTGTGTGAAAGGGGTCAAATCATTATTTATTGTCTGTTTAAAATTCCGAGGTGACGTATTGCACGAAGACCCAACTGAGAATCGTCATCACTTTCACTTTCATTTGAAAATATATCGTTTATCATTTTATGTCTTTTAACTGTCAACACTTGACCGTAACTGAGTTTGCTGTCGCAATTGTCAATCAAATACTGACAAATATGTAAATTGTATTTTTTTTTTTCATTTCATAAAAGAATTGTACAAATTTGTCGGAAAATTCCTGACAATTGTGGAAAAATACTTGACAATTCATTGTCATGACAATTTCTTTATGAAACGAAAAGATGACAATTGTCGGGTATTTTCCGACAATTCTACAAAATTGTCAAATTGTTTATGGAACAGATTTTGACAATTGTCAAGTTGTAAATTAACAAATTGTCACCTGTCACCTGTCTCAATTGTCAATGTTTATGAAATAGGCCCCTGAAAACTAACTACTTTACCAAATTTCACAATCCTGCATAATTGATATTAATTCTGTGAAAATGGGTGTTTCCCACGCCCACTGAATGTAAAATCTCAAAGTTTTAATTTCCCATTTGCTTGCTTGTCAAGTCCTATCGCTCTACCAAATTGTATCACTCTACGACAATCAGAAGTTCACTACATAGTTGATATCAATTCTGAGAATATGACGGGTGCCACGCCCCTGAATGGATAATTTAAAATTTGTCAACATATCCTTTGTATTGACCACATTATTACCAGTCTACCAAATTTTATTATTCTGCAACAATCCGAAGTGATCCACATAATTAATAACAATTCTGAGAAAATGGGCGGATGCCAAGCCCTCTGAGTGTAAAATCTCAAATTTTAAAATTTTGCATTTGCTTGCACTTCTAGCCCTACCGTTCTACCAAATTTGATCATTCTACGACAATTAGAAGTGCTCCTCATAATTGATATCAATTCTCATTCAAATGGGCGGATGCCACGCCCCCTGAATGTAAAATGTCAAATTTTAAAATGTTCCCTTTGCCCTCACTTTAAGCCCTACCGCTGTACTAAATTTCATCAATCTACGACAATCGGAAGTGCTCCAAGTTATTTATAGCAATTCTATAAAAATGGGCGGGTACCACGCCCCCTGAACGGAAAATCCTAAATTTTCGATTTTTTCCTTTGTAAACACCACAAGGTCTTCCGTTGTGCGAAATTACAAGATTCTACCATGTCGGGAAGTGCTCCATAATTTTGATGATCTGCCAGTGAGTCAGTCAGTCAGTCAGTTACGGTTTTTGCTATTTTTGCACTCTTATATTTCGGGAACCACTGATGCTAAGGAATTGAAATTTGGTAAGTTGTCTAAACATGGTGAGTTTAGCAAATGCTGCGAGTTTGAAGTTTCTGACTTTATTGGTACTGAAGTTAGAGTGGGGTCAAAAATCGCCTGAGTTTGATCCTGTAAAAAGGGTGTAGTGCCAGAACTTGGCTGGGCACTGCCCTTTGATTGTAGACCACAAAGTTTAACAAATTTTCATATATTTTTGAAAGTGGTGTGATATCCCAGTCCTAAGCTAGAGCTTTTGGAAAATTAGCTGCTGAATCAATTGAGCCGATTAAGTAAAATAAAGATAGACTTTTTCGTGCAATGAAATATTGGTTAGCTGATTTCTTTGTAAATGAAAGAGGGCCATTAGAAAATCTTATGTCCGGGTATTCGGGATGCCATGACCCTGGCGAAATCCACCATTTTGTAAAATGCTTATGGACCTATATCTTCGAAACTATTGATCTTAGAGAAAAAACTGTAAGGCCAAGGTTGTAGGCAATTAAACAATCTCTCGTTTATACATATATTTTTTTTTATACATATATTTTTTGCAGGCAATATTCTCAAGGTTATGTCGTTTTATTTTTAATTTTTTTGCAATTACAAATTTTTTACATTCCCGAGGAAACTTACGTGAATTACTTTCCAAATAAGAATTTTAGAACGCTAAATTTCCATCATTTTGATATATTTTTTTTTTCAGATAAAAAAAAAGTTATTAATAAAATGTTTAGAACTCTTTGTTTGCAATTGGGAACTCTAATCAGAACTCCTTTTTTTCATTTTTTTTTTGGATTTTGGAAATTTTTGGTTCTAAGTCAATGGGAACCTTAATTTGCCCTAACTTGATTTCAAGTAGAAAAACATGCTCAGAACTCTATTTCTCGAAAAAGTCCTTGCTGCGTGAAGTTATCAAAAAAAAACCCTTATTCGATTTTAAACACTTAATTCGCCAGAACTATGTATAGGTATTGAAGAAAAGTATGAGGAACTCTAGAAATCTTTGATTGCTACCGGGAATTCTCATTATTTATTCAATTTTAAAAAATTCTTTTGCTAACTTCACAGGACTTAGCTATGATTATTTTTAAATGTTATCATTTTCTCTACTTCGTTTAGTAGTTATATAATTTGTAATTCCATTTGCTTTGAATATTCTGCAACGTTTATAAATACTAACTTGTTTATCATCGTTCAACTGTAAAACTTCACTTAGCTTCCTCCTATCATTTTCTAAAACCCATAAGAAATTGTTCAACTTTTGATAAATGTTTTTGTTGTTTTGTCTGTAAAAACTTTGTGTGTAAGTTGCATATAAAATATGAAGTTTTTTTTACAGGTTATTGCTACCATTTCTGCCGCCAGCTATTGCTCTTGAACCATTTCAATGAATTACATAATCCTTCCTCTTCCTCTATCGAAACTAAAAGAAATACCTCACACAACAACAAAAAACTTGACACAAAATACATACATGCCCAACAGCACCCAATTACTTCCATAAAATTTTCTAACTGAAACACGATTAGTTAGTGCAATCGGCAGATGAAAGTTCAAGTCTTTGATAGTAGTGTTGGACAAGGCATTCTGTTCTGTAGTGAAAAATCACATACAGAATTCAGCCAGTGCTGTTGATTTAGAAATGCTGGAATTTCGGGTGTTATTTTCGAGAACAATATCAAACATGATTTAGTACGAACTTAATTAGAAAAGAAATATGCATTTTTTTTTCAATTTTAAATTAAAAAAAAAAAATTTGTTTGAAAAATTAATCCTGACTTATCAAAAATGTGTATGTAGAGATATTCATGAAGATGCTGTTTTTTATATGATCAGGAAATTTTTCATTTCAATTCTTAATTTGTGTTTTAAATAGAAAGGCTATCCAGATTTTTGTAATGCATTTTTAATATATAAACTTGTTGAAAGTTCTTAGAATACCTAACTTCTTGCAGTAGCAGAAAATTTGGACTTACGTAGAAAAAAACATAGGTAAATCCCCTGTACTTATAGGAGTATTTTCGACAGCACTGTTTCGAGCACCCCTATGTTGGTTGAGTTCCTGCACGATTTTTCTTGGTCAACAAAACACACATGTTTCTGTTCTGATCTTACAGCCAAAGTGAGCACACAAGATGCAGTTAAATTTATGACAGAAAAAGATTAATTCAATAAATCACCAATAGGAGGCCGAGGACGACGACTGTATTGTCAGCCACTACGCGCACCGGCCGCCGCGCTGCTTGAGCCACAACATTATAGGTAGAAGTCGCTGACCGATGGACATTGAACACAGTGTTGGTGTTTGCACTGGTCTCAGCTTGGCCATTTGCTTAACCTATTACTGTCGCTTCCTTGTATTTAGAAAATTCCTAATCCCCCTCTTCATCATCAATAAAAAAAAAAACTAATGCCATTGCTCGATGGCATGATGGTGAAGTAGGTAATCGTACCTACGGAATGTGGGCAATGCTTGAGTACCCATAGTCATGGACAGGGAGTTGAGGATAACATTTTCTTCCTTTTCCGTTTATATTTCTGTAACTCCTTTCTTATACATACATTTTGTTTGGTTACTGATTATTTCTGGCCATAAAAGGTTTCAACAATAATATAGCAACGGCCAGAGCTTAGAGTAGATTGCGTATGTTTCCATGGAAGCAAACACCGATGGGTGCCAATGTAAGCTAACTAACTAATCGGTTGACAAGGCTAAGCCATACAAATTGAGAATGTTGACTCAAAACGTCAACACACCGTTAGACCTAGGGCAGCCCTCTCGTAGCTCTCCGGGGAGTTAAAATTTCTAAACGTTCTCACTATTTACCTACAGTAGCCGTGTAATTGACGGAGCAAAACAATTTGGGAGGCCTTCATCGGTAAATGAGATTTTGCTCTTAGATCCCAAGTTTGTGATGCAATGCAGTCGGTGTTAGTATAAAGCTACGTGGCTGCCAAATCCGATTAAAATCAATAAGCGTCCAGATGCGATTGCTATGCGGGAAGTGGCCACAGAATTCCATAACTGAACCACCATAAACTGAATCATAATCACAGCAATCACATGGATCGCATAAATCTCCATTTATGCCGCCATCAGGCACTTGCACAAGACCATAGAAATTGCGGCTATGAGGAATGGCGATTGCGTGCTACATGGTCCATTTAATCTGTCAATGTGTCAAATGGGTATACAATCTTGAAAGTTTGCTCTATAGAATTGCATTGCAACGGTGATTAGGTTAACAAATATTAGTGAACGGTGGTGTGCTCGAAATATTAATGGAAGGTATTCTTTCATGGGAGAGGCAATACACAATGAGTGACAGATTACTTCGTGTGTGACAATGCGACCCTTCCGCAAATAATTATCACTCGGATACATATAAGAGATAGTGATGTAAGCTCATTTAAATTTATATACATAACTTACAACTTGAGATGGGTTACTGTCATTAGACTATGAATATTTTTTCATAAAATTTGGCATTTGAAGAAATAACAAAGCCTTGTAAATAGTATTAGATCTATAACGGTCGTGAATAAGCTTAAGCAGGTAAGTCAAATAACTAAACACTAAAGATACATAAAACACCATCTGAAACTTAGTTTTGACGTCTTAAACATATCCTTAAGTCTAAGCACTACTTTAGATTTTACGACGGTAAAATAAATATTGCTACTGCTACTCCTACTGCTACTGCTACTGCTACTGCTACTGCTACTGCTACTGCTACTGCTACTGCTACTGCTACTGCTACTGCTACTGCTACTGCTACTGCTACTGCTACTGCTACTGCTACTGCTACTGCTACTGCTACTGCTACTGCTACTGCTACTGCTACTGCTACTGCTACTGCTACTGCTACTGCTACTGCTACTGCTACTGCTACTGCTACTGCTACTGCTACTGCTACTGCTACTGCTACTGCTACTGCTACTGCTACTGCTACTGCTACTGCTACTGCTACTGCTACTGCTACTGCTACTGCTACTGCTACTGCTACTGCTACTGCTACTGCTACTGCTACTGCTACTGCTACTGCTACTGCTACTGCTACTGCTACTGCTACTGCTACTGCTACTGCTACTGCTACTGCTACTGCTACTGCTACTGCTACTGCTACTGCTACTGCTACTGCTACTGCTACTGCTACTGCTACTGCTACTGCTACTGCTACTGCTACTGCTACTGCTACTGCTACTGCTACTGCTACTGCTACTGCTACTGCTACTGCTACTGCTACTGCTACTGCTACTGCTACTGCTACTGCTACTGCTACTGCTACTGCTACTGCTACTGCTACTGCTACTGCTACTGCTACTGCTACTGCTACTGCTACTGCTACTGCTACTGCTACTGCTACTGCTACTGCTACTGCTACTGCTACTGCTACTGCTACTGCTACTGCTACTGCTACTGCTACTGCTACTGCTACTGCTACTGCTACTGCTACTGCTACTGCTACTGCTACTGCTACTGCTACTGCTACTGCTACTGCTACTGCTACTGCTACTGCTACTGCTACTGCTACTGCTACTGCTACTGCTACTGCTACTGCTACTGCTACTGCTACTGCTACTGCTACTGCTACTGCTACTGCTACTGCTACTGCTACTGCTACTGCTACTGCTACTGCAACTGCTACTGCTACTGCTACTGCTACTGCTAGTGCTAGTGCTACTATTACTTTTTTACTTTTTCTGTTACTGCTACTTACCCAGTAGTGAGACCCAAACTTCTTCACTTTTTCTGTTACTGCTACTTACCCAGTAGTGAGACCCAAACTTCTTCACTTTTTCTGTTACTGCTACTTACCCAGTAGTGAGAATTTTCATTTCAATTACATTTACAATTGTCCGTGATAAGATTTGAACTAAAAATAGGAACACTTCAGAACTTTCAAGTATTTTACACTGGTAGGCTAAATTTATGTCGTAACCTTTAACAAAATCCAATTATTAATAAAATCAAGTTAGTCCGTATGATTATGGTAATTATAAACCTTGTGCAAAGTGAAAGGATATACAATTAACATCTGTTAAACAAATGATGTGCTTTGCATGAATATAAATTAAACCAACACATCTGTTATCATAATCAGAATTTAAAACAAGTCTTAATGTTGCTCACTTCTATACGCAGCTACTTTATTTGATTGAAGTCATTCAAAATATGCACAACATTCCCACATTAATTTCTAGAATTAAATTAATATACATAACTTAAAACTTGAGATGGGTTACTGTCATTAGACTTTGAATATTTTTTCATTAAATTTGGCATTTGAAGAAATAACAAAGCATTGTAAATAGTATTAGATCTCCCCCCCCATGCCACTATCCATGGGTGGCACTTGCATTGAGGAAATCGAAAAACTTTCAGTATTCGGTATGTGTGTCACAGACCACCTTTTGTGGAACGACCACATATTCGACATCGCCAAAAATGCTGCTAAGTGTTTAGGTTTTCTCCGTCGATGCAAGAAATTTTTCTCCCCTTCTGATCTGGCTGTGATCTACAAAGCCTTTATTCGTCCAAAACTTGAGTATAACTCTCACATTTGGGCAGGTGCTCCAATAACCCACTTGAGTTTATTGGATAGAATTGAAAAGAGAGCTCTTAAAATGATAGGTGAAAGAACTATAACGGAAACATTCTCATCTCTTGAGCACCGTCGAAATGTTTCATGTCTTTCGTTATTTTTCCGTTATTTCCATAAACAATGCTCTAGTGAAATAGCCAGTTGCATTCCTCCCCTTAAACAATTCAACCGTAATACTCGCGCTTCTAGGAATGCCCATCAGTTTACCCTTGAGCCCAATTTCGGACGTACTGTTAAGTACAGAGATTCTTTCTTTAGTCGCACTACTCGAATGTGGAATGCTCTACCCAGCTCAATTTTCCCCTCCCATTGTGATCTACAGACGTTCAAAACCAATGTGCATCGGTATCTCCTTTTAAATCCCCTCCAATCTACCTAATCGCTCGTGCTGTGTATATCATCTTAAGGGTAGTCACAACCCCTTTTGCACGCGCTTAATATATATATAAAAAAAAAACGGTCGTGAATAAGCTTAAACAGGTAAGTCAAAAAACTAAACACTAAAGATACATACAACACCATCTGAAACTAAGTTTTGACGTCTTAAACATATCCTTAAGTCTAAGCACTACTTTAGATTTTACGACGGTAAATTAAATATTGCTACTGCTACTGCTACTGCTACTGCTACTGCTACTGCTACTGCTACTGCTACTGCTACTGCTACTGCTACTGCTACTGCTACTGCTACTGCTACTGCTACTGCTACTGCTACTGCTACTGCTACTGCTACTGCTACTGCTACTGCTACTGCTACTGCTACTGCTACTGCTACTGCTACTGCTACTGCTACTGCTACTGCTACTGCTACTGCTACTGCTACTGCTACTGCTACTGCTACTGCTACTGCTACTGCTACTGCTACTGCTACTGCTACTGCTACTGCTACTGCTACTGCTACTGCTACTGCTACTGCTACTGCTACTGCTACTGCTACTGCTACTGCTACTGCTACTGCTACTGCTACTGCTACTGCTACTGCTACTGCTACTGCAACTGCTACTGCTACTGCTACTGCTACTGCTAGTGCTAGTGCTACTATTACTTTTTTACTTTTTCTGTTACTGCTACTTACCCAGTAGTGAGACCCAAACTTCTTCACTTTTTCTGTTACTGCTACTTACCCAGTAGTGAGAATTTTCATTTCAATTACATTTACAATTGTCCGTGATAAGATTTGAACTAAAAATAGGAACACTTCAGAACTTTCAAGTATTTTACACTGGTAGGCTAAATTTATGTCGTAACCTTTAACAAAATCCAATTATTAATAAAATCAAGTTAGTCCGTATGATTATGGTAATTATAAACCTTGTGCAAAGTGAAAGGATATACAATTAACATCTGTTAAACAAATGATGTGCTTTGCATGAATATAAATTAAACCAACACATCTGTTATCATAATCAGAATTTAAAACAAGTCTTAATGTTGCTCACTTCTATACGCAGCTACTTTATTTGATTGAAGTCATTCAAAATATGCACAACATTCCCACATTAATTTCTAGAATTCTTATTCCTCACAAACATTATACGAATATCATTCTCTGCGGAATATTTGTGTTGATATATTGAGGATATTACTGCAATAACACGTGGAATATTTCTTCATACCTTTATAGTCGATAAGAATATTATTACCATTGACGATTCAAGTTTGTACTAATGTTTATGCGTTTTATTATAGACTCGTTCACTCCTCATAATCCTATCAAAGAAATTCTTTTCTTATAATGAGAATTTTATTGCATCCTGTGTGCACTGTTTATATAACTTAAGTCAATAAAAGGATGACAAAAAAAAAACAAGGATATCGCGACGATCGGTGATCTCTAACTATTAATCACGCAAGCTGATTACGATTGCGATTTGTTTTATAAACCACATCAAAGTGGGATAAGCATTAGACTTCACATCCTCTTGTCTTCTTCTTCTTTAGATCTTAGAGAGTTGCATCCTTAGCGCCTAACCAGAGCTTCTCTATGGGTAAATCGTATATACGTGAAACGTGAACATGTTAGCATGCAAAGCAATCGGCTTCTGCTGAGCTAATTACTAAGGCAAATTTTACAGCGTTGCGATGACCAAGACGCATCATCAACATAGTTCGTGCTTGGCTACTATGAGATGTAGGTATGGTATATAGCTGACGTGACGGCTTTGAGTTGCGTCTTAGACGCCAGATAAATATCAGAGGAATCTCATATTTGAGCCTTTCGTCTGATGCACTTGCCACTCAAAATAAAACTAGGCCCATGACAACGTCGAAAAAAGTTGCTGTTGTTTGTGTTTGTATGCATGTCACTACCTAGAGGTAGATATGGCCTAAGAAAAATTATAATAAATAAATTAGTTTAGCTATGCTAAGCAGGTATGAACGCACTCTATTCTTCGTAATCTAATTTATCTCAAGAGTTCCCTTCAGCAAAACATAAATAATCACGAAATTCCCAAAAGCAAAATCCATAATCTCCTTACACTCGTTATAGTTCAAGGTGAAGTTGTTAGGGGTTGGGTTACCTAGCCTTAAAATCCCCAAATCACATTCTACAACTAAAATCCCTACAAAAAATTCAAAAACCTAAAATCCTTGAAACGAATCTTTCCAATATCAATATCCCCATATCGAAAATCCCTTAGTAGTAGAGGTAAAATAGGACATATAAATATAAAATGAAAAAATTCCTACCCTCATGAAATTTGGTGAAAAGGTTACGTTTTAGGTTAAGAATGAAGATTCAAAATAGTCTATAAAAATATCTCGTGGCGAAGGTTGTTTTTTTGAAGGGAAAAGGTTGCGGTGTATGAAAAGGAAAAATTTACTTTAGACCAATCTTAACTTGTGACACATGACTTAGAGGTAGTTTTCAATTATAGCGAACTGGCCAAGACACAGTAAGGAAATATGTAGTGGGGTTGATAATAATACCCTGCAAATATGACAATTGAAAATACAGCCTTTAAACGAAAAAAAGACTAACTTTTTTAATAGAATTTATATCGCTTCGGTTTAAGTGTTGTTGGATTCACCATTAAAAGTTACCTCTAAATCATGTGTCATATGCATTTATTGTACCAAAACAAATTATTCAGCTCGATAACGGTAACCTCACTTCTGTGTCGCTTAAGGAAACACCCTTCCCTACAATTTATTTTTATAGACTTCTGAATGTTGATTTTCATGACATTTGTAAGATTTTAGCTAAGATTCATCAAGGTAGTATTTTGTTCAAAGGTGTTAAGTATTAATTCCCAATTTTACACTATGCTTTAAAAAAACACCCTTTAAAAGTAGATATTTTTATAAACTTTTTTGATTCATGGTTCTAATGACAAATGCAACATTTACACTAAGTTCTATCAATGGGTCATTATTTTTAAAAAGATTTCGGTGAAATTTACCTGTTGTACTGAAAATATTGTGATCCTTACATGTTAAAAGGACTCTTACTTATTTGAGGGGAACTGTATCGTTTTGACTTTTGTTTTGTTGGATTCACCATTAAAAGTTACTTCTAAATCATGTGTCATATGCATTTATTGTACCAAAACAAATTTTTCAGCTCGATAACGGTAACCTCACTTCTGTGTCGCTTAAAAAAACACCCTTCCCTACAATTTTTTTTTATAGACTCTTCTGAATGTTGATTTTTATGACATTGTACTTGTACTTGTTCCCCAAGTTACACTATGCTTTTAAAAAAACACCCTTTAAAATTAGATATTTTTATAAACTTTTTTGATTCATGGTTCTCATAACAAATGCAACATAAGTAAATCGAACTTGAACTAAATAAAAAAAAATAAATGCTAAGTCGCCAGGCAGGCGCCTGTGTTGTCAGTTGGTGTGCTTTAAGTTTACGAGTAGTGAAGAGTATACAAATTAATTCTTAACAAAATAAATAAATAATTCTTAATTGTTCTGCTTTTTTTCAATATTATAATATGAAATTATTGTGGCCTTATGACCCACTTTCTTCTTTAAATTAGGGAATATTGACCCTTTTTATTGTGGACTTTTGACCCACTTGATTGGGTCAAATCTCCACAATACAATTGTGGACTTCAGACCCACCCAAGTGGGACAAAAGTCCATTATGGGCTTTTGGCCTGTGGACTTTTGACCCTGCGCCAACTTTTTTCAGGAGAGTGGTATTGTTTTGGTTTTGGTGTCATTAGATTCAGCATTGAAAACTACCTCTAAGTCATGTGTCACATGTTAAGATTGTGCTAAAGTAAATTTTTCCTTTTCACACACCGCAACCTGCCCTTTCCCATTCAAAAAAACATTCTTCGCCTCGAGATATTTTTAAAGTTGATTCTTCATTCTTATGGTAAAAGTAATGTTTTCACCAAATTTCATGACGGTGGGAATTTTTTAATTTTTCGAGCGATTTTGTGTAGGTATACTATTTTACCTGTACTATAGTTCTAAATGTTATTTGTGTATAATTTCTAAGGTAAAGGAACCTACAATAGACCTTCTTACTTAAAACATGGTGGGAAATCTCTTTATGTTGGTTTTGGAATCAAAGCTTTTATGTCCGGTGATTTTGTGTTGTTGACTTTGATGGGTTTGGGATTTTGGAATTTGTGCTAAGTTAATCAAATCCCACAGAGAAACGGATACATTCCACAATTCAGATAGTGACAACTTGAGCTGGCCAAGAGACGAGCCTAAACTTTTATAAACCTCGTCATGTCTCCGTCTTGTTAAAATCGAAATACTTTTTTCACTAGTCACGTCTCTGTTGATATCAGTCTTGTATAAAGTATGGTCTCAGTCTTTCCGCAGTGTTTTGTTTTTTTGACGCACAAATATCGGAATATCAAAATATTTTCATAAAAATAATTCAATTTCTTTTTTTTAAATACTTTTTCTGTTTTTTACCAAAACCAAGATCTCGTCCTGGGTAGCAGTCTTGTTCTCGTCTTGATCTCGGCTCGTCTTGGTCTCGTCGGGGACTCGTCTCGGTCTCGTCGCTATCTTGTTTCGGTCTCGTATCTGACTATTCTTGGTGTCGTATTGGTCTCTGTCTCGTTTCGATCTCGTATTGGCCTCGTCTCGGTCACATCTCGGTCTCGTGTTGGTCTCGACCCGTCTCAGACTCGTCTCGTTTTTGCCTCAGTCTCGTCTCGGTGTCATTTCGGTCTCGTTTCGGACTCGTCTAGGTCTCGGTCTCGTCCCAGTCTCATTCATGTCTCGATCTCATCTCGGTCTTATTTTGGACCCATCTTCATCATGTCCCGTTTTCGCCTCGGTCTCTCTTGGTCTCATCTCGTTCTTGATTCAGTCTTGTTCTCGTCTCGGTCATGTCTTAGTCTCAACGCGATCTCGTCTTGAATGCTTTCTATCTTATCTCATATAACTCGATTATCCAAGATGAGACCGAGACTCTTTTCATTTCATTGCCAGCCCTTTTTCCTAGTTAATGAAAGATTGAAAAGCTTGGAAATGTTTGAAGCTTGTGAATAATGTATTGCTTTACAATCTTGTGGAAAACGGATTTTCAGTATCAAATTATTACTATGTTTGATTTATTAACGAATCCACAACGAAGCCTTAAAATTTATAAAAGATAAAAAGGAGACCAAGTGTTTAAGACGTCCATTTGTCCAACGTATACCCACATGACCAAAAAAAAAGCGAAAGCAACAAAACAAGAAATCAACAACAACAAAAAAACTAAATTCCAAGATACTCAGAGTGTAATTGAAACTTAATTATATGCTGCCTGATGCAACATCAATGCAAGAGAATCATTAATCGCATTTGCAGGATGTTGTTGCAATAACAGCAACTACATATACTTATGCAGCGACAGAAACAACACCAGCGGATGTCTGCCAGAAATTAAATAGTAAACTAGAAACAAAACACATAAGAAAAAAACCTTAATCCAAGTCTAAGCTTTGAGGAAGATTGAAACAGAAGTCATGCCTTTTTTCATAATACAACGACTATAGAATAGAATGTAAATAAAATTGTTTAAATCCACAAAGGGGCAGACTTTTATTAACTAATGTATGTTCCTTGCCGTATAGTTTGTGATCCTTGAGGACCTTGCGCGCAAATTAAGATTCATGACGGACATAATTCAACTAGCTAGAATATATTTATATGCAAAAGTTGTCTTTATTTCATGACTTTTAATCTAGCTGCAGGATGTTTTTCCACGACAAACATTTTTTTTCGAGGGCAAGTGGTCATTCTCATCATAACATAGGCTCACTTGCTTTTACCTCCAGAGAAAAGTGAAACTCGAAGAATTTTTCCCAGGGCTATGGACAGAGATGCGTGGCATATATTTGTTGGCAGTGGCACTCGGCAGCGAGCTGTGGTCATAATAATATTAAACAATGTGTAATGCTATGCGTGTTGTTGTTGTCGGTCTACTGCAGAAGTGCCAAAGTCATGAATCCGGGAATTAAATGCATTGGTCATGGAAAATCTATTCACGATATGCAAATCCATCATCTCCAGGCAATAGATGATGAGATCAATTAATTGAAATTTTTTGTTGTTCTTTTTTGTCCGATTGGTGTGCGGATGCGGATGAGATGAAACGTTCAAATGAGGCCCGCGGGAAAAATGTTCTTATGCACTCCCTGTCACTTGTTTGAGGCCACTTTTTTCATAAAAGTTTTTTCTCGATAAATACCTGTAAGCAATATTTTTCCTAGAGTAGGTATATATATTTTGCAATAAAGAAGGATAAAGTTAAAGAGTTAACTCGGAAAATTCATAGAAATTTCCCAAATTATGTGAATGGACTGCAAAAAATGGATATAAAAAGTTGCGTCACTTGATTGAGGCCATTCCAAAAATAGCTTGGCAAAAGTTAACATCGACGATTTCTTTCAAACAAAATTTTAAAATATTTAAGAGAGGATAGAAAACTTTATTTTATATTAAATTTCAAGTTAAAATGGGCTCTGGAAATACGTCGACAATAGCAAAAAGAGTATCAATAGATGCTTTAATGGGACTAGGATTTTCAGGCCGAGAAACAGATAGGACACCGAACAGAAGTAAGACCATTGTCAACAACTATCTAGCAGACACTGAAAACTATGAAAAAGACACAAAAAGGACGCACAACTCAAGCAACAACAATCCGATAAAAGCGACTCATTCAGCGGCTAGCTTCAAATTCCACACTATCTGAGCATAAAATAAGGTAAAAAAGTGGGGTATCAGCCAGTATTTCGACGGTTTTAAGGATAATTAAACCAGTGGTACATCAAGAGTATGAAAATCAAAAAGAAACCAGATCTACGGCAGCTACATAAGGAACTACGGATGAATTTCACCAGGGAGCATGTTGCCTGTAGAAACGCATGGAAGAAGGTTGTCTTTTCAAGTGAAAAAAATGTTTAATCTTGACGAACCCGATGGTTACAACTTTTATTTTCACGATTAAAGAAAAGAAGAACTTATTTTGTCAAGACATCACAGTCATAAGACAGGTGTGGGGAGCTATCACCTATTATGGAACATTTGAATTGGAATTTATACAGCAATAAACGAAAATAGTTACAAATGCCTGCTGTGTAACGGGTATTTCCAAAGCTAAAGAATATTCTGGAACATCTACCTTGGATATTCCAGCAAGACAACGCCCCTATCCATACTTACTGGGTAGCTAGTAGCTGTATTCAGTTGGAAAACGTTGGACTTTTACCATGGCCACCATATTCACCGGACTCAAACATCATCGAAAACGTTTCGGCCTGGCTATTTCGAAAAGTTTCTGTTGCTCGTAGACAGTTTGGAGATAAGGACGTCTTGGTCAAAGCTAACTGCGATGCATGCAGCCATATTTCACTGGATTATTCCAAAAAAAACTGTATGATTTAATTCCAAACCGTCTAATAGAGCTAATTTCAAAAAATGACAGTCATACTCATTATTTATTGACAAAAACATAATACATTAATATTTAAAAATAAAAAAAAGTAAACAATTTTATAGTGTTGTTCATTTTTTAGAAGATTTTCCAAGTGGCCTCAATCAAGTGACGCATTTTTTGTATACCCATTTGCAGTCCATTCTTATAATTTGTGAAATTCCTATTGAATTTAAAAGTAACCCCTTTAAATTTATACTTTTTTATTGCTAAATATATTTACCTACTCACAGGTATCAAAAATGTGCAGGAAAAATATTTTCTACAGGTATTTATCAAGAAAAAGCTGTTGTGAAAATAGTGGCCTCAAACAAGTGACAGGGTTTCATTTTGTTGTTTGCTTGAAAACGAAAGGAAAGGTTTTTTCTAAGAGTAAATTGTTGGATGTAAAATTGTATTTTTTTTTAATTTGCGATAAAAGTATTTTCATTGGTTTTTAAAATGAAGGCTTTGTCACTGTGCCGATGTCTATAAGAAGCCTCTTCATCCGCCCCGATCGAAAACCAATTTTCATACAGTTGAATAGTTGTGCATTTTATAACATTTCTTCCCGAACGACCCTTTTCCCGCACTAGATCTTTCTGTATCAACCACATTAACAAATGCACTGCTTATCTATCCGCAATTTACATTTAAGGCAACATAATGAATGGATATAAATTACAGGTTCTATAGACAGTATCCCAGTCAAAATAGAAATTTCCCTAAACAAAATCCCGATAACGCTTAAATTTGGTACAGACCATAATAAAGCAATGGTTAGAAGTTCCCGTTTTCCAATCGTTAAAGACATTTCAACTCTTATCAGCACACCAAACCAATCATCTCTTATTAGACAACCTTGACTACTTCCACTTTTGATTTGAAACTCTTTAGTCAACTTTCCACTGTACCAGAGTCAAATAAGACATACAAATCTCAAAACATAAACAAATTTCCGATAACGCTTAAATTTGGTTCGGACCTTTCACTTACCACAACGAAGCACTGGTAGAAAGCCCCCACCGATCCGACGCATGCACACCTTTTACGCAGGGCCAAGTGTCGAACAAATCTAGACTACTTTTCAATGGCATTTACAGTTCAGAAGTTATTTACGAAAAACTTATTTTTCGACACTTGACCATGCGTAAGAAGTTGTCCTCACGTGCGTCGGATCGATGGGGGCTTTCTACCAGTGCTTCTTTGTGGTTAGTGGAAGCTCCGAACCAAATTTAAGCGTTATCGGAAATTTGTTTATGTTTTGATATTTGTATGTCTATTTTGACTGTAGTACGTTGACAGTGGAAAGTTGACAGAAGAGATTCAAATCAAAAGTGGAAGTAGTAAAGGTTGTCTAATAAGACATGATTGGTTTGGTGTGCTGATAAGAGTTGAAGTGTCTTTAACGATTGGAAAACGAAAAATTTAGTAGGTATACCCTGCAATCACTATACTCAAACACCTTAACTTATTACTATATTTGCTCTCTTTACTGACTCCTAGATCATTGATCTCCATTGACTACAAGTTGCAAAATGAGAACAAAAAAGTGAAAAGGAAGTTACTGAAATTATGGGATTGAATTCAAAACGGAAGAAAGCCTTGCAACTTCTTCATCTACCTATTGGATTCAGTGCATCCAGTTGAGATGTTAGAGAACCAAAAAGTCCAAACTACGACTGTTCTGTTGAAATGAACTATTTCATAGTCTTAATAAGCTATACGGAGCATTTTAAGGCACTTGGTGGAACAATGACATTTTAAAATATATAAAGATATAAATGAAAACACTTGTATATTTTTTCCACAATGATTGAAAGCTTTAATTTAAGTTACAAATTATAATCAAGCCGACACGTTTCGTCTGGTTAGGACCGTGCCCTTAATGCTCTGAGGATGTCCTAACCAGACGTAATGCGTCGGCTTAGTTATAATTTGTAACTAAATTTAAAGCTTTCAATCATTGTGGACAAAATATACAAGTGTTTTCATTTATGTCTTTATATTCTAATATATCATATTCTAATATTCCATATTGCCGCATAATATCGCTCTGTCTCTCTCTGTTTCGAAAGTGAAAGTGCATATCTATAGTATTGCACATGTTTTTTTTGGATTGATTTCTGACAACAAAAGTTAAAATTAATCCTAAGCTGGAATACAGTTTAGAGTTTACTCATAAAATAAATAAATAAAATTAATAGGGTGGCACAACGGCTCATGAAGAACCAGGGCCTAGTGACTTACAACTCGCAATACCATTCCTGTGTGAGCGTGCCAACAGGAATGGAAGGGACTTAGAATTTTATGCCAAATCAGAACGGCTAAACCAGAAGCACTTATTCATGACAAGTGATACTCTTGGAGGATTTGTCAATTCCTCGCAAGAGGCAGCAGCCCTGAAAAAAAAAAAATTTTAGCTTTTAGGTGGACGAGACTGAGAAGTGAACCCAGACTTCCAGCGTGGCATTCCAACTTCCAACTTCCAGCGTGACATTCCAACGCACTAACTATTACGCTACGAGCTACTACATGTGGAATGCATTACCCGAATCAATTTTTCCCTTCCATTGCGATATTCAAAGGTTTAAAACCAAGGTGCACCGGTATCTCCTCTTTAATCTTTCCCTATTTTCCTAATGATCGCACTGTATTTAATTTAATTTAACATTCAAAGGGTATTAAAAACTCTTTAAGTGCGCGTACAATATTTTATAAATTTTAAAAAACTTTTTAACTACCTAGTATAGTCCAGTCGAACCGTGTCGTCATAAAAAGGGCTTGACCTTGCGTTGATCGGCACGGTCTGTTTTTTTTTCATGAATCGATAGGGGCTTACATCATGAAAAGCTTAACCCTAGATTTCCACCACCTTACAACTTTTTTTACCAAAGCTATTCGTAAAAACGTACTTTTTGACTTTTTTTTGATTTTCGCAAATATCTTGGCTCAAGTTGATTGCACAGTAAAAAGTTTAAATAAGTTTTGTTTGTAATAAAATTATCTTGCATGTGGTGTTTAGTTTTTTTTTTGTTTGAACAAATAAGTAAAAAGTTACCGGTAGTTTTAGTAATTTTCTTTTGGTTTTATGACTGTTTTTCATTATTATTTCGAAAAAAGCTTATATTTTGGTTAGTTTTTTTTTTGTGTGTTTGTCCAGCTGTTGCCTTTCCCTACAATTTACTCTTCCCTCTCTACCCTACAATTGAGCTCTTAATTCCAAACGGGAGCCGAGAAATCTATGAATGAACACAGGCAAGTGGGAGCCCTCCCACGAATATCTTGGCTCCAATGCATCGCAAAGTAAAAACTGAAAACAAAATATAACTAATTAGAATATACGCTATTGTTTTAATAAATAAATATTTTTTTTTAAGTTTAAATCAGTTTTATTAATTTTTTTGTTGAACAAATACTTTTGAGTTATAATTTTGATAAGGACTTGTGAACCGGCTTAGTTAATAATTAATTTTTACTCCTTTTTATTTCTTAAAGTTAAAAAAAAGGTCCCTAAGACAAACTAGAGCTGAGCAATGAATGAATTAATAAGGGCAAGTCATACAAAAAAAAAACTTTTTTGTATGATAAATAAATATTACAGTAACTATATACATTCGCGTATGCGTCAAATCTGGTATTTATGGTTTTTTGCTGAGTTGTTCAGGATAGTGGCCTAGTAAATAACCTAAGTTTTCGACCTCGAGCGGCGCGGCGACCGCTTCATGGTCAAATCAGAAAAACCGCGCTTTTTCCAGTTATTGGTGATTTTAGTCCTAAATAATTAATTTTAAATAAAAGGATTGTTCTACGATTTAAAAGTATCTTTATTTGCTTCAACTTGAGACCAAAACCAACTCTGTAGACCCAAAGGTTTCCAAAATACAACAATTCAAAATTTAGCGATAAAAAAATTAATATAAAAAGTAGTGTTATCAAACAGTATAATGGCAAATAAAGAATGGTTGACATAAATGCATAAATGGGACAGCCAACGAGAGTGGGGGGAGGAGTTTTCCCACTAAGGCACTTCTCCTTTCATCGAGGCGGCAGCGGACGAGTTCTCTAGATGGAATCAACGGTGGCGTCTACAGTTCCAGTTAGGTTGAACTACTTAGTGAACACCTTATATGGGCTACTACGACATATTTGTAGCTCCGGCCTATAAGGAGCGGTTTATCCGGCTCCCTACCCTTGGAGTTATACGAAGGGTCTGGTCCTCCGGGTCGGGGGTTGGGCGTCGGGGTAACTTCCCTACCACGTAAAAAAAAGTTGTTCCGAAACAACAACAAGCCTCGGATATGGATGATTTTAAAGTTGACGACCCCAGCAAACAAAACAAGGACAATGAATTTCGGATCTGCACGTGGAACGTCCTGTCCTTATACAGATCACGTGCAGCCGAACAATTAGTGGAGAACCTGGACAGGCTAAAGGCTGACGTAACAGCCATCCAGAAAGTGCGATGGGATGGAGAGGGCATACGGAGACTGAAAACGTGTGTCATCTACTACGGCGGGCGTTTGAAAGAACAGGGTCAGCGGCTCTTTGGTTGTGGTTTTGTGATAAGGGGAAGACTTAGGCAAGAAGTCTTGGGCTTCTGAAGTGTAAGCGAGCGCCTGGTCACAATCCGCATCAAAGGCAAATTTAAGAATATTTCGCTGATCTGTGTTCACGCCCCCCATAAAGGAGAGAGGACTCAACCAAAGAAGCATTCTACGATCTCCTGGAGACAACGTACGATATGTGCCCGAAGTACGACGTGTAGATAATTCTTGGTGACTTCAACGCAAGATTCGGAAAGGAGGGCATCTTTGGTTCGATAGCCTACTCGACGAAACTTCCGGCAACGGACACAGGCTGGCAGACTTTGCGGCGGGGCGAAATGTCATCATCTCAAGCACCTACTTCCCACACCTCAATATACACAAGGGGACTTGGCGGTCGCGTGATCAACTCACCGTCAACCAAATCGACCACGTTGCGATAGACGCGAGACATGCTTCCAGTATCTTGGACGTTCGAACGTTCCGAGGGGCCAACATTGACTCGGATCACTACCTGGTGGTAGCTAGACTACGTATGCGGATATCCATGACGCGACAACGCAGAGCAAATGCTGTGAAAAGATTCGATGTCGAGAAGCTTAAATCGCAAGAGACCGCCAGAACTTTTGCAGACCACGTAACTCTTAATCTCTCAAGAGGTCCGCCACCAGCATCAAGTGCGGAGGACCAGTGGGAACACTGTCAACAAGCCATCAGAAGTGCCGCCTCTGATGTGCTGGGTTTCACTAGGCGAATACAACGAAACCCCTGGTTCGATGAAGAGTGCCGGCTAGCGCATGCAGCTAAGGACGAGGCCTACCAAGCAATGCTGCAGACTCGAACAAGAGCTGCTGAGAGAGTGGCCCGGGAGCTCTACGGGCTGAAACGAAAAGAGGAACGCCGACTTCTCAGGAGTAAAAAGAGAGAGCACGAGAAGCGGGCGGTAGAGTCTATTGAGGGTTGTAGCGGTAGGGGAGATGTTCGAAAATTTTATCAGAGGGTGAAGCGATCCACCCAAAGATTCAAGGCTAGAACGGAAGCCTGCCGAGATGAGAGTGGGAATATGGTAGTAGACACACAGTCAGTGCTGAGGAATTGGAAAGAACACTTCTCTAGACTGCTTAATGGCGAAGACAGCCAAGATACCGCTAATAGGCAGAATGCTCCATTCAACTTGGACGATGATGGCCAAGAGTTTCGTCCACCCGACCTAACCGAAGTGCGGTTGGCGATATCCAAACTGAAGTCGTACAAGGCTGCTGGTGCGGATGGCTTACAAGCCGAACTATTTAAATCAGCTGGAGATGAATTGGCTAGGAGCATACACCAGCTCATCTGCAAAATGTGGTCGGAGGAAAGTATGCTCGATGAATGGAACCTCGGTATAGTGTGCCCCATCCATAAAAAGGGAGATGTTCTGAAATGTACCAACTACAGAGGAATTAATCTCCTGAACGTCGCTTATAAAATCTTGTCGGCCATCCTGTGCGACCGCTTAAAACCTTTTGTCAACGATCTGATCGGCCCCTATTAGTGCGGTTTTAGGCCAGGCAAGTCATCCGTCGATCAAATGTTCACACTCCGACAGATTTTAGAAAAATCCCGGGAATTCCAGATCGATACACACCACCTTTTTATCGATTTTAAAGTCTCGTATGATAGCGTGAAAAGGGACGAATTATACAGAGCCATGTCGAGTCTCGGCATCCCTGCAAAACTCGTCCGCCTGTGCATGATGACGATGGAGAAATCTCGCTGCTCCGTCAAAATTGGTAAGAACACCACCGATTCCTTTGCTGTTGAGAAAGGATTGAGGCAAGGCGACGCGTTATCATGCAACCTATTCAACATCGTTCTTGAAGCCATTGTACGCAGCGCACATGTCAACACCAGCGGTACAATCTATCAAAAGTCCGTTCAATTGCTTGCATATGCGGATGACATAGACATTGTCGGCAGAACGAAGCGAGCTGTGGCAGGGGCATTTACGAGCATTGAATCGGAGGCGGCTAAAATGGGATTAGCGGTTAATGAGGACAAGACGAAGTATATGCTGTCATCGAGAGAGGAATCTCAACATCGTCCACTCGGTAAAAAAAAATATCACGATGGACAGATATAACTTCGAAGTTGTCAAGGACTTTGTCTACCTGGGCTCCACTATTACGTCGCAGAATGACATCAGTGCAGAGATCAAGCGAAGAATTACTCTTGCCAACCGCTGTTTCTTCGATCTAAGAAGTCATTTAAGTAGTAAGGCCCTCTCTCAGAGAACCAAGGAGACTCTATACAAGACACTAATCACCCCGGTCCTGCTTTATGGGTCAGAAGCATGGACACTGAAAGATTCGGATACAAATCTGCTAGGGTGCTTTGAGAGGAAGATTCTTCGTGTGATTTTCGGTCCGGTGTGTTTCGAAGGAGTATGGAGGAGAAGATTCAACGACGAGCTATACGGGCTATACAGCGTCGTTGACCTGGTCAAAAAGCTGAAAATACAGCGGCTGAGATGGCTGGGGCACTTGGAGCGTATGTACAGCAACGCACCTGCCCGACGAGTCTTCGAATCCAACCCCGATGGGGTACGTAGCAGAGGAAGAACCCGTAACAGGTGGCGCAATCAAGTGAATGACGACATCAAAGCACTCGTGTGCGCAACTGGAAGCGGGTCGCTAGGGACAGAGATGGCTGGAGGGGCTTGTTAGTTGAGGCCGAAGCCCATCCTGGGCTGTGAGCGCCATCAAAAGTAAGTAAGTGACATAAATGCATCAAAGCACTGGAGCGTGTTAGTAAAACTAACGGTTACTTTTTACTTATTTTTTTCAAATAAAAAAAACTTTACATTAAATGCTAAATAATTTTATTACAAACAAAACCTATTTAAATTTTTGCTGTGCAATGTACTGGAGCCAAGATATTTGCAAAAATCCAAAAAAAGTCAAAAAGTACGTTCTTACAAATAACTTTGGTAAAAAAAGTTGTCACGTGGTGCAAATCTAGGTGGTGCAAATCTAAGCTTTTCTTGTAAGCCCCTATTGATTCATGAAAAAAAAAAACAGACCGTGCCGATCAACGCAAAGTCAAATGACGATTAGACTGGACTAGTACCCTATTTAACCATTTGTTTTGTTCATAAAATTTAGCTGAACACGGTAAAAAAAAGTGACAGCTCGTGCAATACATTCACAAACATACCGCACTCATTATTATAAACTTCAAAAGTCATATGGATTTAGTATTTCGTCGTCGCGACGTTCAATACTCCCTGGAACCCATTTTTTATATTGGTGGTTTTTACACACTTTTTTCATTCCGACGGATCCGGAGTTGAAAAGGTTGCGTTACCTAGCTGCAGTGGCGGATCCAGGGGTGTGGCTATAGGGGCAAAAGCCCCCCCAACAGCCGATTGCAAAAATAATTTTAAATTAAGAAAGCAATACATTACAAAGTGTAGAGTTTTATATTAGTCTAAAATATTGTTAATATGAGAATTTTGATGGACAAAATAACGTGTTTGGGGCTGAACAATTTACAATTTCTCCAACTTCTTTTCCAAGCCGTAAGGTTGGGGCCAAAGCTTGAAGTGAGTTGGACAAAAAAAACAATTGTGGGCTATTAATAATGGGCATGTTTCATACAACGAAAATTTTCCCTTAACACAAAATCTAGAAAATTAAAAAAAAAAAAAAAAATAACAACTTGGGACTAATAAGGTCTGAGAATATTGGACAAAAAACATAGTCAGGGTTAAGCAACTAACTCCCTAAAAACTAACATTATTCCAGAGAGCTTTTGGGGCATAAGTCTAAGGATTGTCAAAGTCCGAAATTGGGCCTAATGCTTGAAGATATAATTTAAAAAAATGGACATGAATATTTACAATCTCTATATACTCTTGAGTGACTTACAAATTTATCGACACATTTTTTGAGCAGGAATACACTTGCAGAATTGGGCCCTGCAGCTTATTTTTTAGAGCAGCTGTTTCTTATGCCCGACTTAAAGTCTTAAAGTCTTGAAATTTTGATATTTTATTTTTCGTTCCACAAAATATTATTTCCGTGCTTTCCAGTGACAATTTTAAGAAAACAGGTAGGTTCGTTGATTTGGCTAATTAATGAAAATGAGATCTCAGAGGACTGAAACTGCCAAAACACATATGAGCTTTTGCCAGTAAGATCACTTAAATATCATTTTTCTGAACTAGCATTACAAATAGTTTTTTGTTCAAAAGGTGAAGTTCAAAGCATACCTTCAGCTTATTTAAACAAACACTTTCATAATGTACATAGGTGTGCACTTGATACCTAATCAATTACTGAGCAATGTAAATAAACGAATTTGTTCGTATGGTTTGAGGCTGAAGTAGACTTGAAGTTATAGACTTGAAGTTATAAAATTAGTTATACTACCATGTTTTGCTGAGCCTTAATATTGGCTTCTAGCTCCACTTACAAAAAATCCTAGCTTAACACATCAATCCCAAATTCTAGTTATTGTGCTTTATTTTGAAAGGCACAAAAAACACAGCTATTATTAAAGGAAAAGTGATGTCAGCTACTGCCTAGCTGAGCCTAAGTTTTCGGGTACCATTGCGTTTGCTACTCTGGTTTTAATGATGAAACATCTTGTTGTTGTTCTTATATATATATTTGTATGATTAGTGTGGTTCAAATTCTGAAAATTTAATTGAACAGCTTACATAATATCATCACAATGAAATGAATGAAAACCCGATTCGTTGCACACGAAATGTAATTTTGTTAACATCAATCCTATAATTCGATCACAGAAAACATGCAACGTTATAATAAATAATCTATAATACAAATAAATAAAATAACAAAAATAAATGGCATTCTGATTTTGAATAAGAGAAAGTGGGTTTTTTTTAATAATAATAGTGCAATCAAATTTCTGCTTCGCCTCAAGCCTCAATAAAAAGTTAAAACGTTTTGTCCAAATGTACCTTGAAAAGATCAAGTTTAATTACATGTTTCTGGCAGACGATCGTTTTCGTTGATTCGCTATCGCTATGTTTGGTAGACAGACTTGAATATATTGAAAATTGGATTGAATTAAAAATTATTTAAAATTAACTAAACACGAAAACTGACGAGAACGAGACGTGAGGTATTTTCTCCACATTTAAAATTTTGTTTTTAAACTAATTATAGACATTTTGAGCGCCACATATTTCCTCTTTGCTGCAAATATGTAGGTACTAAATTTTTCCTTAAGATGGAGAGACAGTAAAATGAGAATGACATTGAATGAAAATTTTATTTTCTCAGAAAAATATTGGTATCAATCATTATAGATTCAGTAGATAGTTAAAAAATAAAATCTTTTAGAGTTACTTTAATGCAAATTAGAAAAGTTAGTAAAACCATGATAGAAGTTTATGTCAAGCTGATTCAGTTATTATTTTAATTCTTTTCGTTTCTTCAAGTTTTGAGTAGGGCCACGAGAGGAGAAAAGTCTCGCTTTCGGTCTCTGTCTCGCATGACCAGACCTAAGCGAGACGAGACTGCCTTTTAATCATCAGAGACGAGACCGATACAAGACTGTATATTTGGACCGAAATTCACAGAGAGTCTAATAAATTGAAAAACCCAATTTCGGATAAATATTTATTTTCTTCTGCACATATTCCAACTATTTGGGGGACATATTATCTTTTCACGTATCGAAAATATTTAATTCTAATAATCAACATCCGGAAATCGTATTTTTTCGGAGACGAAACCGGGACGAGAATGCAAATTCAAATTTTCTCGCCAAAAAGGTGATACTGAGACGGAGACGAGACTTAATTATACGAGACAGACATGATACCGAGACGAGACTGAACATTTCCGATTTTAACGAGACCGAGATTAACAAGTCTCGTATCGTGGCCAGCCCTAGTTTTGAGAATATCTTTGACACTGGCAAACATTTTCCTTTACGTACATGTACATACATTGTACAAAAAAAAAAAATAAAAAATAAATCGGGTGGCACAACGGCTCATGAAGAACCAGGGCCTAGTGACTAACAACTCGCAACCATTCCTGTGTGCGCCTTTTCGACAGGAATGGAAGGGACCTACAACTTTATGCCGAATCCGAACGGCTGGACGAGAAGCACTTATTCGTGACAAGTGATACTCTCGAAGGATTTGTCAATTCCTCGCTTGAGGCAGTGAAAAAAAACTTTTTAGTTTTTAGGTGGACGGACCTCCAGCGTGACATTCGAACGTACTAACCATTACGCTACGGGCTACTACTACTACATACATTGTACAATGTATGGCAAATCTTCCAAGAAAAACACAAAGTTTTTTCTTTTGTCATCACTTTTCCCTAAATACAAACTTAGTCGCCAAAGGGTTTTATCATCCATCATCATCGTCATCATCATTAGATTCCCTCAGCGTGATGATTTATTACTATGCTAGTTGCTCTATAATTTTTGATTTCGAATTCATCTTCAGAAACGACCTAAATATAAACGAATCAGCCAACAGAATAATTGATTGGGTGTGGAAGTGCAACCTAATGTCAATCTAAAATAGAACTAGCTCCAGGAAAGTTTCACTTTGATGCAGTCCATCAAACGGATGGAATGCAAACAGCCATTCAGTTAAACAAAAAAGCGTCCCTCTCAAAAGCCTAAAGGCTGCTGATTAAAAATAGATTATATGCGCGTTTTCGTTTTATAGACATACCTATGGACGTACGCCGCGAAAACAAACCAACCGACGAGATGCGATTGTGATCCATTGTCCTATGCCGTCGACATCGTTGTTGATTTTGCCAATATAATTATGGCGAACGCTCACGTGCTGCAGCTTCTTGTGGTGCACTTTTCCGTCTAGAAGAAGTGGACCATACGTGTGCCAGTTAGCCGCAGTAGCGGCGGAGGTGGTGGCGGTAGTGATGGCGGTAGTGGTGGCATATATATCGTGTCAGTCTCCCCCGATAAGACGGACTTATTAAAATGTCATTAGCCGACATTTTCACTAGCGCCACAGCCGGACACCAGAGAGGCCAAGTTTATAGCTAGTGGCGGTGTCGTTTGTCTTCAGACTATTCCAACCGATTGCTTTGCATATACTCGATTCAAAGAATTTCTTTTGTATGTTTTTGCCGAGAGATCAGCTAAGATTTCCGGAACTGAGATTTATATTCATTTTATGGAATAGAACAACTAAATGCCTTAATAGAGATTTAGTTGGGTTTTTTGCTGCTCCTTGGCGCACAGGAAAAAGTGCTGCTGGAAATCTCATAGAAATGAGGTTGTTGGCTATAGAGAGTGATTAGTGATTTCATAGACACTAACGTTGTTGATGAAAAAACCCGATCATTAGGTCAAAAATCGAAAGAGATGTACGGCCAAATGAAAGCGATTCGGTATCACCGGATGTTAACTCCAATGAAGACTTATCCGCAACTTGACAAAAAAAAATACCTACGATGAATGACGACATGCCTTGTCTATTGATTCATAACTTTTTTTTTAGGAACAATATAGAGAATATAGCTCTTTTTAGTGCACAGAAAATTTGTGTTTAAAAAAGAAATTATGCACTTAGAATACATTGAAAACCCATCGCCATGGTTTAAAAAAAAAATTTGTCCCGTGTGTTGTGCTGCTGTCTGGCGCATGAAATATATGGGCTGACAGTAGCACACGACTTCACAGCACAACACACGATCCTTAAATGTCGATATCAGCAGTGGTTTTTTAACGTTTATAATAACCAGAGTCTTACACCCTAATTCATAAAGAACAAATAGTTATTTTTGCTCCCGTGTTTAGAAAAACTACACCATGGAATAAGAATGTTCCGGTCTCATATAGAGCAGTAAGCAATTGCCTTTAGTTTAAGTCCGGAAAATTCTTATTCCATGGTGTAGTTTTCCTAAAAATTGGAGCTAAAACAACTATTTCTTCTTTATGAATACGGAGCTTTAGGACTTCTTTGACATGGCATAAACACGGAGTAAGTGCTTCGACTCGGTTTAACTATTCGTAGTATTGAGTATGAGTATTTGTGAAATCTAATAATGCTGGTATTGTGTATTTATTAGGATCAGAGCTAAGAAACAAGTCTAGGGTGTTGGCGGATTTACCTGCAACGTCAGCAGCGGTTCGAGTTGGCTCGAAGTTGGTTTAATTCAGCAAAGACTGAGACATGCCTTCCTTCAAGCGTTGGCTGGCCTGAAGAACAAAGCCAATTCGAATTTTGTACATTAGTCCAATCCAAATAGCAGGAATATTACGCAAATAGGGAAGTTTAATTTTATTGTTTTACTTAAAAGAGTGCCTACCGCTTTTAGACGTAAAGCAGTTATTTTTATTTACTTTTGAAGGTTAGGGGATTCTGTACAATTTGTGTCTTAAAAAATTTTGATAGCTCCTTCCAATAAAAAGTTATTGTCGAAAAGTCGTCAAACTTTCAATTTAAAAAATGTTTTTTAAAGTTTATCTCAACCAGTGTCCACAAAAACTTAAAATCACCTAGCATACTTTTTATAGAAACGCGTTGAATAAATAAAAATTAAATTTCTTATTTGTAGAAAAAGGTTACACCTATAATTATGTATAATTTGTTTTTTGAAAATTTAAATTTTTGTATCAAATTTTTAATTTAAAAAAGTTTTGCCACTTCACAATTATTTACTTATACACTAATTAAGCTACATTTGTAAGATAAATTTTGAAATCTTAAAAACCTGAGCAGTAGAAATGAGGTTAGGAATTTTTAAACATGAAAAAGCCGATTAGAAAAAAGTATTTTTAAAAATAAAATAAAATAAAATAAAATAAAATAAAATATATAAATTTTTCCAAACCTTTTTTTTTCCTAATAAAACAATACATACTTCATTTCTACTGCTTAAATTTTTAAGATTTAGCTCACAAATATTGCTAAATTTTTGTATACAATTTATTGGGGAGGGGAAAAAACTCCTTACTAGAAGGGTGTAGAAGTGTCCCGTCCACTTTACATTTCCTTTTTTCAATTAAAAATTTGATGAAAAATGTTTAATTTAAAAAAACATTTTTCAAATCGAAAGTTTGACGGTTTTTTCAACAATTACTTTTTATTGGAAGGAGCTATCGAAATTATGTTTAAGACCAAAAATTGTAGAAAACTACTCTCCAACTGAAAGCGGCTGAGAAAATCGAGTAAATATTTATAAATGCTTTTTTCAAAATGACGGGAGACGCAGAGGGTGGTTTCTTCGAATTTTGTGATTCTAGAGTCCAAGATATACGCTTTAAAGTAAAACAATAAAATTCTCCCTCCTTTTAATATATATATTTATTCATTAAGATTGTTACTTCCATTGTAATTGTATCCTAATTTGTTAACGACATTTAAGATAATATAAACGTTTCCTATAAGTGCGAGCATAAGCGTCTCGAAACTTGAGATTTTAAAAACCTTTCTTGGCTCAACAATGACTCAAAATTGATTTACTTGTTTTGCAATTACTTCAATTGAATCGCTGGAAGATCTACAAAAATGAAATGACGCAGAGCAGCAGTAAACATGTTAGTTAGTTAGTTAGTTTAGTTTTATTGACTTATAAAAATAATAATTAGTGTACAAACATATTTTGCTTATTTTAACAAAGAAGTCTATTGGTTTGGCCGAAAGCCGTCTACCAGACTGACATAATTAACATTGTTATTTTAATTTTGATTATATTAAGTAACATACATACATACATATTTATCTTTTTTTTTTCAAAAATGTTCGTTTACAATGCAATTTCGATATTTTAATGTTTTTCTAGTGAAATTAAAAAGTACTTCCCAGCCACGTGATCCATTTAAAATTTTTAGCACTTCCTCCAATGACTGCACTCCAAAATACTGCACTCGAAATTCATTTAAAACGGGACAGACTGCCATAAAATGGAACACATCTTCTCTTTCATAACGGATGCATAAAGTACATATAATAGGTAAATCTGGACGGTGTGGTATGAAATTGAGGTTTAATAGTTCACCCCTCAATCGAAAGATTGTAATTATTAATTCCGTAGAATGGTTAGCTAAAAAGTAAGTTCTTTCATTTAAGTAGTGGTCAAATTTGCTATAGTACAACCTGTACTGCGAATTCTGCGCTTCTTCCATGAATTTATGGTACATTCGGTTTCCTGTTTTCTTTAGCAATTCGTCAAGTTTTGGTTTTAGTGATTCCACTTGCTCTTCAACTGTAAATAGCAAGTTTACTCCACATTCGGATGCCAGTTTCTTCCACTCTTGGACACATCCTCCTTCAATCGACAATAAGTGCATAAGTATTTTTTTTGGCGTTCTCTGCTCATGCATTGCTAATACACGTATTATATAGTTGAAGTGAATCTTAAGAGTATCCAAAAACATAGGCGGAATACCAGTCCCCAAATGTATCATATAGTTTGGGGAACTAGTGGGTGTTCTAAAAAATCTCTTAATAAAATAACGTAGAAACTTCTCCACTGTTTCGAACGGTCGGTAACCCCATGCTTGTGCTCCATACAGAAGAATGGTTGTTGCAGTTGCACGAAATATCGCTTGCTTTGCTGTATGTGAAATACTCTTCTTGTTTATGCAGCTGCCCCAAACAGAACATATAGCTCGCTTCGCATCTGCTAGTTTGCCTTGAAGATGTTTTTTCATATTGGAATTCGATGAAATCAACACTTCCAGATATTTATACTCCTTTACGATTTCTATTTCCTGTCCGTTAAACGTCCACTTCTCCAGCCGTGAATATCTTCCTCCTCCACTTCTTAAGATCATCATTTCAGATTTAACCAGGTTGACAGATAGATTCCAACTCTTACAATATCTTCCTAATCTGTTGATCATAAGCTGCATGCCTTCAACTGTCTCTGCGAGGAAAACAATGTCATCTGCAAACAATAACCCTGGGATTTTCGTCTGATGGAGCTCAATTCCACCTTTAACAGCATCTGTGATATCATTTATGTATAAGATAAAAAGTAGTGTGCTAAGAACGCACCCTTGCTTTACTCCTACTGTTGTTTCGAAATCTTCGGAAAGACGTTTTCCGTCCCAGATACGAGCAGTATTGTTATGGTACAAAGCTTTCAATACATTTATCATTTTTGATGATATCCCTAGCATATATAATTTATAGAAGAGTGCTTCTCGTGGTATGGAGTCGAAGGCTGCTTGAAAGTCGACAAAGAAAGCATAAAGTTTTGTATTCCTATTTTTGTATATCTCTGCTAAGCTTAACATCGAAAATATTTGGTCAACAGTTGAATAGCCTCTCCTGAAGCCAGCTTGGAACTCATGCAAAATATGATTCTTTTCCACCCAATGAGTAAGCCTTTCGTAAAGAACGGATGAGAATAGTTTGGCGGCTGTGTTCAGAAACGATATACCTCTATAATTATCTGGATTTTCGAAGTCTCCTTTTTTGTGAAGCGGATATATAATTGTTTTCAGGAAGGTATCAGGTACTTCAGCTTTCTCAAAGATTCTGTTGAATGTTATTACGAGTAGGTTTTTGAACTCCGGTGTGCAGTTTTTGAAAAATTCAAACGAGATTCCGCCTTCACCTGGTGCTTTATTATTTTTGGATTTGTAAATAACCTCTTCTATCTCAAGCAGTGTTATTGGCGAGTCCAACTGTACATCCAATGTAAGAGGCGCTGCGTATAGAATGGCTGGTGAGAATTGTTCTACGTTAAGCAGCTGCGTGAAGTGAGTTTTGAGCTGTTCTGCAGGAAGACCAACTGCAATAGAATTTCTTTTTCCTACAACCACTTTAACTGCTTTCCAAAACTCTGCTGGCGATCTGGCTTCGTTAATAAAATCTATGTTTTTTAGGTCATATGCTTTTTTCTTTGCCGAGCATAGGTTTTTAAAATTTTTATTTGCTGCTGCATAGTTTGCTTGTATAAAGCTGTTATTCATTTTCCGAAACAGTCGTAAAAATGCAAAGGAAATATCTCTTGCTTTTCTGCATTCATCATCAAACCACTTTTGCTTAATTTGTTTGCTTCTGGAAGCTAGATTGTTGAATTTTGGGGCTGCGGTTTTTATCATTTCAGTTAGTTTTTGGAATTTGATATTTTCTATACACCGATTCGAAGCACTTAAAAGCTCAATTTCTTTGTTTAAATTTCGTTGAAAAATGGTACGATGACTATCCCTCCATATTAATTAGTTCTAGTTGTGCAATAGCAGCTTCTTCTACAGAGCCAGAAAACTTAAACAGTACTTCTAAGGGCATATGATCAGAAAAGGGTTTAATCGCTACTCGAAAATCACTAAAATGCGTTAGCCAGTTTCCAGATAAAAAGCAATAATCGATAACTGAACTCGCTGAACCTCTTATAAACGTATATTCACCAAGAGAGTCACCACCACAGCTTCCATTCAGAACCTTACAGTCAAAAGCGTCTGATAGCTCTAAAATCTTATCACCTTTAGCATCACTTGATTCATCTTTCGATTTGCGATTATAGTGCAACATTGGTGTTACCATTCCTAAGGCAAAGCTATTTTGAGACAGGCCTATCCTCGCCAACAAGCATTAAATCTGTTGATCCCAAATTATTTAACGAATCCCGTAGTTTGTCGTAATCAGGCTGCCAGTGACTACAATTTAGGTAAACTGGTGTTATGTGGTGAGTTATGTCATTAATTTTAAGCTCCAGAATGCACGTGCCTTCGATTGTAATAAATTAAACCTGGGCTCCACCTAGTAAACGTGTAAAAGAGCGCTGAGTTCAGACATGTTTCACCCAGTGCATGTTTCTTAAGTGTCGCATATTAATGGGCCACCCTGTATAAGCTCCAAGTTGAATCACTTAAAAAAATCCGCTTTTGATGATTTTAAGAAGAAGTCTAAAACTTCGTTGCCTGCCTTCTTATTTTTTAAAGTGGCAAAGAAGAGATAAAAAACTTCTTACTGTAAATTGTAAATCTTTTTTCAGCAAGGAAACTGCTTTGTGCATTAGTTAATTAAAGTATAAATTCAGTGTCTCTAAATTGGACAGCTACACTTACACTACACAGGCCGATAACCAACGAACGACCATTGTGACTGCAAGACATGCAATACATTCACGATGGTTTATGAAAATTGTAACCAATGGAATAAGTATAGGGAAACGTTATAGCAAATCCAAAATAATTACCACCAATTAAGGAATAAACAAAAAAAAAAAAAACACAAAAAAACACAAAAAAAAACAGAAACAAATTGTATTGAATTGTATTCCCTTAAATATGGTTCAGCACTTAATTGAATTTAAATCCATTCATTATCCAGGATTAAATATCTTAGGCTAATTAATACCCTGAGACCTATAAAGCAAGTGTATATAAGCCTTTCATGTTTTTTTTTCCATTGGCAATTTTCAACATTAAATACGATTTTTAATTATACTATTAAGGTAAAACCTAGCATCATCTTCCTCTTGATCTGAGAGAACTCTGGACTACAAGCGACGATGCGACGACGACTTTCAAGACCACCACAGCTTTATAACCTCGGAATCGAATCCTATCCAAAGAAAACAATCGCACTAATATTTGCCCTAGCTCCTACTCGACTATTTGACCACACGAAATGTATGGAAACAATCCGATAATTTGTTGGGAGTCATCCTCTGGGGGTTGTCTATGTCTATATAGGTAATACAATGAAATCTGAGATGCCAAAAGGCAACTGTGAGGCATGTAGCTATAAATGTGGGGCGTTGTTCGCCACAATTAGCTTCTCATCTTGGGCTCTAATGACGTCGTGGTTGGGATGTGATTTTTTTGTTTTGTCTTTTTTTTTTTTGTATCACTCTATAGTGAGCCCATTTGGATTGTGATGTGGGCTCTTACTCGTAAATATGGATATCCCTTCCCGTGCGTCGGTTCTCAAAAGAAGATTTCGTGGAGAACGAACTGTCGTTGAAGCCTGTAGACGACGACCGACGCCGAACAGGCCGACCGCCGACGTCCAGGCGGACATCTATGAAGAATTCTATTTATAGGGTGTGGGGATGGAAAGTGATGACAAGAATGTTAATGGCTTTTGACATACGCCCTTGATAATGACCATTGGCGGCAAAGACAGTGCAGTTGTGTTGTTGAGGTTGGTTTTGGTCTTGGTCATCTTCATCTCTGAGCCTTAAAGGTTTGAGGTCAGTGGAATGGACCTTATACCACTTCATGTCTGTCTGATGCAGCAAACAAAAGACAAACATCTTCGATTGCATTGTGCAAATAATTGCATGACTTGATAATGGTCGAGGAAATTCTTGGTTATACACTTAACAAAAATTTGTTATTAATGTTCTCTTATATTAATACCTTTTATGGAGATGAATGAGGAAGATTCTACTTATTTAAAGGGTTTCCGAACCGCAAAAAGAGTCTCAGCCTGATACACAGAAGCTTTTCATCACCTGACGATTCCGCCCACTCTGCTTCCAGTCATCCAGAACAAGCGCTCTGGTATCCGGGATGGCACCGTCCTTAAACTACAACAGGTTTATTCTTCCTTGTCCCTTTAAAAATATTTCGAATACTCCGTTGGCTAGATCATTGTAGTTCATTCGCTCAATGTCGCACTTGAGCCTTGAGCCAAATAAGAAGGCGTTTTTTTAGTACCGCCTACAGAATTCATGTTGAAATTTTTCCTCTATTCGCCCTTCTAGCACAAAGGACCAAATAACTATCAAAGAGCCCAGTTTCTGCTTATCATCCAACACTCAGCGCCATAAATTAGAACTGTGCATAACTAAAGAACAAGCACTTTGTCTTCGTTTTGTTTCCACTTATTTCGCAAAGCGGTTTCCCAGGGTAATTTTTCAACGAATCTTTAACTAATGTAGCTTTATTTGTGGAGTCAATGTGTATGTGTACGCTCTATCTTCCTTAAAGTCACTGCCTTCAATTGTGAAGGTCTTTCCTAGCCGATGATTGTTTGTTTCTGAATAGCAATAATTATCCTCGTTTACTTCAAAATTTAGCAATTCAACTAACGTTCAATGATCAAAAATGGAAAGTTGGTAGCAGTTGGTGTTGTATCATTTCCTTGTTCTTTAGAAGACCTATCCCTTCAGTATTAGCACTTGTCCTGTGCCTTATCTTTTCCAGTGGTAGGTTGAAGAAGTCATAAATGATGCAGTTTCGCCTGTTTTTCAATGCTCAATAACACGTCAACAACTGGTTTCCTAGTAGTTGAACGGATCTGTTTAAGAAACTACCTTTCGTATTACCGCCTGTGATTTGAACTACATATTTGTTCCAAAACGAGATCGAAAATCAATTGATGGTGCAGTTTAATATGCTTTCCAATGCTCAATAATGGCACGTTGGTAGCAGCCGATGATGTATCCTTGATTCCTAGTAGTTGAAGATAATCCCTTTCCTTATTAACGCCTGTCATGTGCACTATCTATTGCAGAACAAGATTTAAGACATGGTATGACAGTTCAGTATCCTCTGTTCGTCAATGCTTAATGACTACGCGTTTGTTGAGGCCTATGAAGTATCCTAGTAATTGGCCGGATCTTTTGAAGACAGCCTGCGGTGTTAACGCCTATTCTGTGTACTAAATATATTCTAGAATGAGATTAAAGAAGCCACTTGATAGTGCAGTTTCATCTGCTTTCCAATGCTCAATGTTGGTAGCGGCCAATGTTGTATCCTAGATTCCTAGTAGTTGGAGTTGAAGATACTGCCTTTCCTTATTATCGTCATGTGCATTATCTGTTCGAAAACAAGACTGAAGAAATCGTATGACAGTCTGTTCTTCAACGCTCAATGACGACGCATTTGTTGAGGTCCATGAAGTATCCTAGTAGTTGGACAGATCTGTTTGAGACAGCCTGCGGTGTTAACGCCTGTTCTGTGAACAAAATAGGTTCCAGAACGAGATTGAAGAAGCCACCACAATATAACTTCTATTGTTTAGGTTTTTTTCTTTCTTTATTACCTTCGCCAGACCACGGGCATAATATCTATATCTATATCTAGGTGTCTGAATGTAACCATGTTCCCCTAGAAAAATATAATTTGCAGTGTGTTTATGCTGTAAATTTTATAAACGTCGGTAGCCATCGACTAAAATGTTGCGTCTAAGAAAGGTAACAATTACAGCTCTAACTGATGAGGTCCACTGTAATTGTTATCAGGACCGAAACGCATTGGACTAAAAGTCGCTTAAATACTTTTTATTGAATTTCATTCAAAACAGTCCACTAAAATAAAAACAAAAACGAAATAACTTCTATTGTTTAGGTTTTTTTCTTTCTTTATTAGAAGCCACTTAATAACGCAGTTCATCTGCTTTCCAATGCTTAATATTGGCACGTTGGTGTTAATATTGGCCGATGATGTATCCTAGATTCCTTGTAGTTGGACGGATTTGTTGAAGATAACTCCTTCCATATTAAAGCCTGTCCTGTACACTATCATTTCAGAACAAGATTGAAGCAGTCACTTGATAGTGTGCTCTCCAATGTTCAACAAGGGCACCTTGATAGATGCGTATGAGGTATCCTTCTTTTCTGGTAGTTGGACGCACTGCTGAATGTACTGCCTTCTTGTTTCATGTCTCTCCTATGTCATATCTATTTCAGAACTAGATTACAGAAGTTAACTAATAGAGAAGACGTAGCTAATATGCTAACTGTACGTTCCGAGGGGCCGATGAATTATCCTAGTTTCCTAGTAGTTTGACGAATCTGTTGAAGATACTGTTTTCGAGCTAATACCTGTCCTATGCATGTGCATGTGCATGTGCACTATGTGTTTCAAAGTGAGATTGGTGAAGTCACATGGAGCCCACCTCCTTGCCGTAGCGCTGTGAATGTTTGGAAAAGCTCGGATGAGTCATTTCCTAGTTCTGCATTGCACCACGTGTTTTCTTATGTCACAGAACATTACTGCATCAGTGCTCGAGGGATAACATCGCCATTTAGAGCTCCTGAAGCTCAATTCGATCATATTCGGCTTGCTTTGAAATTGATGAAGTAGAGGCTCACGAATTTAAATTCCTTGGCATCTTCAAGATATGATTAAGTGTGAAGATAATGTCTTATGGTCGATCTTCCCGGTCGGAAGACATATTGGTAGGAGCATTACAGAATAAGCATGGTAGGTCAGATAAGGCCTTAAGAAGTTGATATCAAAAACCTTTTTTCATTTATCACTCAAAGGGTCATTTTAGTTATACCTCCATATTATCTGACAAATAATCAAATAACAGGAATATTTTGTATGAGTGTAAACTAGCCGTTTCCTTTATATTATTTCCTCTATTAAGATGCATTTAAGTTGCAATAAAAAAATACAAAGTATAATTTTAATTGATGAGAACTGCATGACGAGTGGGGCGAATCTCATGCTATCTTCAAAGCAGTATTGTAGGATAATTCATTGGAAGCATTGTTTCGGACTCCCGACTGCGAACATCAGCACTTTCCTTTGAGTGTTTTATCTCTGTTGTAGCTGTCGCGCCTGCCACCACACCGCCACCATCACTACCACCTCCATCACAAGATAGATGATCAAACAGAAACGAATTAATTAAATAGCTTTGCCTTGTACATGTTCATCACTGGACAAGAAGATGATGAAGATTGAGAATTTTTGACGTTGTCATGATCCTCACACACTAATCAATGATCAGTGATCGGTGTATTGTCTGGTGAACCCATTAACCTAATGTCGATCGAACAAACAACATCAAGCTAAGAAGAATATTCATCCTTTGTATATGAAGTGAAAAAGATCCGAGTCTGGAAGGAAGCCGAAGAAGAACCGCAGAAGTTATTCCAAGCAGACTCACTACCTTCACCTAGAAATTCCCAACCAACCAAAGAAAATAGAGTAAAACGTCTGCAATAAAGTTGCAGCTATTGAAGATAGGGTATTGTCTTGAGTGACCTTGAATAGGCAAATGATTGATGAACACTTTGAATTCCAGCCAACAACGTGTCTGAGCAAAATGCAAACAATCCAGTAGCTAAAGGCACATCGTATGTCATTCTAGATGGTCATCATCCATGTGGAAGATATTTTTTTTTGTATCTCTCTTTTAACTTGCTGAAGGATCGCCCAGACATAGATCGCATCCGTGATGGTGTGGATTTCACTTTTATTTTCTGTATTCTTATGTAGGTATCCACATTTATATTTAGAAAAAACTGAGATTATTCATGGTTCGGATGCATAAATCATCATGGCTGATGGAATAGGTGTTAAGTTTAAGTTAACCATCAGAAGATAGATACAGAAGCGAAGGTCACGTTAGTATTCAAAATGGTCTTTAAAGGGATACTATTCTTTTTGAACTGGAATGGGGGGGGGGGGGTAGACTAGCTGAGGTACATGCTAATGGACAAACAAATCGATGCAATGCAATGCGAAGGTAAATATGTATGTGTAAATTTCTATAAATGCGAGAATGATGCATTGCAATGCGAAGATAAATATATATGTGTAAATTTAGATAAATGCGAGAATGATGGTACCTACAAACATTTAAGCTTAGACCATACACTATTCCTTGCTAAGAAAAAAGCTGGGGTGTGCTTGTTGTTCGGTTGTTTTACGTAAATGACAGTCAAATAGTAAAATCAAAAGCTGTTATATGTTAGAAATGCTGTCTATAAAGTGGCAATGGCGCAATAACACTATTTTCAGAACTTTACTCAAATATTTTTCTATCCGTCTATGGTTCGATGATATGCAGGAGTTAAATCTTTTTGATTTGACCGCCACAAAAACAAACGACAGTAGAAAACCATTTAAAATATTACATAATGTTCAAAGGAGACAATTTACCGAGTTTGTGCTTCTGGAGCAATAATCTTGCTAAGTTATCAAATATACAGACCCGTGTGCAAAAATATAGTCACCATACGTCCCGGATTTGGCGCATTTTACATGCATGTCGCGCGTCATAAACTGTCCCGCGAAATGTCCCTCATTTACAGATTTGTCCCGCAAAGTCCCCCAAAATTATAAATATACAAAAATAATACAAATGTATCACAAATGTAATACACATGCACATGTAAACCTGGCTCAAAGAATTATAATTTTCATTTTGCTCAGTGTTTTCTGTGCTCAAGTATTTTATCTAAAAATGAAGAGCTGAAGTACCAATTATGAAAAAAAAACTACCTACCTACTTGTTTTTTGTTTAATTAGAATATTTTGAATGATAAATCATAAATGGACGCAAGAGAAAACGCAGATGAGGGCTCAAACGGTAAAATCTATTGTTCGGTTAAAAATATTTTTCAATAGGTAATTACTGCTAATTTTTTTTAAGACATACAAAATAATATCGAAGTTTTGCAGAAAATTCTCACAACTGTAAAATATAATTAGGTAATCGACCTGCACAGTTTAATTAAAGATGTTTTTTCTTTATTTTTTGTATGAAGTATATTCAGTTCATGGAATGAACTTTTAATTTGTGTGATACCTACTTAATCTTTTTTCTTAATTTACTTTTATGGGCTAACTCAAATGTTCCCATGGCCGTCGCCATCGCCGTTGCCATCGCGGTCGCCGTCGCGGTAGCTGTTGCGGTCGTGGTCGCCGTCGTGGTCGCCGTCGCTGTCACGGTCGCCGTCGTCGTCGCCATCGCGGTCACCGTCGCCGTCGCGGTCACCGTCGCAGTTGCGGTCGCCTTTGCCATCGCGGTCGCGGTCGCCGTCGCGGTCACAGTCGTCGCGGTCACAGTCGCGGTCGCCGTCGCGGTCGCCATCGCGGTCACCGTCACGGTCGCCATCGCGGTCGCCGTCGCGGTCGTCACCATCGCGGTCGCCATCGCGGTCGCGGTCGCAGTCACAGTCGCGGTCGCCGTCGTGGTCGCCGTCGCGGTCACCGTCGCGGTCGTGGTCACCGTCGCGGTCGCCATCACCGTCGTGGTCGCCATCGCCGCCGCGGTCGCGGTCGCCGTCGTGTTCGCGGTCGCCGTTGCCATCGCCGTCGCGGTCGCGGTCGCCGTCGTGGTCGTGGTCGCCGTCGCGGTCACCGTCGCGGTCGCCATCGTGGTCGCTGTCGCGGTCGCCGTCGCGTTGCGGTCGCAGTCGCCGTCGCGGTCGCCATCACCATCGTGGTCGCCATCGCATTCGCCGTCGCGGTCGCTGTTGCAGTCGTCGTCGCGGTTCGCCATCGAAAAAATTCAAGATAAATAGAAAAATGTTTAAAATATTTATATTACTAGCTGACCCAGGGCCGGTCCCAGCCAAACTTGCGCCCTGTGCAAGATTTGTAGAAAGCGGCCCTTTTTTATATTTTCCACATACACTGATACACATGCAAAAGCCTTTTCTACATTACCCAGGGGGCAGACTTTCAATGCGTTTCTTATTAGGGTATCCCCGGTAGGCCTAACCCTTAAATGCATGATTTTTTATTTTCAAAAAAAAAAAAATTATATTTGGGTGTGAATATGTTTATAACTGATGAAAAAAAAAATATTTAAAAAATCCTATGCATGAAATAACGGTTTTATTTAAAAAAAATTTGTGAAAATGTATGATTATTTCATTTATTAAGAAAAATTATGAATGAAATTTATTAAAACAATCAACATTTTTTTTTGAACTTAAGTAAACTTTGCATTTTTCACACATAACGCTACTAAGGAGTTTACGTACATCGCATACGGTTGCTCTGTCGTTTTTGCTTATGATCAAAATAATCCTCCGCTTTGGGGCTGGTTCCTCTGAAAAACTACTACTGCTGCTAGTTTGACCTCTTGGTGGCTGATTGTGTGCTTTATATTTACAAAGCGTATCAGCCAATTCGCTTCTAAAATCAACTAGATTCATGATTTATTTCGATTATTTTCCCTTTTTACCCAAAACTTGCTTATATAGATAAGACAATCATAATTAAAGAATTTATATAATAGTATGTATCAAATGTAATAAAAGTACATATTTACAAAAAAAAGTAAATAAATTAAAAGCTAAATAAAATAAAAATATATTTACATAAATATATATATTACATATTAAAAATAAAAAATATATAAACTTTATTAAAAAATAATAAATTAATTAATTAATTAATTTAAAAAAACAAAATAATATAAAAATATATACAATTATACATACATATATGCATATAAAAAATAAATAGGAACTTCAGTTAATTTTATTTAGGAAAAAAAAGTAAAAAAGTTATATTATTTCTTGTGAAAAAGTTAAATTTTTTTTTTGTAAAAAAGTTAATTTTTGTAAAATAGTAATACAAACAAAAGTTTGTAAAAAAGTTTTTTTTTTTTCTAAAAAAAGTAATTTTTTTTTTGTAAAAAAGTTTTTTTTTTGTAAAATAGTTTAAAATTTTTTTGTAATAAGCTAATTTTTCTTTGTAACAAAAAGTTTTTTTTTTTTTTGTAAAATCGCATTGCAGCGTTATACAGTCAGTGAGTCATTATTTTATTATTTTAATACTTACATATTCCCCATCAGCGTTGTTCTTTGTTTTCGGCCTCAACAAGCCTTCGCCTTTTTCTAAATTCTGCCCCGAAGGCTTTTTTATCTTAAACACTTTCACAAAATACGTCAGTTCTAAAAAAACTTAGCTATTTATTTAATCTTAACCAACTTAACCTTTTCCATTCTATTGAAATATCCATCTCCTGTGTAAGCAGCTGGCACTTAACCCTTACACAGTAGTGTGCAATAAGAAAACCTGCACTCTCTGACCCATATGATTCCGTTTAAATAAGTTTTTTTTTTTAAATATGTTCCCATGTTAGTTTCGATAGTGGCATGGAACTTTTTTGCGTTGAGATTTTTTTTTTTCTTGGGAGTGACACTTTTCAATAAATGTATCGCACGAAAACTAATTTATCAAAATCGACATATTTTTCTCTTTAAATGAGATTTACAAAAAAAAATCTGTTTTATCGAAGGACAACTTTAAACGTTTCTTAAGAACAGTAACATGAAGAATACCTACAGGTACACTAAATTTCAGCTATTTTCACCTTTAACTGGTAAAACACTGCTCATATTAGTAAGAAATTTCGAAAGCTTCTTTAACCATCAAGAGGAAGCAAAAACTAAAATTAATCTTTCCCCCAGTTTTTGTCTAAAGCAATGCCTTAAATGGCTGTCAAGAAATCTATTTTAAAAGTCTAAGAATTGTGGATTTTTACATTTATATTCTTCTTAAGGAAGCATTATCCGCCTGGTACTTATTCCATATTATGTCCTACTCCAACCCCGTGTTCGTCCCCATCTGCGACCCCATTAACAAAATTTATTTACTTCCTTAATTATGTAATTATTATTATAGGCACTTGATCAATAACAAATCACCGGCGATATCTCTATGTTTCTAGTATTCAAAATTATGTCTTAATACGTCCTTTTTGTTTATAAATGTATCCGCCCCTCTAGACCCCATCAACATTTTCATCTATTTACCTGATTCTATGTTTCATCAATAATAATCATCATCCTGCATAATAATTTCAAAAGTGACTTACGCATACTCGCACTCTGTCCTACTCACCCTTTTTGTAGGCATCCATATTTCTTTGAGAGCCCAATACAACCCCGAACTGCAACCAATAAGAATCATCATCCTCCATTGTTGTATGTAAATAAGTCATACGCATACACGCACTCTGCCCTACTACCCAGTAGGAAATCTCGACGTCGATGAAATTTTTTGGTGAATTCATGAATGGATTCACCGACTGTTTCCATCGCGGAACGGTATGTAATGATTTCATAAAAAAAAAGGTTATGCAGTTTTTCATCAGTTAACTAAATTCAAATGAATTGAATGCTTACAACTCACTAAAATTTCAGTTACAAAATCATAAACGGTGATTCCACTGACGAAGAGTAATGCATAGGATCATGACTTCGTAAATGATGTTTGGTTCTCTGCTTTGGTTGTTCTGTCTTCTTGCCGAGAAAGAAAAAATACAAATAAAAAGCCTTTTCTCTACTTGCCATGACGATTTCAAAGATGGGAAAAAAAATACACGAGTTTTTGAACCAAATAGAGAAATATTCTTCTTTACATAATGTTTCCTAATAAAATAATAATAATTAATAAAACAAATAATTACTGCATTTTCTCTACCTATTCGAAGTAGGTACGTTAATATGATAATTAGTTCCTGAGTGATAATCGAATTTGGGTTCTATGCATTGTTGTTGTTTTTTTTCCTTAAATAAAAAAAAACATACCCATTGCCTATTTAGTACCTAACCCGAGAAATGCGAACATTTCAGGGGTGGATGGTAATGTACAGAGTCATGCACATGCTTATGACAAGAGTTCGTGGGTTTTTTTTAGAGAAAGAGAGAAAAAACATATAAACCAGAAATTCCCGTCTTTTTTAGCGATCATTAAATAATAACCCTTTTGTTCTAGAAATTTGTTGTCATTTCAAGTTCATTGTCTTAAGTGAAAGCAAGTGTAAACATGGATTTACCTCATTTCGAACTTCATTTCGTGCAAATTTGGTTGAAATTAGATCATTTGAGAACGAATATTTGTATGGGAAATGAGGTAATTTCGGATCTGATTTGGAATTTTGCAATGAAATTACCTCATTTGGCCCCGTGAAAACATAGTATTAAACGAAGTTATTGGGGATGCACACTCATCCACAAGTTCATCAACTCGTTTCGAAACGGCAAATAATTTTGTATGTGCGGTGGTCGTTGAATGTGAACGCTAGCAACACAACTCAGGTTGATGGACTTGGCGATGAGTGTGAACCCTCCTAACGAAAAAAAAAAAAACAATTTATTTTTGACATTTTTCCACATTTTCTTGTTTTGTATTTGTCTGTATAGTTCTTTTCATTTCAGGGAACATTCTAGGTATCCATTTTTAAAATTATTTTAAATTATTTTTTGCAGATGCTGTCAAAACTGATATGCCATCAGTTCAGCTTTACAAAAAAGCTGTCCAGCAAGGCCTGAAAAGGATTAAGAACCTGCATTATAAAAAGATATGCCAACAAAAGAAAGAAGTTTTTTGTTTTCTTTGTTTAAGTTATCTTAATGTATTTTATTAGACATGTTTTTCCTGAAGTATCGTTTTTCATTTTTTTTTCATAATAAATGTTTTATTAAGTTATCTACATACATATAACTTGTTACACGAGAGCAGTTTTTTTTATTTTGTTCAAAGGGAGAAGATATATACATACATACATTACTGATGGTTATGATTTTATTATATAATGAACTTTCACATATTATTCATTATAAATCATGCAGTGATGTATAACCCAGTTTCTTTCCATTATATTTTTCATCCAATATAATTCATTTGTGAATGACAGTGCTACATTAATAAAGTGATTTCATGGATGAGCATTCATGGTATTTTTCACCCTCTCAATAAGCAACTCTTGCTTACCTAGTGATTTCATAATTGAACGTTCATGGTATTTTTCAGCATATTTAACTCATATATGAATTAACGAGTTACATTTACAAAGTGAATTAATGGGTGAGCATTCATGTCATTTTTCACTCGGTGAATAAGCAACTCTAAGCTATCGAGTGATTTCACAGCTTAAAGTTCATGCTATTTTTCATCACATATAATTGCTTATGAATAAACTAGTTACCCCTACTTCGTGATTTCACTGGTAAATATTCACCTACAAAATCACTAGGTGACCGGCCTATGACAGCCCCATGTTAAATTCACCGCTGTTTTCATGCCAAAAGTCATGGGTTGTAGCTTCCACTCACCGATGAAAAAGCTGGTGATTCCGACATGAATTGTTTTCAAATTTCCTACTGGGTAACGCCTTTTGTAGGCATTCATCAACGTTTGAGAACCCCATCAACAATTTGTTTCAATGGTGCAATATAGTATTTACACAAAGCTGTGAACCATGGGGGCTTAGGCAGTAAATGGCAACAAATATTGCAACTAGAGCTTAAATGAATTACAATAGTGTTCCATTGAAATGACAGTATTGGTCAATTTTGATGAACTGAATAGACCCCAAAATAAACGAACTTGTTTACCAATGACAAATAATAGCGAATAGTATCATGGTTGACAAATAATTCTCTCAACAGTATGAAAATTCTACTTTTTTATTCGATTTAGCGAATGAAATGAATGGGAACAATTGTGCATCTAGTGCCCACGACTGAGATATACAACATTGGAAAGCTTAGTTCAAAGAGCATCATTTTTGAATACGGGCACAGAACTGTAAACCATGGGGTGTAGGCAGAATAAAACAAAATATAAAACAATTCGCCTATAAACAATAAAAAAATAAATCGGGTGGCACATCGGCTCATGAAGAACCAGGGCCTAGTGACTAACAACTCGCAATCATTCCTGTGTGCGCCTTTCGACAGGAATGGAAGGGACCTACAATTTTATGCCGAATCCGAACGGCTAGACGAGAAGCACTTATTCGTGACAAGTGATACTCTTGGAGGATTTGTCAATTCCTCGCAAGAGGCAGTAGCCCTGAAAAAAATTTTTTTTAGTTTTTAGGTGCACGAGGCTGGGAAGCGATCCCAGACCTCCGGCGTGACAGTCGAACGCACTAACCATTACGCTACGGGCTACTACACAATTCGTCTATGTTTATTCGAATTTGCAGTGTTTTTCTTATTTTTTGGTCGCTTATTTTAGCCAACTCCCATTGTTTAGGACAACAAAAATCATCGTATGTTGGTACACTCCATAGTACTAATCATTTTCATAGGACTCGTTTCTGGGCACTAGAGACCAGGCCCCATATATTTTTGCCCATTCTTCTTTAATTAACTCGACCGCACAACCAATTTATATATTTTTAATTTAACAAATGACAATTTTGACAATTACACACTTCATTTAAAGTTAAGGCAGATATTTCTTGACTAAATTTCCAGTCACTTTCCGGTAAAAGTTCCCTTCATTTGAAGTCAATATTTTGAAAGCTAGCCAATCACAGACTAAAAAGTTGCCTTACTTACAAGTTGCCTTAGTCATCTGAACGTGCCCTATGTCTTACGAAATCATAGGTTTTATACATTATTTTAAAACTTTTCTGGCAAAAATAATGACAATTTGTCACACGTGTGAATACGGCATAAGCGGTGTTCTTTATCCAATATTTTTGAAAAAAGAGTTGTAACGAAAATCTTGAAAACAGCTTATAGTACTTTTTTCTATATGCACAACATCATTTTCTTACACATTTAACCCAGTAGCAATAATTATCGAAAAATTCACTTCGTCATTTCGATTCACTTAATTGCTTCAAACATTGTCAAGTGAGATGCAATGCATTTTCGAGATAATACAAAATGACACAACACAAAAACTAGCAGAGTTCAGTTTATGCCTGATCCTGTTCATCTGTCAAACGGGCGCGTAAACAAAATGCCATCTTGCATGTTTCCTGTTCCCGGATTCGCATATTAATGCCGCATGTCTGCCCAAGGGTGTCCCCTGTCCAGTCCATGTCCATAGCAACACTCCACAACATTCATTTACTTAGGGCTTAATATTTTGATATGATTAAAAATAAATTACGATTTAATAACATCATTTTGATGTGCATGCTATCTAGGACTGTCCTGTCCACTGCGCGGTACATATCATTGCGCCAACAGAGGGATCAGGTGTTGTTCGCGCAGAGCTATAACTACCTTTGATTTGAAAAGAGAGCAGACGATAAATCGCTTGTAAGTCGCTTCTTGAATATCGATAGACACTTTCGCGGACAGGTGAGTGGTTGTCTTACAAGTAGAAAACTCTTGCATGAGGTGTTCCGTATTTGACCAATGTGGTCTGATGTTCTTGGCAAAAGGAGTCGATCAACAAGCAAATCTCAGCTCAGAGTAGTTATATATCTTCCGTTCGAGTCTAGGATTCAATTTAAAATCGCCGCATCGGTTTATTATGAAATAATGATAAGGGCGAAGGTGGTGTGTGCGGCAAAGTTGTAGTGCCCATGCCCAAGTAGTGTGAAGGGGCAGTTTGAAGTGGGCGCGTCGTGACTCAGGTGAAACACGTGTACAGTGTAATCGGAAATTAATGTTTATTTGATGTTGCAGGGGCAGTTGGTTCTTCGTCTTTTAAAAATGACGGCAGATGGAATCATGTAGATAGTAAGGCACTTTTGTGAAATCCTGTACAGCAATGACGAACTTCAAAGTAAACAAAAAGAGTTGCCATCCGCTAAGTCAAGACTGTAAACAATTTTTTTTTTTTTTTAAATTCAAACTTTTCAAAGTTAAAAAATAAACTTAACTTTTTAAGAAATTACTAAATTAAGGACCCGATAAATAAATTTAGAAATCGGTTGTAATGTACAAATGGTACGTTTTTTTCCAATGAAATTAAATTTTTATCGCTTTCATACGATGATAGAGAAGTATAAAAAAGTGATTTTCGGCAAGATATCCGTGTCGGTCTGTCAACTGTGAGTCTCTGCGTCATGATGTACATCGAACTAGAGCCTGAGGGAATGAGATTTTTATAAAATTTTTAGCATTTTGATGTGATTTTCTATAAATTAAATTCAAATTTTTGTTTTAGCTCATATAAAACAGGTGGCTTGGTGTTGTACGATCCAGGAGTAGAAAGCTCTGATTGGTATTAACTTGGTGATGCCCAGTGCCGTAACGCGTGAACGTCCTGTCTATATACAGAACACATGCAGCCAAACAATTAGTCGGACACCTTGACGTAACTGCAATCCAGAAATCATTTTACATCTGCTACGACAGCTGCTTCAAGGAGCAGGGTCACCGGTTTTTTTGGTTGCCGTTTTGTGATAGTCGTTGCGTCCGTCAACAGATACAGGCTGGCAAACTTTGCGGCGGGGTGAAATGTCATCATATTAAGCACCTGTTTCCTAAACATCAATATCGCGGTCGCGTGATCAACGAACCGTTAACCAAATCGACCACGTTGCGATAGACACGAGACATGCTTCCAGTATCTTTGACATCCGAACCTTCCGAGGTGCCAACATTGAGTTGGATCACTACCTGTTGGTAGCTAGACTACGTATGCGGATATCCATGACGCAACAAGCAGAGCAGATGGTGTGAGAAGGAACGATGTGGACCCCGTAACTCTTAATCTCTCAGGAAGTCCGCCACCAGCATCAAGTGCAGAGGACCAGTTGAAACACTGTCAACAAGCCATCAGAAGTGCCGCCTCTGACGGGCTGGGGTTCACTAGGCGACCGCAACGAAACCTCTGGTTGGATGAAGAGTGCCGGCTGGTGCAAGCAGTTAAGGACCAGGCCTACCAGACAATGCTGCAGACTCAAACAAGGCTGCTGGTGCGGATTGCATACCAGCCGAACTATTCAAATCAGCGGGAGATGAATTGGTAAGGAGCATACACCAACTCATCTGCAAAATTTTGTCGGAGAAAGGTATGCCCGATGAATGGAACATCGGTATAATGTAACCCCATACATAAAAAAGAGAATGCTCTGAAATGCACCAACTAGGAATTAGTCTCCTAAACGTCGCTTATAAAAACTTGCCGGCTATCCTGTGTACCGCCTTAAACCTTTTGTCAACGATCTGATCGGCCCCTATCAGTGTGGTTTTAGGCCAGGCAAGTCAACCGTGTCGATCAAATGTTCACACTCTGACAAATTTAAGAAAAAAAAAACATCCAACACCTCTTTATTGATTTTAAAGTCGCGTATGATAGCATGAAAAGGAACGAATTATACAGAGCCATGTGATATCTCGGCATCCCTGCCAAACTCGTCCGCTTGTGCAGGATGACGATAGAGAAATCTCGCTGATCCGTCAAAATCACTAAGAACACCACCGAATCCTTTGATGTTGAGAAAGGAATATGAGGCAAGGCGACGCGTTATCATACAACCTATTTAACATCGTTTTTGAAGCAATTGTACGTAATGCACAAGTCAACACCAGCGGTACAATTTATCAAAAATCCATTCAATTGCTTGCGTATGCAGACGACATAGACATCGTCGACAGAACGAACCGGGCTGTGGCAGGTGCATTTGTGAGCATTGAATCGCGGGAGAAAAATTCCCGAATCGCGGAATATTTTTTTTAAATAAAACAAGAGATATTTTTCTATTGTATATTCCGTTTTTAATATTCTGAATTTTTTTTTATCTTGGAAGATACTGCCGCTGTCTCTATGCGGGGCTGCACCGTATTGCTTCTTTGAGTTGATCTTTAAAACTAAACTACTTAATAGCTGTTGGAGGGGATGAAAACTATATCAGAAGAATTTCGATATCGAATATACATATGAATCGATATTCTTTTGTTTACTTTATTCTTTTTTTTTATTCTTAACCGAACCAATGCATTTACCTCCTAGTGGGAACATATAGCATACCCAAGCAATAATGATTGTGAGAACTATGACCCACAATTAATATTGCGTGTGTTTACTTTTTCAAGTGGTTTGCTTTTAGTTTCTCGACATGTCAACTGAATGCATTGGTTTGATTTTAGTTTGCCGCAATAGTAAATTCTTCACTAGGTCATTTATTGTGAAGCAATAAAATGCATAATTAACGATGTCATTTATTGTGAAGCAATTTACTATGGCAGCAATTTGAGAATAAGTATGGTTTAGGACCAATACTTAACTCGGGCGGCTAAAATTGGTTTGGCGATTGATGAGGACAAGACGAAGTATATGCTGTCATCGAAACAGGAATTTCAACGTCGTCGACTCGGGCAAAATATCACATATAACTTCGAAGTTGTCAAGGACCTTGTCTACCTGGGTTCCAATATTACCTCGCAAAATGACATCAGTGCAGAGATCAAACGAAGAATTACTCTTGCCAACCGCTGTTTCTTCGGTCTAAGAAGGCATTTAAGTAGTAAGGCCCTCTCTCAGAGAGCCAAGGAGGCTTTATACAAGAACCTAATCATCCCGGCCCTGCTCTATGGGACAGAAGCATGGACATTGAAAATTAAACGGATCAAAATCGGCTAGGGTGCTTTGAAAGAATATTCAACGACGAGCTGTACGGATTAGACAGTTACGTTGACCCGGTCAAAAAGCTGAAAATACAGCGGTTGAGATGGCTGCACGTGGAGCGTATGGACAACAATGCACCTGCCCGACCAGAGAAATAATTTTTTGAGCCTGCCTCCTTTTGTTGGCATTCTCCCGAATATCTCGTCATTGGCTTGATTGATTTTGTCATAATTTTGGAATTTGGTTCTATTAAGTCATTCCCAAAAGATTTTGGGCATGTGGCAGCCAAGGATAACGCGTACATGGTATAATCTGGAAATTCAATTTCCACACATTCTTGTAAATCATGCTGTATTCCGGGAATAATTCGTCAAATGTTAGCTTCCAAGTACCCAGTTGTTTCTGAGTCATCAACTTTAGAGATCCCTAAAGAGAGTCAAATAATCGCGTCAAATCGCATGAACGCGTTGGCCAGTTAACAGGGCCATTTCATGAAGTTAATCGTTCGTCAAATGTGTCGTCCTATAAACTGATTGCATCGCCCCTGTGAAGCTTGTGGCCCACTTCTCCTGAAACTACATGTCTACATCATGGACGCCTTCTAATTTAGACTCGAAAAAGTTAGGAATCATGTCTATGTACCGCCCAATTTTGACTGGTAACGTTCTGTACATTATCAAATTGCAAGCCATACGGAACAATTATTTCAACGGCCCATAATCCGCATAATCTGGAAGTCACGGTATTTGGACAACTGCTGATGACGTAGCCATTCAACCAAAAGTGCACTACATCACAGCAAAATTTTAAAATGACATTGTGGACCAATGGCAATGTTTCCTTCCGCTTAACGAAATAATTTCAGTTTCTTGCCAAGCACTGAATACAGTAACATAAATCATTATTTCAAATTTCAGACTTCTAACCCCATCCCATAAAAAGATAAAAATAAAAACCTCAAAATATTCGTTCTAACCTTACTTCTCTTAACGGCTACTTGTAGTCATGATTTTCATTTTCTGTACTTCTATGTGAGTAAACCTTTCCGCTTTTTAAGCACGTAACATGTCTGTCGTTTTATTATATACCTATAATGATGTTTATTTTCACTCTACCGCACGCTTCACTAAAAAACTATCTCAATGCGTTTCGTTTTTTCGTTTCATTTCACAGCGAAATTCTATTGTTCACTTCAAAAACGGCAACCCTATACTCCTCCAATTCCTATATTCATACTATCAAGTTCTTAATTCCCCCGAGGAAGTCGGGATATTCTAGAGCCTGATCATCTTTTGCTCCCTTAGCGTCAGCGTCATCGTCTTGCCCATTGAAAAATCTTTGTCATTAATACCGAACGAGATATAAAACGTGGACAAGAAAAGGGCGTTCGCGTTGGTTTTGGAGTGTGCAAACTTTGTGTTGTTGTTTTACTTCTTCGGCTATCACAGGCGTTGATCATACGATGCGATTAGACACGCTTTCAGATTGCTAAATTTGATTCTAAGTAGGCATTATATAATACAAATTCTAACGATGCGCACACCACGTCTGCGATCCGCCCGAGGGCCGAACATTTATTCGCCAAAGTCGAAGTTATTCAATTTCAAATGAAAATACTGAAGAAGAACAAGAAGGCGGTGGTGGCGGGAGGTGCGGTGACGTGGGGCACACGAAAGATTCCCAGTCTCCAGGATCATTATACAACGACGGCATGGGCTTCCTGTGTCTTGTGTTTGGTGCTTGTGGATGCCACAACATCTCAGCAACTGACGAGACATGAAAAATGACACACGAATCTCACCGATGCTGCCAGCATAGGATCTATATTTTAGATAACTATCCGCATGAATATTATGCAATCGGGTCTATAGCGATCCTAAGAGGAAGCGTCTTTCTGCATCGGACCCGACTGGACTGGACTGGACTGGACGGGAGAAAATAGCCCGCACCTGGTTGCACCATCAGCGCATCATAGTCGCGAAAATCATAGAATAATCAGCCCTGGAGCCATCGGTCAGTTGCACTTTCGCTGGAGCTGCTCTCATTAGTCCGGGTAATGGGACCGCGGCAGATGTTCCCGAGCTTTGGGATTGGGATGGCATGAAGGTGCCATTAAGCACGTATAGGAAGAGAGTTATAATTTTCCCGTAATTAACGTTACCATTAGAATAAAGTTATGGAATAAGTTTTCAAACGAAGGCATGCGGTGGAAAAGTGAAAATTCTTTCATAATTAATGGTCTTCTGTCGGATGTTCGTGATAGGCAAATCGAATTAGTATAATAAGTCTTTGAATAGTGTTAGGTAAAGGTTGTTTTTTTTTTTGACTTAACTTCACTAGCACCGTCATTGGGTTTTGATTGATAAAACATTTGAAAAATGATGATTAAGTGGTAAATTATAATTATTAATTTTTCAACTTCGTTTGTTGTGTAGAATATTGAGCTCAAATTATATCTTTGCGAGAATCTTGTCTAAGTTATGACAGGTGTCTTATAAAAACAGGAGTATAATGTCAGACTTTCAGCTTCGATTTGAAAATAACAAATTTTTCTGTTAGACCGCTTTCACACAAGGAAACTGAGTTGCCAGAAACTAGCTGGTTTGTAGGTGAGAAGGGAGTGAGGGGAACCTTTGTTTTCATTCCCTTTACGCTCGTCTCGCCTACAAATTAAAAATTGCTGGCAATTCAGTTTCCTTGTGTGAAAGCGGTCTTAATTAATTGATTGGACTATAGGTTTAGGTAATTGATTTTAAAATAAACTTAAACTGCAACACACCTGCATTTTTCACTTGATGAGCTTCTCCATCAGCCAGTATTTTTTCGCTAAAATGATAAACACAGTGCGAGCGTTAGGAGAATAGGAGAAAATTACTTGAAAATGTACGTTTACTTGAAAAGTATTTGCAAATGTACTGGGCAGTATTACAGTACACAGTAAATGCACTAGATCAAAGTACTTGTACCTGGTGACAACGGCGTATACAGGGGGGGGTCATGTCCCCCCCCCCCGAGAACTCAAGATAATTTTGTTGATCTGAAATAATTATTAAGTAACCACATACAAAAAAAAGCAAGTTGGTTACCTAGAAATCTAATATGATTTTCGATTGGTAAATTCAGAACTCAATAGAAAATTTGAATGTTGGTAACTTGGATTTCAATAAGGAATTTAATTTTCATGGCAATGAAATACCTTCCTACCATATTTTGTATTCAATTGATGCAACTTAGATTGTCTTCCTCGTACCTTAAATTTAAAATAACAACAAACTTCTCATATGATAATACATTCAAATCTTAAAATATATGCATAAACAATCATAGGTACCGTTTTAAGATGACACCCAAAACCTGTTTAACCAAACAGAAATTAAAGACTGTAGTTGTTTCCAAATGTTCGCTCAGTAAAGTAAAGCCAATAGGATTTTGAAAAAGAACATTTTATATTTCTGAAAATAAAATCTTTAAACACATTATAGAACACCATATAGAAATTGTATTATTTGATTTCTGTATGACAGAGTAGATTATTTTTAAAAGCAAACAAAAATATCTACATAATGTGAGTGACAACTTTCGATTTATTGTTATTCTAACCAAAAAATGTTAATGTGAACGAGAAATAGTCATAAATATATAAAACTATGATGAAAACCTATTATGATAGGATTTCGTTTGCACTTATTCAACATTTATGATCGAAAAATAATGTTGTTAATATGCATGTGGATTATTTTTACAGAGGAACCTTTGAATCCCGTAATGCAAAAGTTTATAGCTATGGTAAAGGTGATTTATTGGAACTCCTCCTTGGTGACCGTTTGACCAGTCAAATGGAATCCTTGACAAAAACGCGACAAGGTTCACAGAATTTAACAACTTTTTCAATTATTTTTATCAGAAAGGCTTTACTGGCAAGAAATATAAAAAGATTAGGTATATTTGTTGTACATATTTATTTTGCCTTTCACTTTGCCATCCTGGCAGTCTTAAGCTGGCCATACACGACCGAGCCGAACAGCTCGGAGCTATTTGGTTCCGGTCTCTCATGGAGAAAATGAGACAGTTAGATGTTTTTTGTGGAAATCGTATTCTACAATTTAATGAGAAGAGTGAGAAAGTAGGATTTTATTATTTAGTAACGGTGCGGTGGAGCGATTGGAAAGTTGGAAGCAAACATAACTGCTAGGCTTGCTGATTCCCCGCAGACGATAGCGCCGAACATTCGAAGATTCATGTTCGTGGATTTTGGACTGGCTGAAAATCCAAATTCTTTGGCCTAACCAAACGAAGCCATCTGAGTTTTCCCACTCACGGGCAATTTTGGTTCACCTCCGGGCCGTTCGGCTCGTTGGTTCGGTCACGTATGGCCAGCTTAGAAACAAAATTATTTTTTTTTTTTCAAATCAGAAGCATATACAAATCACTCCTAAACTTTTTTCACAGTTTTATTGAAAAGCAACGAAAACGAATCTTTGTATTCAATTAAAATACGAATTTGTAATGTATTTTAATTTGTCCAATATTGTTATTGTATAATCAATTTGCCCAAGTGGTCATTTTTGAAAATCAGAACTATTGTTTTCATTTTCAGTAGTGAACATTTATATTTAACTGTTTACTTAAATTCCAGAAACAGATAAGAGAGTACCTAATGTTATTTTACTAATATTTCCTGCAACTTCAATTCAAATTAGAACTAGCTGAAATAAAATAAATTCTGAACAAAATTCAAAACAAATGACCCAGCGAATCCAATATTTATTCCTCAGTATTTTGATTTCTAAACTCAGATTTGTTGTTCAGTCAACTGGAGACTGCTGTATGCTGTTGCTGAGGTCCTCCAAAACAAAAAATGTAGGGCTGGCCACGAGACGAGACTCTGAGAGACTTTTGTAAGTCTCGGTCTCGTTAAAATTATTGTAACGAAATATTTTCAATAATCGTTTGAATATGTGCAGACGAAAATAAATATTTAACTGAAATTGGATTTTTTTAATTTATTAGACTCTCTGTAAATGTCGGTCCAAATATACAGTCTCGTCTCGGTTGCTTTAAAGGCAGTCTCGCCTCGTCTAGTCTCGGTCTCGTCATGCGAGATCGAGACCGAGACTTTTCTAGTCTCGTGGCCAGCCCTAAAAAAATGTTACATTAAGGTATAGAAACCAATAGCCCGTTATACTAATACTATACGTTTTCACTGGGCCAAATGAGGTAATTTCGTTAAAAATTTCCAAATGAGATCTGAAATTACATCATTTCCCATACAAATTCTTATTTCCAAATGAGCTAATTTCAACCAATAGCGTAATGGTTAGTGCGTTGGACTTTCACGCTAGAGATCTAGGTTCACTTCCCAGCCTCGTCCACCTAAAAAACTAAAAACTTCAGGGCTACTGGGTCTTTGGACGCATTGACGAATCCTCCAAGAGTTATCACTTGTCATGAATAAGTGCTTCTCATCTAATCGTTCGGATTCGGCATAAAATTGTAGGTCCCTCTCATTCCTGTCGACACGTGCACACAGGAATGTTTGCGAGTTTTTAGTCACTAGGCCTGGATCCTCACGAGCCGTTGTGCCACCCAATTTATTTTTTATATAAATGTATTATAGTATAGTTAATTAAGATTTTTCCCTTTTCTTGTTTATACCCACAGTAAAACATAAAACAAAAAAATATATGGCACTTGACTTTTTATAAATAGTGCTTTGCATAAGTATAAACGCACCTGTAAAAATACATTTTATAGAAAACTGGAAATGGAAGCGACACCTTACTATTTATTTATTGTATGGGATCAGTAAATTAGTGAATTGAGCAAAAAAAAAGGACCGTTATTTTCCCTAGCGTTGTTTAGAAAATAAAAACAGATTTTTTCGTATTGCAGAAGTATAAACGCACTATTTTAAAATAAGAAGAGTTAAAGCGTTAAATAATAAAATGTTAAGTACGGTTTTCCAATAGCGGTCCATATTTTGACGGGTAAATTCCAATATCTTTTGTTTGTGGGCTGTTGTCAGATTTGGAGCTGGCGCCATTTTGCCCCAAACAATCACTCTACTGCAAAGTACGAAAAACCGTCGAAAATGAAACGCCTAACCCCAATTCGTAACGAATTGCACTCAAAAATTGCACCCCATTAGATGCAACATTGATTGTTGGGCTATTATCGCGACGTGTCAGCATCTGCGGACCCCCGGGTCTTATTTTCGTTTCATAAGATTCTGGATCAGGTATGAAATTACGGAAAACGACCCAATCTCGAAATTTTTTTAAGAATAGGCCTACTTCTTAGGATACTTGCACGAAAGTCTTGAATTTTGGCCTTTTCCGTATGTATACCACGCGGCTTCGTTGTTTGTCATTTCGAAGCTCATAAGTAAATGAAGCTTAAACGAAATTTGCATAGTGCGTTTATACTTCTGCAATACGAAAAAATCTGTTTTTATTTTATAAGCAACGTAAGGAAAATAACGGTCCTTTTTTTTTTGCTCAATTCACTTATTTACTGATCCCATAAAATAATAATAGTAAGGTGTCGCTTTCATTTCCAGTTTTCTATAAAATGCATTTTTACAGGTGCGTTTATACTTATGCAAAGCACTGTATAAGTCTGTGTTATTTTTTTTTCGGCGTGACCCCCCCCCCCAAGAAGTAAGGCTGTATACGCCCCTGCTTGGTGATTTTCAATAGTACAAGGTACTTGGTACTTGCAAATTAATTAAGTACAAATGTACGTACGCACTTTACAAATCTCCCTACTGTATTTCAAGAGCAAAACAATTTAGTGGATTAGAAGCTTCAGACAGAAGATCATTTATGAATAAGGAAGAAAATGGAAGAAAAAATGGAGCCCTGCGACACACCAGGATTTACTTTGTGAACTTCAGACTTAACACCATCCAACGAAGATAAGATTAATGGATAACAATTTCGTGCATTTTAAATAAGAGTGTTTGATGCCAAACATTAAAGATAAGAATTTTCACCTATCTGAGTTTCACTTACTGCCAAAATTATATTTATTTTTTCATTTATTTAAACAAAAGTTCTCTAAATGTTTCATCCAATAAATTAAACGTCACATCAAAGTTGAGAATATTTGCAACAGGTAAACAAGGGATTAGTTAATAAAAATTGGCGCCATTCTCAGGTAGCTGTTTACCATAACATTGCTATCAATAAAATTTAAAACAAGTTAGCTACTTAGTTTATGTATACTCAGGTTACGATCAGTTCAAATCGAGCTATTAAATAGCGCAGATTTATATAAAAATTTATATGAATAAAAATCAAGCCTTGAACGAGTACATTTCATTACATAAATATTAGTGTAAAACATAATTATTGTAACTAAAAAAGTGATTTAAAACCTTTTATATAATGATGCTCACAGACTCCAGTGATACAGACCACGAAGAAATTAATTTCACAAGATCTTCAGGATGGAAGCTTCGCTCTTCAAAATTGGCACGAAACACTCGCAACCAAATTCGGGAAATAGTTGACGATTTGAAAACTGAACCAAATCCTGACAAAATAATGATTCCATTGTCTATTGGTATGTTAACGTACCTACTATCGTTGGTATATGTATATTGGTGTTAATATCTACAACATTTAAATCAGTATAGATATGTAATTATTTAGGTACTAGTGGCCCATGCTCGCGTTGCTTCACAAACTTTTAAAAATGGTATTTGTTGGCAAGGTTTAGGTAGTCAGGTAGCTATATTAAAAAAAAAAGAAATAGACTTTGATCTTGTTGACGTTTGCATAACTTTTCTTAACCTTGTGTTGGCAGTTTAGCCATTTTGTAATATATGAAGTGTAATAGAGACAACTTATTTCTGTGGTGGTACATGGTTATGGTGTGAAAAGAGTTTAGCAAAATACGGACGAAAAATATGACGAAGAATATTACTCTAAAATTTTTCACAAAATGCACTGTAACTTAAAAAAAAAACCTATTGCTTCAAAAAAAAATACTCAATGTTTTGTGTTGGAGCTATTATGATGAAAAACACAATTACCGCTAAAAAGATGGTGGCAGTACAGTTGTGAAAATGTGCACTGATGTTCTTTCGTATACGAAAGTCAAAGTTCACTTCAAAGATCAGAGTTTCTTCCAATGAATTTAAATGAGGAATGAGTGTTTTTTATAATACAAATTTTATATACTACTGAAATAAATCAGCCAAGTAGAAGACTTAGCATTATGTTATTGGACTTGTTGAATTATTGATTCAAAATAGCTTTAGTCCTTAAAAATTGGCGTTTCGTCCCGGCGTTATCACTTGGACTCTTCAGTGGACTGTGAACTGAAGAGTCCAAGTGAGAACGCCGGGACGAAACACCAATTTTTAAGGACTAAAGGCCGTTAAAAGTTATTTTGTATTAGATGTGGAATGTTTCGTATTTTGTGTGCTTCATACGAACATCATATTTTGTAGTACTTTTTGTCTTCTTATCTGCATCTTACGTACTTGATTTCGTGCCTTCTTTCATTCATTTTCACTAAAAATTCAGTTTGCGGAAGAAGAGAACAAAACAAAATGAAGGTTGCAGCTAAAAAAGGCAAGTTCCGGAATGAAAAAAATAAAATAAACAAAGCAGCTATCCCAACTAACAAATTTTCCTCTATAAGGTCCATTTTTTGAGTTTCTATAACTTATTATTTCGAAAAGGCTTGTATTTATTTTGGATATCGAAGTTGCAAATTTTCGAAGCTATATTTTTTAAAACAGCTTCTTACAAACCTATTACAGGCAGAATCTATAATTGTCTGCAAGCCTGAATGTTTACAATTTGGTTACAGTTTTAGTAAGGCTTCCCAGAAATTAGTTTTGAGAGGCATGTGAAATAAAAGCAAAGAAAAAGCTTTCACAAGGAAGCACTGCCAAGAGCTCTTGAAGGGCCTGCTTACTAACGCCTGAAACAAGCTATTATATGTACGAAAGTCTAATGGAAGCATAATTGTCAGTGGAATTCTGTCAGTTTTTTTTGTTTGTGTAAGCCCCCTGCGCAAAAGCATTATTTTGTGTACTGGTCGGCGCATGTATGTTTCTCCTGCCGAGAGAGGGTTACCACAGGTCAAATTATTTATGAAAAGAAAAATAGGAAAAATTTTATCATTTTGAAAATTTAAATTAAACCGATTCATTGAGTAGGTATGGTCTAATATTAAATCGTTTATATTTTGCAAAACAAAAACAGAACAAACATTTATTTTCTGCAGTGAGATAAATATGGTAAAAGAAAACAATTTAAATTCACTTGATTAAAAAAACGAGAAAAAAATAGATTTATTTTTTTACTTAAAACTATAATTATTAAAAATGATTTAACAAAAACAGATAAACTTGGTGGTTTGTCTTATTTTTTTTTTTTAATTCCTATAAAAAAAAATAATACCCCGTATCCCAATAAAATTGATTCCCCCAGAATTAAATTTGATCGCAGTGGTAACTCTGATTAAGCACGACGTCCAATTTTGGTTCTATAACCCAAACCCAGTAAGCACAATCCCGACACAAGCATAATAATTGTGTGAACTCTGTCAGACGCATGCGCGAGAAGCATTTATTTCGATGAATTTGCCTCAGCGAAGTGATGTCAGCCTAAGTTGTTTCAATAAGACCTGTGAAGAGGTGGTTATGGAAACTTAATTTTAATCATCCTCTTAGGCGCATGCGCGGGAAGCAATAATTCCGATTATTTGGTTTTAGCGAAGGGTTGCACACTCAACATGAAAGCATTAAAAGCTGGTTCTTCGCATGGAAAATAAGGTACTGCTGGCTGAACTATTCACAAACGAGGTGACCATAGTATAGTTTCTGTTTCATCGTTAAAAAATATTGTCACATTAAGAAATTCGAATGTTTTCAAAAATTATCTTAGTATGAAGCTTTAATTTCTCAGTAGTTTTTTTTATTACATTTTAAACGTTTTTAATTATCTATTATACTACATACATAGCTACTTTCAGTTGAAAAAAACTTAATGATGGTCTTTATTGTTTATGTTTTTTATTTTGGCAAATTAGTATTTTTAAAAACAGATACAAATTAAAATTGTCAGTAAACGGTTTGTGTACAAAATGTAAAGTACATATTTTATGGCGCATACAAGAGTTTTTATATTTTTTCTCAACTCAAAGCATTTCGTTTAAAACAATTGATTTCAACGAAAAACGAACTTATATTTTATTTGTTGTCTCACAAAAAGTATGTTTGTGTGACCACTTACATGTTTTCTCTAATGAGTAATCATGGAAACATTAATAATTAAAAAAAAATAACATTATGTAAAAAAAAACTCCCTTGCCAGCAACCTGTATTTTTCAAATAAGTTTAATTCATCAGGAAGCCTCAAGGAAGTTTTTACGAAGCTAATTTCGGTTTCAAGTGGTTCCAAATTTGCACTCATTTTTCATATGCCAGGCTAGCTCGATATCTAAGGTGCCCGACTCTCAACCCAACCATCCTCGGTTCAATTCCCGCAAAATCCATCAAGTAAGTAATGTGTTTTTTTCGGGTATAAATAATAATTGTGAATTAAGTTCCAGAAGAAAATCATTACTAGCATGAAAAAAAGCAGAAATATAGAAATAAAAATTAAGAATTAATTTTTATTTTGTTTTGCATTGTGCTTCGAAAAGGCTTCTGCTAGGCCTCGACAAGCCTTTTATAAGGGTGTTTAGATGTGTCTATCGAAACATTTGACCAAAACTACACTACTACATTTGCAATGTTTGAGTGTAGTTTTGTTCTATGAGGCCTTAGCGAAATAAATTGAGTACTTCCCATAACCCTAAATGATTGCTTGAAAGCCTTTCGAGCTTCTCAATGTGGGCCAAATGTGTTTTTCTAAGGCCTTATAGAGTCAAATTTGCTGATTAGAAAATAACTTCGATAGACCCTTACAGAAGTTAAATTGTTAGTTGGGATCCCTTGATTGCTATTGAATATAATTCCTGCATAGAAATAATTTAAAAAAAGTTGATAACTTTAAAATGTTTATATATTTGTTCCTTAACTTGTATTTCTATAGTTAAGAAAAGATATGATGCTAACAATTTATTTTCGTACGAATATATTGACTTCATCTTAAAAATTTTATTTTTCTAAAATATCAAACAAGTTTGAGGTTATTAATATTCTGAAAAATTAAACTAACAAAGAAATAAATAATAGAAAACATAGAATTGAATAAAAGTGCGGACACAATCTTTTCCATCGTAAGAAAACACAAGATATTTGTAGACTTGTCTCACGTTTAAAAGAGCATTAGTGTTTACATTTTCACTGTTCATATTTTCAAAAGTTCACTGATTTTCAAATGAAAAAAGTTTAAAGATAAGTCACAATTCCGGTAAACCATTTTTTTTTTTTTTTTCAATTATGCATTTTTTATTTGTTACAGAAATATTAACAAATAATATGCATAATTTATAGACAAATCGTCGCCTGAGAATTGTTTTGTTGTAAACGCCAAAATGCAATTTTTTAAAGTGGATATGCAGTCCTATGTTTTCGAAGTTCCTCTTTCTATTCCTGCAATCAGAATTGACCATTTCATTTACCTTTGCTGAAATAATTAGTATGAATTTTGTCGTTTATCCACAAAATAAGCATACGCTTAATTTTGGTTTGTCGGGCACGCCAGTTTTTGGGATATACTCCAAAAATTTCATGTATGTATGTATTTTGCCGCAATTTTGTCATTAGTATTGTTTTGTCGTATGTCTATAGGTTTAAGACATACGGTCAAAACTTTAAAATAAAATCTGAAAATTGTTTTGTCGTTAACAATTCTCAGTCGACGAAATATGCAAAAAATGCACATTAACGATTGCCATTTTAACGGAAATTCCATTATTCGTAAAAATAATTACTTCCCTTGCTTTTAACGTGTTTCAAAAATAAATATGTTCCTATTTGCGTCAAAATCTTAAAACAATGATAATAATTTTTACGTATGATTAGTTTAAGAATTGTTTCAAGGTAAAAATTATTGTTTATTCAAGTACATGTGTATACTGATTAGGGCTGGCTACGAGACGAGAAAAGTCTCGGTCTCGTCATGCGAGACTGGCTTTAGAGCAACCGAGACGAGACCGAGACGAGACTGTGTACTTGGAACGAAATTTACAGAGAGTCTAACAAATTAAAAAAAATCCGATTTCAGTTAAATATTTATTTTCTTTTGCACGTATTCAAACTATAATCGAAAATATTTGTTCCAAAATCAACAGATTGTCCGGAAATCGTGATTTTCGGAGACGAGACCGAGACGAGACTTTATTATACGCGACCGACACGAGACCGAGACGAGACTGAAAATTTTCGATTTTAACGAGACCGAGACGAGACTTAGAAAAGTCTCGCAGAGTCTCGTCTCGTGGCCAGCCCTAATACTGATAACATTTCTCTAATCGTTGGTGAATTATATTAGAGTTTAAAAAAAATTTAAGTAATTAAAAAAGACAACAAAATTGTTTATTCAAGTGTTTTTCTTATTGTTGGAATTTAGGGCATTTCATGTTTTATTTAAAAACACAAACAAAAATAAATAATTATTCATGTACATTTTTCCTGAGCCTAAGTAGTTCCTATACCTATGTATATTTTTTTCAGATTAACTATATATTTGCTTCTATTCTTTTTCTGTGTTATTTTAATATCTTTTCTCTTACTTACTATATTTTGTTTGTTTTAATAAATAACGATAAACCATAAAATCAAACAACACGAACAACAATTAATCACTTGGTGTGTATATACTTGTATAAACAATTTTTATCTTAAAAAAATACTTAAATGTATCTTACGTTAGTAAATATTATTATATTTTTTTATTTTTTAGTTTCTTACTTAAATTTTCAAAAATAAATTATGATGTACAACATAATATACCAACGAGACAAACACAATTATTAATATACCTACGCATGTTCTTGTATGAACAGTTTTTGTCTTGTAATTACTAAGGTTCATTGATCTTACGTTAGGGTGTCCATCTTATCTCTTTAAAAGAGAACATTTTCTCTTTTTTCACTCTGACCTTTATTACCCTACCTTTTTCTTTAGGGATCTATTTTTGTTCTTTATTTTTTTAAATGAAATTCACTTTTGTTTTATTGCAATAATTTGTATTTCAATGTCAATTAATAGACTTAATGGCCCTATTCTGCCTTTGCGAGGCTCACAGTTCCCAATTTTTTGGGAGTGAGGTTTCTTATGAGGTGGTCACAATTTCGTATTCTGTAGGATCCCTCATAAGAAACCTCACAAAAACAACGTGAGTTGTGATCTGCCAAGGAGCAGATCATAATTTTTAAGATTTTATAAGGCGATATCACCACGAGTCATAAGGTGAGGTTGCCAGAATAATCCTCGATTTCATAAAGCCCTTTTAAAAATTTAACAGGTCTTAAAGTTTATTCCATACAAAATACGTCACCTAAAAATTTAATTTAAAAGCCAGTTTAATGTTCATGAAATTGGCCATAAGGCTGTAAAATTTCGTTTTTAGGTAAATTTTATAATAAAATACAAATATGTTGTCACAGCTTATATAAAATTTTTAAATGATAGAGTTATACAGGGTGTCCCTTAATTCGTCAAGACTATATTTTAGGGTATGATTCTGTGGTATATTCTAAGAAAAAAATTGTTCTACAGTAAGGGCCTATCTCCAATTTTGATATCATTTATCGGGAATTTAAGAAAAGTCTTACTTTGTGGTACCCTGATCCACGTTACCGGTAATTGCGTCGTAAGTACTTATGACAGGAAATTTGTTTAGACCTTTGTTTTTAGAAGAAATACCAGCCTTTAAAATGGCGATTAAATAACTTTGACATCTTTTCTAAGTCTTAAGATATTCACTTTTTAGCCTGTTCCATTTTTTCTGCCCATGCTATTTTTTTAATTTTTGGGGTCAATTTTCTCCAAAAAATCCATGATCAACATGATGTTTTAATAATTTTTTTGAATGTATGTAACAATACTTAAATAAAATTCAGCAACAAGTTTGCCGAAAAACCCATCGATTTTATGATAATTTGGAAAAACAGCGGCAGGTAAAATTAATGGAAAAAATGTTTTTTTAGCTTTGAGCTCGAAAAGCTATGAATACAAATTATTTGTGTGGATTAAGATAATTTTTTAAGTACGTTTTTTACTAAAACAGTTATAACGGGTGCACTTTGACATTTTAGTAGCCACTTTAATTGAATTCTACAAACTATCTGCAGTTGTTGCAAAATGATTTATCAGAACTTTTGAAGGACATGCCATAGGTTCAACTAGCTTCATCTTATTCATAACTTGATGGTGCTTCCGCCCACTTTGCTCGAGAGGTTTTTTTTTTTTTTTTTTTTTTTTTTATATTCCACGCGCGCAAAAGGGGTTATGGCTACCCTTAAAATGTTTTTAACACAGCACGAGCGATTAGGTTAGTAGGAGAGGATTTAGAAGGAGATACCGATGCACATTGGTTTTGAACGTTTGCACATCGAAATGGGAGGGGAAAGTCGAGTCAGGTAAAGCATTCCACATTCGTGTGGTCCGACTGAAGAAAGAATCTCTGTACATTACAGTACGTCCGAAGTTGGGCTCGAGGGTGAACTGATGGGCATTCCTAGAAGCGCGAGTATTACGGTTGAATTTTTTAAGGGGGGGAATGCAACTGGCTATTTCACTAGAACACTGATTATAATAATAGCGATAAAATAGAGAAAGACACGAAACATTACGGCGGTGTTCGAGAGATGTAATTGTTTCTGTTATAGATCTTTCGCCTATCATTTTTAAAGCTCTCTTTTGAATTCTGTCCAACAAACTCAAGTGAGTTCTTGGAGCTCCTGCCCAAACATGAGAATTGTACTCAAGTTTTGGACGAATAAAGGCTTTGTAGATCACAGCCAGATCAGAAGGGGAAAAAAACTTCTTGCATCTACGGAGAAAACCTAAACACTTAGCAGCGTTTTTGGCGACATCAAATATGTGGTCATTCCACAAAAGGTGGTCTGTGACACACATACCGAGAACTGAGAGCTGTTCGGTTTCCTCGATGCAAGTGCCGCTCATGGATAGCGGCATTGGGGGTGGGTTTCGCTTTAACGACAGGAGACAACATTGAGTTTTAGAAGCATTAAATTCTACGCGGTTTTTGATTCCCCATTGGACAATGCTGTCGAGATCAGAATTTAATGAGCTTATCATACGCTGCCGTTCAAGTTCCACATCCGAAGGACATGGATGAGAATCTGTAAACGAATATGAGAAACTGAGGGTACTATCGTCAGCAAAACAGTTTAATGGATTAGAAGTTTCAGACAAAAGATCATTTATAAAAATAAGGAAGAGAGTCGGAGACAAAACGGAGCCCTGGGGCACACCAGCATTTATTTTGTGGATTTCAGACTTGAAACCGTCCAATACGACTTGTATTGAACGGTCCGAAAGGTAATTTCTAATCCAACGAAGAAGAGGTTCATCGAAACCAAATGCGCGCATTTTCGATAAGAGAGCTTGGTGCCAAACTCTATCAAACGCTTTTGAAATATCAAGTGCAATAATCTTACTTTCTCCAAAACGATGTAAAGATTTGTTCCACTGTTCGGTGAGATATACCATCAGATCACCAGTGGACCTATTGCTACGAAAGCCGTACTGCCGGTCATTAAGAAGCTTTCGTTCCTCGAGATATTTCTTGAGCTGGAAATTAATCAGCGTTTCCATGACCTTGGAAAGAAGGGACGTAAGTGCAATTGGCCGATAGTTAGAGGGTGAAGAAGATACGCCTTTTTTAGGGACAGGCTGGACAAATGCTGTTTTCCATCCACTCGGATAGAGACCAGTAGAGTAGGACAGATGGAAAAGCTTACGCAGTGGTTTTGCCAGCGTTGAAGAACACCTCTTCAGAACAATGGGAGGGATACCATCCGGGCCAGCGGATTTGTGTACATCGAGATCCTTTAGAACTCTAGCAACTGCACGAGTGCGAAAGAAGATTTGTCCCATAAAATCATTTACGCTCTCAAGTACAGGAGGAGTCATAGCACTTTCTGGCAGCATCGAATTAACAGCAAACTGTGCTGCAAGCAAATTGGCTTTATCTTGCGAACTGACAAAAGGAGTATCATTGAAGACGAGCGTTGGAACCGAGGACGAGGTGGTATTTCGTATGTTTTTTACAAATGACCAAAAATTTTTACTACCTTTGGGACATTGTAGTATTTTTTGTCGTAATTTTTGATCATGTAAAAATTTGGTTCTTCGAATATGAACGTTACAGGTCTTTCTAGCTTGTTGAAACTTTTTCCGGTTTTCCTCTGTAGGCTTGGCTTTATAACATCGGAAGCTTACTTCTCTAACCCTAATAACCTCTTTACAGCTCGAATCAAACCATGAGTTTTCTTTGGGTTTGATAGATTTCACCCTATTCGGGATAAAATTTCTCACTCCACAGAGAATCAAGTTTGTAATCATATCTGCACTGGCGTCAACATCACTATCGAGGAAGCATAGTGACCAGTTAAAGCTCTTGAAGAAATTATTGAGACCGTCCCAGTTGGCTTTCTCGTATTGCCAAACGGTTCTCTTTGGGATTTTTTCTTTAACTGTGATTCGGTGGCACGAGAAATTTGCAGATATGACACAATGGTCTGATGAGCCTAGAGGAGATAATACACTAATAGTGTATTTATTCGGGTCAGAGGTAAGGAACAAGTCTAGAGTGTTGGCGATTTGACCTGCAACGTCAGGAATCCGAGTAGGCTCGTCAACAAGCTGAGTCAGGTGGTTTAACTCAGCAAAAATCTCGACATACCTTCCTTCGGGTGTTGTCTGACCAGTTTAAAATTGACAAGATGAAGAGTAAGCGGTAATCGTTGGATAGGAAAAACTTGGAGCAGTTCAATGGCTTGCAAGATCTCCTGATCCTACAATATTGGATGTTTTTGAATGGGGAAGAATGAAATAAATCTTTTATTCAACCAAAATAGTAACTTAAAGTGAATTAGAAGAGCGCATGCTCAAAGCGTTCTCCGAAGTGATGCAGTAACTAGGATCATTAATATCAATATCAGTGAAATACAAAAACTGGCTATAGCATGCATACAAAATCAAAGAGGACTCATTTTTACACCTGTTATAACTGTTTCAGTTCACACATAAAATAAAAATTATCGATAAGCACACATATCATTTTTTATTCATAGCCATTCGAGCGTTAAGCAAAAAAAAACCTTTTTATTAAATTTTACCTGCCGCTGGTTTTCCAAATTATCATAAAATCTCTGGGTTTTTCGCCAAACTTGGTATGAACTTTTATTCTAAGTATTATTGCATACATTCAAAAAAATTATTAAAACATCATGTTGATTACACATTTTTTGGAGAAAATTGACCCCAAAGTCAAAAAATTAGCATCGACAGGAAAAATGAAACGGGCTAAAAACTGGATATCTTAAGACTGAGACAAGGTATCAAATTTATTTAAACACAATTACAGATGCAGGTATTTCTTCTAAAAATAAAAGCCTAAACAAATTTCCTGTCATAAGTACTTACGGCGCAATTACCGGTAACGTGGATCAGGGTACCCCAAAGTAAGACTTTTCTTAAATTCCCGATAAATGATATCAAAATTGGAGATAGGCCCTTACTGTAAAACAATTTTTTTCTAAGAATATACCACAGAATCATACCCTAAAATACTCTTGACGAATAAAGGGATACCCTGTATAAGAAAAAGTACAAGAGAAAAATAATAAGACGATATTATTTATGATTAAGGCAACTCTAGCCCCTTAGCAAAACGAGCAGACCTACCTGTTTTATATTTTACTTTTAAGTTGTATTTTGTTCAGCAATTCATACATCTACCAACGTGTGTATAATTGTTGAAAATTGTTGTGTTCTCTTTTTTGTTCTCTATTTTGCTCTAGATGTTCTCTTTTTTATAGCTTTTAGAGGAAAATGTCCTCTTTTTGTAAAGTACCCAGATGGACACTCTATCTTACGTCAATATTTGTATGAATTTTTTGCATTACTCGGTTCTCAACTTGTCTTAAATAAGCGATGTTCTTCACTACTCGACTCGATTTTAATGGGAGTTTTTATTTTAATCACTTCACTGTTCACTCCTTAGTTCGTGATTAAGCATTTATTCACTTTTGATTTAGCTGTTATTCACTAATATTTTATTAATAAACTTAGCTGTTACTTTCCAGCTCTTCAGAGGAACCTTAGATTAAAAGATAGCTCGCGGATTAAAACTTGTATTAACTTTTCTTATTTATTTAACCTTTTTTAGCTAGCTCATAAATAGCAGAAATCCGACTACCTAACCCACGAGTTAATGTAAACTCTTCTTTAACTCTCATTATTAATATGCGGTAAAATTGTATTGTATACAGGGTTAACGAGGGGGAATAGCCCCCCTCCCATAGGATTTGTTTCTTGTCTCGGCTTAACCCTCACGCTCAAGCTTTTTGTCACGCCTTAGATGAATCACCCTGTATATTAATAACTACTCTAGTCTTTTGTATTTGTAATGGGTGATTTTTTAAGAGGTTTAGAACTTTTTGAAAAAAAGAACACAAAAAATTCGAAAAAATGAATGAAATATTTATTTGAATCGATAGTTTGAACTTTGCAATTTAATGTTTAAAGATAATTTCATGCAAATTTTGACCGCGGCTGCGTCTCAGGTAGCCCATCCGCTGAGTCCAATTTTGGCATACTCTTTCACACATATCGGCCGGTATCTCACGAATGAATGCATGGATGTTGGCTTCCAGTGCGTCAATCGAAGCGGGCTTGTCCCTATAGACATTAACCTTGACATACCCCCACAAAAAATAGTCTAATGGTGTCAAATCGCACGATCTAGGCGGCCAATTGACCGGCCCGAAACGTGAAATTAACTGTTCACCAAACTCGCCTCGCAATTGCGCCATTGTTTCGCGTGCTGTGTGGCATGTGGCACCGTCTTGTTGAAACCACATATCATGCAAGTCAAGAACTTCCATTTCGGGCAAAAAAAAGTTTGTTATCATCGCTCGGTAGCGTTCACCATTGACAGTAACGCTGCGATTCGCATCATCTTTGAAGAAATATGGCCCAATAATGCCGCCGGCCCATAAACCGCACCAAACAGTGGCTTTTTCGGGATGCATTGGTAGCTGTTGCAATGCTTCTGGCTGATCTTCACTCCAACTGCGGCAATTTTGCTTATTTACGTACCCATTCAACCAAAAATGAGCCTCATCGCTGAACACAATTTTTCGATAAAAAAGCGGATCCTCGGCCAGCTTTCCAAGAGCCCATTCACCAAAAATTCGGCGTTGTGGTAGGTCGGCTGGCTTTAGTTCTTGCACCAGCTGTATCTTAAAAGGCTTTACGCCCAAATCCTTCCGCAAAATTTTCCACGTAGTGCTGTAACAAAGGCCTAACTGCTGGGAATGGCGCCGAATCGACATTTCGCGGTCTTCTGTCACACAAGCTGATACGGCCGCAATATTTTCTTCACTACGCACAGTACGTAAACGTGTTGGTGGTTTAATGTCCAACAAAATAAATTTGGTGCGAAATTTGTTCACAATCTTCCGAATAGACTGCTCAGAAGGTCGAGAATGCCGACCATAAAATGGAAGCAGCGCGCGATGAACATTTCGAACCGAGCACGAATTTTGATAGTAAAATTCAATAATTTGCAAGCGTTGTTCATTTGTAAGACGATCCATGGTTAAATTGCAAACCAAACTGAAGCTGTTTGACAGTGACACAAGGTACTAAACACACGTCAGCTGTCAAAACCAGTGTTGCCAAAACAAACCAGCTAAAAAATCACCCGTTATTTATATTCTTGCTGTTGATAAATGAAACTACTAAGCTATCTATAAAATAAAAATATTTTTCAAGGTGATCCAACAATTTTCGGAAATTTGGTGGCTTCATTTGAAACTATAAATGCCCTTCAACGTGCTATTGAAAGTGGTAAACATAATGGATATGGAAATGTCGTCGGACATGAGGAAGCCCGTAAGGCAATAGCTAAATATGTTGCTCATCAGGGACCAGTCAGCCCCAATGACATCATTATATGTAGCGGATGTTCTTCAGCATTGGAGATATGCATTTTAACGCTAGCGGGTGAAGGTCAAAACATTCTCGTTCCAAAACCAGGTTTTTGTATCTATGGTACACTATGCGAAGGTGTAGGTATTGAAGTGCGATACTACAATCTTTTGCCTGAAAAAGAATGGGAGGTGGACCTTGAGGACCTGGAAAGTTTGATTGACGTAAACACTTCTTGCATATTGATAAATAATCCTAGTAATCCATGTGGAGGCGTGTTTTCTAAACTGCATTTGCAAAAAATACTAAAATTGGCAGGAAAATATTTCTTACCAATTATTGCAGACGAGGTAAGCTTTGGATAGAATTTATAAGCATCATACATTTTGACTTTGACACAATTATTTTCAGATCTACGAACACTTTGTTTTTAAGGGTTCAAAACATATTGCAATCAGCTCCCTTTCGAAAGATGTGCCAATTTTATCATGTGGAGGTCTTACAAAACGTTTTCTTGTTCCTGGCTGGAGAACCGGATGGATAGTCATCCACGATCGCGAACATCGATTGAGGGATATAATCGTTGGGCTAAAAAAAATGGCATCACGTATATGTGGCTCAAACACATTGGTCCAGGGTGCTTTGCCAGAAATTTTATGTAGTACACCGCAGAGCTACTTCGACGAAGTTCTCGACTTTGTATCGGTATGAAAAAGCAACTTAGTTATCCTTTATAAAAATCGAATAGTACACTAACTGAGTTAATATATTTCAGGAAAATGCTAAATGTGCATATGGGGATCTTAAAGCTGTTGCAGGCTTAAGACCTGTTCTACCCAGAGGTGCTATGTACATGATGGTAGGAATTGATATTGAAATGTTTCCATCGTTTTCGAATGAATTTGACTTTGTAGAAAGTCTTGTGAAAGAACAAAGTGTATTCTGTTTGCCAGGTAGCTGTTTCGCATATCCAAATTATTTTAGAATTGTACTAACAGTACCTTATGAAATGATCAAAGAAGCTTGTTCAAGAATATCTGAATTTTGTGAGAAGCATTATAAAAATGAAGATAAGTTAATTATTTATGATTTTCTTAAGCTAGAAGTTAAGAAGTAAGGTTTAAGTACATGTATTCCCGTATATACCTAATAAACCTATAAATCTTTATTTTGTAGCGACAATATTATTATTATCCACTTGTTTAAAATTAACTCTGTTTTCAATATTCATTGCACTTTTAGTTTTATCATTATTTCATTGATTATTTTCATTACATATCTATATATATAAAAATGAACTGTTGTTGGTTTGTGTTATAATAGGTATCTCAATTTTGGCAGCTCCGAATTTGATGTTTTTTTTTTTTGGAAAGGTATTGTTCTGTAGCAGGTTTGTATGTAATAAAAATGACTTTGTGACCGCTTACAATTTTTATGCCAAAAAAAATTCAAATTAAAAAAAAAAACAGCAACAAAAGGAAGAAAAATCAAACAATATTTGTTTATAGAACGTCATATTTGAAGACTTCTGGAACATAACTGATTATAAATTGAAATAAACTAAAAAAATGATTTGGAGAGATAGTTGAATAATCCTAATCGACCAGTTTTTGGATTTTGTTGTAAAACAAATTTTTTCGTGCTTTTTTAGGACTTTTAAAATACGAGTTTTTGTAAATTTTGAGGTAGGTAGGAACTTAAGAAAAATATTGTCAAAAATATAATTTTTCAAAACAATGACAACTACAGAGACCTCATCACGTAAAACAAAAACGATAGAACGACATCGTTTTCAATATTGCTATCTCTATCACTTCTGTAGAAACAAATAAAGACAGCTATCTCCAAGACGATATCGTTCTATCGCATTTTTACGTGATGAGGGCCCAGGTAAGGGCCCGGGCGTCAAAAATAAAATGACGCCCGGCCGTCAAAAATAATATGACGCACAGGCGTCAAAAATAAAATGACCCCCGGGCGTCAAAAATAAAATGACGCCTGGCGTCAAAAATAAAATGAAGCCCGGGCGTCAAAAACTATATGATGCCCGGGCGTCAAAAATAAAATGATGCCCGGGCGGCAAAAATAAAATGACCCCCGGGCGTCAAAAATAAAATGTAGCCCGTGCGTCAAAAATAAATAGACGCCTGGGCGACAAAAATAAAATGACGCCCGGGAGTCAAAAAAAAAATTACCCCCGGGCGTCAAAAATAATATCACGCCCGGGCGTCAAAAATAAAATGAAGCCCGGGCGTCAAAAATAAAACCGGGCGGCAAATAAATAGACGCCTGGGCGTCAAAAATAAATTGACGCCCGGGCATCAAAAGTAAAATGAAGCCCGATCGTCAAAAATAAAATGATGCCCGGGCGTCAAAAATTTAATGATGCCCGGGCGTCAAAAATAAAATGAAGCCCGAGTGTCAAAAATCAAATGACGCCCAGGCGTCAAAAATAAATTGATGCCCGGGCGTCAAAAATAAAATGAAGCCCGAGCGTCAAAAATAAAATGACGCCCGGGCGTCAAAAATAAAATTACCCCCGGGCGTCAAAAATAAAATGACTTCTGGGCGTCAAAAATAAAATTACGCGATAACTCTGCAATAATTAATAAGCAGAATCGCAGTTTAGCTAAATCAGTAATAAAGAACAACTTTTTGTTGAATTTACACGATGACTCCGAAATCACTTATAAGCGAAAACACTGCCAAAGTTAAATCAGTATTGAAATTTTTGGTGAATTTGCGCGATAACTCTAGAATCACTCATGAGCAGAATCGCAGTTAAGCTAAATGAGTAATAAAAACACAACTTTTTGTTGAATTTACAGGATGAATCTGATATAGCTAATAACAACAAAGCAAACCCACTGTTAAGTTTCTTTAATTGTCACAATAACCCTTAAATCACTTATAAGCAGAATAACAGTTTGGCAATATCAGTTGTTAAAAACAATTTTTAGTTTAATTAACGCAATGTGTCTGAAATCAATTATAAACAGATAATTCCAAAAAAGCTAAACCATTAACCATTATAAATTTTCAGAAGTCAGAATTGAGCAATGTTTTAGGAATTGCCTCTAAAATCACTTATAAGCATAATCACAGTTTAGCAATAATATCAGTACTGAAGAAAATGTTTGTCTTGAATTTTCTTAAATTCTTTTGTTTCTTGATTTAACCAATTCTGAAAAATAAAAATTATCAATTTTATATGTTATTTGAGTAACAGGTATTTTTGAATCGCAGTAGCAATATGTTATTGCTACTCTCCTGTATACCTGTGACCGAAATAAGATGCCTGCTTGTCAGGTTAGATGAAAGCATTACGTTGCATTTTCGCATCGCTCGCCGAAAGCAGTAGCATATAAAAAAAAAGTTCGCTGCTTTATATGAGATTGAACGGTTTTTGTCTCGGAATATTGTGTGTTTATGTTTTCAATGCTAACATTTTTGAAAAAGAATCATAATTTTTGATTGCATCCTGCGCAACAAAAGGATATTTTGCTTATTTTAGTTCTAAGAAAAGAAAATCTTTCAAGAGTTCTATATTGGAAAAACCATTTACCTTCCACTTGACTTTATTCTTAGAAATAATTAGGCAGTGCATTTTGCGTATAGGAAACATCAAGGCTCAGGTCACTTTTCTTATGAGCGTGGTCCTTATAAGACAACTATACTATACTCAAGTACTATAAATCTTAAGTGGTTTAGAGTTCCCTTTTATGTCTCCAGATATTGAGGAGAACAACCGAAGCCGCTGAAAAAATGTAAAGGTTCTTTTCACAATATTCCTCCTAATTCGACACTCGAGTACATTTTAAAAATTCATCGACAGCTGAATTGTACTTTAGTTTCTTATAGGGCGTAGAGCTACTTAGCGATGTTGTATTCTGTATGCGTGTTAAATCGTACTGTACTATTAGTTTTACCAATAAAACACTCATTTTGTCTTCTTTAGACTAACGTTGTATTTTTCTCTGTTATCATTTTAATAATAACATATTCTAGGGTTCCTTTATTTTTGTTAAACATAATTAATATACTTATTTGGAATTTTTTTTATTGGTTCTGTTCTGAATATGTCCACAAAACTTCAGCTTTTTAATAAATATTTCTTGGACATAGGCATTCTTTTCGATTTTGCATTATTCTGCGATTATTTACTCTTTTTTAGTAGTCTCATTCAAAACAGTGTAGCCATAAAACACCTGTTTCTATTAACTATTAAGCATTAATATAAAAATGTCAACTAATATTACGTTAACTGTTATATTTTGGAATGCTCAATGCATTCGTAATAAGACTGTTGAATTTTTCTCTTTTCTTAGTAGAAATAAAGTTGATGGTCTGGTCTCTGAAACTTGGCTTTCAAGTAATGTCTCTCTATCTAATTCTGAATACAATTGTAGCGAGTAGATAGAGATAATAGAATTGGTGGTGGGGTTGCCATTGTTGTTAGAAAAACGATTAAACATTCTCGTCTACCAATTGTTAGAACGAAATGTATTGAAAATGTTGGCATTGAAGTATATTTTAATAATAATAGAAAAATACAAATATTTTCAGTGTATTTTCCAGGGGGTCGAACAAATCCCCTGAAAAGAGATCATTTCAAATCTGATATGTTAAAACTTATTAACATAAATGTACCCTACTTAATTGGTGGTGATTATAATAACTGTAGACACCATTTACCGGTAAAATGTGGAGTACTAGATTCTCCAATCTTAAACATGAAATACTTTTATGATCTGAAAAAGCTAATTGGATCAGATTTAAAAACAAAATAAAAAGTAGTTTTAGGAGTTGTGATAAAAATATAGGAAACATAACTTTAACTACTTAATCAAATTGATGCTCTTATCAAAAATTTTGATAGCACGGTAGCGGAAAGCATTGATGTTTCGGTGCCTATAACAACTTGTTCTACATATAAAACGAAGCTATCACAACGAATCTTAAATATTATAAAGACAAGAAATCGCGTTAGAAGACAATGGCAGCGTGTACGTGACCCAAGTTTACTATCTGAGGTCAAAAGTCTGAGCATTGTAATAAAAGCTGAAATTTTTAAATTCAAAACTACAATCCTCAGATAAAAACAGTAAGCCCCTTTGGAATATATCTAAGGCATTAAAAAATAAAAATAAATTTATTCCTGCATTTCGGAATACGCAGTTTATAACGATTACTAAAACTGACAAAACAAATGCTCTTGCTAACTCCTATAGTGAGAATCACAGAGTATGTCAGGGAACATGAACTGCTCAATTTGAAAATCATTTCATTGATTCTATTAATAGATTCAATGCAACAACAGGGGTGGTTAGTGAAAAGTTTTATATAAATATAGATGATTTAGTATTTGTTGTCTCTAAACGCAATTCACGAAAATCTGTTGGTTTAGATGGAATAAAACAAACTATTCCGCAAGCAATTGCCAAAGCTAGGACTAGTTTTCCTCCTTTTTATTTATAACTGCTGCATAAGGTTCCGATTCTTGGAAAGTAGTGAAGGTAATACCAGTTTTAAAACCTGGAAAACAGGCTACTGACCCAAAAAGTTGCAGGCCTATAAGTCTTCTAAGCTGTACAAGAAAAGTTTTTGTGCGTCTTCTGAAAAAGAAGTTAGATAAATTAATTTAAGGTAATAACATTTTTCCTTCTCAACAATTTCGCTTCCGTGCACACCATAGCACCATCCAGCAAGTTAACAGAATAACGAAACATGTCCGTACCAACTTTAAAGCACAAAAAACCACCGACATGGCTCTATTAGATGTTGAGAAAACATTTGATAGTGTATGGCACCATGATATTATACATAAAATTATAAAGATTTAGTTCCCAACATATCTTACTAAAATTGTCCAGAGCTTTTTAACTAACAGGCATTTCATGGTTTGTGTTTATGGAGACTCGTCTAAAAAGTTTGGTATCCCAGCAGGAATACCCCAGGGATCTGTTTTAGGACCTCTCCTTTATAATATATATACATCCGATTTTCCACTTCTACCTAACTGCGAATCAGCTATATACGCGGATGATACAGCTATTTTTACATCTGATGTACTTAGTTTCAACATTGAAACTAATCTACAGTCAGCTCTGAATCTCTTAACTAGTTATTACCACAAATGGAAAATAAAAGTTAATGCGTCAAAGTCGCAGGCAATCTTTTTTACGAGAAAAAGAAAAGCTTGCTTTCTTACCAGTACAAAATTAAAGCTAAACAACCGAGATATTGAATGGGGAACTTCAGTAAGATACCTAGGTATTCATCTAGAAAAAAAACTAACTTTTAATGAGCACGTTCAAAAAACTATTTCCAAAGTAAACATGACTATACAAATTATGTATCCAGAAACAGAAAATCTTTACTCAGCAATGAGAACAAACTTATAATTTTCAAAGTAATTTTCAATCCATAATGCTTTCACGTGTCCAATATGGGGCCAATGCGCGAAAGCTCATATGAAAAAGATTCAAATATCGCAAAACAAAATATTGAAAATGATCTTAAAGCTCCCGTGGCACTTCTCTACCAATGAACTACATAGCCTTGCCAATGTGATATTATAATATAAGCTTATTTATTTATAATAAAATCATCTTAACAAAGTGCCATTTATTGTTAAATAGGAGATTTTCATGACCTTTCCTCCTCATCATAATTTAAAAATAAATCAATTTATACACTTGTAAAACATTTTTCAGAAGTAAGGTAGCTTGTAATAGCATAACTCTGTGTAAACTGGGCGATAGCAAACAATCAATGTATTTAATTTTAACTGGTCAATGAATAAACAATGAAGTCAAAGTCTGTCCATTTTACGCTTGCATGGTCTTTCTAAAACAATTAGATAGCCAGAATAGCAAAAAGCCGACAAATTCTGCTGGTTTTGAATGTTTGCATATTGAAATAAGAGGGGAAAATCGGGCCGGGTAAAGCATTCCACATTCGTGTGGTGCGACTGAAGAAAGAATCTCTGTATTTAACAGTACGTCCGAAGTTGGGCTCGAGGCTAAACTGATGGGCATTCCCAGAAGCACCAGTATTACGGTTGAATTGTTTAAGGGGAGGAATGCAACTGGCTATTTCACTAGAACACTGATTATAAAAAAGCGGTTAAATAGGGAATGACATGAAATATTACGGCGGTGTTTGAGAGATGTAATTGCTTCCGTTATAGATCTTTCACTTATCATTTTTAAAGCTCTCTTTTGTATTCTGTCCAATAATCTCAAGTGAGTTTTTGGAGCTCCTGCCCAAACATGAGAATTGTACTCAAGTTTTGGACGAATAAAGGATTTGTAGATCACAGCCAGATCAGAAGGGGAGACAAATTTCTTGCATCTACGGAGAAAACCTAAACATTTAGCAGCATTTTTGGCGACCTCAAATATATGGTCATTCCACGAATGGTGGTCTGTGACACACATAACGAGAACTGAGAGCTGTTCGGTTTCCCCGATGTAAGTACCGCCCATGAATAGCGGCATTAGGGGTGGATTTCGCTTTAACGAAAAGAGACAGCATTGAGTTTTTGAAGCATTAAATTCTACGCGGTTTTTGATTCCCCATTGGACAAAGCTGTCGAGCTCAGAATTTAATGAGCTAATTATACGCTGCCGTTCAAGTTCCACATCCGAAGGACATGGATGAGAGTCTGTAAACGAATATGAGAAGCTGAGCGTACTATCGTCAGCGAAACAGTTTAATGGATTAGAAGTTTCAGACAAGAGATCATAAATAAAAATAAGGAAGAGAGTCGGAGACAAAACGGAGCCCTGGGGCACACCGGCATGTATTTTGTGAATTTCAGACTTGAAACCGTCCAATACGACTTGTATTGAACGGTCCGAAAGGTAATTTCTAATCCATCGAAGAAGAGATTCATCGAACCCAAATGCGCGCATTTTCGATTAGAGAGCTTGGTGCCAAACTCTATCAAACGCTTTTGAAATATCAAGTGCAATAATATTACTTTCTCCAAAACGATGTAAAGATTTGTGCCACTGTTCGGTGAGATATGCCATCAGATCACCAGTGGACCTATTGCTACGAAAGCCGTACTGCCGGTCATTTAGAAGCTTTCGTTCTTCGAGATATGGCTCGAGCTGAAAATTGATCAGCGTTTCCATGACCTTGGAAAGAAGGGACGTAAGTGCAATTGGACGATAGTGAGAGGGTGAAGAAGATATGCCTTTTTTAGGGACAGGCCGGCAAATGCTGTTTTCCATCCACTCGGAAGAGACCAGTAGAGTAGGACAGATGGAAAAGCTTACGTAGTGGTTTTGCCAGCGTTGAAGAACACCTCTTCAGAACAATGGGAGGGATATTATCCGGCCCAGCGGATCTGTGAATGTCGAGATCTTTAAGAACTCTAGCAACTGCATGAGTGGGAAAGAAGATTTCTCCCGTAAAATCATTTACGCTCTCAAGTACAGGAGGAGTCATAACACTATCTGGCAGCGTCGAATTAACAGCAAACTGTGCTGCAAGCAAATTGGCTTTATCTTGCGAGCTGACAAAAGCAGTATCATTGAAGACGAGCGTTGGAACCGAGGACGAAGTGGTATTTCGTATGTTTTTTTACAAATGACCAAAAAATTTTACTACCATTGTAGTATTTTTTGCGTAATTTTTGATCATGCAAACAGGTCTTTCTAACTTGCTGAAACTTTTTCCGGTTTTCCTCAGTAGGGTTGGCTTTATAACAGCGGAAGCTTACTTCTCTAACCCTAATAACCTCTTTACAGCTCTAATCAAACCATGAGTTTTCTTTGGGTTTGATAGATTTCACCCTATTCGGGATAAAATTTCTCATTCCACAAAGAATTAAATTTGTGATCATATCTGCGCTGGAGTCTATGTCACTATCGAGGAAGCATAGTGACCAGTTAAAGTTCCTGAAGAAATCATTGAGACCGTCCCAGTTGGCTTTCTCGTATTGCCAAACGGTTCTCTTTGGTGGTTTCTCTTTAACTGAGGCTTGTTGGCACGAGAAATTAGCAGATATGACACAATGGTCTAATGTGCTTAGAGGCGATAATACAGTAATGGTGTATTTATCAGGGTCAGAGGTAAGGAACAAGTCTAGAGTGTTGGCGGACTGACCTGCAACGTTAGAAATCCAAGTAGGCTCGTCAACAAGCTGAGTCAGGTTGTTTAACTCAGCAAAAATCTCGGCATCCCTTCCTTCAGGTGTTGTCTGACCCGAATAGCGTAGCCACGAAGAATTATGTACATTGAAATCGCCCGTAACAACGATTTCACTTTGCGGAAAATGGGAAATAATTCTCTGGATGGTGTCGGGTAGTGCATCGAATTCGTTGGAAGTCGAATTACTATCCAAACTAGGACTACGATAAATAAAACAAGTATGAATGATGCGCTTATGGACGGTGAATTTAAACCACATGGAATTAAAGTTGATATAAAAAACACGAACCGTATTGTGGCTGAAGCTGATAAGCAACATCATTACGAACATACACGGCGAGACCATAATGGGAGAAAAAAAGAGGCACTAAGCTATAACCATATAGGCTGAATTCCGAGTGATCGGTATTTTCCCCTATCTGGGTTTCACTTAGTGCCAAAACAACTGGCCTGTTTTTTACAGTATGAACATATGCAGCACAAAAATTCTGCCTAAGTCCCCGAATGTTGCCGTAGTCAACCCTAAATTCACCCAACATTACGAATAAACAGACACAAAAAACCAAATCAGACAGTTATCTAAGTTGTATCAAAATAACTTCACAGTACAAAAATACTACTAGTGTTATGCCTAAGCAGCAAATGTACTGATCCGCCCCTGAACACCCAAAATCAATAACAACAATTTATCTGATATGCTTTGACCTAATCCATTAAAGCATTGTACGAGATGATACATACATACACTACACATAATGAATAAACCATGGCACTGTGAGTGGTGTGGGAAGGAGAGTTAAGGAATTTACCGCTGTGCTATGGATAGTTGTGGTTGAGCATCATCAGCTTTGATGCACGGGTGCACTTTTTGTTGTTGTTTTTACGCACTATCACTGGCACTTGCACTTTTTTTCTTTGTTATTTATTAAAGAAAGTATTAACATGGGCTATTGATTTTTTTTTTCGCGGCGCAACTCACAGAATTATATTCTTTTTTATTTATTTTTAGATTTGGGAATATTGGGTACTTTGCTTGTCTTATTTTTAATTTTTTTTTTAATTGTAAGGGGCAATATGGAGAAAACACTGAGTGGTAACTTATTACCACAAATGATTGTTGGTACATGGTATGTGCTGAGCATGTTCACTAAATTTCAGCTTCTTAATATACTATATTTATGGGATATAGGCATTTTTTTCGGATTTGCACTGCAATTCACTCTGTTAAATTCATTTAATTTAAAACAGTACCCATGCAATACCTGTAACTAATTTGTATTTACTTCCCTGATTTTGTCAATTTAAGCCTGTCCATTTGACATTTGATTGGTCTTTTTAGGGCAACAAGTTCCAGAGATAAGGCCACAAACAAAAATTACAACATGGCTGCATTTTTTCAAGATTGTGGTCGTACGCGAACACGGATTGCTTGGGACTTTTAACAGTTGATTAAGGACACTGTTCTGAACATTTCCAATACAAAATATACCTGTAAAAAAATCCGGGTCAATGTCTAATTTGACTGGGCTATTACCCAGTGTATTTTTATTTAATTTATTTCTTCATAAGAATATTCAAACAAAATTAATTCATACTCCATGTAAAAAAAAATTTGATTTTAAAAAATTTTGCTACCCCTTTCGGCGAGCGTTGCGAAAACTTAAATTTTCCAGAAAACCAGAAGCTTTTCCAAATTTTTTTTTTCACATTTCCTCTATAATTAGGCCAAAAACAGATAGTATGTAAAATTTCAAGTTTCTAAGTCAACTGCAACTGGTAGCTGCCGGAAATGGGTTAAATCAAATTCTCATGGTTTGACCAACAATTCAGGATGAATACTTCATACTTTTAGTCTAAGAAAGATAGGATCGGACCAGGACCAGCGACGCAGAATTTAACCCCAACAACATATCCAAAGTCCACCAAAATCCCCGCATTGGCTTTTTGTATAGGCGCATTTTAAGAGGTGGAGAGGGGAGTTTGTCAAGCCGAAAAATTTGTTGTAATACAATCTAATCATATGACACATATTTTTAGGGTGCTTTTCAACGTTGATTCTAAAGAGACCACAACTGAAAAGATACATGTATCCTGTGGAAAGTTAATGTCATTTTTATGGAATGATCACTTTTTTTTAAAGTACAACAAGTAATATCCCAACTAACAATTTAACTTCTGTAAGGGTCTATCGAAGTTATTTCCTAATCAGCAAATTTGACTCTATAAGGCCTTAGAAAAACACATTTGGCCCACATTGAGAAGCTCGAAAGGCTTTCAAGCAATCATTTACAGGGTTATGGGAAGTACTCAATTTATTTCGCTAAGGCCTTATAGAACAAAACTACACTCAAACATTGCAAATGTAGTAGTGTAGTTTTGGTCAAGTGTTTCGATAGACACATCTTAACACCCTTATAAAAGGCTTGTCGAGGCCTAGGAGAAGCCTTTTCGAAGCACAATGCAAAACAAAATAAAAATTAATTCTTTATATTTATTTCTACATTTTCTCCCTTATTTTCATGCAAGAAATGATTTTCTTCTGGAACTCAATGCACAATAATTCTTTATATCTGAAAAAAACACATTACTTACTTGATGGATTTTGCGAGATTTGAACTTGGTATAAATGTTTCATTTGGCATGTTTAGTAAGAATCAAAAGAGTCTCCAAGAATATCTGTGATGAAAGGGTGTTTTTTTGAGGGCGAGATGTTAGTGGGTCATTATTACCATAACATCTATGAATAAGTTTTGACAGTGATGAAATTTGCTAAAAATATTAAATATTTTATGGTTTCCAAGTATCAAAAGAGTCCATTAACATAACTTGATCCAAAGAGTTTTTTTAGAGAGTTTATGTTTGACCTGCTTTATACGGAGCAAACTGTTAGCTCTTACGAAAAATTGTATTTTGTGTAATCGAGATGGTACATATGACATATGATATATGATTTAAAAGTATTTTTTAACGCCAAATCTAATAAAAGAAAAACTAATAAGATACAAGCACGCTAAAAAAAGTTAGATTCATTTTAAAACAGAAATTACTGTTTTTTCCGCTAAGCAGGTCAAACATTACACCCCCAAAAAACACACTTGGACCTTAGATATTTGTACGGACTCTTTTATCCTTGGGTGCCAATATAAATTTAATTTTTTTAGCAAAGTTCATAAGTGTCAGAATTTATTCATGGATGTTATGGTAATAATTACTCATTTGCATCTCTCTGTCAAAAAAACACCCTTTAAAGGAAGATATTTTTGGGATCTCTTTTGATTCTTGGTAAGCATGGCAAATGAAACATTTGTACTAAAATTCATTAATATCCCATTATTCTAAAGTGGTTTTGGGTAAAATATTACTTGTTTTACTTTAAAATAAAGTGATCATTCCATAAAAATGACATTAACTTTCCACAGGATACATGTATCTTTTCAGTTTTAGTCTCTTTAGAATCAGCGTTAAAAAGCACCCTAAAAACATGTGTCATATTATTAGATTGTATTACAACAAATTTTTCAGCTTGACAAACTTCCGCCTCCCTCCCCGCTCCACCTCTTAAAATGTGTCTACACAAAAAGTCAATTCAGGAATTTTTGAGGACTTTGGATATGTTGTTGAGGATAAAATTCTGCGTCGGTATCAAAAATAAAATTTTATGAATTAATTTGTCCCCGGTTATGCCCATATTAAATTTCCCATCTTTCCTAGACTATTTTACTTCGTTTTCGTCTTCATCGATATGCTCTTACTGCAGACATAGTTTAAATTCAATTCCATAATATACTTTGGCGGGAAACTTCTGCGGAACTTATAAGGACTTATAAACTGAATACGGCAACATAATTATGGAACACCTTCAGCACCTTTTCTTGCTATAAGATGTCTTCGCTTCTTAGCAGATAAATTTAAAGAGCAGTTTGAAAGGGGATCTCAAGTTGTATGATCTGATTTTTATGTTGATGACATGCTCACGGTAGTAGCTGATGATCTAGATTCGCTTCAGAAGATAAAAATGGAGGCCAATGCTTGCTTAGGGCATGCTGGTTTTGAATTGCCAAAATGGCACAATAATCATCCAACAGTAGTAGAAAAAGAATCTCTTAATAATAGGACTAAGGACTTGAATATCGTTGAAGCAAACTTAACAAGCACACTTGGAATTACTTGGGATTCCCACCTATATAATTTTCAGTTCTCGTACACCCCTAATAAGACCTATCTCAAGGTCACCAATCGTTCGATATTATCGCTATTTTCGTCACTTTTAGATCCTATGGGTTTGTTGAGCCCTATCATCATTAAAGCCAAAGTTATTTTGCAAAAGTTGTGGATCACCAAGCTCGACTGGGATGAGTCAATCCCACAAGATTCACTTACGGAATGAATGCAATTCCTACCTAATCCAAGATACGCTTTAGCAAAAAACAATAAAGATGTCCAAATCCATGCATTCTGCGATGCATCTATGATGGCATACGGCTGCTGTTTATATGTGAGAACAACGGATTTTGGGGGGAAAGTAAAAAAAGAATTGCTTATGGCTAAATCATGGGTTGCTCCTACTAAACGAAAACAGCTACCGCGTTTGGAGCTGTGTGGAGCTCAATTACTGGCGAAGGTTTGGGCTAAGATAAAAAGTATATTCTTGGTGATTCTTTTTCTAAGGATAACTTTTGGACTGATGCTAATGTCTTGCTGCATTGTATAGGCACATATTCTTCCAAGTTCAGTACCTTTTTCAGCAACAGATTAGCCGAAATGCAGAAAAATCTGTGGATGTGTCTTGGTGACTTGTTCCTGGTACGAATAATCCCGCTGATATACTATCCAGAGGATGTACGGTAGAAAACTTACAAGACGCTATATGGTTCTCGGTTCCCAAATTTCTGCAGGAAAGTTCGAGAAACTGCCCGATCACTTTCAGAATTCAATTGTCAGAGGAAGAAATAAGCCTTTGAAGTTCGAAAAAGCGCAAGAAAAACCAAGAAAACCCGTTTAACTATCTTTATGATATTATCGAAAAATATAGTTCTTATACCAAAGTACCTACTCAATATATTCGCACGTATATATAATATATGTATAATACATAATTGGTATAAAATATTTGTCTTTGAAATCTTGGAAATTAAGTCTTTTTCCTCCGGGAATAAGTGAAAACCTTTTGACGGATAACTTCCTTGTATTATTTTTTTTTTTCTTTTTATCGATTGTATACCTTTACTAAAAATTCTCCTTTTTTTTTAAATAGGGATCCACAGTCAGTTACTTTTAATAGGTATTCTAAGAGGCAACTGAACTTAAGTTTCATGATGAAAAATCATAAAACCTACCCTATCTTCCAACGCTGCATCCACTTCCATGCTATTGCTGGACCAATCTCCCTTTTCTGAGAAAGGAACATTCCATAGCCCTGTTGGGAGTTGTCGTCGTCGATAATCTTATAACATAAACTATTCCTTAAACATAATACTCTTCGAGGAATTTTCTTAATTAAATAATTAACACGCACGTTTATATCCGCATCTTTATGGCACACCTTTGACGTGCCTTTAGTAAACATAATCCCAACCGCCTCTGAAAGTTGGTATAAATGATGGTAGTGTGTGTGTAGGTTTTGTTGTCCTGTTGATGTTGGCCAACATCCCGTCCCGTCATCTTTTATATAGGTACCTAAGTTGAGAATAGAATCATGCATAGGGATAACATTTTACACTACACGAAAACTTATTAACTTGTCCATCGTCGTAATGCCAATAACTTGTGCACTCTAAACAGAAATCTCTGTACTTGGCCACATCATGGGTCTAGCATAGGCAAACATACGTAAACATTTTATATGTTACATATATGCAAAATGCAAAACTATTTCCTACAAAACTTATTGAAAGGTAGCACGTAAGCAATCATTACCCGGTCATTTTCTACAATTTAATCAATTAGGCGGTCGAGAGTTAATATCATGGCACAACATCACCCACTCATAAGTCAACTAGGTTTATGTATATGAACGACAAAGTGCACAATCTTTTTCCGTTCCGATGCGCGATTCTGGGGTACCTACTCTGGGGTGAGTTGAGTCGCTTTTCTCACCATTCCAATGATGCATGGGATTGCTAAGCGTTCAGGTGCCTGCGAAACCAAATAAGCTGTACATACCATCAGCTTGTAGGTATACCTCATACACTCTCTAGATTGGATGCATTTATTTTCGCAGCACCAAGGAAACAAGTGGACTTTTTTGATAGAAAACTGCTGATGCCTAAGCGGAGGAACAGTATGTGAAGCAATAATATATCGGATATTTTCGGCTTATTTTTAGTTCAAAAATTATGACTAGGACCTTTTATAATTGCAACTTATACCTTTGTTGAACAATAAGACGAACATCAGAAATTCGGAAAAAGTAAGAAATTCAACGGTCTGATATGGAAGATTGGAGAGGCCACCACACATTTGTCTTGCTTAAACATGTGAGATGCCACCATTTGTCCTTCTTCTTCTTTTCTTTCTTTTGATGGCGCTCACAGCCCAGGATGGGCTTCGGCCTCAACTAACAAGCCCCTCCAGCCAGCTCTGTCCCTAGCTAGCCGCTTCCAGTTGCGCACACCGAGTGCTTTGATGTCGTCATTCACTTGATTGCGCCACCTGTTACGGGTTCTTCCTCTGCTGCGTACCCCATCGGGGTTGGATTCGAAGACTCGTCGGGCAGGTGCGTTGCTGTCCATACGCTCCACGTGCCCCAGCCATCTAAGCCGCTGTATTTTCAGCTTTTTGACCAGGTCAACGTCGCTGTATAGCCCGTATAGCTCGTCGTTGAATCTTCTCCTCCATACTCCTTCGATACACACCGGACCGAAAATCACACGAAGAATCTTCCTCTCAAAGCACCCTAGCAGATTTTTATCCGAATCTTTCAGTGTCCATGCTTCTGACCCATAAAGCAGGACCGGGATGATTAGGGTTTTGTATAAAGTCTCCTTGGTTCTCTGAGAGAGGGCCTTACTACTTAAATGCCTTCTTAGACCGAAGAAACAGCGGTTGGCAAGAGTAATTCTTCGCTTGATCTCTGCACTGATGTCATTCTGCGATGTAATAGTGGAGCCCAGGTAGACAAAGTCCTTGACAACTTCGAAGTTATATCTGTCCATCGTGATATTTTGCCCGAGTCGACGATGTTGAGATTCCTCTCTCGATGACAGCATATACTTCGTCTTGTCCTCATTAACCGCCAATCCCATTCTAGCCGCCTCCGATTCAATGCTCGCAAATGCCCCTGCCACAGCTCGCTTCGTTCTGCCGACAATGTCTATGTCATCCGCATATGCAAGCAATTGAACGGACTTTTGATAGATTGTACCGCTGGTGTTGACATGTGCGTTGCGTACAATGGCTTCAAGAACGATGTTGAATAGGTTGCATGATAACGCGTCGCCTTGCCTCAATCCTTTCTCAACATCAAAGGAATCGGTGGTGTTCTTACCAATTTTGACGGAGCAGCGAGATTTCTCCATCGTCATCCTGCACAAGCGGACGAGTTTGGCAGGGATGCCGAGACTCGACATGGCTCTGTATAATTCGTCCCTTTTCACGCTATCATACGCGACTTTAAAATCGATAAAAAGGTGGTGTGTATCGATCTGGAATTCCCGGGATTTTTCTAAAATCTGTCGGAGTGTGAACATTTGATCGACGGTTGACTTGCCTGGCCTAAAACCGCACTGATAAGGGCCGATCAGATCGTTGACAAAAGGTTTTAAGCGGTCACACAGGATGGCCGACAAGATTTTATAAGCGACGTTTAGGAGACTAATTCCTCTGTAGTTGGTACATTTCAGAACATCTCCCTTTTTATGGATGGGGCACACTATACCGAGGTTCCATTCATCGGGCATACTTTCCTCCGACCAAATTTTGCAGATGAGCTGGTGTATGCTCCTAGCCAATTCATCTCCCGCTGATTTAAATAGTTCGGCTTGTAAGCCATCCGCACCTGCAGCCTTGTACGACTTAAGTTTGGATATCGCCAGCCGAACTTCGGTTAGGTCGGGTGGACGGAACTCTTGGCCATCATCGTCCAAGTTGAATGGAGCGTTCTGCCTATTAGCGGCATCTTGGCTGTCTTCGCCATTAAGCAGTCTAGAGAAGTGTTCTTTCCAGATCCTCAGCACTGACTGTGTGTCTACTACCATATTCCCACTCTCATCTCGGCAGGCTTCCGTTCTAGCCTTGAATCCTTGGGTGGATCGCTTCACCCTCTGATAAAATTTTCGAACATCTCCCCTACCGCTACAACCCTCAATAGACTCTACCGCCCGCTTCTCGTGCTCTCTCTTTTTCCTCCTGAGAAGTCGGCGTTCCTCTTTTCGTTTCAGCCCGTAGAGCTCCCGGGCCACTCTCTCAGCAGCTCTTGTTCGAGTCTGCAGCATTGCCTGGTAGGCCTCGTCCTTAGCTGCATGCGCTAGCCGGCACTCCTCATCGGACCAGGGGTTTCGTTGTATTCGCCTAGTGAAACCCAGCACATCAGAGGCGGCACTTCTAATGGCTTGTTGACAGTGTTCCCACTGGTCCTCTGCACTTGATGCTGGTAGCGGACCTCCTGAGAGATTAAGAGTTACGTGGTCTGCAAAAGTTCTGGCAGTCTCTTGCGATTTAAGCTTCTCGACATCGAATCTTTTCACAGCATCTGCTCTGCGTTGTCGCGTCATGGATATCCGCATACGTAGTCTAGCTACCACCAGGTAGTGATCCGAGTCAATGTTGGCCCCTCGGAACGTTCGGACGTCCAAGATACTGGAAGCATGTCTCGCGTCTATCGCAACGTGGTCGATTTGGTTGACGGTTACTTGATCACGCGACCGCCAAGTCCCCTTGTGTATATTGAGGTGTGGGAAGTAGGTGCTTGAGATGATGACATTTCGCCCCGCCGCAAAGTCTGCCAGCCTGTGTCCGTTGCCGGAAGTTTCGTCGTGTAGGCTGTGTCCTCCGACTATCGAACCAAAGATGCCCTCCTTTCCGAATCTTGCGTTGAAGTCACCAAGAATGATCTTCACGTCGTACTTCGGGCACATATCATACGTTGTCTCCAAGAGATCGTAGAATGCTTCTTTGGTTGAGTCTTCTCTCCTTTCATGGGGGGCGTGAACACAAATCAGCGAAATGTTCTTAAATTTGCCTTTGATGCGGATTGTGACCAGGCGCTCGCTTACACTTCGGAAGCCCAAGACTTCTTGCCTAAGTCTTCCCCTTATCACAAAACAACAACCCAAGAGCCGCTGACCCTGTTCCTTCAAGCACCCGCCGTAGTAGATGTCACACGTTTTCAGTCTCCGTACGCCCTCTCCATCCCATCGCACTTCCTGGATGGCTGTTACGTCAGCCTTTAGCCTGTCCAGGTTCTCCACTAATTGTTCGGCTGCACGTGTTCTGTATAAGGACAGGACGTTCCACGTGCAGATCCGAAATTCATTGTCCTTGTTTCGTTTGCTGGGGTCGTCAACTTTAAAATCATCCATATCCGAGGCTTGTTGTTGTTTCGGAACAACTTTTTTTTACGTGGTAGGGAAGTTACCCCGACGCACAACCCCCGACCCGGAGGACCAGACCCTTCGTATAACTCCAAGGGTAGGGAGCCGGATAAACCGCTCCTTATAGGCCTGAGCTACAAATATGTCGTAGTAGCCCATATAAGGTGTTCACTAAGTAGTTCAACCTAACTGGAACTGTAGACGCCACCGTTGATTCCATCTAGAGAATTCGTCCGCTGCCGCCTCGATGAAAGGAGAAGTGCCTTAGTGGGAACACTCCTCCCCCCCTCTCTCGTTGGCTGTCCCCAACAGCTTTCCACGGGGATTTAAGCCCCGTCTCCAGCTGAGGTACTAGACACCCGATGTTCACCACGTGGAGGTGAGAGTAGGAGTTGGTAGACAGAGGTGGATTTTGAGAAAAACCTGTGGACGCTTGTGTCCTCTTGAATGCACATAACTACCCTTTTGAACATCACCATTTGTCCTTACGAGAGGTTATTTTTAGAAGTTATGACACGGACAGAAAACAAAGGCATTCCAACGTTATATTGACGGAAGAAGGCACGGAACGCAGAGATGCCTAATGATATGGCCCTAACTGGAATAGTTTAAGACTAAACTGGATTCACTACCGATTTCTATCAATGTTCATGTTCCACAATTATCGAATATGATGATCAGAACCGTCGGGGATACCAAAGGTTCCAACGAACTTTATATCGAAATTCACCTCCTCGGCTTCAAATCTACATTCTGATAAAATTCATCGATATATATGAGTTCTAGAAGATATCGATAGCCTTACGTAGATATATCGGGTGGCATTAGAAAATATGCTTTAACAACCAGTTCCACAAAAGGCTACACACTATTAAACCAGGACCCGATACATTCAAGAAATTCAACAAGATCCTCAAAAAGAGAACAAATGCTATAAAATATGAGTACCACATTTTCTTTCTTTAGTCGCACTACAAGAATGTGTAATGCTTTACCACGGCACGGCACTATTTGCACTGCCATTTCGATGTTCGGGGCTCAAAACCAATGTGAATCGGTATCTCCTTTTAAATCCTATTTTCCTAACGCTCACACTGTGTTTAAACATTTTAAGGGCAGTAAAAACCCCTTTAGTGCTAGATAGAGGAAGTCACGGCTGCAAGATCAGAGAAGCATTTGCGGAATATTTCCAAGAGAGTTTCATACCGAAACCGCCTAACAACTTTACATTCTTCAGAAAGTGGTTTCAACAATTCAGCAGTTATAGTAGATAATAAGGAGATGAAGAAAATTAAATATTGAAACTACTTCTGTTTTAAGTGGAGTAAACGAATAAAATTCAATTGAAAAGACCAAAACTTGTGTCTTAGTAGGGTATAACAGATTGACTGAAGAGCCCACTGTTATAGCTTGTGCGCAACACAATTATTTCTGGAGTTGAGGTCACTTGAACTTTTTAATTACAGTAGATAGATACTGAAATTATCATTTTTAACGATTATAACCCTGCCAGTGTTTCCAAGGTGACTGTATACTTCAAAAAACCCCGAAGAAGTAGCTGAATCCAGGCGTGATTTCCAAACACATCGTCAGGAGATTTCGCCAAGTCATGATGCTATTTCTTTTGATTTTGTTCGACACTGCGTCTACAACTGCTATAACCTGAAGAGATGGAAAACATCAAAAATTGTTACAACACCAAAAAAGGAGTCCAGTTGCTAGACTTTGCCCTATATATCTACTGAGCAACACCAGCAAAATATTGGAGGGACGTAGTCTAGGGGTCTTAAGGTATTGCAACACCAAGAGCATTATCCCTAGTATGCAGTTTGTATTTCGAGAGAACCATTCTATGCTTCATCTTCTTCTTAAGGTTCCAGAATTACGTTGTTAGACCTTTAAAATTGGATGTTTCACTTGGTGTAGAAGTGCACGTGGGGGGTTAAGTCAAGATGGGACATCAAAGTCACCTCAGCCAAATCTAATTTGAATTGCTTTAGAAGACCTCGCAGCATATTTTCAGCAAACTGCCTGAAGGATCACAACTTACAAATAAACTAACAAACGATGAAATATCTCATCCAGCGGAGTATCAACTTCGAGGATGGGTTAAGATTAAACCCGGTGAAGCAACTACCTTTAAGAAATCTAATTTTGCATTACATCGCATCTTTAGCAAGGAGAAAAAGTTGCTTCTCCATAAGCAACTTCTCAGACCAATCATCATCATGGAGCTTTCCTAGATGGTTTGCCATTTCCAAATCCACCATGCTTGGAATGCTTTTAGCAAAAAAAGTCTCTACGAAGCATCCTGAGCAACACCCTTGGACAAATGCATGATCAATGCTGCAGGTTGAAGGGCAACTTTTAGAATCATTTGAACCCGCTAGTGGCAACCATAACAGGTGAAAAGATTTATCCCGAGAAACGATTCCTGATGGTTGTGACAGCACTATTGGACGAAGGAATAATTTTTATCAACGACGACGAGGAAATTCAATTCAACGAGTATGAAAACCATAATTGAAAAAGTTGGCTGTTGATTTTGAGACATTTCGAATATTTAATCATTGAATATTTTAACGCAGAAATATAGCTTACGACTTAAAAATTATTTGACCTCTAAAAAAAATTAATTTTGACCCATATCTTCCCCATAACGTAACTTTAAATTTTTCAATGATGAACTACCTTACCAATCATAATTGAAAAAATTAAAAGTTACGTTATGTGGAAGATATGGGTCAAAATTAATTTTTTTTGAAGGAGAAATAATTTTGAAGTCATAAGCTATAGTTCTGCATTAAAATATTCAATAATTGGACTTTTGAAGGGTCTCAAAATCAACAGCCAACTTTTTCAATTATGGTTTTCAATGATAGCTATAACTGGCCCCTTATTTAGCTGTTTGCCCCTCCATGTAGCATAGGGCTTCAACTACTGCTACGGGCAATCTTGTTGTGATTCTGTAAATGTGTTTGAACTCTCGCCAACTCATACCCAGCTTCTGAGGTTCTGCGCCAAGTTTTTCTCTGGCCCCAGGTCTTCTGCCATCTTAGGTAGGAGGATCCCACTCTATTGCGTGTCTTGCAATAGAGTTTTCACAACGCCTACAAGCTTGTACCTGTCCAGGGGGTGTGTAAAGACGCTAGTTGCTGTGATGTTCCATTCGCTGTCGATCGAAATGTAGACCGGTACAAATCCTTAGTATATTTCTTTCGAACATTTGAAATTCGCTCATAGCCGTCTTCGAGATGGAGAAACAGACTTGGAAGGAATAGCTGATTACAGGTCGAAGAAGTTGCTTGTACATATCTTCGTCTTCAGGTTTAGTCCGTTTCTGTGTCTCTTCAATGGGTGGAGTCTGTGGAACGCCCAGTTAGCTATTTTTAGCACGTTTCGTGAGTGCGTGTTGAACCTTAACAACTCGTTGAAGTAGATGCCTATGTACTTCACGTTCTTTTTGGCTGCTATTGTAGATCCTCCCGGAAGTTTTAGAACCAGGTTTCTGCAGATGGATGTGCTGCGACTATCTCTACCGGGTGCTGGGTCTCCTGAAGCACACAAGCTCCGATTTGGAGTCATCAATACAGGAGATTTTTGCATCCAGATGACACAGAGGCTGGTCAGATGTCATCAGACTGTAGAGGAAGGGGCCTAGCTTCGAGCCTTGGGCAACTCCGGCTTTGATGTTCTTCACTTGTGATTTGCAGTTGTCCATTTTTTTTTGGAAGAAAGAAAAGAAAAAAGAATTTATGTTAGTGAAGGGGGTAAATGTAATAGGTGAAGCTTATGGATAAGGGCTTCAATCCGTACTCTGTCGAATGATTTATCGACATCTAGAAAGCATCTAATGATGAAACGATGGTTGTTGAGCGCTATGGTGATGTCATGCTGGAACTTCAGAAGCGGATGCAAAGTGGTGTGCTTTACCCTTAAGCCAAACTGCATGTCCGGGATGATGGCGTGTTTGCAGCAGAACCTCTTTAGTCTCCGAAATAATACTTTTTCCAGTATTTTACTTATGTTGTTCAGAAGCGAAATTGGCCGCCTGTAATTGGACACAAAATTTTTAGTGCTTTTCTTCGGAATGGCCACGATCTTTGCTGTTTTCCACTTTAAGCGAAATTAGCAGTTATTGATGCAGTTGTCCATGATGATCGTGAAAAGGATCATTACTGCATGTGGTAGCCTTTTCAGGATGTAATTTGAGGCTCATGAGGGTGTTTGCAAGTTAGGACCTAAATGTCTCTGGAAAACTGTGTCCCCCTTCGATAGACCAATTAACATTTATAATGATCGAAAAGCGCCTAGATAGAAATCTCCCAGTTAGTACTTAAGATATAATAGCTTCTGATACAATTCAGATTTTGGAAGTTCCATTTACCACTTGAATTCACATGGTTTTGATTTAAGAGTTCCTGCTCTATCAAGGTTCTATCAAATTCCTTTGTAGCAAATTCCATTGTAGCATTTCCTCAAAATCGCGTAAATTTGTTTTATTTTTTTGGTTTCGTATCTTTTCTTCCTACACCAGACTGTACTCACAACACGCCTACTCAAAAAGGAATGCTCATCGAACCGACAAAATTGTTGACGATCCCAGCAGTTTGGGTTCAATGCATCCTTTCGCTTTTTGTTTTTTAGTTAGTACCTACCTCACACGTCCGAACACGCATTCCGAATTCCCCAATCGAATCGAATGATGATTTGCCGCCAATGTTATACCCAAAGTGTGATACAACAAGACCAAAAGTGTTGCTCCGCTCCAGCAGAACAAAAAAAAAAACAACTGCATCTTAAGAGCATCAGCTAACAGCTGTTTATGGTTAAGCTTCCTTGCTGGACAATTTGCATAAATTTCGTTGCCAATTTACACCCAACTATGAGGCAGCTATTGCCCTATCGGAGCTATTTCGCATTATGATTCCGCTGTCTTTTTGCTCTTTGCATGATCGTCGTCGTCGTCTGAAGTTGTATAGTTGTAGTTTGTCGATCGGCTGGAAATGGAACTATTCCAAAGTGGTGTTCCTTTGGCCGGTTTAAGTTATGCAAATAGTTATTGGATGTAAATCGTTCAGGTGAGATAAAAAGTTTTGCTGCTCCTGCTTCCACTCTGTTGATGGGGTTCTGCTAGATGACACGACGACGACGACGACGAAGACGACGACGTGTCGGAATGGATGAGTTGGGGCCACCAACCTCAATCATGATGATGGGTCGATACACCACCACATCATACCTACTATTCTTATTCTCGCATATATGGCAGTTTGTGTCTGGGGTGTGGGTTAATTTGCGCACTTCAGCTACCGCTAGCTGAGATTTCATAATGCATGTAATTTTGATGGAAGCGTTATAGTTTTCGTTTTCAATTAGGGCCTGATAGATTGTAAGCTAGGTATATTTCTGTGGAATCAGTGTGCAGTGCGGAGTTAAGCGATAGTTGATGTGTTATTGAACTAAAAATGATGGCGAGGATTGCGGAAGTGCCTAATAGTACTTAGTTGGTGTAAATAGTGCCTGTCAGAGTTGCAGGTGTTGGACAGAAAGATTAACAGTCTACAACATAAAGGGAGAAAAAGCTATACCGTACCTTAGGTATATATTGGAAACGGTGAAGTATTGTAGTGCTTGAAAATAATGTTCCATTTTGACAGTGATGAGTGGTTATAAAAGTCGTGGTAATAGCTAACAAAGGTGTTATATGTGTTTGTGTTGTTAATTCTACAAACTTTGATTTATTTGATTGTATATTCATTTCCTTGTCTTGTTTAAAAAAAAAAATTTCATGGCTTGCGTAAATTCTAAGATCAAGAAAGCGAAAAAATGGCACCAAAATTTGATCAAACTTTCAGGGCGGGATCAGCAGTTAATTCCAATAGTTAAATTTGAAATTCGATGAGTTTTCTTGAAAATTTAGGAAAGTAATATTGATTACCTATATTATTAGGTATTTTTTTCAAATTTCGAGTTTTGAACCGCTTTTAACTCTGTAGGTCATGCACAAATTATCAACAAATTTACTGAGGGGTATGTATATGCACACACAACACCCTGTACAGATTTTGAAAAACCGTTTTCTGTCTCCATCCCCACAAGAGAGGAATGGGACGCTGGTTTACAACAATCAGATAGACCGATGGTAGACTTACACCGACGGACGGATCGAAAATGGATACGGGTTTAGGTGCGGGTTTCTTCTCAAGTACCTCAATTAAGCCAACACTTATAGACTCCCTGATTACAGCAGTGTCTTCCAAGCGGAGGTTCTTGCTGTGATTAAGGGTGCCGAACAAACATCAATGATTGCGATACCATGGGCTGATATCACCATTTACATTAAAGGCCAGGCAGCGATCAAAGCCATCTCTGCCACACATATTAAATCCAAGCTAGGTTCATACTGTTGTGAAGAGCTTGGGGTTCTTGCCACACAGCACAACATCAGACTCTGCTGGATCCCTGAGACAGTGTGGAATTGATGAAAATGAAAAAGCAGATATCAAAGCCTTACAGACTCCAAATCAAAAAAGTGTGAGATAACTCTTGCTCTAATTCCAAAACTATTGGCTCGAATTCTGTGATTCAAACGGTTCTGACTTCTGAGTACTTATTGAAGTGCTCTTAGTAACCGCCACATCAATTTTTAATTGTGAGGAATATTAAAAAAAAAATCCTATGAAACATATACTTAATTTGATGCAAAATTCGATTGAAATTAGTTTTTTATGGAATTTTTTGTAATTGTCCTCAAAATTAAAAATTAATGTAACGATCACTTGGCACACTTCAATAAGGACTTAGAAACGTTTGAATCACCAAAATCGAGCCACTAATTTTGGAACTAGAGCAAGGTTTATCTCAAACTTTTTTGATTTTCACATAAATTCATATGAAAATCAAAAAAGGGTGAGATAAACTAAAAAACTACTGGCTCGATTTCTGTGATTCAAACGGTTCTGAGTCCTTATTGAAGTGCTCTAAGTCATCGTCACATCAGTTTTTAATTTTGAGGAATATTTAGAAAAAAATTCTTATGAAACTTATACTTAATTTGATGCAAAATTCGAATGAAATTAGTTTTTTTATGGAATTTTTTGTGATTAGCCTCAGAATTAAAAATTAATGCAACGATCACTTGGAACACTTCAATAAGGACTAAGAAATCTTTGAATCACCAAAATCGAGGCAGTAGTTTTGGAACTAGAGCAAGGTTTATCTCACACTTTTTTGATATTCCTATGAATTCCTAATGAATTCGAATGAGATTAGTTTTTTATGGAATTTTTTGGTATTGTTCCTGTCTTTTGAATTAAAAATTAAACACTTAAAGAGTAAGAGGGACTTTTGTTAGAATTAAAAAGAAAATAATTATTTACAAACAAATTAATTAGTTAACAAATTAACACTATCTGAGCTTTCCAGCCGTGTTTCATTTTCGTTCATTTGCTGGTCCAACTGACAAGCTCTTTGAAGAGTTAATGCACGCCTTATAGCAAGAGACCTATTAAAATTTCCCGACATATACATATAATTATAAATGAAAATGTAGTTTTTTTTTACACAGATTGACTTTTTTTTTAAGATTCTTTAATAAGGCCTTACAAGCCGTATCGAAGTATTTGACAAAGCTTCTTGAAAATGGTTACAGAAACCCTTTAAGGACTGACTGGCAGCAACTTATATAAAAAACTTTATGCAGACTTTATAAAGTGACATCTTCAATTGTCTTCTGTAATATCAAATATAGAAGCTTATTAGAGTGACAGCTCGCAAACTCGGTAACTCTTCTTTTTCTTATTTCCATACGGTTTAAAGGAAGTAGTTATCGAGTTCTTTGCCTGTATACGAATTTCTTTTCTGCCGCCGAAGGCCCTACCGAAGCTTTATATAAAGCAAAACCTGTGGCGCATCAATATTTTTAAGCTAAAAGAAGCTGAAGCTTGAGCTATGCAGAGAAAAAGAAGAAGTGGAGGACACCCTCCACTACCTAGGTCACTGTCCGGCACTCTGCAATATAAGGACAACATTTTTGGGTAGCTATTTCTTCAACGATTTAGCAGAAATCTCAAAGTCAATCAATAATAATAACATCTTTAAGTTTAATGAACTTAGAAAAGGTCTTGACTCTCAATGGCTCGATGCTCCATGTTCGCGCTCGATTTGAACTGAGCTTCCATATAATAAAATATGTAAACCTTATTACCTTTCATTTGACATAGGTTTCATCACTGTTGAGCGGACTTTGAAAGTGGGCCCAGGCCCAGGGTCCATACAAAAGTGCCCATAGTTCCTTTTAGGAATAATTATTTTTCTTACAAAAAAGTAAAAAAAAAATCATTTTTATTTTCCTTTTTAACTTTTTTTTCAATTTTTCTTGTATTAAACAAATAAATTCACAACTGCTACTTTAACAGGTCGTTATTAATATAAAAACATTATTAAACCGTTGCTTACAATATGTCGTGCTACATTATAGTGGTTAGCTATGAGAGCAAGTTTGTGCGATTCAATCCTACATATTTTTTCTTAAAGAGCAATATCACTTCTCAATAATGACATTTTTCCTGCAGAAAATTATGCTTACCAGTACAGCATTTTGAAAACCAGAATTTCGTATATCAGAAATTTAGAAGCAACATATTGTGAAGAATAGAATTTTAAAAGAAAAATTTCCCCCAATATTTTCGACTGGTTAAAAAACCAATTTCCAAAATATAAAAAGAAAAATCTCTAGCAGTTAAGCTAATAATGAGAGAGAAGAAAATCAATAAATTTATTTTCAAGTAAACAAATCAAAATGGTGCTATTGGATCAATAGCTGTTGGCAACATTTTTTCTAAAATGGTTTCTGACGAAAATGTAGACCGTGTTTGTATAAAAAACACAACAACATCATTATTGCCGTTTTGTTAATGAGATTTTCCTAAGGTTTGCATTTACCTCTTTTTTTTTAGTCCTGAGTCGAATGTTGTTTAAGGAAAAAATTGGATTATGTTTATAAATTGCTTAGTGCTGGACCTCCTCATCTTCTCTGCACATGCCCTGCCCTATCCCAAAGACGTAGGATCCATCTCGGAGACTTCTTCTTTAATGATCCTAGTGATCTGACAAACATAGACACACTCACATAAGTAGTCTCGCACGCTTCGTTAGAAGCTCCAACTGGTTTTAACGAGTGGGGAGAAAATCTCTCTAGATTCACGTGGTTTCACAACGGACCAACTTATGGTCTAAGTGTGTCAGTTTCTTGCTGGCAGCCACTTCAACCTAACCTTACCTTAGTGCTAGATCGATTTTTTTTTTGCAATATAGGTATGCATTACCTATATATACTCAGCTCTACCCAACTAACATTTCAGCTTCGGTTCGGCTTAATAGAATAGGCTTTAGAAGATCCATAAAACATTTGTAAAGTTTACTTAAGCATAAAAAGGAGAATTTTATAGAAGCTAATATAGCTTGTATACGTGATTTCTTCTTATACACTTCTTATACACTTATTCGCAGATCTTTTAAAAGTAGCAGATTTTACCTCGCTTGGGGTCGAACTCGGGAACTCCTACGTGACAATCCATCACTCTAACCACTCAGCCATCTTAGATATAATTTGGAAGATGCAAGAACTTAATTAGCCTTTTCCTTTTTAAAACTTTAAATTTCCCTTTAAATAAATCCGAGCTTCTATAAAAATTTCACACAAGAACATGAAATGTAAACAACTTGTTTAGCAGTTCCCTTGCTCCATTTTCATTTCAATAGTCTTAAATTAATTTCAATAGTCTTAAAATAAACTAAGTAATAATGCATATTTTTAATAATTTCAAGTCGAAAAAATACACGGCCACTGAAGCACGATAAACAGAAACAAGGTATGCTCATTAGGTGTGTGACGTCACAATTATCTTACTTTATTTGATTGTTATTATAAATTTTTATTTTTAAACTGCTTTTTAAGAATTTAAAAACAATTTATTAAAATACTTAAATTTGTAATTATGGTCTTCACTTTAAGTTGAACAAAAACATAAAAGCTGACCGTGGCTGACCAGATATATGGAAATGTCGAATGTAATGTTTATCTAATGAGCATAAACCTTGTTTCTGTTTATTGTGCATTAAAGCTTATGTCTTAAACAACGAAAAGCAGCTTTCCGAATGCTCAAAAAGACAAAAGTCAAGTGAAATGAATTATTTTTCTCTCCACGAGTTATATATAATTATAAATGTCAATAGAGTTTTTTAAAAAGCTTCTTTAAAATGACTTTTACAAATTCGAGCTTCTTTAATATAGACTGACATATTGGCCGCGTTCGGGTACGTCGCCAATGGTATCTAGATTTCTTCGTGTTATTGGCCCTGATTAATAAACGAATTTCGAGTCGAATTTAGGTTAGATTCGATTTGTTTGTATGGAATAAACTCGAATTTAGGATAAATTCGACTCAAAATTCGTTTATTACTAAGGGCCATTGTAATGTCTTAGAAAAAACCAGCCGACGAACAAACAGCTGATATCAAAAAGAAATCTTAGGCTATCCCAAAAATGTTCGGATCTGTTTGGATTATATGAATAGCTGACATCTCGTCTGTTCATTTTCTTTTGTGAAGGGTCGTTTCGTTTGTTTTTGTTACGTATTCGGTTTTGGTCGTTCTAAAACATACCAGACACTAACGTTTCGCGATACCATATCTGCCTACCACCCGTATATCTAAGAAAAAACAAGCTGACGAAACGAACAGCTGATATCAAAAAGAAATCTAAGGCTATCCGAAAAATTTTCGGATCTATTTGGATTAATTTTCTTGGTTTTCGTTTGACATTTGGTTTGGTTACGTACACGGTTTTGGTCGTTCGAAAACTTATCAGATGCTTAAGTATCTCAGATACCATATATCTGCCTACCAACCGAACGTGGTCATTCTTTTATGATTATTTAGTAAAACCTAACAAGCTGTATCGAAGTATTCAATAAAGCTTATTGAAAATGGTTACAGAAAACTTTTAAAGGCAGCAACTTCTATAAAAACTTTATGCAGCATTTTTAAAATGACATCTTCAATCATCTTCTGTAATATCAATTTTTTAAGCTTTTTAGAGTGACGGCTCGTAAGCTCGGTAAGTCTTCTTTTCCTTATTTCTATTCGGCCTTAAAGAAGCAGTTATCCAGCTCGTTACATGTTTAAGAAATTTAATTCCGCCGAAGGCCCTACCGAGGCTTAATATAAATTGAAAACTGTTCTATAGGAGGCAGAGTACTGTTAGTAAGCAATTTTTGGAAAACAAAATCTAATTACCAACAAAAATTCATCAAAGTAAAATACTAAAATTTAGCCTAGTTTTCTAGTTATACCAAAAATGTTGAAAAATTACCAGTGTGATCATTCTTTCAGAAATGCATGCATGAATTTGGGTTTTAAGCATCGTTTTCGTTGAGTCTGGGTTTTTGTTCGTACATTTTTGATCATCTTCTTTCATTTAAAAAGTAACGGCCTCATCTCGGATGCTGTTTTTATACGAGACAAAAATAAAGTCATCACGTGGCCATCAACTCTCCTTATTTCATTGATATTTCTAGTTTCTTTCAACGTTAAAACACAATTATTTGTATCTACAAAACTGCCTTTGCTATGCTGACTTAACACTTTTTTCAGAACACAGACCCATTATCACAGAATAGTAAATAGACAATTGAAAACAAAAACTTCAGAGAAGTTAAACTCACCAAAAATCTTTTAACTCAATTTGGAGGATCATGTTTTATTTTATTAACCGTTCTTTGTTTTTAGTTATCTTGAAGATCAAGTAACAATTACCATGAAAGTATCTGTTTAACATTAAAGCGGTGAGTAGTGATTTATTTCTCTATTTATTAAGTGCCTGTTTTAATTTTATGCTGCACTTTAAGAAAACTCTTACAAAAAACGCACTAGTTATATGTTTGCTATTTAACAATTTCATTTGTTCTCACAACAAAATACAATCCAGACTTTAAAGTTCAAAACAAATTAAGATGCAGATATCATCTGCAAACTATGTATCTTCCCTCTCTGGCTATATTAAACAAAAGAGCTGTCAAGCAAACTCGAATTTGGTTAATTATTCTGAATATGCACCTGCATTCCGTTATTCATTATTAAATCATGAATACACTATCAGTATGTGCATTTGAATAAGCTCACTATACTTGAGCTGAGTATACTTAACAATCTTTACAGTTTACTCTGAACTCGCTGCAAGACATAATATTCGATTACCATTGTCATACAAAATATGCGAATGTGCTCGGATAGAGGAAGACTAGTTTAATACTTAGCAACACTAACAGCCAGAAATAATGTTGATAATCTTAATGTTGTATTATAAATTAATCTTAATTGAATGTTACAATTACACCAGACGACGAAGACGGTGACGACGGCGACATAGGCGAGAAAAAGAAGAAGACAACGATTGCCATCACAAAACAAAACCCATGCATGATCACCAGTCTTGCTGAAGAACAGAGAGCACTTGAGTTTCCACAGAGATGAATAATGCCTGTTGCACAAATTACGCAACAATTATCCACATGAACACAGTATAATGAGTGTTTTCCTTGGTCATGGCCACCAAAGTGTACGACCAGCGAGCTTTCCTGGGCGACATTATCGCCAGCAATGATCTCCATCATTTCTGCGATGCAAAACTATCCCGGAAAACACCTGAATACCTATGCGGAATGCACCAAATGGCATCTTCATTTTTCCCATCTACGATTACCAAGAGATCTTTAGAAGGTCTCTTGGAATGCATCTATTCAAAGTTTCCACCTTTTTGAATGAAACGAGGTGGGTGAACCTAATGGCATTGTTGTTGTTTTTTTTTTCGTATTTTTGCATGACAGACAGCGAGTGTGCTGATGCGGGTGAGAAATTCACACCATACCAATGATAGCCAAATGATCTTCACATGAGATGGGGAGCTCCGTCTCTCCGTTGAATATTGCTCTGGGAGCTAAAAGTGGGAGTGCTAATGTTGTACTTAATTACAAGTAGCAGCAGCAGGAAAGATTTTTGCGCTATTTGTCCAGTTTGTTGATTAAAATTGTAAACTGCCATGGACAATGTAATTTAAGATGCCAGAGTCAATGGTGCAGATGCACTCTGGTTGTCAACGACAGCCTGCAATTAAACTTGTCTTACAGTTGTTGGAATTATTTCAGTCTTGAAAATTATACATCAGTATCATATTTATCGTTGTAGGGCCTTCTAAGTGAAGAGAATGGGTGTGTTTAGTGGTCGGGGCCATTGTCTTACTAATGATGAAATTAATAATTAAGTAACGGAGTAAGTGGGAGCCGTGTGGGTGTCATATTAGAGTGTTCAGTTTGTATAGCTTGATAGGTAATTGCAGTTAAATTGTTGGCTTTCAGATCTTGATACTTAATAATTACTTTTGTATACATTTTGGACTTCTTAGTAATAATAATGTGCATGACTAATTGGGTCGAAAGTATTTGCTCTTGTTGTTGAAGTGGCTAAGCGGTTTAGGCATTTTGTATACATACATATTACATAAACATGAATTGATTAGAGAAAAATGCTCAAAAGCATACAAAATCGTTTTTGTAAGGAGATGAGGCAACATTATGAGCAACATTTTTCGAGAGCAAATCTACCTCAATAAAACTAGTATCAACTTTAAAGTGAGCCTTATAGTATTAGAACAGCGTAGTAATATGAAGATCATTTTTCAGGGATTTTAAGATTTTCTTGTGCGAATTTTAACAGGCTTACGGATCTTCTGAAGATTTTTGTCCGTTACCATACATTTAATTTAATATATCGTTAGAAACTTGCAATACAGATTATATGCTTTTGGTATCAAATAAAAAAGGTGTTTTTAGTATCTTCTGAGTGAGTAAAAATCATAGTTATATGAAAATGTTTGGGTAGGGTAATGATTAGTGCGGTAGACTGTCACGCTAGAGGTCTGGGTTCACTTCCTAGCCTCGTCCACCTAAAAAATAAAAGGTTTTTTTTTCGGGGCGAGGAATTGACAAATCCTCCAAGAGTATCACTTGTCATGAATAAGTGCTTCTCGTCTAGCCGTTCTGACTTAGTAAAAAATTGTAGGTCCCTCTTCTATTCCTGTCGACATGCAAATGGTTGCGAGTTTTTAGTCACTGGGCCCTTTTTCCGAAGCAGATCAGTTCTGATTTCATCAAGTTGATTTTAAAATCCCAGTGCTGGTAGTATTCGTAGAGTCGTCTGATATGAGTTTCTACTCTTCTAGCAATATTGGTGACATAGACTTGGCATACGTAAGGGAGTCATCAGCAAATAAGAGAGTCTGAGCGTGTTCCGGCTGTGGTTGGTCTGAAGTGTATATATTGAAGGGGAATGGTCCTTGTTTAGATCCTTGGGCAACTCCGGCTCTGGTTGTCATTGATGTTGATTGGTAGGTTCCTGTCTGAACGAAAAACGATCTGGAATGAAGAAAGTTGAAAATAATTTTAATAGTGATTGTGAAAATCCGAGTTGAAAAAGTTTGTGCAAAAGTCCCTGTATCCAAACATTGTCAAATGCTTTTTCGATATCAAGAAAACATCCAATAGTGACTTGGTGACAGTTTAAGGATAAGGTGACATCTTGTTGGAGTTTAAAAGTGGATGGAGTGTTGCGTGTTTTTCCCGACATCCAAACTGCATATCTGGAATCGTGCGGTAGTCGCTGCAGAATGATTTCAGCCGCCTAAGTATTACCTCTTCAAGTATCTTAATCATTCTGCACAAAAAAGAGATAACCATGTATCCAGAGATGTCTTTGTTGTTGTTCTTCTTTGGTACAGCCACAATTTTGTTCATTTGTTTGGAATATAGCAGTTGTTGACACAGTTGTTGAGGATTATTGCCAGCAAGATTATCACTCCTGTTGACTTCTTTGGATCGCTTCTTTAAATGATTACTCTGACTTCTTCCGGGTTAGTGAAATTAAGATTGCCTGTTGGGTCCCTGGCGGGATTGGTGTAGCTGAAATGTACGGGGGCTTGGATTGTTTCAACATGTTGTACTGAAGAGTGAACTTCATCAAGGAACGCAGGATCTGACGGTGGATTTCGTTTGAAGAGTTCTTTAAAGTATTCAGCAAATGCCTTTGCTTTATCTTCGTTTGTAGCTACATTCGCAAGTGCTGCTGTGATGACTTCTGGCAATGGTGGCCTTTAACCGACAATTCTATTGATTTTTTCAAAGGTGTCGGGTCCCGGCGTTTTTTTTTTTTTGAGTCTCTTCTGTAGTTGTACATCGTTGTGGTGATTTACTGAGTTCCTAAACATGATATTCACATATTTAAGTTCGTTTGAAACGACCTGGTAATTGCTGTTGCTAGTATTTCGTTCTCGTTGGTAGACCATACAATTTCACGATTAATTTTGAGTTTTTCCCCGAAATTTGTTCAACCCCCCCCCGTTCCTTCGTTCGCGCCTGCGGGCAGATGTTGGTCTATGTCGTGAAGCCTTCTGTTGGCTTAAAATATATGCGAATTGTGTAACACAATATTTTCTTTGCAATTATCATAAAGCTCTAGAATTTATAGACCAAGAGCCCACAGTAAATTTTGGGATTGGATTGATAACCAAAATATGAGTATGAGGGTTTGTAGGTGCATATATCACGGTATCAAAAAAATATTGAAAATAGCGATTTTCAAAACGTCATAATACAAGAATAGCTGTTTTTGCAAAAGTGGTCGGACTCGCCACAACAACCAACAAAAGTCTGTCCGACAACTGGTTTTGTAAGGAGGGCAGTCTAAGCTTTCATTTGATACCCCATTTATAAGAATCCAGCATGGTTTAGGTATCCTAAGCCAAAAATGCAACCGAAAAAGTGCGTTTTCTACCCAATGGCACCTGAAAAACCTTGCCCGACCAGCTGTTTTGTTAATGTTAAGACTAAAGCTATGAATTGGCATCATTCTTTTCTGAAGCCGCGATGGGATAGGTAAACCTACGGTCGCCTCCCATACTATAAAGTATTGTCCTATTTTCGGGACTAATGGACGATTGTTTTTATTTAATGTTTTTTTTTTAATCTCGTGGGGGTGATGACATTTAAGGTTAGTTTGAGCCTAACTCCAAAATCGGATGATCTGAATAACTGGACCTTATTGCTAAAAATTGTATGTCCTTTTTTTTCAAAGAGGGGTGTTTTTCGTTTCTAATACCGGTAACAAATTTACTCCCATCCCACGTCTGCCTACATAATAAATAATGTTAATCGAATTTTATAGATTTGAATCATATTGAAGATAACTTAATGTAGAAGCAACAAAACTCTTCTCTGGTTTGTGTCTAATATTTAAAAAAAAAAATGGGCCTTTTTTAACTATTCCTCCAACTAATATATTATAATGTTTTCTTGACTATTATAATCTTTGTTTAACTTAAGGCAAGTATTAGTAGAGCGGGAACTAATGGCCGACAGTGAATGGCGATGCATGTGTTAAGAAAACGAAAAAAAGGCCATCTGCTCTGCACACCTAACCTCTCTTAAATATTTTTGTGGTCTTTGATTTAACGCCTTTCCGGCATAATATTTACAAAAACTAAAATTTCTATTAGGTTATTTATACTCTATTAGTCTAGTCCAGAGTATGACCCTTTCGTGATGGTTAAGCACTAGGTATAATAAGTGTTGCAAAATCTACAGGCATTAAATGATTAATGGGCCTCTTAAAAGTAAAGAGAGGAAAATTTTTCAGTATTTGCAGAAATTCGATAAAGGAAATGTTTATTTTAGCCATAAAGAAAAATGTTTTCAGCCCTTAAATAAAGCGTTCTTTTATATTTGCGAAGCTTGCCATGCATCCAATAGGTACAAGCAAAGGACTAATCAAAGAACATCATTTAAAAAAACACGTTTTAAGTTTAAATGCGTTTCTGGCCATAGCAGCTCATGATCGTGGTATTTAATTAACATCTTAAATAATACAAAGAAGCTCTTCGTCTGATTAATCTTCTTAAATAAGCAAAGAAAAAACAGTTAAACAAAATGTAGGCAAACACATCAATGTCTGTTGAACTTATCACCTTTAATTCTAAACCCATATTTCACCAACACTATAAACAAAATAAAAGCTTCAATTTCCTTGACGCATCATCTCTGTCACTGTGTTGTTGGTATATACAGTTCCTCGCCATCGGGTTCTCAAGTTCCACCATATATCGCCATCACAATTTATACGTAAGTGATCGATACGATGGTGCATCGCAGCGATCCCACACTGAGTATAGACAGACACAAGAAAAAACTTGCATAATAAGTTTAAAATCGGTCATCTCACCACGACCTCCAATTGAATTCATTAATCTTCAGGTCAAAACTGTAAGAGCTGTACATTATGTACATACCTATGCCTACGGATTGGCGCATCTTTTGCGAATGCAAACAACAGGTAACATCCATCAATATACCCTCATCACCACGATCGACAAACGCAAAATTTTCCAATCAATCTCCGGTTGTGAGTAACTTAGCCAAAATTTTCTTGACCACTTCACCACAGTAGGTTGCCATTAACCTAGAAGCACTAAAATCCCATTCATTACCATAAAACACGTCTTCACGAACCAGGCCCGAACATCATATCATCGCCGCGCCGATAGATGGGGCCACCGATGTTTGACTATCTGTCGTGTTGTGGGAACGCAAAATTGCTCAAAACCAGAGGACAATACTCCGCGCGCTGGCTGTGCGCCACGACCGACGACATACAAACGCATCCCATAGATTGTAAGAGATTATCTGCGATTATTAGCAGCGAATTGCGGCCCTGTGCGGCAGCGTGGTCCACTTGGCTAAGCCGTCAGCCGACATCCCGGCCCGGAGAACTCTGGCGGCCATTGTATTTAAATGGCTGCAAATTGAATTCGTATTAATGGGCAATCGGTGGATGGTCTGGTCACCGATCAAGCAATATCAACGAACGGCATGATCGCATCGCATCGGCTGGAACGTTGCTGTTGGTGGTCGCAGTTGTTTTATTTAGTCGCAATCGCAGCTCCTAGCCGCAGCATGCAGATAAGGAAGGTTAAGAATCTCGTGTACAGCTATACGATTGCGGTTATTGTCGACTTGGACGCGATTTCTTAAGACAACGACGCTGGCGATGACTATGACTATGACGATGACGAAGACAAGATGTCGAGCGCGAGATGCGCTGCAGAAGGGGAATTCAGATGATTGGCACTGCCACTATACTATACGAGTACGAATATACTGGTCGGGAGATCTGAGACGGCTGGCATGGCACAGCAATGCTTCCTATAATAGATATAACCACCACCTTGGAGTATAGAATTTTGAATATTTAAGAATCATTTTGAAGTTGGAAGTGCTAAATGCGCAACGATTACTCAGAGTTCGTCGATAGATGAAGCAGGTGCCGAGGCCTCCAAGAACGCTGCGCGGTTGTTAGACGTTTGATGAGTGAACGTTAACTACGGCAGGTAACATTCCCTCTTGCTTAAACATACAGTGCACTCTTGATAGGTAACCTGACCAGTGTCCTAAGAGTCTGTGACGATCATTCGACGTTTACGACGACGACGCATTGTTATTGCAAACTTCACTTCTTATTTGAATACATATATGATGATCGAGCGTACAGCTTTGCAAGGTGTATATTTTTAATACATAGGCATCACCTTGATCTGATGACTGGTGCGGAAGAATTTTAATTTAAGCATGAAATTGTTAGCGAAACGAACAATAATTAGGATTTTTTAAATATTAGTTGAGGTTAAACGAGGGAATTTTGATGGTTGTTATTTTTAATTTTATTTTTTGTTGACGCAAACTGGAGGGAATTTATCCTTAATTTATCCTTTCCAATACTTGCCGTTTTTTGCATTCTTAAATACATAATTTAAAAACTGAAGGGACCTATGAAGTGTTAAGGAAAATGTATTATATTATGTTACATGAACTCTTTTTAACAAATTAAAACAGTATAGGTTCTGAATAAACATACAAAGAGACTCTTAGACCCTTCATAAAATCTTATATTAAGTTCAAGCTAGAATTAGGAGTTTCGACCAATTCCTCCTATCTAAGAATGTCCAAGGACTGTTCCTTATAGGGTGACTTACATTTCTTAACCACTCTTGAGTGTATTTTTGATAGGTCACCAAGAATGGAGGGACGTTAAATTTTCTTCGGACAAGCTAATAGACCAAGAGCCCACAGCAAATTTAGGGTTGTGAAAGTGAACCAAAAAAGAAGTATATGAGTCGTAATGCTTATGAAAGAAATGCAAGTCTTGCAGTCCCTGGAGGCGGCTTAAGATGCGTTATAGTAATTTGAAAACCTTAAAAAATCAACATTGAGGATGATTGTATGAACCAAAAAAAATGTTTATCCATCCCTAGGTATTGAGCCCCTCATTACAGATCCGTATGTCCAAGACCGATTGGAGGCGGCATTTACCCTGCCAGACCGTTTGAAAAACCGTAAAAATCAACTTTGAGGATGATTGTAACGGGTGATTTTTTAGCTTGTTTGTTTTGGCAACACTGGTTTTGACAGCTGACGTGTGTTTAGTACCTTGTGTCACTGTCAAACAGCTTCAGTTTGGTTTGCAATTTAACCATGAATCGTCTTACAAATGAACAACGCTTGCAAATTATTGAATTTTACTATCAAAATTCGTGCTCGGTTCGAAATGTTCATCGCGCGCTGCTTCCATTTTATGGTCGGCATTCTCGACCTTCTGAGCAGTCTATTCGGAAGATTGTGACCAAATTTCGCACCAAATTTACTTTGTTGGACATTAAACCACCAACACGTTTACGTACTGTGCGTAGTGAAGAAAATATTGCGGCAGTATCAGCTAGTGTGACAGAAGACCGCAAAATGTCGATTCGGCGCCGTTCCCAGCAGTTAGGCCTTTGTTACAGCACTACGTGGAAAATTTTGCGGAAGGATTTGGGCGTAAAGCCTTTTAAGATACAGCTGGTGCAAGAACTAAAGCCAGCCGACCTACCACAACGCCGAATTTTTGGTGAATGGGCTCTTGGAAAGCTGGCCGAGGATCCGCTTTTTTATCGAAAAATTGTGTTCAGCGATGAGGCTCATTTTTGGTTGAATGGGTACGTAAATAAGCAAAATTGCCGCATTTGGAGTGAAGATCAGCCAGAAGCATTGCAACAGCTACCAATGCATCCCGAAAAAGCCACTGTTTGGTGCGGTTTATGGGCCGGCGGCATTATTGGGCCATATTTCTTCAAAGATGATGCGAATCGAAGCGTTACTGTCAATGGTGAACGCTACCGAGCGATGATAACAAACCGGCCGATATGTGTGAAAGAGTATGCCAAAATTGGACTCAGCGGATGGGCTACCTGAGACGCAGCCGCGGTCAACATTTGCATGAAATTATCTTTAAACATTAAATTGCAAGGTTCAAACTATCGATTCAAATAAATATTTCATTCATTTTTTCAAATTTTTTTAAAGTTCTAAACCTCTTAAAAAATCACCCATTATGAACCAGAAAATTGCTTACCCATTCCTAGGTGTTGAGCCCCTGATTACAGATCCGTATGTCCAAGACAGTTTGGAGGCGGCATTTACCCTGCCAGACCGTTAGAAAACCCTAAAAATCAACTTTGAGGATGATTGTATGAACCAAACAAATTTTCACCCATTCCTAGGTATTGAGCCCCTGCTTACAGATCCGTATATGTCCAAGACCGATTGGAGGCGACATTTACCCTGCCAGGCCGTTTATAGAACCCGAAAAATTTAAAAGAAATGGATAAAAAAATTATTAAAAAACAACGGTAAGAACTAAAACGCCCTTTTATGTTTGTGTGTAAGGTCAGAAGTCCCTTCTATCATTTCCTTTTTAAATAAAGTTCTTTTAGTGAACAGTTTTTGAAATATTAATTTTCAAACTCAAAATTTTGATAAAGAAAATAACTTTTCGAGATATTTAAAAAAACTTTCTCATAAAACTTAGAAGAATGCAGATAAATGATCATTTTAACAACCTTGATTATCATCAACTTCGTTTTTTCTTGTTTTTACTAAGAAGTTGGTGTCTTTATTTTGTAATATCTTGAAAAGTAAAAGTCCTAGAACCATCCGATTTTCAGTATTTGACTATGATTTGATAAGAGCATTAAATTTTGAAAGTAAAAATAGTGCATAATTACGTGAAATTTTGAAAAAAAGTATATTGAACATTAATTTTAATTTTTTTTTTCAAAATTTTGAGTTTGAAAATTAATATTTCAAAAACTGTTCACTAAAAGAACTTCATTTAAAAAGGAAATGATAGAAGGGACTTCTGAATTTACATACAAAAATTAAAGGGCGTTTTAGTTCTTACCGTTGTTTTTTAATAATTTTTGTACCCATTTCTTTTTAATTCTTCGGGTTCTATAAACGGTCTGCCAGGGCAAATGCCGCATCCTAACGGTCTTGGACATACGGATCTGTAATCAGGGGCCGGGTAAAAAATTTTCTGGTTCATACAATCATCCTCAAAGTTGATTTTTAGGGTTTTTCAAACGGTCCGGCAGGGTAAATGCCGCCTCCAATCGGTCTTGGACATACGAATCTGTAATCAGGGGCTCAACACCTAGGAATGGGTAAACAATTTTCTGGTTCATACAATCATCCTCAAAGTTGATTTTTAGGGTTTTTCAAACGGCTTGGCAGGGTAAATGCCGCCTCCAAACGGTCTTGGACATACGGATCTGTAATCAGGGGCTCAATACCTAGGGATGGATAAACATTTTTTTTTGGTTCATACAATCATCCTCAAAGTTGATTTGTTAATTAATGAAATTTAGTATAAATGTTTTATTTGGCATCCTTACAAAGAATCAGAAGAGTCCTCAAAAATATATTTGGTTAAAGGGTGTTTTTTTACGGAGAGATGCAAGTGAGTGATTATTACCATAACATCCATGAACAAATTCTGACACTTATGAACTTTGCTAAAAATATTAAATTTATATTGGCACCCAAGGATCAAAAGAGTTCGTTTAAATAACTAAGGTCCAAGTGTGTTTTTTGGGGATGTAATGTTTGACGTGCTTAACGGAAAAAAACCGTAATTTCTGTTTCAAATTTAATCTAACTTTTTTTATAGTGCTTGCATCATATTGGTTTTTCTTTTATTAGATTCGGCGTTAAAAAACACCTTTAAATCATATATCATATGTAATATCTCGATTACACGAAAATACAATTTTTCATTAGAGTTACAGTTTGCTCCGTATAGGGCATGTCAAATATAAACTCTCTAAAAAAACTCTTTGTATCAAGTTATTTTAATGGACTCTTTTGATACTTGGAAACCATGAAATATTTAATATTATTAGCAAATTTCATGAGTGTCAAAACTTATTCATAGATGTTATGGTAATAATGACGCACTAACATCTCGCCCTCAACAAAAACACCCTTTCGCCACAGATATTTTTGGGGACTCATTCGATTCTTGGTAAACATGCCAAATGGAACATTTATACCAAATTGCATTAATATCCCATTATTTTAAAATGGTTTTGGGTAATATATTACTTGTTGTACTTTACAAAAAGTGATCATTCCATAAAAATGACATTAACTTTCCACAGTATACATGTATCTTTTCAGTTTTGGTCTCTTTAGAATCAGCGTTGAAAGGCACCCTAAGAACATGTGTCATATGATTAGATTGTAATACAACAAATTTTTCAGCTTGACAAACTCCCGCCTCCCTCGCCTCTCCACCACTTAAAATGCGCCTATACAAAAAGCCAATGCGGTGATTTTGGGGGACTTTGGATATGTTGTTGAGGATAAAATTTTGCGTCGATACCAGAAATAAAATTTCATGAATTAATTTGTCCCTGGTCCGATGCTATCTTTCTTAGACTATATGTATTCCTACCCCAGGGTATCAAGCCTTCCCAATACGATATATTTTAGTGGAATACATCAGTTATCTACAAAATTCTTCAAGAAATCTACATCTTTCGGGGGTTAGAGAGTCAAAGGTTTCCGGATTGGTTTCCCAAAAGGCTTAAACCACAAAGAAAAGTATTTTCGGTGCTCGTTTTTGACTAGGTTCTGGCCCGACCTAGACGTCTGTCAAAATATCGGTGCCACTACGGTGCTATAAAACAAACATATTAGTTATCACCTTCACCAGGACTTTTTTTAACATTCATAACTTTTAGTTTCCTTTCACGCTAAAAATCTGCTGTGAGCATTTATACCAGTATCATCAATAAAGACGAAATGAATAGTTTCAAAAGATTAAAGTGATAAAATGCATTGGTTTCGACTGAATTTTGGGGTTAGGACTCATGGTTTGCAAGACCGTAGCCAAACAAATATTTCGGGGGGGGGGGGGAATATCATTTTTCAAACGAATATTTTGTGTATTAATTTTGTTACCATGGTTCTTGTGTTTCTCAAAGCTACTTTCAATTTTAGTGTTTCTTTTTGTGCGGCTTCTTTTTCCTCCACCAAAAAGTTAGTTGATGGGTATGAATATGAATGTAACTATTCGGCGATTTGATTTTGAATGACGGAATTCAAGTATCGACCCCCTTGTTGTTCCGTGATCGCTCGTGCACTCAGCCAATTATGGTCGTTGTGTTCCCAAAAATTCGGTGGACATTTAATCAGGCCGGTGACTAAGTCGACTGGAATCACTCCATTGCCCATCGCCAAAAATTATCTGGAGAACTCTGCAGTGGACTGGTAATTTCTTTTCAATTGCAATTTTTTCTCATATCTCCATAAAGCCGACGCCTTTAGGCAAGTGTTCAATTCATCTGGCGGAGTTTATCTTAGAATGACAGGCAGCGTAAGAAGCATAATCATTGCGCCACCGAAACGTTTTTTTATCATTTAGTTAATCTTTCAACGTGCGATTCAGGGCTTCCAATGCGCATTTGAAAGCCACTGTGCACACGTCTTAGGTTGTCATGTTAGATTGAATGTAGGTTCTTCATCCACTTTGCAGATTCTATAACAATTTCAATGCAGAATGGTTCGACGGCCTTCTAACAACATAGCTTCAATCCCCTAAGAAGCGAGTTCCAAGGCAAATCGACTGGACGCATCAAGGAAGAAAATACCACCATTTCCCTTATCGACTGCTTGCATCAATTCATCGAACATCTTGACTCAAAGCGACTCGATCGAAATCCATTTCACACTCAAATTCTTGTGATTAAATACGAAAAAAAAGTACTAATAACTGGATCTTCCCGGATTTCTAATTTTCCTGGAAATTTCTGGTAAATATCTCTGTTCTCCTTTGTGCCAAAACAAATCCATCAAACCCAATACCGTGAAAATCGAACGACCCGTTCTCGAGTTATCCTACTGAAAAACGAAATTTGCACCTTCAGCGCCACCTGTTGAGAATTGTTCGACTTTTCTTTTTTTCCTAAACCTTCGCTCGCGTAGCAATTTCAAACAATCCCGCAGACCGAAATATCCAATTTAGTCTAGTCGTTTTCAAGTTTTATCGTTTTATTGTACATCCGCACCAACAACATACTGTGGTGAATATGCCCAGTTATGTAAACAACCACACATTAGTACAAGTTTCCGCGCCATCTTTAAGTGAAATAAATATTAAAATCCATCACGGTTGGTGTCCAGCCTCGTTCGTACTGGAATAATTGCCGAAACCTTTTTGGAAAGCACCTTCTTGTAGACCCTAGAAATTTCTAGAACCCTTATTTCGGGTATAAATACAGGCGCACCAGTCCGAAAGGGCAGTTTGATTTCGGAAGTGAATGAATAAATTTCAGTGTGAATAAAGAGTTGCATACTTGTGCTTGGTTATAATAAAAGAAAAAGAAGAAAAAGTATTTGAAATAAAAAGCGTTTTATTTGGTGAATTAATTGCAGTTTCAGTTTGAATAAAGGAAATAAGTTTTATTTGCGAACCCTTAGTAAAATATTACAATACATAGATGAAAAAAACTTTCCACCATTAAGCTTTAAATTATATTTAAATTATATACTTATATTCTAAACTCTAAAGGATAATAATTCTTAAAATGATAAAAGTTGTGTTTTTTTAATCAAGTTATCTGCTTCTGACCAATATTTTTTTTTATATTGACAACAATAAAAAAAAAACAATATTACTGTACATAATACAAAACAAGTTGATACATTATCATTACCACGTTGTTTTGCAAGTTTTAGTCAAACAACAACTGCTCATCAATCAACACACTTCAGGTGTTTAACTTAAGTAAAAACTATTAACTTTATACCTATTTTTTTTTCTCTTTTCATGAATCTTTCAACGTTAAACTTACAAGGACATGATGTGTTGTTCAAGGGAACACTTGCAAGAAGATATAGGTACGTACAAACTTAACATAATTACCTAAAGAGTTCATAAAACATTATTCTAATGCTATTTATAACTTCATGCGACGAGAGTGTACAGAGATAGTTTGCATAAACAGCAAGAGCAATTTAGATAGACCCGAGTCTTAACTTAACAACCATTTTATCTTTAGTCGGCAGAATGACAGGCTAATAAAGCATTGTTGCCCTTAGAGCAAAATACAATTAACATTTCCGATACCTATATAAAATTGTACCTATAAAAATAACACACACAAAAAAAACAAAGTTATTGAAGAGACCAAGAAATGCTAAGTGCCAATAATGGCCATGTCTTCGAGTCTAAATAGATAATTTATTTTGTAATGCCAATCGAATTGGAAAATGATGCAAATCAACCTTGACACGAAACGGAACTAAAATTTATTTTAAAATCTATTTTTAGAAAATAATTGACACGACTTGGTTTGTTTGATGAATGATTCTATAAAATTAATACACCTTGCATTCAATTGATGGGATAGAGAAGTGATGAATTGATGAGGATAGTGGAAAGCTAGCTGGCAATAAATGAGTATAGGTAGGTACCTAACCTATCTACAGGTTCACTTCCTTAAGAAATTTAATAATAATGATCATTAAATCAAACCTAAGAGAAGATTAACATTTTTTTTAATACAAAACTAAATGAGTAATATTTGCTCTTAAGAAAAGCTTTTTGTCGAATGATATACTTAGCTGTAATTAAGAGAACATAACGAGAAACGATTTAAAAATGAAACAAAACAGCTTTAAGCTGTTCTTAAAGCTCAACTTAATGGCTCTTTAGGTTGAATCAAGAGAAACATTTTTCACAACCAGAAAGTATCTCTTACAGTAAATAAACTTGAACGAATAGGTACTTATGCTTTGAATTTGAAATTAAATGGGAAAGACTGTGAGTTAATTCCATGTCTTATGGGTCCAAAAAAACTGTTATAACTGAATAAGAATTAATATGTGAGGAGAAGTTGTAGCTTGTTGAAGAAATTCTAGAACGAAGTTCTGGGTAGGAAGCAAAAGCGACGTCCCTTTAAAAATTGATTTTAATTTTTTTAGAGAAATCGTATGCGATATCAAGTTCAAGGTTATTGATTTGGTGGAATAAAGCAACGCTTAAACATGACAAGAAGTATAAAATGATATAATGTGTTCATCGGAAAGAAAAAAAGGTTTTTTTGGAGTTTTTCTGGAGTTGAGGTCACGTTTACTTTTAAGTTGAATTATATTCATTTACTTCATTAAAAACAGAAGTTATCTTCATATTTAAATTTCTTCATCTTCATTATTAAAAAGCGTTTTTGTTTTTTTTCACACTTTATAGGAATTTACATTAGGTACGTACAGGATGGTATTTAAAAGGGTCAGAAAAAGTAATTTCTAAAATCTAAAGTTAACTCCTTGATTTAATAATTTTACTGTTAGTATGTTAATTGGCGGCCTGGAAATATTTCTATCAAAGCGTGTAGAAGTATGAGATTACTTATTTCTTACCATTGCAAAGCAATTTTAAATAACTTTTTTTTTTACTCTTACGTAACGTAGTTCTCTCAAAATCTTCAACAAAAACATCAATTTTAAAATTAATACTTTATGATGCTCTGTCATTTTCCCTAAGTCCAAACACCTTAATCTTGGTGATATGACCAGTATAACTAAAGATATAAGCTGTTTAAACGAACCTTAATCGACTTTTTTTGGAGACTTAGTTTTGTTGATTTTTTGCGGTTCATAAATCTCCAAGAAAAAATACGATTCCTCGCTTAAAAAGCTTATATCTTGAGTTCTATTAGTCATATCACCAAGATTAAGGTGTTTGGACTTAGGGAAAATGACAGAGCATCATAAAGTATTTTTAAAAAATTGATGGAAGTGATAATACCCCTGATAAGAATTTTAGAAAATCGCTATTTTCAACCCCCCACCCCCGCCAAAGGCTGAACAAAAAACTTGCCAGACTTTTGATATAACAAAATATGCACCTATAAACCCTCATACTCCGATTTTGGTTTAACACTCCCAAAAATTTGCTGTCGGCTCTTAGACTAATAGGTTTCTGCGTTTAAGACAAGCTATAAGATGATTATGTAGGTGTTACCATTGTTTTTCAATGCTGTTGTTTCTACTTAATCTCATTTTCTTAGAAAATTGCCCCTCCGATCTTAACGGGGGTATATAGACCCCCCTACCAGTATTTTGTTTATCCTAACCTACACGCTCCAGTGTTTCGATGCATTTATGTTAACCATTTTTTATTTCATATTATACTGTTTGATAATACAACTTGTTATATTAAATTTCGTATCGCTTAATTTTGAAATGCTGTATATTGGGAACTACAGAGATGGATTTGGTTGAAGCAAATTAAGTAACTTTGGGATCGTAGAACATGTTTTTGTTTAAAATTTATTCTTTAGGACTAAAATCACCAATAACTGCAAAAAGCGGGAAAAAAATCGCGTTTTTTTCTGAATTTTGACCATGAAGCGTTGCCGCTCGAGGTCGAAAACTTATGTTATTTACTTGGCCAATATCCAGAGCAACTCAGCAAAAAAACAGAACTATCAGATTTAATGCAAACGGGGGTGTTTATTGTTACTGTACTGATAGTAGCTAAGGGGAATTGATATTAAGAATCTTTAATAATTATTCCTTCTTCGTGAACTTTCTTAAAATGTTAAATTCTAAATGGGCTTTAAGTCTATGTTTGTATCTAGGTATCACAATCAGACGACGTTTCAAACATGGTTACGTTTTTCTTCAGGTCTCTAAAACATAGTTATTTATATTTTATTGCTTCAATTTTTAAAAAAATTATAGAATATGTACTTACAACTTTTTCTTTTATAAAAATGATATCAAGGTTTAATCCTCTTTTGGTTGTATTTTGGTTTTTGAATTCAATTATTATTCTTTTCAATATTATGAAATGTTTCTGCTATAACTTTTCAAATTGTTGCAATCTTCAACTCCATATTTATAAAAACTCATTTTGAAAATTTTTTTTGTTGTAGTACGGTCACGAAGAAGGAATAATTATTATTATTACGTAGGGCACGCCGCGCCGCGCCGGCCGGCCGTACTACAACAAAAACAATTTTCAAAATGAGTTTTTTTGAATATGTGAAGAACAATTCTGGAAAATTATGTTTATCCTGTATGCGGAGAATCTGCTTTGTGTCATATAAAAAAACTCCATGTTGTACAAAATAAATTGCTTAAAATGATGCTTAACCTACCTTGGCGTCATTCGACTATAGATCTTCATCAAAGTGCGAGTGTTGGGTTGTTTTCTGAACGAGTTCAACTCCCTGATCACAAAAATGGTTTCGACAGACGTTTAGGTGGCGTTTTTTTTTGTTGCGTTCTTAGGCTTTTGGGAAACCAGATGGACTCCCTGAGTGTGAATATGTACGTGACAGACTTCTAAGTGGCCCCGAAACCACCGACAGACGTCCCTGACATCGAAAGATCTTGACCTCCTGAGTGCGAATGACAGACGTCTAAGTGGCCCCAAAACCGCCGACAGTCGCGATTAAAGTCGCGGATTTTTTATTGAAATTTTTAGAATCAAGCCCAATAAATTGAGATGCATTTCAAGATTTTTGTATCTTTAATTTTTTTGATAAACTAATAATTACATACGCCACTTTTTTCGCGCTTTTCAGCAGTTTGGAGTAACTCAAACGCCTGTAACTTATAACTAAAATCACTTTCTTGAGTCAAAACCTTTTAATTCATAAACATTTGAAGAAGTTACCACTAATATACAATTTAAAAAAAAAATTATATCGCGGCTGTCAGTTGTTTGGGGCCACTCAAACGTCTGTCACTTACATTTTAATTTTTTTTGGGTCAAGTACTTTTGATTGGGAGACATTTCAAGTGGTTTCCCTCAAAATGCTCTTACTAAAAAAATAAAAGAAAAAATCCGGGATTTATTTCGCGACTTTCCAGCTGTTGGGTGACACTATAAACTCCTTTTTTTATACATTAATACTCTGGTAGTCAAGACCTTCCGATTGCGATACATTTTGGTAGCATACATTAATTATCTAAAAATTTCAATAAAAAATCCGTGACTTTAATCGCGTCTGTCGGGGGTTTTAGGGCCACTTAGACGTCTGTCATGAACATATTCGCACTCAGGAGGTCAAGATTTTTCGTTTGTGATACATTTCAAGTGGTTTCCTTTTTGACAAAAAACGCAAAAAAAACGCGTTTTCAGGAACGTCTGTCGGTGGTTTCGGGGCCACTTAGAAGTCTGTCACGTACATATTCACACTCAGGGAGTCCATGGCTAAAAGTTGTGATCAATTTCAGGTGGTTTCCCAAAAGCCTAAAAACGCGAAAAAAACGCGTTTTCGGGGTCGTCTGTCTGGGTTTCGGGGCCACCTAGACGTCTGTCGAACCCAGTTATGTAATCAGGGAGTTGATGGCGTCAAGTTGTATTACATTTGAAATGGTTTCCCATCCGATTTCAATTTTCAGAAAAGTTGTACTTTTGATGCACTTTTACGTGGTAACGGAGCCACTACATGCAGGCAGACTACCTATACTATTAAAATCTTTTGGTTTCCTTTCACGACCAAAATCTGCTGCTGGCTCTTAGACTATAATTGGGGTTATCAGAATTACCAGTTATAAACAAAGTTATTTTTAGGGTTTTGAATTCGTTCAGAAAACAACCCAACACTCGCACTTTGATGAAGATCTATAGTAAAAAGTTAAAACTGGGATAAAACTCTTTGTTTTTTTTTTTGTCTAAGTGTTAGTTAACTCTGAAAATATAATTGTCGACAGTTACGTCAAGAAGCAGTTTATAAGTTGAGGGTAAATGCAGAAAGTCTTAAAAAACAAGGAATACATAATATCAAAAGCATTTATTAAGTTAATCCAGAGTTAACTGGAAAAATTTGGTGGGATAACTCGGGTCTAACTTTAATCCCGCACTGTAAAACTGACCCTAAAGAATTTATATGATAATTATTTAGAACTGTACATTTATTATTTTAATTATTACATCTTCCTGAATCAGTGTTCAATTTATATACAATATACATATTTGTTTTTTAACTTATTTTATTATTTTTTTTGTATTCAAAAACTTATTAATGATAATATTATTAATCCTGATATTGGTTATTAACTTCTCATTGGAAAATTATTGTAATTGGTGCCATTTGTCGAAATTAAAATTATGACATATATTCACGTTTTAAGGTCTCTCGAATCCGAATACGTCGTTTTTGGCAAGATGACTGTATGTGTGCATGAACGTATGTTCCAGGTACTTTTTTCATCCACCATATTTCGAGAACGAGTCAAGATATCGACATCGGATGAATCTTATTTTAAAGATAAAATTGCCATAACGTGCTGTAAAGGTTTTCAAACTAATTCAAGTAACCGTTTTTTTTTTAAAACATCTGTAAAATTTCATTCATCTCGGATATTTCAAAAACGGACAAAGATATCGACTTCAAATTAATTTTATTCTACACACAATTACTTAATAAAGAATTGGTAAAAATTAAAAAAAAAAATCAACCAACAATTTTTTAAAACTACGAAAAACAGTTGAAAAATTATTTTCGTGTTAAATATTTCAAGAACAAATGATGATTCTGAACTCAGTCAATTTTTGTTTTTACACTATAATGGCGTAGTCAACAATGGGTATTTTTTCCAAAGAAAAAATTAATAGACAGTTTTTTCTTAGTGCAAAAAATGATAAAAAAATAACTAAACACTCTTAAAAAACAATTTTCAACTCGAATATCTTGAGAGCAAACAACAATATCGGCTTAAAATTTTAAACAAAAATATCAATACCATCTACAGTGGTGTCAAAAACATTCCGGATTTTTTCGGTCAACTGCATTGAGTGTTGGTTTGTGAGATAAAAATGAACAAATCAAATGTTTGTAATTTTTTGCCATTTTTATTAAACAATTGTATCATTTTAAATAAAAATCATGGTAAATTATCCATTAAAACAACAAATATTAGTCAAAAATTTAAGTTGATTCAGAATTTTAATGTGACAATCTAACCGGATTTTATCTTGTACAATTAATTATTATTTTGTAATTAATATTTTGTCCAGTAACCCCTATTTTTTATCACAATTCTTAATCAAAATATTTAACTCAGGGTTGAATTTGCAAAAAATCATCTTAACTGGTCTTTAAGCAAATGGAGGAGCGTGCTTTTCAGTGATGAAAGCAAATTCAACTTGTTTTACTCCGATAGTGCAAGGACAGTAAGGCGCTCAAAAGGTACGCGATTAAAGCCTGCAAATGAATTAAATTTTCGAAAATAGAAGCAGGAATATTCTCCCATTCATTTCTCAAGGCTGCAAAAAGAAAAGTTGTTGACGTGTGCTTTTTTTCCCACAAGTTTTGAATTGGGTTTAGATCGGGTGATTGAGACGGCCATTCTAAAAGACGAATATTTTTAGTTGCAAACCACCATTTTAGCAGCTTTGAAGAATGTTTGGGGTCATTATCCTGCTGGAAAACCCAACGCAAAGGCATTTCTTCCTCTGCATATGGAAGCATTACTGACTCCAAAATGTCCTTATATTGAAAACGGTCCATAATTCCTGTGATTTGGTGTATTGGACTGCAGCCTGCGCCTAAAAAACAGCCCCATGCCATCACCGAGGCTCCACTGTGCTTAACTGTAGGGAGTACATTTGCAGGCTTTAATCGCGTACCTTTTGAGCGCCTTACTGTCCTTGAACCATCGGAGTAAAACAAGTTGAATTTGCTTTCATCACTGAAAAGCACGCTCCTCCATTTGCTTAAAGACCAGTTAAGATGATTTTTTGCAAATTCAACCCTGAGTTAAATATTTTGATTAAGAATTGAAAGTCTTTTCCAAACACCTTTCATGGCTTACCTTTTTCTACGATGTTTAGCAGTAAGAAGAGGTTTCTTCGCTGGTCGAAATGCAAAAAGACCGAAATCTCTTAAACGCTTCCTTACCGTACTTGGCCCTATAGGTAGATTTAGTTCATCACAAATTATCTTTGAAGTTGCAAAAGGGTCTTTAAGCACAAAATTTTGTATGCGCCTATCAGTTTGAACAGTTGTTTTGCGAAGGCGTCCACCAAAATGATCTGCTTCTACTGATTTCCCGCTTCTAAATTTTGTAATGATGTCACAAACCGTTGACGTTGGAATTTGCAATATTTCAGATATTAAATTTTGTTTTGTACCGACTTGGAATTTTTCTATTACCTTGTATCGAATCACGTTGCTATAACGTGTTTTAGTCATTTTTTGCACTACATAAATTCAACTAACACAGCTCTCAACTTGTAAAGTCTGTTTAATCTACGGCGTGAGTCAAAAGACTCGAAAAAACCGCTACTTTAACATCGAGACTCGGAATCTCCCTGCAATCCGGTTAGTTTTACACAGGCATGTTATTGAATAACTTTATAAAATATTTTTTTTGTATTGTTCTTGTCATCGTAGCATTATATTTTTAAGGTTATTATTAAATTGTCTCATACCCTTTACAAATTATTGAAAACCTATGGAAAGTTATTAGTTTTCTACTTGATATTAAAAAAAACATTATACTGAGGAAAAATCCGGAATGTTTTTGGCAACACTGTATATATGTTAAGTTATTTTGAGATTTTTAAACCTACCCTTTGATAAGATTTAAATCAAAATGTTCCCGAAAAACGACCTTTCAAAAATGAAAATATTAATTCGAAAAATACTTACTCTCAAATACGTGCCAAAAATAAAATTTGGCGTCTGGCACTTAATTTATAATTAATTTTTCTTTGCAACCATGTAATTAATTCCCCAACCCCAAGATTTTGTTGTAGCCCGTAGCGTAATGGTTAGTGCGTTCGACTGCCACGCTGGATGTCTGGGTTCGCTTCCCAGCCTCGTCCACCTTAAAACTAAAAAGTTTTTTTTCAGGGCTACTGCCTCTTTCGAGGAATTGACAAATCCTCCAAGAGTATCACTTGTCACGAATAAGTGCTTCTCGTCTAGCCGTTCGGATTCGGCATAAAATTGTGGGTCCCTTCCATTCCTGTCGACAGGCGCACACAGGAATGGTTGCGAGTTGTTAGTCACAAGGCCCTGGTTCTTCATGAGCCGTTGTGCCACCCGATTTATTTTTTATTTTTTGATAAATCCCAGACCGTTATATGAAGATAAACCAAAAATTCGAATTTGCCCTAGGGAATCACATAAAAAAAAATATGGAGTAGACCGTAGCATAATGGTTAGTGCGATGGACTGTCACGCTGGAGGTCTGGGTTTACTTCCCATCCTCGTCCACCTATAAAAAACTAAAAAGTTTTTTTTTCAGTACTACCGCCTCTTGCCAGGAATTGAGTATCACTTGTCACGAATAAGTGCTTCTCGTCTAGCCGTTCGGATTCGGCATACAATTGTAAGTCCCTTCCATTCCTGTCGACAGGCGGACACAGGAATAGTTGCGAGTTGTTAGTCACTAGGCCCTGGTTCTTCATGAGCCGTTGTGCCACGCAATTTATTTTTTTTACCCCCTGATTTATGGTATTTTTTTTCAATAGTATGTTTTGAAATATAATTGGCTTAAATAATTAAAACCTCCATACCATCGATTTAAATTTTAGCTATAATTCCTGTAGGAGCTAAGTTCGTTTAAATGCAAAGCACGGCACTATTTGGAAGGAATGGAATGAAAGGAAAGATTTTTGTTGGCACAGTAGATTAAGTATAAGGTTTTAATTATATCTCAAAATTCCACTTGTGGCATCCAGTTGAAACACTTCCTTCTAAAAACACAAAATATAGCGAAGAGACCGAGACAAAGATTTATATTATATTTTCGATTTTGCCGAGACCGACAAGGTCTCCACTTTGCATTTTTTTCAAATACTTGCGATTACGTTTTAAGTCACATGATGCAATTATGCCCTTAGTCATGGTCTCATCAACCCCACAAAGCTATCTACGCCACTCTCTAGAAGCACATAAGGGAAGACACCGAGACTTCGGATGCGTTGTTATAACGAAAACCCTTTTTTCGTCATTTTATTCATCAAAACGCAGGTTTGATAAATATCTCAAGAAAAATAAGTACATAGACCAAACAAATAATGCCATATGGAGCAAGTACTCAAAACGACACTGATCGAAATCCATAGTCTATTGAGACCGCCAAAAGTTAAAAAGGAACATTTTAATTCGCATGAACGGAGAAATGTATGTGCATTTTAGATCTTAAACTTGTGCATCTTCTTATCAAAAACGTTCTCGTTCTTAGAAAAATTTTAGATCATGAAACCTACACACAAAATATCTCCCCTTCATTTTAATTTCAAAGGTTTTCCGCGCAAGCACAATGTTTCTAAAAGCAGCTTCTTTTCTTAAAAATCACGTGCATCAGACCAGTGTTTCTAACAAATTATTCTGACAGTATGGTGAAGGTGATGGTGATTTCAATCTCTTTCAACACTCCAAAGCAAATTTAAGACTATAGAAAAATAATAAATTCTATTTCCTTTTAAGGGCAGTCTACCGACAAGAGCATAACCAAACTACACATACAAAACCAACAAACCACACCATTTTCCATTCCAGTATTACGTGGGCGATTATGCGCAATGGAATGTTATACCCATGCTCCTGCTCATCCTGTGCCACAACACACGTCCTCCACTTAGAGGTGTCCCACGGGAAGGAAGCAGAAAAACCTTTGAACACAGGACGATAAGAAAAGCAAAAGCAAACGTGTAAGATGCAAAAATTAATTATCTCACATGCCATGCATAGCATACTCAGTGCTTTCGTCGACTTTTGCTAATTAAAAATACTTTCGCCTTCACAAAACACTTGCAAAGCCAGGAAATTCCCCCGGAAGATGTTAGACTTGAGTTACTCGAGAGTCCCTCATTAGAGGTCACCCGTATCTATCTATAGAACGGACTATATGTGGCATGAACAAAATCCATTAGGACAATATGTTCAAGCGGGGACGACGCAACAACATGATCACATTTTGGTTTTGTCTCCCGCAGACACCCTTCCTTCTGATGATGCTTCTTGTTAATTCAACAGATCTAATTATTTTTCTGCACGCGCTTCTCTGGCTCTATTTTAGTTGTTAAAGATACCTACCTACTCTTGGGTTGAACAAGGATCGTTAGCATCACTTTGTTGTGTGTGGACACATCAGGGCCCCCGACAGGAAATGGTATTGCACCTCTGTGAGTCATTTAAACGAGTTCACAACACAAAATGGAAGTCATAGTGATGCACAATGCGCGCTGCCTTGTTCAAATGGTTATACCTAGGATTTTTGATGCCTAAAGTTAATTTGGCGGTGATCCCACTTTTAATTTTAAGAAAAATTTGTCAGGAAGAAAAAGATACGCAGAAGAAGAGGATAAGAAGTTGATAATGAAATAGAAAGAGAAGAAGAAGCAGGAGAAGAAAAGAAGAATAAGAAAAAAAGTAGCTGAGAGAGAAGTCGAGGAAGAAAACGAAGAAGACGAAGAAGAAGATGTAGAAGTAGAAGCAGAAGAATAAGAAGAAGCAGAAGTAGAAGAAGAACAACAACAAGAAAAAGAGGAAGAAGAAGAGAAAGAAGATAAAGAAGATAAAGAAGAAGAAGAAGTAGAAGAAGAAGAAGAAGAAGAAGAGGAAGAAGAAGGAGAAGAAGAAGAAGAAGAAGAAGAAGAAGAAGAAGAAGAAGAAGAAGAAGAAGAAGAAGAAGAAGAAGAAGATAAAGAAGAAGAAGAAGAAGAAGAAGAAGAAGAAGAAGAAGAAGAAGAAGAAGAATAAGAAGAAGAAGAAGAAGAAGAAGAAGAAGAAGAAGAAGAAGAAGAAGAAGAAGAAGAAGAAAGAGAAAACAAGAGGCAGGAAAAGAAGAAAAAGGAGGGGAAGAGTAAGAAGAAGAAGAAGATGATGAAGAACAAGAAAAAGATTACGAAGACAATGATGTAGATAAGGAAGAAGAAGATGACGATGAAGAAAGGGGAGCTGAAGCAGACAACCTTAAGAAAAAAATATGATGATGAAGAAGAAAAAGAAGCAGGAGCAGAATAAGAAGAATAGAAAAACATACAATTTTGTAGAAGAATTCTTAAGGTTTTGTTCTTCTTTAATCTTGAATCTTTCATAGAAATGAAAGAGTTGTTTAAAACAAACAAATTATCTTCAAATTCAATAAACCATGTGATAAGATATTTAAAGCGATCAAGGAATTTGAAAAGACGAATGTCGATTTCAAGAGTGCTCATTAAAACTCACGTTGTAAACACAAAAAAAAAAACTTTTTAGACTAAATTAGTTAACAAACAATAAAGTGGCAACACTATTTAAAGTGTTTGAATATTTGAATGTTTGGATATTCCCTGCTTAAAGACCTAACACGTTTTTTCCTTTCTTTACTGTGCGGTGCACTTTTAGTTATGTCCCTTGTGTACAAAATGCTCCAGATGCACGTTTTCTGATTATACAAGAAGCTAAAGTTCTTTTCTAGTTTCCCCTTTTGCTCCTTTAAACAATGAAATTAACTCATTTGCTTCTATTGAAGCTGTAGTCTCTATATCCCTTACCTATTATACTGCATCCTTGATGTTAGGTATATAGAATTACTGCTGGTGGATAATCTCTGAACGCAGAAAGTATGCTCTTTCGTCTTCATTACAAATGCTCTATGTTGAATCTGTTCTAGAACTAGAATGTCGCAGGCCTAAGGGCCGCCCAAGCCGTTCTATTCAACCGCACACAATTGCTTCCATTTGCGCAGTGCGGTGCTGCATAGTCAGACAAAATTCAGTGCACACTTCTCTCCAGGAAATGAAATAAAAATCTACATGGAAAAATATAAATAATTTCCCTTGCCCTTTTACAGAGAGCCTCCAGACAGGCAAATTTACGTACAGCAGATGCCTATATAGACATGACTTAGACTATGGCAGTGGCAGAAGTGTGCATCAGCAAAACTCTATTGATTTAGCCGATTCGATAAGACCGCACAAACAAAAGGTCTTAACTTCACGCAAAGGACAATACTTTCTCATTATGTAGTTTAAACAACAGAGATCAGAAATAATGTTGCTTACGCTAACCGCTTGTCCTTACCCGTCCTGCCCATCACCAGTTGAACAACCCCCAGGACTTTCTAAAAATTTTCGAGCCAAAAATAATATCTTCAACTGGGATTCTTTTAGCCATGGTCGTCGGTCGGTCGCCGTCGCATATTGTTCCATCCAAAAACACCAAACTGAACTCTCTTGTAATCCAATTTGTTAGAAGGCAAGTTAGGTACTTTTCAAAAATGCACTCTTAGAAGTGTGATAACATCAAATAGTAGTTGCACAATTAGAGAGAGTTAGATCCTTTGTGTGGACTTTGGTACTCGTAGTGGACGACAAATATGGTCTGAATGCACGCAAGAAATTGTCAACCAGGTGCTTGGATTTTGTCGTTTGGTCGTCTGGTCAGTGGTCGATTTACCAAACATGGAATTCGCCAATGTGAGTGTTGCAGAGCACATTGCAAATAATTCAACTAAGGAAGGAGCTAGATTTTATGTACTGTGTACAGGCACTGGCATAAGAAAAGAAAGAACAAGGAAAGGAATTCGTTCTGCGTGTTCCTGATGGTCACTGTCAAGGTTGGTAAGGCACACATGTTGTTGTTGCGTCTGCTGAAGGCAAAAATGTAATATGTAGGAATCCTAGCTAATTGCGCATCGTGTCGAGCTACTTTCGATTGGAAAAAATGTTCTTTTGTTTGTATTGAAGGTGGCTTTTGATTTTTGTTATACATACCTAGTTGGCATTATAAAAACACACATCAGGCCAATATGTGCTCATGCGTGCTCATAAGATTAGGGCTGCCAGATTAAATTTGGTTAATATCGGGACGCCAGAACCCAAAAATCGGGACAAATCGGGACATTAAAAAAAATCTATTTATACAAATCTTATTGATTGAATATAGCTTTTAACGGCCTAAAGGCCAAACAAATTGGCGTTTCGTCCTGGCGTTCTCACTTGGACTCTTCAGTTGTCAGTGAAGGCCTTGTCAAGACGCAATTTGTATTAAGTTCAGTCCAGCTTACATCAATTTTACAGCGGAAATCGAATGTGAACTATATCCAACCCAATTAGAATTTCTAATCAAGAATTGTTGGAAATTTTGTTACCCGTGGCCTGGCATTGTTTACATATGAGTGCAATTAAACCACTTTTAATAACAGGTACTACATATTATGTACATACATATATAATAGGTTCTTGCCAAAAAATTCGAATAAGGGAAAAAGTTTTGAGATTTTTTGGACAAATTCGCTTTCTTAGCATATTACCGAATGGCTGAGTTGATTTTGTCATAATTTAGGATTCCGATACAAATATTGAACTTAAAATTTGTATGATTATAATTTTTACCTGAAATTTGATCAGCGTTTCCATGGCCTTGGAAGAAAGGGACGTAAATTCAATTGGACAATAGTTTTGAGGGTGAAGAAGATACAACTGACTGGCTGGGCAAGTGGTGTTTATCTATCCACTTGGAAAGAGACCAGTATGGGACAGATGGAAAAGCTTACGCAGTAGTTTTGCTAACTGTAATTGTAATTGCTAAGGGCGACTGGTAAATGTATCCAAGGAAAGCTGTTTCCCACTCGAAATCTTGACAGAAAGTCAGTATCATTCGTCCGCGAAACGAAATGAGTCACTTTACGCTTGAATAATATTGGGAAACATTGAAAACTTATATTCAAAGTGAGTGCTGTGTGGTGTAGACCAATCAGTTCGTTTTTTTTTTTCAAAAGAAGTTTTGGTCGAAATGAAGCACCCACGACGTGCCTTCAATGCTAATAAAATTGACGCATTATGGGGATCAGAAAATCCACACTTGATTAATGGGAAGCCAATGCTTTCATTGAGTGAAAGTTTGGTGCGTATGGTGGAGTGGTGGCATCATTGGACCATTTTACTTCGAAAATGACGCTGAAAACAATGTTTCGGTCAACGGAGGGCTTACAGAGCCATAGGGTTAGGTTAGGTTAGGTAGATGGGCTGCCGGTAGATCTTGTTCCCGTCAAACTTAGATCAATGTTGATCGTCTGTGATACTCCGATGGATTGGACCATCCCTTTAAAATAAATAACCTATGAAATCCTATGGAGCATCGAGCCATTTCGAGGCGTTGATGGAGTTCATTAAATTTAAGATGTTTTTATCTGTTGACTTCGAGATTTCTGCTAAATCGTTGAAGAAGTAGCTACCCAAAAATTTGTTCCTTATCTTGCAGACTGCCGGACAATGACAATGACCAATGAAGGGTGTCCTCCTCTACTTCTTCGTCTCCGCAGCCTCTGCATAGGTCTACAGTATTGAGTCCCATTTTATTTTTATGATACCCTAAGAAATTATGTCCTGTGATAATTCCTATCAGAAGATGCAGGGATCTCTTTTTCAGGTTCATAATTGTGTCTATTTTCTTCTTATTGTAGCTGGGCCACAGATTCTTTGTAGTGGTACAAGTTGCAAGTGAGTTCCACCTGTCATTGGTAAGTTCCACAGTTTTCTTATTGATCGCCTGTTTAATGGCACAGGGTAGAATTTTAACAATGGAGTCTGTTAGGCTTGGATCTAACGATGAACCAGTCCTTGCCAGTTCATCGACTTTTCCATTACCTTCAATTCCACAGTGTCCAGGGCCCCAACAGAGTCTGATGTTGAGCTGTGTGGCAAGAACTCTTAGCTCTTCACGACAGCATGCAACCAGTTTGGATTTGATTTCTGTGGCAGAGATGGCCTTGATCGCCGCCTGGCTGTCAATGTAAAAAGTGATATCAGCTCGTGGTATCGCCATCATTAATATTTGCTCGGCACCCCTTAATAACTGCCAGAACCTCCGCTTGGAAGACACTGCTGTAATCGGGGAGTCTAAAAGATTTGGCTAAATTGAGGGTTTCTGAGAAGAATCCCGCACCTACACCCGTATCCATCTTCGATCCATCGGTGTATATTTCTACCACCGGTTCATCTGATTGTTGTAAACCAGCGTCCCATTCCTCTCTTGTGGGGATGGAGACAGAAAACGGTTTTTCAAAATCTGTACGGGGTGTTGTATAGTCTGTGCTTGCATACCCCTCCGTAAATTTATTGATAATTTGTGCGTGACCTACCGAGTTTCTTTTAAAGCTATGGTTTGGCTTAGTCTTAGGGCGCTGTAGGTCGCAGTTTCTTGTACAAGTAGATCTAGGGGCTTTAGGTTGAGTATCGTTAGCCATATTAACCGATCAGTTTTTTGTTTACTTAAATTGAAGACGTGAATTTGGATGACCTCTGGTTGATGCAGAATAGAACGCCATGCCACAAATAATCTTTTGCGCGCCAAATTCCCGAATCGTGTTTTCAGCCATCTTGGCGATATGTCAATTGGCCGCCTTGAAGCTGGTATTTGACCCCTTGGACTTTTTTTGTGTGGGGAACCGTGAAGGACCGATGTAATGCCAACGATCCGGAAATGATTAAAGCATTAACGCCAATATCATCCAATAAATCCATGAGCCACATCCCGAAACCATCAACAAGATCTTGGAAAATTGGAGTGACAGAATGCGCTTCTGCGAAGCCAGCCGAGGCAGCCAATTGTACGACGTTTTGTTCCATAATTAATAGGAATCTTTGCTCTTACTAATAAAGCCATAATACATGGACAAAATTTAATTTTGTTCATTTTATTGCATTTTTAAAAAGAAACTTGTATTTGTTGCTTGCCACTTAAATTCTTATCTATTTACATATAATAGAAAAATACCTACAAGTATTTAAATATATGTCTTAAGATAAAATAAGTGTCATTGGCATATTTAAAACAAAAGTTCAAGTGCATAAAATATCAATAAATTTATTATAGGATCTTGAGAACCATAATTGACAGAGTGATTCTTGTTTTCGTTTTCACGTTTGCCCAGCCAATAACAATAATTAAAATTTATTTATTTATGCGTACAAGATGATGATGCATCCCAATGAGCTACATGATGCATCCCAATCAGCTACATGAAGTCTTCCAATAAACCCATAATAGATAGATAAATAAGTATTTGTATAGCTATACAGTTGCTTTAAGTTAGCTTGGTCGAAAATTTTTGATACAAGTAAAGATTCATAACGACGAGCGCGCGTAAAACTGATAAGATCAACGCTTTCACAATGCAAAATCCTCGCATAAATGTAGGTATGTAGTCATAGGTACACCAAAGTCCCAGTCAAGTTAATTTCAAGTCTAGCAATTTCCAAGTTGGTCCAAAGAGTATCTATGGAGTGCACTTCATTATGCACAACAAGACAGGCCGCGAATGCAATTTGGTTGTAACATCAATATCATCCAGGGACCTGATTACTCCATGAAGAGAGGTTGCTTTTTGCTTGAAGTATAGTGGAAGAGAGGTGGGGGGAGGGGTTGAAAAAGACCTGAAGGATGGCAAACAACCACTGTTAACTGGGCACTCATAGAAAAAAGGTGCCGGCCACAACGGTCTTCCATCTTCCATCGAAGCATCAGTCGATACTGTTAGCGAGCTCTAATGACCCACATTATCACAATGAAATATATATATACTGACTCGTATATGCGGCCAACTGACCGGGCCGAGAACTTGCGCCTCCTGGTATTCATATTCAAATTTTATTCGGGAGAAGGACCTGGGGTGGGGGCTAACAACAAAAAACTATATTTTTCTATTCTTTTGCCACCGTGTTGTGATGAAGAAGCGGCATTGCTGCCGCCACGATGGATCATGCTACTTTTGTGCGCTCTTCGACTATGCAGACAATGCCCAGTAAAAACAGCAACAGTACTGACCGACCAGTGACCAACCATCCGGACAGTTGCAGGCTCAGGGTATTGTGCGCAAAGGCCTCATTACCGTGGTAGTGGCAAGGTAGCCCAAGCTTATAGACTTTGATCGGGCCATTGTGTTTGCATTGTATTCTGATCTGGCTCCGGTAGCACGGGTGCTGAAGGCCGGACGAAGCGCAAAGGACTTCTCAGGCAGTTCGCATCATGTGAACGAAAGTTGAATAGGTAAGGTAGGCATTTTTGTTCGAAATCAATTTTTTTGACCTAGCTATATTGTGTGATGATGGCGAGCATCAGGTCAGCAAGCTATAACTGTGCATGAACATACAAGCATATGTACATAGATCTACGTACATTATGTCGGTCGTTGAAAGGGCATAAATCATGGGAATCTAAGTTGCCAACATATGAATTTTTCGTGAGCGGCAAGGACAGTTCCTGGCAAAAGAAATCATGTGCTATAAATTCGGGAGACAAAAATACTTATAGTATACGTCTGCCATGATGATGTGTGTAACTGTCAAAAAATTTTGATCTCAAAAGAGGGAATTTATGTGTGTTTCTTTTTTTGTATAAGTTTTCAGAATTGTCTTCACACAAATTTCTCCAATGGCATAAATATGACTTTGTTTGTTATAAAGACTGTCGTGTCGTACGTATGTAAGCTACAAGACACAAAAAATCCATGAACTTCTCAAAGGAACTGTTAAAGAATTTAGGTCCACTCAAAAATATTTTTAACAATTAAATGTTACTTTAAGGATTTGTAGGTAAGACAGTTTTTGAGTATATGTAGGTTCTATATCTAATTTACGTGACCCTTGCTATAGGTGACTTGAAAAGTTCAAAATAGTTCCAAAGTTATTGATGGGCTTATAAGCGTGTGTTGGTGCTTAGCTTATCAATAAAGGTGATATTCTGACTTCATTGTTCAGGCTTCAAGTCACGGTGTAAAAGCTCTAGGAAACATCAGATAACTTACGAGCAAAAAATATCTGAATTTCTCGTCAAATCATTTGAATTAATTTTAAATTGAACGGTAGCCGATAGGAATTCCCGGATTGCAGTCACAGTCCAAGTCAAGCCGTCCGTCAAATAAGAATTCTGCACCAAGCTCAGGTCCGTCAAGCTGTGTCGTCCACAACGATATTTTTTGGGGGGTTAATTTAATACCTCAGCCTAAGGAAGCATATTTTTAAATTAAAAATCTCGAAATCCTTGTTAATTAATTAATCAATAATGAAAATGCTAAAAAAAAACTTAAAAAGTGCATTTTTCATGCATGAAGTTTCTTTTAATAGTTTTTTTCATAATTGATTTAAAAATTAACTAGGGTTGTACAATTAAAGATTTTCGGTTTAAAAACTTAAGATTGAAATAAATTTTATTTAAAAATTATGCGGAGTTCAAAATTCGCTGTAGTTTAACAATATTAACAAAAAAAAAAAAAAACAAAATGCATGAAAAATTCACTTTTTTTTTGTTAGTTCTTTAAAAATGTATTTAAAAATTTACTAGGGAGTTGGATTGAATTGAATAATATTAAAAAAAAAAAATATACCAAACGAAAGAAATAACTTATGCGCAGATCAAAATTCGCTTTAGTTAAACGTTTTTTTAGCATTTTTTTCATTATTGATTAATTAATTAACAAGGAGTCAAAGAGTTAGAGATTTTTAATTTAAAAATTTAAGATTGAAGTTAATACTATTTTAAAATTATTATTATAGGTAAGGTTCCTTATATTAGGATCTGAACAATAAAGCTTGCAAACTTTCATTATAGATTTATTGATTGGGGGAGGTCTAACAAAAACGTAGGAAGGTATAACACATGAATGATTAAAGCACATGTACATTTGGAAATTCGCTATAGTTAAGGAGATATGGGGGTTTGAAGGTTACATACGAAGTTATTTTTTTTTTTATTTAAAAAAAAACGAGGGAGGTACAATAAATTTTTGTTTGCTAAATCAAGTGGCATTTTTATTTTTCCGAAAATCGAAAGTGCGCCGGCTGACTTCGAGGTGGTGAATAAGAGGTGGTTGAAATGGGATTAGCCCTCAAAGAGAACAAGATGGGAAAGGAATCTCAACATCACCCAAGTAATAATTTGTAACTCAAGTTACAATTTTGCTGAGGTCATAAATAAACCTACAAGAACTCTGGTTATTATATGGTATTAATTCAGTTATTTCAAAACTCTTAGTTTATTTATGGTCTTAATGAAGCTTAATTATAATTTGAGTTGGACCTGGGTAAAATTAATAGGTCATGCTAACTTTGGAGTTGACGTTGGGTAACATTTTCTCTTAATCAGAACTTTTGTCAAATTTCGGTTTGTAAATTTTGATTTGGTAACTATCTCCTTTTGTTTGGTTTAAGACCAACCAATTATAAATCTAGATTACTAAAAAACGGCCGTCATAATAACGTCTCAAAATAACTACAGGCTCTTGCAGGTTTTTTTAGAACCGTGCAGGGACCGTTACAAAATAACCATAGGGTTATTACACGTTTTTTATAACCGTTGAGAAACGGTTACAAACAGTTATAAAAAAAACCCTGAAACTGTCCAATTACAGGTTTTCTTATAACTCTATTTAAACGGACGTCAAAACAAGGTTCGATATCAACCTTAAATCAACAAAATGTTGGTTATTTAAAAACCTGTAACAGAGGTTGTGCAACGGTTGTCAAGTAACCGAAAATCAACAAATACAAACAAAATAAAGGTTATATTCAAACTTCATGCAAACGACTGGTATAATGTCGTTATTCACTAACCGTTTTTCATAAACGTCATTCCAACCAACGTTCCGATTTTACTAACCAAAACAGGGTATGGGCACGTCATACTAAGGTTTCTAGCACGTTTTTGAAACCAATTTATAACATTCGGAGTTATATAACCGAGATGAGAGGACGGTATATTCACGGTTATTCAACCACAAACTGTTTCTTGGGCATTGACTCGGGCAAAACGTCACGATGGATATTCGCCCGGGCAAATTGTACTTTTACTGCCAAAAAAATCCAAGTGAAGGTTTTTAAACGCTATTGTCTTTATTTTGGCATAAGAAATACTGTCGCGAAACTCCATTACTAAATCGTTTGCTCGTCAAGTTAAATGTTAAAAATATCAGTTTTTCGCATAAGACTTGGAAACGGTAAATGCTATCGTAAAGTGTTTCATTCAAAACTTGTAGATAATGTCATTCTTCAAAAAAAGTCCTGACAATTTTTTCCTCACGACCCACACCGTTAAAAAGATATCGACATTAAAAAAAAAAACGAAAATGGTCGTTTTTCACGTATAACTCTTAATCAGTTCAAATTTTTCAAAACATATATATACAAAGTTTGTACATTATGTGAATCCCTACAAGAAAACATTATTATTTTTGTTCTTAAAATCAACCGTTTTAAAGATATAATTTTTTAAAAAGTTTGACAAGAAGTTCAAATTTCTGTTTTTTTGTTTTAAGTTTTACTCTTAAAAGCACAATTTGTTGAAAAAAAATGTACGCTCAGTTTTAATATCATAATATACTTTTCCAAACAAATCTAACACTTTTTTCCATACGAGTCATAAGTCGCAAGATATTGCTTCTTCAATAGTGTCAACTGTCAAAAAAAAAACGGGTTTTCGCATACATCTTTTAAACCGTACGCTTAATCGGAAAATTATATTACCAAAATGTATACGTTATTATGTACTTTATGTAATATTATATAAGCATGCATTAACAGTTTTTTTTCAAGAAGCCATCATTTTTATGATATCATTATTAAAAAAAAAAAAAACACCAAAAGTAGAAAATACCGGATTTTGGCTCTTAACATTCAAATGACGAATTTTTCGGAAAATATTTTATACCTATTTTGAAGGTTTTCATACTCCCTAGGCAAAAATTACACTTTTTTGCATCAGTTGCAAGATATTGCGACAAATTTCGAACATTTTTGAATAAAAAAAACGATTACCTCGAAAAATGTCATCACTGTAGCGTTCATTCGAAGAATTACTCTGGTCAACCGCTGTTTCTTCGAGCTACGAAGGCATTTAAGTTGTAAAGCCCTCTCTCAGAGAACCAAGGAGACTACATAAGATCCTAATCATCTCGGTTCTACTCTATGGGACAGATCACATGGACATTTATAAAATCGGCTTAAAGCTTGCTAGGGTACTTTGAGGGGAAGATTCTTCGTGTGCTTTTTAGTCGGGTGTGTACCGAGGAAGTGTGGAGTAGAAGATTCAACGACGAGCTCGAAGGGCTATACAGTGACGAACAGTGGTTCCAATTGTATGGGAGAGTGGAAAAAATTCCATAAAAAGTTAACCACTCAACCGATTTGGATGAAATTTGCAGGGATGATAGTAATTTTAATAAGAAAACAACAAAATTAGTTTCCACGCACTGCCACGCCCACTTAACAAAATAATCAAATAAATCGTTATTAAACTTAATAAAAATCAATTAAACACTTTAGTTGAGGTTGTATTTTCAATTAATGTTCGCACTAAAGAGAATTGGTTTTTCAAAATCCCTGATGAAATGCAAGTATTCTATGTGCATTTACAAATGAGCAGCGTATGAATGAAAAATTAGGTAGCTTTGAATTTGTATGAATACAACATTTTAATAAGTATAAAATTTTTAAGCAGATAAGTAATAATGTATAGTATAGTAAATAGTAGCTACCGGCTTTTTTTATAAGAACAATTATTTGGTTGCAAAGCCGACAGGTTTAAAATCATAAATGCATTGCCAATTATTAATTAAAGCATCACACTAGCATCACTTTTTGTGTAACTTTTTCTCTATTGCTATAACTTGCATCAAATGATGCGTAAACCCAAACAAACCATCATATCTACGAAATTTCTTGGTGCTATTTTGCTGATGCATTGCATCGGTATCAGCTGCGTTGCGCTTTAGCATTGCTATAAAGCACTGGTACATAAATTATTTGCCGTTTTTGAATTTATAATTTTTGAGATTCTGGAAGGAAGAAGATTGATAGAGTATAAGCTTAATCGGTTGCGGTTCCAGTAAATTGTTAGTATTTACATATAAAGATGTAAATAAATAAATGTATTGTGAAGAAAAGAGTTTAAAATGCTTACAATGTTTGTTTATCACATCTAAAACAGATGCTTTTTAACACGAGTACATTCACCAATAGTACATAGAAATATTCCTTTCTAGAAAACGGAAGTAATATTTAAATTTGTTTTAAAGTTCACTACATAAAATCGGCCCCACTGTGCGGAAACGCAGGTAAACGCAGACAAATTTGGTCTTAATGTGAACTTTAACATATCTACAGCAGGGGGAACTATTTTCATCCCGGAGGTAAGCGGAGCTTTTTTGTTTAGGACTACCGCTTTCAATTACTGTGGAATAACCCTAACATTATGCTGCTGTAATTCATCTAAATTTTTGTTTGTCAAAATTAACCACTTTATTGTATTGTTGTATCCTATGTTACCAAAAATTCACATTTTTAGTTCGACTAGAATCGACCTAACAGCCTTGGGAAGTTAAACCCAATTCCTATACAATTTCAAATATTTTGACTTTGGACCTCTATTTAAGCGTTTAAACTTGAGTTTTGGCCCGAATCGTTGGCTTACCTATATTCTATGGCTAATATACTGTGTGAAAGATGAATCAGCTGATAGAAATCAGCACTTTGAAAAATTGAATTTTTTCCACCTTGGAACCACTGTGCGACGTTGACCTGGTCAAAAAGCTGAAATGGCTTGGACTCGTGAAGTACCTGCCCGATAAGTTTTCGAATCCAACCCTGATGGTAGTGGGAAGAACCCATAATAAGTGGCTCTCACAAGTGGTAAACGAACGCAACCAACTTGGTGTGGGCAACTGAAAACGGCTAGCTAGACACAGAGCTTTAAGTTGCGTATGGTATTGTTCAGTTTAAGGCGTCTTGTTTTGATAACATTAAGTACTTGGACCTGCCCGTTAAACCTATTTTCTATTTTTTTAAAACCTGCATAATTTTTTATCTGTAGAATCTTTAAACGTGTTAAGCACATAGTCACTTGTAAGATTTGTTAGCCATACATTTCGGCTACACCAGTTTTTTTCAACAATTTTACAAAGAGTAGATTAACTTTTCAAATTAATGTTAATGCAATAAAACCCTTCTATCACAATCGACCTATATAATTCCTAAAACCGTCACAATGCCTTACCTACTTATAAAAACAAACCTCGTTAATGTATCACGGAAGCATAATATAATATTATTATTGTGAAATTATTGTTTGTTAACTTTAAAATATAATCAGCGTGTAGCGTGAATTTTTCATTAGCTCTTCGCACCTGTTAAAATTATTTACAACCTTTAGGCCTGACTGAAGGTGAAAAATGGTCTGATGCAATATTTTCCTTTCCAATATATTAGCAGTCTTGCCAAACAGCATTGATCGGATTTTTCTGCAATATATCTTACCTACTTCAAAAATAAAGTCAATATTTTATTTCCCAGTTGTGAATGGAAATAGTATTTCAATTATTTATTGCACCAGAAAGATGGTCTATTTCACAACTTATGCGAACGGATAGCCTTTGGGTGCAAGATATTTTATAGTTCAGCTGGAAATTCATACATAAATAAAAAGAAATGAAGCGCGCACTGATGGAAAAATAAAGTGTAGGTAGGTGGTACATGTAAGAATCTTAATGAGTATGTCAATAATATCTTGAAAGCACTCATAAGTGCATTGTTAGTTGGTATTATTATTTTCACTGTTTAAAGACTGAAATGCTCAATTTAACGAAAGGCCTTTGAAAAAATTTCTTCTTTTGAATAATTTAAACTAAGGAAGGAACCATTTTCGTTTTATTGGTAAATCTATGTTAATTGGAAAAACAAAACTTTAATTAGTTACATTTCGCTTTAGGTCAAATGATACTTTCCGCCTCTAAAATAGGTCCACCTTAACTTTATTATGTTGGCAGTTAACTGGCATTGACTAAAACCGACTGATTTTATTATTTGTTTGGCTATATAATCCACTTTCAGTGTTCTAGCTTTCCTATAATTATTGCTGTTTGTTGTTTGAATACCTATAAGCCATTTATGTTGCACTTCAATGAAGAATTTACATGGAGTTTATCGTCAAAATGTTCTTATTATGTAAGTAGGTAAACATTACAAATATTTATGTGTGTTATTTTATGTTTGCATAATTATATAGGCCCAGCGTGAGGTAGTTTTGATATTTTGTTGGGTTCCTACATTTATGTTGTTTGGGATTTTAAGAGTAGAGTCTGAAGGTATTCAGCTTTGTAACTTTCAGAAATCTATGCCCGCAGCAGAAAAAATCCGAAAGTGAAAAAAAAAAATGGAATTAACCCTCTCGAAAATCAGAGGTGTTGACGGCAAATGGATGATGGACTTGAGCTAAGCAAACGAATCTTACTTGCTCGTTTCCAAGTTCGTGTAGTCCCTTAAAACCAATATTAGCTTAAAATCAATCAACTCCTCTCGGATTTCCAGCCATTTATCGAGTAAAAAGGAGTATTTTGTCATAGGATTTAAAACGACTCATTTTAAGTCGGTGTCGGTGCAACCACGTTTGACCCGCGAATTTCTTGATCATTGTTAATTTTGAAAACAAATGCTTTTTTAACCTAAAAAAACGGTCCAAGGCTCCATTTTGAAAAATGTCCCAGAACTAAAAATATTTGTCTAGGTATCCCCTACAAAATCCACGATACCCATTTTGAATATCACTGGGAAAAACAAATTAACCGACACCCTTGTATCAATCTTAGTGGTTTAAAAAACCCAGTACTGGCTTACAAGTTACAATACAATACACTCAAATTTTGTACGAACACATACAATTCTGAGCAACTTGCTTTTCAATTGGCTTGTCTTTTTTCAAATTAGTTGATGAAGGCAGTACACTGAGGGAAAAAGCTATGCACTCAGTACAGAAACTTAAATGCAAATGTTATGTACTGAAATTTGTATGGGATTACTATAAAAAATCTCTTTACTGAGTAAACTTCATGTGTGCTGTTTACAATTGAATTTATGTACCAAGTGAAACCCACAACGATCAAGCTCTGTTTCTATAAACACGTTTATTGAATACAAGCCGTATATACTCAATACACATCTATGTAGCTAACTTATGTAATGCAAACACAAATATTTATAACCCGTCACTAAGTTATGTGCCACGTACAAGCTTCATGTGGTGTGTATCACCTACGTTTATTGAGCACACGCGCTATAGACTCAGTACATTTCTACCTGCTATTCTAATTAACACCCACCACCAAGTTATGTGACAGGTACAAGCTACGTGATGTATATGTACCTACGTTTACTCAGCACACGCGCTATGGACTCAATACATTTCTATCCGCTATTTCATTTAAGACCCACCACCAAGTTATGTGGCAGGTACAAGCGACATGTGATGTATATTGTGTACATGCGCTATAGACTCAATACATTTATCTCTGCCCAACTAAATAAAAGGAAACTGTGCAAAGTTTTCAACTGATTAACATTTTGCCGAAGAATTATATATAGCAAATTAGCTCAATGGATGCATGCTCGCTCTCGGCACCGAAGGATACCAGTTCAAATCCAGTTAAGTAAAACTTGACATTTTTTTCAAATAAAATAAAATAAAATAATATAATTTCCGAATTAAAGGAATACCAGCAGTCACTGTCGGATAAACGGCGAAGCTAAGAGATGACATACAAACCAGAAGAAAGCAAGCGCAGCAACCCAAGCGCAACAACCTATAGACGTTACGTCACGTCAAACTATACCTAAATAGTCCATTGTGAAGAGTAATTAAAAATATGTACTCAGTACATAAACATATGTCATCAGTGAATAAATATATGTACTGAGTAAATAAATGTATGTACTGAGTACATAAATGTATGTACTGATTGATTTTTATTCTTTCTTCCACAACTTTTAATGGGATTTGAACATTTTCAAAATAGACGACTAAACTGTCGAATTATTATGATGGATTGAAAAATCTCTTAAAAATCCTTATTTTTTGAGAATACATTTTTTTTGCTCGGGAAAAGCTGATTTTTGAAAATGTTGGGTAACTTTTGGAACGAAATGTTCTGTGTACGCCAAAATGTTCTTTCTTATCTATCTGTGAAGGTATATGAACTTTCAAATTCCATTGAAGGATGGCTACGATTATGATGGATTAAAAAATGTTTGTTTAAATTATCATACAGAAAAAAAAAACAAAATTTTTGATTTATTTAGATGTGACTTTGAGGCGGCAGAAAAGTGTGTCAGCGCAGCAGTCAACACATTGACAGTATTCTGCGTTGACGATCGCAAGTCTTGACAGACTTAAAACAAAATTTGACGTCATTTTTAGTCAACTCGTTGAACATTTACGTTGGCCTAAAAAAATTGAGACTCTGTTTTTATTTTCATTTTGGTCATCGAATTTCGATTTGTCAAAATGTTTAGCAATTTTAATAAAAAAGTGAATTTAGGATCCTAGATAGGCTATCCTAGTAAAAGCTTAACGTTGCCAGTAATAAACTTGAAAGCAACTTGCTTACAAGTCACAGCATTTTCACGTATATGAACTTGACAGTAAATTTATGTAGACAAAATGCTTGCCAGTATTGGGCTCTTGTGGCCTCAGGGTTATATCAACCATTTTTGAAACATATTTATGAAAACAAATTCTAACGCTAATTTAATTTTAATATACAAAAAGTTGTTCTGAAAAAAGTTGATAAGCTTTTTAATAATTTATAGGGTATATACCTACCAAGTATTTTGGGTTCTAGGGCAAGAATTGTAGAAATACTAAAAAATCACTTTATATACACCATCAATTGGCTCAATAGAAATATTGTCAACTTATTTAATAGAAATGTTCCTTTGCGATCCAGAACAATCAGAGAAGGATAATTGACGACCATGAATTTCCGTCAATTATGGAAGAATCTTAAAGATTTGGGTCTAGGTAAACAAAATGAAAATTGCGCTATAAGAATATAAATGCTGGTTTGATGAATCATAATTTCGTTAACTTACCCTTTCCATCCGTTACCTGCTGCAGTTCCCACATTATGATTGAATCTCCTGTTGAGCCAACATTGGATGTTACTTTCGATTTAACATGCGTTAAGAGGGTAATGCAAAATCAGCTTAATGTACATCAGAACGGCCAAAACCATAAATCCCAAATTGAAAAAAGGTCATAAAGCTCATATAATAACTCACATAAAGCCCAAAAACTGAACACAAAATTTGCAAAAAGCCCAAGAGGAATGTCACTACAACCAAAAAATTTGCAAATGCCAAGATGCCCAAATCGAACATTGTCGTATCGCCCAAAATATTTTCTGATTTTGAGTTTGGGCATAATGACATACAGTTTGGGCGTTTTGACATTTATTTTAGGTGCTACGACCATTTTATTTATTTTTGTTCTAAAATTTTTTCGCCGACCGTCATAAGACCTAAATCATCAAATGACATAACGCCCAACAAATTAAACAGGACTCCAACATTGTTTTTAATTTGCTGATTTGTCTTGAGCTCATTATATGTACATATAATATATGTACATTTAATACATATAATGTAGGTACTTTCATGGACTCTGTGATTTGAATATTCACCACCGATGGCGCTCACAGCCCAGGATGGGCTTCGGCCTCAACTAACGAGCCCCTCCAGCCAGCTCTGTCCCTAGCTAGCCGCTTCCAGTTGCGCACACCGAGTGCTTTGATGTCGTCATTCACTTGATTGCGCCACCTGTTACGGGTTCTTCCTCTGCTGCGTACCCCATCGGGGTTGGATTCGTCGGGCAGGTGCGTTGCTGTCCATACGCTCCACGTGCCCCAGCCATCTCAGCCGCTGTATTTTCAGCTTTTTGACCAGGTCAACGTCGCTGTATAGCCCGTATAGCTCGTCGTTGAAACTTCTCCTCCATACTCCTTCGATACACACCGGACCGAAAATCACACGAAGAATCTTCCTCTCAAAGCACCCTAGCAGATTTTTATCCGAATCTTTCAGTGTCCATGCTTCTGACCCTTAAAGCAGGACCAGGATGATTAGGGTCTTGCATAAAGTCTCCTTGGTTCTCTGAGAGAGGGCCTTACTACTTAAATGCCTTCTTAGACCGAAGAAACAGCGGTTGGCAAGAGTATTTCTTCGCTTGATCTCTGCACTGATGTCATTCTGCGATGTAATAGTGGAGCCCAGGTAGACAAAGTCCTTGACAACTTCGAAGTTATATCTGTCCATCGTAATATTTTGCCCGAGTCGACGATGTTGAGATTCCTCTCTCGATGACAGCATATACTTCGTCTTGTCCTCATTAACCGCCAATCCCATTCTAGCCGCCTCCGATTCAATGCTCGCAAATGCCCCTGCCACATCTCGCTTCGTTCTGCCGACAATGTCTATGTCATCCGCATATGCAAGCAATTAAACCGACTTTTGATAGATTGTTCCGCTGGTGTTGACATGTGCGTTGCGTACAATGGCTTCAAGAACGATGTTGAATAGGTTGCATGATAACGCGTCGCCTTGCCTCAATCCTTTCTCAACATCAAAGGAATCGGTAGTGTTCTTACCAATTTTGACGATGCAGCGAGATTTCTCCATCGTCATCCTGCACAGGCGGACGAGTTTGGCAGGGATGCCGAGCCTCGACATGGCTCTGTATAATTCGTCCCTTTTCACGCTATCATACGCGACTTTAAAATCGATAAAAAGGTGGTGTGTATCGATCTGGAACTCCCGGGATTTTTCTAAAATCTGTCGGAGTGTGAACATTTGATCGACGGTTGACTTGCCTGGCCTAAAGCCGCACTGATAGGGGCCGATCAGATCGTTGACAAAAAGTTTTAAGCGGTCACACAGGATGGCCGACACGACCATCACAGGATGGCCGACCAGCAGCCTTGTACGACTTAAGTTTGGATATCGCCAGCCGCACTTCTGTTAGGTCGGGTGGACGGAACTCTTGGCCATCATCGTCCAAATTGAATGGAGCATTCTGCCTATTAGCGCCATCTTGGCCGTCTTCGCCATTAAGCAGTCTAGAGAAGTGTTCTTTCCAGATCCTCAGCACTGACTGTGTGTCTACTACCATATTCCCACTCTCATCTCGGCAGGCTTCCGTTCTAGCCTTGAATCCTTGGGTGGATCGCTTCACCATCTGATAAAATTTTCGAACATCTCCCCTACCGCTACAACCCTCAATAGACTCTACCGCCCGCTTCTCGTGCTCTCTCTTTTTCCTCCTGAGAAGTCGGCGTTCCTCTTTTCGTTTCAGCCCGTAGAGCTCCCGGACCACTCTCTCAGCAGCTCTTGTTCGAGTCTGGAGCATTTCCTGGTAGGCCTCGTCCTTAGCTGCATGCGCTAGCCGGCACTCTTCATCGAAACAGAAGTTTCGTTGTATTCGCCTAGTGAAACCCAGCACATCAGAGGCGGCACTTATGATGGCTTGTTGACAGTGTTCCCACTGGCCATCTGCACTTGATGCTGGTGGCGGACCTCCTGAGAGATTAAGAGTTACGTGGTCTGCAAAAGTTCTGGCGGTCTCTTCCAATTTAAGCTTCTCGACATCGAATCTTTTCACAGCATCTGCTCTGCGTTGTCGCGTCATAGATATCCGCATACGTAGTCTAGCTACCACCAGGTAGTGATCCGAGTCAATGTTGGCCCCTCGGAACGTTCGGACGTCCAAGATACTGGAAGCATGTCTCGCGTCTATCGCAACGTGGTCGATTTGGTTGACGGTTAGTTGATCACGCGACCGCCAAGTCGCCTTGTGTATATTGAGGTGTGGGAAGTAGGTGCTTGAGATGATGACATTTCGCCCCGCCGCAAAGTCTGCCAGCCTATGTTCGTTGCCGGAAGTTTCGTCGTGTAGGCTGTGTCCTCCGACTATCGAACCTGAGATGACCTCCTTTCCGAATCTTGCGTTGAAGTCACCAAGAATTATCTACACGTCGTACGTCGGGTACATATCATACGTTGTCTCCAGGAGATCGTAGAATGCTTCTTTGGTTGAGTCCTCTCTCCTTTCTGGGTAGCGTGAACACAGATCAGCGAAATGTTCTTAAATTGGCCTTTGATGCGGATTGTGACCAGGCGCTCGCTTACACTTCGGAAGCCCAAGACTTCTTGCCTAAGTCTTCCCCTGATCACAAAACCACAACCAAAGAGCCGCTGACCCTGTTCCTTCAAGCACCCGCCGTAGTAGATGTCACACGATTTCAGTCTCCGTATGCCCATCCATCCCATCGCACTTCCTGGATGGCTGTTACGTCAGCCTTTAGCCTGTCCAGGTTCTCCACTAATTGTTCGGTTCGGCTGTATAAGGACAGGACGTTCCACGTGCAGATCTGAAATTCATTGTCCTTGTTTCGTTTGCTGGGGTCGTCAACTTTAAAATCATCCATATCCGAGGCTTGTTGTTGTTTCGGAACAACTTTTTTTTACGTGGTAGGAAAGTTACCCCGACGCACAACCCCCGACCCGGAGGACCAGACCCTTCGTATAACTCCAAGGGTAGGGAGCCGGATAAACCGCTCCTTATAGGCCTGAGCTACAAATAGTCGTAGTAGCCCATGTAAGGTGTTCACTAAGTAGTTCAACCTAACTGAAACTGTTAGGTTGTTGATTCCATCTAGAGAATTCGTCCGCTGCCGCCTCGATGAAAGGAGAAGTGCCTTAGTGGGAACCCTCCTCCCCCCCCTCTCTCGTTGGCTGTCCCCAACAGCTTTCCACGGGAATTTAAACCCCGTCTCCAGCTGAGTTCTAGATACCCGATGTTCACCACTAGGAGGTGAGAGTAGGAGTTGGTAGACAGAGGTGGGTTTTGAGAAAAACCTGTGGACGCTTGTGTCCTCTTGAATGCATATAACTACCCTTTTGAACATTGCCGTCTAACTTCAGAAGTCTATAATCAAAACATGTTATGAATATGCACTTTCATAAAAATGCTTAATATAAATCATAAATAAATTCGCAATCATTTCCTTCAGTTGCCCTCTTGTAGTTTCATTCATCGCACCGATAGCAGTAAAAAAAAAAAAATAGCCAGCGAGCGCCAGCAGCGGTCCTCCTCAAACGATTTTCAGTGTTTTAACAAATCAAACTCTCCTAGCTACTATTTAATTATGATTTAACAAGTTTACTATAAAAAAAAACATAAACAAAACGATAAAAATTTGGAATCAAAACATAATCCACATCAAATTTATTTTTTATACCAACACCGCAGGTCCCTGATTTAAGCATTAAAATTCCAAACCGACCCTAGTTAATTACTTCCTCATCACTTCTTAGAATGAACGTACGCCCAGCCCGTTTAATCTATTAAGATAACAAGTTTCGTACATATTTCAGTCAAAGCTATCATCAGAAAACTAAAATTGATTAACATCGGATTAATTCGCAACAGGAGGTCTTGAATAGATCTAAATAATTAATTATATCCTCAAATACAGAGGAGGGATTTTTGTAAATTGAAGCAAATACAAGTCAGTATGTGAGTGATGTGATTTAAACGACTTGTTGGAAGGCCGGCAATGCCAGGTAAGAAGGTTTTCTTTTGTGAAGTTTTAAAGGATTTATTATCCAATTTCCTCTGGTTAGCTTGAAAATATATCATATCGTTTAAGGTATTATAGTTATAAGCAGATCCAGAAGAAGGGCAATTGTGCAAGCCGAGCTAGGAAAAATCTGTATTATCATGTTTTACGGGGAATAATTTCAAGAATTCATTGAAAAACCCAAATTTCGATTTAAAATTCGAGCACTGTGAGCCATTTTTTGGTCTCGCTCTCCTTTCGTTCTCGTTTTAATCTCGTCTCAGTGTCATCTCGGTTTATCTCGGTCTTGTCTCGGTCTGGTACGGGTCTCGTTTCAGTCTCGTATCGGCCTCATCTCAGTATCGTCTCGGTCTCGTCTCGGTCTTGATCTTGTCTTGGTCTTGTCTTGGTATCGTCTCAGTCTCGTCTCAGTGTCGTCTCGGACTCGTCTCAGGCTCGTCTCCGTGTCGTCTCGGACTCGTCTGGTCTCGTATCGGTCTCGTCTCAGTCTCGTCACGGTCGGCTCTCGGTCTCGCTCAGTATCGTCTCAGTCTCGTCTCAGTGTCGTCTCGGACTCGTCTCAGGCTCGTCTCCGTGTCGTCTCGGACTCGTCTGGTCTCGTATCGGTCTCGTCTCAGTCTCGTCACGGTCGGCTCTCGGTCTCGTCTCAGTATCGTCTCAGTCTCGTCTCAGTGTCGTCTCGGACTCGTCTCAGGCTCGTCTCCATGTCGTCTCGGACTCGTCTGGTCTCATATCGGTCTCGTCTCTGTCCCGTCTTGGTTTCCCCTTGATCTCGTCTCTGTCTCGTCTCAATGGCAACTTAGTCTCGCCTTGGTCTCGTCTCGGTATCGTATTGGTTCTGTATTCTTTTGGCCTGATCTAGTATCGTTTTATCTTAGTGGGATGTAAGTGACCAAAATTAGGTCAAACCTTGCACATCACCCTCTCGAGTTGAGGTGCTAGTCTTAACAAAAACTATCTGTCTTACTAAGGTGACAACATTGGCAAACGATTTAAATTTGTATAATATTTAAACGACTATGACAACACTATTTTATTCAAAATCAAATACTTTGTTGTCTGTATGTCATCAGTCTATAAGGAAGTTACCTAAATCCCTTTTGCGATTTAAGTCGTGATGTACCTCCACGGGTGAACTATAGTACGACAACGCTGACGATGACGATGGACAACAGGGAAACAAGTTGGATTTTCATTCTCATGTGTTAATTATGCCATAAGCCAACATTAAGATAAAAATATTCTCAAAATGGAAAGAGAGGGACTTTACTTCGCCTCAACCTCTCACAACACAGAACACAACACACTGCATACATAATTGTGTTGGTGGGAAATAAGATTTCCTTGTGCCACAAATGTGTCTTCTTGTCTGGTTATAGCATCAAAATGGCAAACTAGGCACCTGCAAAAGAGGCATTAGATACTTTTACAGGATAAGCTAGTGTTCACGATCACGCGTTTGCCTTTTAGGGTTTTGCTTGAAGAGAAGAATGAACAAAAACAAAAAAAGAACAACTTCAAGCAATTTACTAGATACTCTAGTGCCTATGCCTACCTACTACTTATCCTATTCGATCGTTAATAACATTTTTCTAATGAAGATATTAACTAGTTGTACAGTTTTGTGTGGTATGCCAGTTGGGGGTGTATTGCCTGCGCCTGATGCTTAAGTTAATAATGCCGTACAGTCTAGTCAGTGATTGGTTGAGATTCCTTTCGGGAAAACGAATAAATTATAAAAACACAACATTTTTCCTTTGTCCAAACTATAAATACCTGGAGAAGACTCCGCGAGAAGCATGTTCTTATTCCATAAAAAACATTATAATGGCTAATTGAAGCTAAAGTAACATGTTAATAAATTGTATATAACTTATGCATAAGGCTTTTGAATATGGAAAAGCTTATCTTAACAAGAGAATTTATGTTAAAGGTTTTTATTTTCGATATGGAACAAGATACTTACATATAGCAAAAATGCCTTATTGAAAAGCCAAAAATGGCTATCAATATACGAACTAGAAATATAACAACATTGTTATTGTTATAGATTTGGAACTTGATGAAGACATTATGTACATGTAGGTAGACATCTATACTAAAAAAATTTAGGATGTGAAGTAAAACTGATTCCTAAATTTTTAATTATAACTTTTCTACAAAAACACAACAGCTCAACAGAATTGGTACTGGTAATTTGGCGACCACGGGCAGCTTAGGTCATAGCAATTTTGAAGTGCGCCGTTTTGATACCATAACTCGTTAGAACCTGTGGATGGAATTGAAATGGGAGAATGTGACATATCCTCAGGATATCGTCCATTTTGATTTTAATTTAGAATATGTTTGAAAAGATTTAATTCTTTGTGGAATGACTTCTAAGCTTTTAGCGGATCACTCACTCAACCAGACCAGCACCCGCCCCAGCACCATCCACAGTTTGCTCAACTAGGCAGTTTGTTGGCTGGCACTGGAGCGGCCACTGATCTGATCGCATGATCATCCGGCCGCTGTGCACCGTGAACCCACGCCAAAACCTCAGTCTGCTAGCTCGCGATCATGGGTAATCATCGGAAGGTGTGGTGCAGAAGTAGCCGAAGTTTGTCCTAGAGCCATTTCGTCGAGGTAAGGAAAGAAATGAAATCTTTGAACTTCATTTCCGAAAGTTCGTTAATGTCGTTAAAAAATACCGTTCCGAATGATTGTGCTCTAGGGCTCTAGCTTTGGCAAGAGCAGGGCATTTGTACATGAAATTGATAACTATTTCCTTTTCCTGCTGGTCCCCACAGCTGCGACAATGGATTATTGTGAGGTATGCTAAGCTTCTATGAATGCTCTACCATTGGCCAGTGTCCGCTAGAGGTTGCAACGACCCTTCTATGTCTTGCCTGGGTCTGGGTATTAGATCAATTTTTTGGAGCTTGTTATCGGTGGGCCAAATCTTCGTCGATATAATTTACAGTTTGATAAACTGTTCGACCTACGGTTTGATTCAGTAAGGAAAATTGAGAGAATATTGCCCTTCATAACTCCAAGCTGAATGTTGACTCTTTCCGCAAGTGAGCCATGAAGGGCTGATCCTTGCCTGGCCAGGTCGTCAGCTCGTTCATTGCCCTAAATGCAACTGTGACCCGGAACCCTGATAAAGAGTGACACCGAGGTCAGTGTTCAGACTCGCAAGTTTATCCAGGATGAGATTGCTGGACCAATAAGGAGGATATCGTAGATGAATAAATGGCTTTAAAAGCCGTCTGAATCTGTGATAACAGCTACATTTAAGTTCTGGTTTGGATATTCTTTTAGTAACTTGCATTCTTCCCTGATTGCCAGTTATTCAGCAATAAAGACACAAGCAAAGTCAGGTGCTCGAAAAGGACCTAGAGACATTTAGAGACTAAAAAAAGATTTCTGCACCAACACCATACTCCATCTTTGAGCCATCAGTAAAGATAGTTGTGTCTAATTCTTTTGTCACAACCTCATTATTCCAATCCTTCCTGGATGGAAATTTAACTTTAAAATCCTCAGATTGGATATTAACATTATTTGTGATTATGTATTGTGCTAAGACAAAAATAGAACGGAATAATGTTAAACATACGATAAGTTCAAATAATACCAAATGATGAAATAAGAAGACAGACTTGTATAATAGAAGCAATAAAAAGATCGAAACAGTTAAAATGGAGTTGGGCTGGTCACATCTCAAGAATTCAAGATAAAAGATGGACAAAAATAATAACGAAATGGATACCAGATGGAAAGAGACGTAAGGGCCGACCAAAAAAAAAGATTTGAACCACTTTAATCCACAATGGTATAACGATGCAAAAAATATGGATCTCTGGACGTCACTGGGGGAGGCTTATGCCGATTAAACTTTTACTTAATATTGAGGAAAATAAGAATTTATTTCATACAAACCTAAACAAAGACTTAATAAAAAAATAAATAAATAAATCAACTATCTATGTAGGTATACAGGGTGATTTGCATAAGGTGTCACAAAAGGCTAGGGCGTGTAGGTTGGACCTAGACAAGAAAAAATCGTAGTGGAGGGGGTCTATTTCCCCCCGTTTAGAAGGGAGGGGCAATTTTCAAAAAAAAAAAATCACTTAAAACAGAAAAAAAATATGGAAAAATAACGGTAATACCTACAGAATAATGCTATAGCATTTTGTAAAGCCAAAAATCTTTTCTTAAATATTATTTTTAAATTAAGTTGTTAGAGTGAATAGTTTTTGAAAAATTAATTTTTAAACTCAAAATTTTGAAAAAAAATTTCAAGCTAGTTTTTTTAAAAATTTTATGTAGTTAAGCATAATTTTTGTTATCAAAACTTAATGCTCTTGTCAATTCTTAGTCAAACACTGAAAACCGCATGGTCCTAGGACTTTGACTTTTCAAGATATTACAAAATCAAGAAACCAGCATCTTAGTAAAAAGAAGAAAAAACGAGGTTGAGATAATCAACTGGTTGCTGAAATGATCATTTATCCGGATTCTTCTAGTTTTATGAGAAAGTTGCTTCATTTATTTTTTCATATCTTGAAAAGTTAAAATCCCAGATCTATACGGTGTTTAGTGTTTGACTTAAAATTGACAAGAGCATTAAGTTTTCATAACACAAACTATGCTTAATTACATAAAATTTTGAAAAAAAAAGCTTGAAATTTTTTTTTTTAATTTTTTTTTCAAAATTTCGAGTTTGGAAATTATTTTTCAAAAACTGTTCACTCGAAGAACTTAATTTCAAAATAATATTAAAGAATGGACTTTTGGCTCTTTAAAATGCTATAGCATGTCTCTGTAAGTACACTTCAACTTTACACTCACAAACGCCAACAAACACTGGTTTCAGTTTTGCGATATCATCAAGCCAGGCATCTGAAATCAGTGAAGCTCTAAACAATCCCCGAAAAAGAGCCCGTGGTATGATAATGATCAAGATAATGATTCCTCATAGGGCAAGTATTGGTTTCGTGTCAAAAAAATAAGAGGTTTTAATCAAAACTAACATAACGATGATGCAGAAGTCCAAAAAATTGATTTTCGTCAAGACTTCCGTTGGTCTGTTTGTCTGTGCGTCCTGATGTACATCGAGCTGGAGCCTAAACAAATGGATGGGTTTGCTTCAAATTTGGCGTCAAGCATTTTTATGTGATTAAAAAAAAATTTTAAAAATGGGTGGTGCAACGGCTCGTGAAGAACCAGGGCCTAGTGACTAACAACTCGCAACCATTACTGTATGCGCGTGCCGACAGGAATGGGAGGGACCTACAGTTTTATGCCGAATACGATCGGCTAGACGAGAAGCACTTATTCATGACAAGTGATACTCAATTCCTGGCAAGAGGCGGTAGTACTGAAAAAAAAACTTTTAGTTTTTTATAGGTGGACGAGGATGGGAAGTAAACCCAGACCTCCAGCGTGACAGTCCATCGCACTAACCATTATGCTACGGTCTACTCCATATTTTTTTTAATGTGATTCCCTAGGGCAAATTCGAATTTTTGGTTTATCTCCATACAACGATCTGGGATTTATCAACTTTTCTCAAATACGGCTCTAACGATTATGATTAAACTTTGTGCATGTCATTTTTAGATGTTCTAATAATACTACACACACTGTTTTTACCAACAAATTCAAATAATGGCAATAAAGTTATAGTGTTTTTTTTTTTTGCAAAGATTGCTTTTATATGCTTATTTACGTATATTTTCCCCCATACATCTCGTCATTGGCTTCGTTTATCTTACCATCATTTTTCGATTCGGTATTTAAGCCAGCATAGCATATGAATAATTTCTGTACGAAAAAATAAAATCAAAGAAAAAATTATTTATTTAATTATTTTTAAATGTTTTCAACATTTTTGTGCTTAAATCAAAAAATTTCAAAATTGATAATTTAACATTTTTGTATTAGGTTTTTGTTAACGATATAGAAATACACGCAAACCATATCTATATCTGCACCGTTAATTTCTAGTTACGTTTAACAGCTGTTAGGTAGGATAGTTCGTGTGATCCAGCCGTGCATATTTTTTAATACGATATCATCCATTTTTGCTATTCAGCTCATGTTATCATTATCACTATTAGCAAACTATGGTTTTCAGTGTTGAAAAATTTGACCTAATGCCGGAACCACACTGTCAAATATTTCATTCGCCGAACAGAAACACAAAACAGGATACAAATGAGGTTCTACTGATATTAAATGCCCATATTGTAGCAACACACGATTCCACAACACAACAAACGCGAAAAATGTGGTTCCAACTTAAGTGTATTCATAATCCAATCCATTTATAACAATTGATAAATTATCTTCTTAAACAAGTTATGGTAAGATATTGATCACGAAGTAGTTCATTATAAAGTCCCGACCCACATGCATTATATTTAACAGATTAATCACTAATAATAATAAATAACAGCCAGTTCACTTACAAAATACATTGCATGAAATTTCTTCAATTTCCATCTTCAATAATTACCAGATTAATTTCATTTAAATCTTTACCTTTATTTCAAACATTCAGAGCAGTGCATTAAATTTTCAAAGAATAATCAACAACACCAACGCCCCAACATTAATGTTTGAACTAGAATCTGCTATACACTTCCTGATATATTTATATTATTCATTTTCAATATCATTTTCAATTAAATTTTAAATTTAAATCATGAAGTTAGAAAATATCGCTTGTCACAACCTCTTTCAGTATAGCCAATTTACAGTCACAGACTGTACCATCGACATGACTAACGAACCAATTAACAACTCAATCGGTCCTTCACCGATTTCCTGATTTCCTTACGCACTCAACTGCAACACTACCTGCCTTTATGCAATCAATGTACACCACGCGCGCCTATGGTATACTAGTCACCGAACACACTAACGCTCATAATCGTTGTGATAATTAATCGGCCATTTAATTACCACATTAAGCCTGTAGCTAGAGTAATTAATTGGCACAATCATCTCCATGAATACATTCGCGCATCAAGTTGTCATTTTAGCCACCTCTGCGTCTTTTTATACTAACTAGCTATAAACGCTTCTTGCATTAAGGCGCCTCTTTGAAACACTTGCACTTTCTCTGTTGTGATGGTTCGTTGTGCATGGTAGGAGCTTATGGTGTTTATCGTTATACCTATTAACTTATGTTATAGGCAGGCATGTTACGTAGCCGCCCAAACTATATCCAATGACATCTTTATGGAGGCTGGACACAGGGATGTATCCAATATTTATTTAAAGAATCGGCCTAGCTTACTTACTAAGGGCACACCATGAATTTATTAGTATGTGACGCAAGACTACAAAAAAAAATTAAAGACAATTTAACTTTCTACAAGTTTGATCTTATTTTTCATTTTTTTTCTCTTCTTCATATTTTTTTGAAAATCAAAATGACAACGAAATGCTAACAAAAAACAGTGGAAAGTTCTTATGAACTACAAACAATTGCAAAGCTCTAAACTTGCAGAAACACACAAAAAAACAACAAAAACAAGTATAAGAAACAAATGCCATCATTTTTCTCCACACAAGACTTCTTCGCTACCTACTGGGGCGATTAATTCTGTGAACAAAAAGTGGAGACTTCTCAAAATAATTTGCTTGAATTAATTATCAATTTCACTAGTGCACGATGTCCAAAAAATCGCTTTCAATCTTAGCAGAAAGTCATTCTTTATTTCGATTGACATTTTTAACATGCTTATTCATCCCCGACATAGAATATGTAAGGCTCTAACAAAGCCAAATCCAGCCTTGTTTAAGTGTAGACTTAGGGAAGCTTCAAAGAACATTATGCTCGCCACTCTTCTCGGCACACTCATAATATCTCTAACCTTACTGGCACGATGTGTGATTTGAGTTTCTGAATCATGCTCAGCGCATCAGACCGGATAAATGATTGCACACACATGGATGACAGTTATGGGCCGCAAGTGCGTTCGTGATTGCACGCTGCAATGATTTCAATCGTTGTTCAGAGGTGGCAATAAATCAGATTTCTTCCATCCACAAGCCACAATATACTATTACATATGCCGCGTGCAATCTAGGTGAAGTTTTATGTTAGAAAGAGAATGCTGCCGGACCGACCATGTAAACCGACCACAGAACCAGGATATTTGTAGAAATCAAAATGATTTAGTATTCGAATTTTGTCCTGGATTTTTGAATCATTTTTTTTTTTTTGTTTTGTTGTTTTTTTTTTTTTATTCCGTCCGCTTGTCGCTTGTGTTACGTTGTTTTAAGTTATAAAGTCTAACCCGCTATAATGCCAGCACGTGTTATAGAGTGCATAGGGTGATTGTGTTGGGAGATGCTGATGCGCTGATGGTATTCTAAATGTCGTTAAGGTCTTGAGCATCACGAAAAATATCGGTCACGTTTGCATCAGTTAAACTATGATGATGGGAAATGACAAGATATTCAAACCAATTCTGACACCTGGTTGTAAAGGGGAAGCTAGAACTTATACTGATATAAAAATGAATAAACTATAAGCTAAAATTGTGTTGTATTTTTGTGTATGAAAATGAACCTGCTATCTTTGATCGCTTCATAAAAGACAGAAAAAACTTACGGAATATGCCTTGCCCCCAAAGAATTGTGGATTAATATATATTTACAAAAACCTTAAGTTAATTAACTACAAAAGGCTATAAATAAAAAAAAAAATTGCTAGAGAAGTTTTTGAGACACCTTCAAAGCTTGCGCTTTATATTTCGAAATTTTCTTTTTCTATTCAATGAAAAAGTACGTCTATTTTAACATGACCTGAGACCTAAGTCTTTAAAGTACCACCTTAATTCCAACTTTTGGAAATTACGAAAACACACAAAATTTAAATTCTTTTCTAACAGGAAATTAAATTATTTTTATGTTATGATAATATCCAGACAAGAAAATAAATCTGAAAGTATCAATCCCACACACAAAAACGTCGCATAGAAAAAAGGAAGCTAATTTTATTTTCTACCCATATACACAACATAAGTGCCGTATTAACCACAAGCCAAAAGAGGCAAACTGCCTTTGGGCCGAGTACCACCGCACAGTGTGACATTTTCAGATTCTAGCGGAACTTAAGTCTAAATTTAAATAATATTTTTTTTGAACTTGTTTTTTTTTTCGTGGAAATGATTTACATATATCAGATTAATTTAAATTTAATAATTCATTTTAATTTTATTTTAACTAAAAATAAATTAGCTAAAGCATAGTTTTAAGGATATTCTAGGAGCCCATCATAGGACGACCTACCCTCGTCGTTTTACCAAATGAGTGCTATACACTCTTGTCAATTAGGAGTTAGCAAAATGTGGTCAAGCCATAGGGTTCCAAGCTTTCAAATTTTTGAGCGAACTAAGATGCCTCAAAGGTGTTAAAAAACACAATATAAAAGTAAATTTAACTCAAAACTTTAAATTACCTGAATTTTCGATATTCGAATTTTCATCAAGGTATTAATTAGGATAAACAGAATGTATTTTCTGATCACTTTATCGAAGCGAACTTAGTGCCCATGTAATGTGTGAATGAAGTACACTTTCTAATGAGAATCTAGAACACAAACGGAAGTATGTAGAGGGAACTTACTCCCAACAAAAAAAATTTAACAAATAGCTTTATACTCCGGTTAGAACCATTTAACTACATTTAAAGCTTATCTTGATGAGTGCAGAAGGTTCGATTTTTTGTTTGATTATTTTCAGACTTGCAAAATCAATTTTGAAATTAATTGGTTTTCAAGAAAATAAAATTAAGTTTCAAGAAAACACAATTAATTTTAACATTCATTGTGGAAGACTGATTTTGCACACGCGGATACTTCTAACTTTTCAAATTAACTTTTAGCAAATGCATACATAACGAAGGTATGCAGCTTTCTAGTGACAGTGTCAGTGACTTTCCAAGTGCTGCATCCGTAAAGCAGAACGGATTCAACATTGGAGCGGAACAGTCCTAGCTTGGTCTTTAAGCTAAAAGAGTTGTTTCTCCATATTTTGGACAGCATTCCGAACGCAGCCTTTGCTTTTCCGATTCGGCTGTTTACGTCCAGTTCAGTTCCGCCACCCGTAGAGACAATACTCCCAAGATATTGGAAATCCTCTACCATCTCTACCGGTTGTCCAGAAATATTTACTTGGATTGATGAGGAAGTTCCAAGCTGATCCTTTTAGTTTTTGCCGAGTTGATCTTAAGCCCTACGATTTCTGCTTCTTTCTCCACCCTTGTTGTCATTTGATGGAGATCCATGATCCTATGAGAGAGTAAGCATACGTCGTCCGCGTAGTCCAGATGTTTGAAGTGAGTTTGCAGAATCCACTGAACTCCTCCATTTCCACTTGACAAAGCTCCGTGCAGTACGTCACTTATAACCAACAGGAACAGTATTGGTGACAGTATACAGACTTGCCTAACTCCACTTTGGATTTCAAACTCCTCTGACAGCCTACCTTTGTGCAAAACGTGACACTTGGATCCATCATATGTAGCCTTGATAATAGCAATCAATTTATCTGGGATGCCCCTCCTGCGCAAAGCAAGCCAAATAAATTCCCTATTGACACTGTCGAACGCCTTTTCAAAATCGATGAACAGCAGGTGAACTGGTGATCGATAAACAACGCACTGTTCGATGATGATCCGCAAGGTGTTGATGTGATCCACACAGGAAGATCCAGTGCGGAAACCTGCTTGTTCGGCGTCGAGTGTGTCTTCGAGGTGGTCTTCAATTCGGTCCAATACTATCCTTGCTATTATCTTGGCTACTGCAGGCAGAACGCATATTCCTCTCCAGTTTTCGCACTGTGTGTGTGTAATAGATGTCTACGAAACATTTTGAGGATTTTCTGTTCCAACCGTATCTCCAATGCCGAACTTCATGCGAGAACGGGTCAGGAGCCCATAGACTCCATTATACGAAGAAAAAAGTGGCAGTGGATTGGCCATACGCTTCGAAAAGGCGATCGGTGCATTGCATCTAAGCAATGCAGCGGAACCCGCTCACACAGGAGGGAAGACAAGTGGGCCGGCCTAGAAGTACATGGCGAAGAACGGTCGAACAGGAATCGGCACGTCTGGGGAAAAGTTGGAGAGAGCTGAAATATATTTCAAGAAATCGTACACGATGGCAAGTAGGTGTAGTGGAGGCCCTATGTCCCGTAAGGGAAACATCACGGACGTAATAGGTCCGAGGACCTAAGTAAGTAAGTAAGTAAGTAAATGCATACATACAAAGTATTTAATTTTAAACTCAGGTGACCGATGTACAAGGCGCATGCCAGGCGACTGATCATCCGCTTAACGGAGCGACTGACTCGCAAGTGGGGGACAGATGCCCAAAAAGGGAGTTTAGATCCTTGAACCCGAGAAGTGTATCACCAAAGCGGGCGTCATTTCCGTGGGTGTTATTGCACCGCTCTTGACTTCTTGTGATACTTTTTTGGTGAAAGAGGGGACTAATTGCACACTTACAGGCAAATAAAACTAGGGCTGGCCACGAGACAAGAAAAGTATCGGTCTCGCATGACGAGACCAAACTGTTTTTGATTAAGAAAATTGAGAAGGTTTATCAAACTAAGACAGCTAAGAAACTAACTCTTTCTCGAAAAGAAAATATCGTATTTGTACGTAAATTGAGTTTTGAAGAGGAAAATTAGTTTACTTTCAGATGTTAAAATTTTTTTTTTTTATTTTTAAAAAATTAATTGATATAAGCCTCAAATATATGTAGCAAAAGAGGTTTATAAAAAAAATGTTTGGATGTCTCGAAAACTACAAAATAAACACCGTAAAAACATACAACATAGTAGAAAACATACTCGAAAACAATGAAAATGTCTAAGGGGTTTTGCAGCTTCAATGCGATTGCCAAAGGGTATGTTGAGTAGTATGAAATATTCATTTTATTAATCATAATATATATATGTACATACATTGTTTTAATAAATAATGAATTTTATAGCTTTGGCTATGCTGTCAGCCAGATTGACAAAATTATACTAAGTGCTTTTAATGTACTATAAAACAATTTAAATAAATTCAGTCATTAACAGGTTTCTATATTGAATGAATGAATGAATGAATAATATAAGGGCTAATTGCACTGCGACCTTAAGATCTATTGTGCCCCCGTTTAGAGCCAGATGAGAACGCTCATTATATAGCTTTTACTCCAAGTTTGTTCCTTTGAGAAACTTAAGTATTTGGAGGACTTTCAGAGATGGTAGTTCGCTCTCTTCTATCTGGTGCCGACCCAGATACCTATGTCTTTGTTGCACGAGTGCATCGCATTTACCTGATATATGGTCAGGTGTTTCCTCATGGATGTTGCAGAATCTGCATTTGGCACTGCTCACAAGGCCAAGAATACTTAAGTGTCTTTTCAGTTTGCAGTGACCAGTGAGGAAGCCAGTTATCATTTTGAGGTTATTCCTGCTAGCCTATACGGTACAAAGCGTTCTTGGTTGTAGCTCCCAAGGAGTAGCTTCGCTTGCCCCAGATGGGGGAGTTCTGTCCATAACTTGGATCTTTTGGCCTCCTCTTCTGTTTTGATTTTATTTTTAATCACATTTTCTCCTTTAGCACAATAGGGCTCAGGACCCGTTAAGGGCGTTATTGCTCCTATTTTTGTCACCTACGTGTCCAGGTGACCAATGAAGTGTGACAATATTATTATTGCCAAGGTCGTTTAATCTATCCACGCAATGTTTTCCAGTTTTGATCTAATGGCATAGGAGTTCAGTGCCTTGAGCGCGGCTTGGCTGTCTGACATAATGGCAATGTTTTGGTTACGGTAGTTTCTTTCGAGATTTCGTTCGGCACATTTTCCTATGGCATTTACCTCCGCTTGGAAAATGCTAGTGGACTGTCCCATCGACAGAGAAAGTTTGGTTCTTGGCCCAAAAATTACTGCACCCGTCCCTTGAGACGTTCTCTATCCATCAGTGTACCATTTGATGGCATATTTGCATTGAGAGAGTAGTTTATTGTTTCGCCTACCCATTCTTTCTTGCTACTTAACTCCGTTCTGAATTTTGTCTCGAAGTTGTACTTTTTAGTCATGCCATCTCTTGGAATGACAAGTAATCTCGATACTGAGGACCTGGAAATGGATTCCCTTTCTCTAATTCCTTTACATTTACCCTTAACAGTACCTTCCCTGGCGAATCTAAGGATGGCTCCCTTTGCTGCGCTTTCTACCACCATCACATAAAGTGGGGTTAGGTGAAGGATAACCTCCATTGCTGCAATGGGACAAGTTCTCATTGCTCCAGTAATACATATGCATGCGATCATTTGAACTTTGTCTAGTGCTTTCCTAGTTGTTGCTAATTCGGTTCTTTTGTGCCATGCAACAGCTTCATAGGTAATGATGGGCTTTACCATCATGGTGTACATCCACCTTATGATGTTCGGTTTGCAACCCCATGATTTCCCTGCAAGCCTCTTGCATATCATTAGGGCTTTTGTGGCTTTCCCGACAGTTATTTCGACATGTTTGTTCCATAGGAGTTTGCTATCTAGTGTAATTCCTAGATATTTTACCTCCTTCTGGATATCAATTACTTCACCAGCTAACCTAATAGTTTTCATTCGTGGCAGAAGTCATTTCTTAGTAAATGGTATGATTGTTGTCTTCGTAGGGTTTATGTTTAGTCCTACCGATAGACACCATTTCCTAGTAATTGTCAGTCCCTTTTGGATTATATCACAGAGAGTTTCTTCAAACTTTCCTAAGGCTGTTATAACGATGTCATCAGCAAATCGAATGCAGCGTATGCCTTGAGAAGTGAGACTTTCAAGTAGTTCATCCACTACAAGACTCCACAGCAAGGGTGACAGTACCCCTCCCTGCGGACATCCTCTTGTTGTGATGATTTTCTGAATATTTTGTCCTGCGTGTGCATCCGCCGTTCTTGTGCCTAGCATCTCACCTATCTATCTTATAGTGATGGGAACGCATTTCCTAACGAGTGATTTGTTGACAGCCTTATGCGAGGTGTTGTCAAAGGCACCTTCAATGTCTGAGAAGGCACATAAGGCCGTTTCTTTGGCATTTAGGGCTATTTGCACAGTATTTGTGAGTTCATGAAGGGCGGTCTCGGTAGATCTGCCCGCCCTATATGCATGCTGGCGATGGTTAAGAGGCATATTTATTAATACTTTTGATCTTATGAAGTTATCAATTACCTTCTCCAAAGTCTACAGTAAAATGCCTGAATGACTTTGGATGCGTTGTATCTTTTTTCCCCACTTTTGGGAAGTTTCTATATTTATAAATTGAATTTAAAAAACAGTACAGTGATTTCCAATTAGAATCATTTAATATTTGTATCGTTTCTTGCATTGTTAAACTTTTTTCCCTAGATATATCGTTCTTTGGAAGTTAAATATAGGACAAACACTTATGAAATGGAAGCAGTCTTCTTTGGATTGGATATTGTAGAGCGTACAGAATTGATTAAAGTATAGTTGTATAGGCTACCATTTATCAACATGCTTTAAATATAAGTGATACTTCTTTATAGTTCAAGGAGTCTTGAAAGTAGTTTTTATTTATTAAATTGTAATTAAGCTGAGAGTAAATTATTCTACTATTTGACTGATGAGCTTCAGTTACTAATGTTTCCCACAGAAAATCTTTGTATTTTTGAATAGTCTTGTAGATGTCTTCTTTAAGTTGAACTGGATTGTAGTAATTGAACTCGAAAATTTCTCCACAAGTATATCCGATAATTTGCCACTTCATGATAAGTCTTTGTTTCTTAGTTCATACAAAAGCATTTGTTTAGTCAAACGTGTATCAGGGTGTGAAAGAACTTTATAGAAAGAACGATATAGTCTGCTTGGAACTTAAGGGTACTGGTAAATAGTTTTGGCAAGCCTGTTTCTAAATACAGCACATAGTTCGGTGTTCTCTTTGGTAATTTGAACAGCTTTTTTACGAAATTTCTTTGAAGTTTTCTATTTCTTCAAACTAATCTATTCCCCAAACCTGTGCATACAAGAGTGATATTTTGACAACACATTCAAATATTCAAATAACTTTGGGATGAATTCGCCTTTTCTTTTAAATGGTATTTGAAATTTAATGTTGGGTTTAGTATCACTCCTAAATACTTTTATTCTTCTGTAGTTTCAATGTGACTCCCATTAAAAGACCAAGTATTTCTAATTTGACGATGAGAAGACCGTGAGAAAACCATATAGTTTTAGATTTTTCGACATTAATTGTAAGACCCCATGTATGGAAATAAATTGTCAACCGGTTTATAATGAGCTGTAAGTATTCTGGTGACTCCGACAGTATAACAAGATCGTCTGAGGAAGATCATTGACAACAGCATTAGCGAAAGAAGAACATTGACAATAGTATTAGCGATCCGAATACCACCGGGAAGATATTGTCCAATATCATTGATAAACAATGAAAACAGTAAAGCACTAAGGGGCACCAGAATTCGTATCAAGCCATTGTGAAATACATGTTTCATCCCAAACAACAGCCACCGTACCGGTGTACATATTTTTAATAACATTTAGGAATTTCGAGGAGACACCAAGTGGAGATAATTTATATATAAGTGCGTTTCTTTTCACAAGATCAAAAGACGCTTTGAATTCAACGAAAAACCCATAAATCTTCTTGTTTCTGGCATGGAAGGCTTTAACTATCGAAGTTAACATGAATATCTGGTCCACAGTTGAGTAGTTTTTCCTGAAACCAGCTTGGAATTCAGTTAAAATATTGTTGACATCAACCCATTTTTCTAGCCTATTTACGAGGATACCGCAAAATATTTTGGCCATGACGTTCATGAAGGATATTCCACGATAATTTTCAACGTTGTTCGGATCACCTTTCTTATAAATAGGAGAGATTATAGATTTTTTGAACGCCGAAGGGATAGTTCCAGTAGAAAAAATGGAGTTAACCAGTTGTTTCAGCTCATTAATGAGGGTTGGAGTTGCATTTTTGTAATACTCATATGGAATACCGTCTTGCCTTTCCATTTTTGGCTTTTTCAAGAACGATTTTTATTTCATCGATGTTTGTTTCTGGGTCCAATATTGCATCTGTAAAAGATATATTTGATTTGTTAAGTAACAGTTTTTTGAAGTAGATAGACAGATCATCTGCGGATACACTTATTCCTATGACAAAACTGCTTCCACTTATTTATTTTGCTATCTTCCAGAAATCATTTGAACTTTTGGCAAGACTAAGAGAGTTAGCCTGTGCTTTTTCGTATTCAATTTGCCAAAGAGTATGTAAATGGAGTTTAGTTGAGAACTATGAGTGTGCAAATTTAAATATTTTCAGCAAACAAAAAAAAACAAAATACACAAAATGTCTCTTATTATGTTGGTTCATAATATATTTGTGTTTAAAATTTTATGTCAAACACTAAAAACCAGAACCTCCTCATAAAAACAGAGCTGCATGAAGTCAGCACCCCGATCTCAAAATTTCTCGATGGCGCTTAGCAGAATCATTTGTCCATCATTTTCCCACGTTTTTCGACTCTTAGAAAGAACAATATTAAGCTTTTCTTTTATAAAGCAATGACTCCAAAACAACAAACTCATGACAGACTTAGAAAACTGAAACTAGGTGCATTCCTTTGTCCATGGCATGTTACATGTTTATGTTCAACCTTCAGAAAAAAAGTTATTGATCTTTTATTTTGTATAGCAACATCTCCAAAGACAAAAAATCGGCTATCGCCCCAATCCATAAATTAGATGGATGGATGTTTATCCAACACTTGTCCGCTCTTAGTTCCAAAAATATTTAACATATTTAAGAAAAATATTTAACATCCCCAAATTTATAAATTGGGGGATTTTAATTTTGATAGTTGTTTTTAGCAGCAAAGAAATGTTAAATATTTGTTGAAGTAAGGGTGGACCCGCAATGATTTTTGGTCGAAAGCCATGCACAAGCGATGGACAAAAGAATCCGCCATGTCCATCCCTCTAAGTTAAAAGGGGGATGAATTGGGGACTGTAGACGATCTTTTATTGTTTTTGTGCGTGTTGCTATAAAAAAGAAAAGCTTTGTATTTTGTTCCTGAGGGTGGACAAACAATTTTTTGGTTGGCCAAAGGTGGACAACTAATGAACAAACGATTCTCATAAGTACCACCCTTAAATAATGAGGCCTATATTTTCTGACTTCACACAAACAGTTTATACTTCTGTTTGTAACAGTCATCCTATATAAAAACTCATCCTAAACATAACATAAATAACAATAATCCATTAAACTGTTCCTACTTTTATAAATTTATTAATTTTATTTCACTAACTTTTGGTTTATATTAAATCATGATTTTTAATAAGCACATTTTTGACTATTGAACTAAATTTAAAAATGCTAACCAAAAACATAAGCACATAAAGAACAACACATTTTGTAAAACATAAACATTGCAATGTGCTGCCGGCTTCTAGAGTATAGAAGGCCGCAGCAAATCAGTAGCAAATGGCATTCTGTCGAATAAAGTCATAGTGAACACACAACTTATCGTTGGAGAACTATTGTTTTTATTTTGATTGAATTGGTTATTTTTCGCTTTCGCTAATCGTCGTTGCTGCACAAGTAGACAGGCTGAACAATCCTTTGGTCGCCTGGCTCTGCAACCCCCGAATATACTATCCTCGTCTTATAAGACTGTAGACAGGCTAAACGTCTCTGACGGGTGCCTGGCTCTGTTATCGTCAGTACAAAAACAGGTTTTGCTCACTTCACTGCATTCACACACACGCGCGTTCACGCTCACGCATTTGCACCCACACACCCCAAGCATGACACTCACGCTTCATGTTTTTAAAATTTTAAACATTTAAAAGTCTTAGAACCATCTTGTTTTTAATGTTTGGCAAAAAAATGATAGGACAAATGACAAAAATCATTTTGAAAATAAACTTTCCTTTTTTTAATTTTGTGCTTGAAAACTAATAATTCAAAAACTATTCACAAAAGCCTAGTACTCAGCTCGAGTGTAAATGAAATTTCTATATAAAAGTGACATTTATTTCACTGACACTTATTTTACAACGATGAAATTCAAAACGTGAGTACTCAAATTTTAAAATGAAAAGTGAACCGGTTCAAAATCAATTTCATTGCATAATTTTCATTTCCCAACATACAAACACAAGCATTGTACTCACCTCTGAGTGAAGTGAAAAATAAAAGCGGTTTGAAATTCACTCGAATAAGTGCTGTGAAACCATAATTAATTATCCGTGTGAATTTTCAGTCCTGTTTGAAATTTTTTAATACTCGCTTTGAATGAAAAAAAAAAATAATTTGATTTGCGTGATGGTTTTTTCAGCATCTTGAAATGTTTGAGAAGACTATTTTAATTCCATAGTTTGGGTTTTGGCTTGCCGGTAACACTCAATATTCAAAAAATAAACGATCGTTGGATCCAAATTATTTCTCTAGGCTTTTTTATTAAATTATTATAACTTTTATTTTAATTCACTGACAAATGTCACACTTTTTCACACTTCTATTATTTTTTCCTAGTGGTCGTACGTTGGGAAATGAAAATTAAGAAATGAAACTTATTTTGAACCGGTTCGTATTCCACTTTCACATTAGGGTACTCACCTTTCGTTTTGCATGTCATCGTTGTAAAATAAGTGACACTTTTGTATAGAAATTTCATTTTCACTCGAACTGAGTAATAGGCTACAAGGAAAAAATAATAGAAGTGTGGAAAAGTGTGACATTTGTCAGTAAAGCTAGTACTCAGTTCAAGTGGAAATGAAATTTCTATATAAAAGTGACATTTATTTCACAACGATGAAATTCATATGGAGAGCTGAGTAAAAAATGTGAAAGCGAAATGTGAACCGGTTCAAAATTAATTTCATTTCAAAATTTGCATTTCCTAACGTACGACCACTATGAAAAAATAATGGAAGTGTGGAAAAGTGTGACATTTGTCAATAAATTAAAATAAAAGTTGTAATAATTGAATAAAAAAGCTTACCAGAATTATTTAAGATCTTATGATCGTTTATTTTTGAATGTTAAGTGTTACCGACAAGCCAAAACCCAAACTATGGCATTAAAATAGTCTTCTCAAGCATGTCCAGATTCTGTCAAACTATGAGATGAATCAAGTTATTTTTTTTTTCATTTAAAGTGAGTATTAAAAGTTTTTAAACTGAGGACTGAAAATTCACGTGGAGAATTTAATATGGTTTCACAATGTATATTCACGTGAATTTCAAACGGCTTTTATTTTTCATTTCACTCGGAGGTGAGTACTAGGCTACAAAGTAATTTTTTTCTAAATTAAAACACATTTCTTTTATTATTATTATTCACTAAGTCAGTACATTTTATTTTATTTCTTTATCTTTCTTTTCATTATTAAATAAAATTTGTTTTTTTATTTGAAAAATGTATTAAAATATATAAACTAGGTTAGCACCTTAACTGGTCAGAATTTCTTACTTTAAAAAAAGAGTAATTTAAAAATAACGATTTTAGTAAAAAGATTTTTTTTTTGAATACACTCTATTCGGATATTTTTGGACATTTCTGAAAACATTTTGATACAAAAGTTTTCATCACTCAAGAATTGTCTCAAAATTCCAATCTCGCTATGCTTTTCAAATAAAACTGAAAATTTGTTAAGACAAAAGATAGATTAAAGAGAAAAGAATAAAATAGAAAACTTACTCGCTATAAATTGGATGTACTACTTATTTACAGATAAGTGAAGCATCATTACGCTCAAGTGGGTAACAGTACAAAACTTAAAATAAAGTGCTTCCTAAAATTAGGTATTATATTTAAAAGTTCATTTGAATCAATGCCCGATTTTAACAAATTTATATAAAAAAAAATTAATTTAATAAATTAAATTGCTTTTCTTTTATATATGAAAATATTTGTTAGTTTTAGAATTTTATATTTTAGAATGAGGTATAAAATCTAAAACTTTTATTTTGTCAACTGTGCGAATTTAGGTTTTGTGTTTCTGTTCTCAATTTTGTTTTCGTTTTATTAAAACCGGGCATAGAATTATTGAGTGAATTTGCACTCAACCCAAGAGAGAAAATAAATAGAATTAAATATAAATTATAGTTTTAAATTAAATAAGACTAAATTAATTTAAATAAATAGAAGTTTAAAAAAAAGTCTTAAGTTGCTTTTAATTTAAATCTAATTCAGCAGAAGCTGGTTCTCCAGTTTCTTTAATTTCTAGTTATCCACCTTTTTTTTTAATTTAAAGAGGCTTCGGGGGTTTTGGGGATTGTGACTCAAAACTGCTGACCATATCGTCCTGACATTCCACTGTCGTAAAGTTTTCCTAAAGTGTCACTGGGACTTCCACAGGGCTGGCCGTAGACCATGTTGGGTGCGAAATTCGTTGATGTGTTAGGGTGTGTCTGATGATGGTTATAGAGATAGGTCTCCTTTTTGTTTCGCTTTTGCACCTTTTTCCAAATAGCAATGACTGTAAGTTGAGCGAGCAGGAACATAGCTGATGCAATTATAAGTCCTGCAAATGTACAACAAAATAAATTGAAAGTTATTACAAAATTGATTATTTGATGGTGAAAGTAAAAAAAAACTCGTATCAAATATAATATCGTATAAGTGGGACGCCCTTGAACTGCGAACTTGGTCAAAACCTAAATGCTGCAGAAGAAGCAGCAGCAGAGAAAGTCATTTGTGGGATAGATTCATTGTTCGTATGGTTTACCGGCTGCGCGATGGTGGCGGCAGAACGGCCGCGGTATGAATACTTCTTTATTACCAAAAACGGAAACGGTGACACGTTTATGGCCTCTTTGTCATGTGCGCTGAAATGACTCTTATAGATGGCCGCTGTTGTTAACGAAAAAACTTTTATGCCCCCGGTCGTACGTTAAGTAGGTACTGGTTGTAAGATAGAGTGACATTTAAATGCTATTTAAGGCTTCATGCGATATGTCGTTAAAATATAAAAATGTCTTGTGGTTCAAGTTTTTTATGGGCTTTGAATTGAGTTATTAAATTTTTACTCCAAGAAGAAAGTAATTGAAGCGATGCTATGATGGGAACTTTGACAAAAGATACGAGTTTGATTACAAAAATGATATTAGAATTTTTTTTGTTTCTTTAAAGAAAGTAAAATCTTAATTATTGTTTTAAAGTTGTTGATGGCTGACAAGCTTTTTCGGTTACTAGTGCCTAGGTATTGATGAGCATGCACATTTAATTGCATTTGGAAATCAGTTAAAGTGGTTATTGGATAAAATGAAATAACGCAGCAAAATACAGTTTTTATTATAAAACTATACCTAGCATAAATAGTTAGAAAAGCTTTTATCTGGTACCTTATTAGTCTGCGATTATTATTTATATCTGATGAAAAAATTATTGACATATGTCAGCAATTTGTTTTAATTTATAATAATTGAATAATTGCATCCAAGTTAACGAGAGCTTGGAAATGTAGTTCATTCTCAAAAGGTAGATTCTTAGTAGCAACAAAAATTATACTAATACGCTACCTATACTGTTGAACATTTGTATACTATATTTTTTAGACTACATACATATGTGTGTACATATTCCTAAATTTTGTTTACCTCCAGCTTAAAGCCCTGGTAGCTATTTTAAGTATTTTTCTGTTCATTTATGTAGAGTTTAATAAATAATTATAATAATATCTTATTTTGTATGGACGTTGTGGAAGAAGTCCAACTGAGATACATATTCAAGATGGGTTCGAACTAAGCTGTTTTGTGTCTGCAAAATGTGTCTGGATGGAAGCTATTGCATGGAGTTAGAGTAAACAATTGACCTGTCTTCCATGGAGATAAACTCTGCACTCATCTGAGAACGTTAAAAGCCTACATTGTTCAACTTCCCAATTGTAGTGCATAGTGAAAATCGTACTCGAACTTGTCGATGAGTTGCAGTTAAGTTTGGTCCCGTGGCGGGACATTTTGGGGTTAGGTCTGCTTCTTTAAGTCGTCTCCTAAATGTCCATTAACTTATGAGTCTTTATCGTACCTGTGTCTCCTATTGTTGGACGTTAGTCAAAGCACGATTTCGGAGTAACGCCATCACGATGAATCAGTCATAACATCCGGTGGCACACAGATCCTGGCCATTACACTAAACCTACGAGTTTATCTAAACCTTCCGTAGATCTTTGATATGCAAAATTGGCTTAGACCGAGCTGACGGGACACAGTACATTGGTTTATTCCTTGTTGCAGTAGTGTGACAACTTGACTAGCTTCTACAGGCTTGGTTCCCATTATTTTCTAATATTAGGAGGCCTAATAGTCAATATATGTTGAAATTGTATCCATCGCGATTGTTGTTCTTAGAAGGCAAACTTGAGTGATTCAGCCGGTTGTCCGGAAATCGTATTTTTTGGAGACGAGACTGAACATTTTCGATTATAATGAGACCGAGGCGAGACATACAAAAGTCTTGCAGAGTTTCATCTCGTGGCCAGCCCTAGTTTTTACCAACAAATTCTAATAATAGAAACAAGGTTATAAGTTTTTACAAAAATTGCCTTTTTTTATACTTATGTAGGTATATTCCCTCATATATCGCCATTGCATTGGCTTGATTGATTTTTCCATTATTTTGCGAATTGGTACTTCTTAGTTGTTCAACAAAAATTGCATTTAAAATTTGAATGAACATTTTTTTTTTACGAAAAATTAAATCAAAACCCATTTTTTTTGTTTTTTTTTTTAACTTTTTTTCAAAATTTGTTTTTGTAGAATCATAAATATTCAAAATTGCCATTTTAAAACGTTATTATAATTTTTTCGTTGACGATACAAACCAATATTGCAAACTATTACTATATCTACTTACACACTCTTTCTGTCTACACTCTAGGGGATATATCTACGAGAGCAAGTTCGTGCGATCCAGTCATCATGCATATTATTTTCTTATATCAAAATCGTTGGAGCCTTTTTTCTTGACTAAAAAATTGTATGGATATATTCAGACATTGAGGCTGTAGCTGCGAAGAGAGACAGAATCGGAGAGCCATGCTTATCGTCCTAATAGCAAAACCTGGACTTCAATTTTTTTACGAATCCATAACTTACCATTAGTACCTACCTACCTATTTAATTCATCGCAAGTAAGAATTAAAGTTATATTAGTTATTTGACCAATTCATTGATTTAACTTAAATAAGGTTTAACAATAGACAATAACAATTAAAAAAAAAAAATTTGAATATTTGTATCTCGTGCTATTTCGTATATTTGACTATATTTTAAACAAATTTTCTGCTGAAAAATCCCAAAACCTTAATGCCACCACTTTAAATAGTCCTTCAAAAAAAAGTTAAACAAATTAATTAGATGATTATTTATAGATACATGTATAAGTACCTACATAAGTAGATTACGGTGGTCCATATAAATGTCAATTTATTTTGGATTGAGAAAAATTCCTTGAAAATGTTACTCTCTATAGTAACGTTAAAATGGACCCCAAAAAAATGGCATGGCTTCTAAAGCAACCTCTTACCTTGTTGAATGTTTGTCCTCTACCATCTCTGTCTTAGAAAAAGGCTGTGAAGTCAATTTTATTTCAAATAATATAAGCAAGGCTTTTGACAAAAATGTCCCCTTATCCTTTTCAAATGGTGCACTTTTGATTTTGATCAAACGGAGTTAATCTTACCTAGGAAACTGTAAAAAGCTTTCTGCGGGGTCCCCCAAGGCATCCAGCTTGAACCTCTCTTGTTCATTCTTTCAATTAACGATATTGAAACGGTCATGGATCATCGTACATTCTTCCATCTCACTTTACGCGGACGATACCGAATTTTGCAAGACCATTTCTTCGACACATAAATCTTCCCTTATTTAACAGGATCTTGACGGTTTTTCAGTTTGGTGTCATAATAACTGCTTGGAGTTTAAAGTTGCCAAGTGCTGACCAATCACTATTTAACGCCAAAGCTTTAAAGCTCCTCCATGTCTCTATCATCTCCATATTCAACCCATTCCCACCGTTCATAATATTTGCGACCTTGGGATATTATGTGACCAAGGGCTCAATTTTCCCACTTTATAGACGATATTATTCTAAAAGTTAATTCAGCACTTGGCCTTGTCAAGGAATTCTTCAAACCCTACGTGACCTGCTCCCTACATATATCCTTTGTTGACAGCTTCCTTGAAAAAGCCTTTCAAGTTTGGTTCCCTTACTAATGTATTCGACAGCGCACTCAGTACTCCTTCCTTAAAATTCCATTTTCAGATTCTCCTTCCTCTACCCCAATCTTAAGAAAAGTTCTTAGTTTTTAAATTAGACTAACCCGAATAAATGGGGATTATTCTCACATTGAAATACAAAGTGTCCCTTAATTCGTCAACAGTATTTAAAAGCATCATTTTTGGGAGTATTCTAATAAAAAATTGTTGTACAGTAAGGGCCTATCTCCAATTTTGATATCATTTATCGGGGATTCAAGAAAAGTCTTACTTTGGTGTACTCTGACCCATGTTAACGTTGATTGCACTGTTAGTAATAATGATAGACACTTTTCTAAGGCTTTTTTTAGAAGAAATACTAATCTTTGTAACTGCGTTTAAAAAAATCTTATATCTTTTCTCAGTCTTAAGATATTCAGTTTTTAGTCTGTTTCATTTTTCCTGCCCAAGCTAATTTTTTGGCTTTGGGGTCAATTTTCTCCAAAAAATGCGTAATCAACATGATGTTTTAATATTTTTTTTTTAATGTATGTAACACTACTAAAAATAAGAGTCACTAACAAGTTTGCCGAAAAACCAACAGATTTTATGATAATTTTGAAAAACAGCGACAGGTAAGATTTAAAAAAAAGTGTGTTTTTTAGCTTTAAGTTCGAAAAGCTATGAATACAAATTATTTGTGTGGTTTTAGATAATTTTTTAGTATGTTTTTTACTAAAACAGTTATAACGGGTGCACTCTGACATTGTTTGGTTGGAATACATGCTAATTTTAGTAGCCACTTAAGTTGAATTCTACAAACTATCTGCAGTTGTTGCAAAATGATTTATCAGAACTATTGGAGGACATTCTATAGGTTCAACTAGCTTTATCTTATTCCTAACTTGATGGTGATTCAGCCTACATTGCTCGGGAGGGTAAAAATTGACAAGATGAAGAGTAAGCGGTAATCATTGGATAGGAAAAAGTAGGAGCAGTTCAATGACCTTCAAGATCTCCTGTCATTACAATATTGGATGTTTTTGAATGGGGAAAAATGAAATAAATCTTTTATTCAACCAAACTAGCAACTTAAAGTGAATTAGAAGAGCACATGCTCAAAGCGTCCTCAGAAGTGGAGCAGTAGCTAAGATCATTAATATCAATATCAGTGAAATACGAAAACGGGAAACGGGCATTTTTTTGCAGAAAATTGACCCCAAAGTCAAAAAATTAGCATGGACAGGAAAAATGAAACGGGCTAAAAACTGAATATCTTAAGACTGAGAAAAGATGTAAAATTTATCTAAACGCAGTTACAAAGGCTAGTATTTTTTCTAAAAATAAAAGCTTTAACTATCATTATTAATAACAGCGCAATCAACGTTAACATGGGTCAGGGTACACCAAAGTAAGACTTTTCTTAAATCCCCGATAAATGATATGAAAATTGGAGTTAGGCTCTTACTGTTGTACAATTTTTTTCTTAGAATACACCCAAGAATCATGCCCTAAAAACCTTTTGATGAACTAAAGGACACCCTGTATAAAGTAAGAATCAAAAACAATTTAAGTAATTTATATTTTACTTCTAGGCCCAAAGGACTGTTTTTATTTCAATTTTCAAACATCTTCAGTAAAGTTTTTTTAAGACTCAAATACTACCAAAATGAGAAGCAATGAAAGCAGTAGTTCGAGTATTTCTAATTTCTCTAGAGTTAGTTGGATTGCAGGTCTTGCTGATTTGTATCCTATTTATAAACCCCTGTACCCTATTAAAACTGTTAGAACCTTCAGATTGTTCTTAATGAAGATGCTGCAAATTATTACAAGCACACTCTTTCTAAGTTTTACACCTAAAGCTACAGTAATTCATAGCTGTACGAAAACCCAAACGAATAAAAATAAGAAAAAATACCTACAAATAAAAATAAATTGATTCATTACGAGCATTCGCGTGAACCAGTAATTTCAATTCGTTCCACACGGTTAACCTCATCAGGCATCAGAATTTACTTCAATCATCGCACCTCTATAAACCAAAAAGAAGAACCAGTTCATGCTCTGCCATGTCCACCGCAAACGAATTATTGTACCCAGAAGTCATGAACCCAAACCACAAATCACAGCCGACTGACCGATCGACCCACTCTCCCAAAACCAAAAAACCAGTGCTCCTTCCCCGCATGATCATCATCAGAATATATATTAAGCTTACCATAGCCATTGAGACAACCGAACACCTCATCACCAGCGACAGCAGCATAGATCTTCTCCTTGGCATCGGCATCACCGAATGTATTGTCGTCCTCTTGATTGAATCCAAATTTGTCCGTAATTTGAATTGATTGCACCACCAGGATGTTATCATCGGCGGGCTTATGGCTGACATCACGTTTCGATCGGCGGCTTGTGAATTCTAGAAGATAGACATGGACACCCAAAAGAAATGCACCGAATGAATATAATAATCAAAAAAAATCTCAAAAAACCATCACCATGATCGTAACAACAACAGAAACAATTCCTTACCTGTGGCATTAACGGACCTCCTCCTGCGCCCAAACGATACCAGCGATTTCAATTCACCACTTGCAATGTCCTCATTATCGCAAATAACCGGCTCACACCTTGGAATACATGGTGTAACGAGGGCACGGAACTGCACCACCTCCGATGAAGGGAATTTGAAGGCATCGAACTGGGATAGGAGGACCTTGCGATTGCCGGAATGTTTTTGAATGGCGCCCATAATATAATGATCGGTGGGGCAGCCATTTGCGTCGATCAGGGTGATCTCGGCATTGTCGGTGCCGTCCATTGCCACCAGTTCGCGTACGAAGATCTCATAGGGGCTGTTCTGTTCGACAATTTCGAAACGAAGCGCAAGAGGGTCACCAACTTCGGCAATCCTTTTCATATCGGTGCCATCTCGCGAGGTGATCTTCATGATTACATTCGGAGATTCGATGATGATCTCTTCGCTTAGCGAAGATTCAATTTCCCCAGTGACTCCTAGGTCAACATCATTGGAGACCGTCTTGTTGGTCAGATCGTACTGGCACGAGACAGCAAGCCCCAAATCGGAGGAGGTGACGATCTTGTCGTGGTGCTGGATAACAATGTCGTTCATGTAGCGGCCGTAGGCACTTTGGCGAACATTGCACTCGAGATCGTTGTAGCCCATTCGGAAGTCGAATTCTAGCGAGTTGTTAACATTGAACGAGCAGGATTTGGGCGAGCCTTTGGCGTAGACCTTGCCATTGAAGAGTTTTGAGGTGCGGATCTTTGTGATCATTTCACCAGCCTTGCACTCGATGGAAACATTGTAGCAGGATGAGAGCTCGTAGGTTGCTGCCTCTGGGACATCTAGGTAGGGGTCGAGCACATCGGTGAGAGTGGCACGGCTGTGATGACTCAGGCGGCAAACCATATCCCCGGTGTCGTTGAAGTCATATGAGTGGCATCTATAAATGAAGTCATATTATCGATGGATTTCCTTGGGCTTCCCTATTTTTTCTACAAACCTGTATGGAGAGTTCAAGCAGAGATCGCGACATTCTTCGATGCTATTGATGTCCTGGTAGACAGAATCGACGGTCTTCAAGATCTTTCCCGAAATCCTCTTGAATTCGCAAAGTTTGCTTGGTTCCTCGGCACAGTTATTCTCCAAATAGTCTGATCCTTCATAAGGCTCAAAGTGGGAAGACCCAGTCAAAGTAATACGGTCCATGTCAGACATTTCACAGAGTCCCGAATGGTGATAGTAGTTCGCCGATCTAGAACACCACACAGTTTTTATTTACAAAAAGAAAGTGATTTATGGAGGAAACAACCACTCGCTCTTAAGCCAACACTAACCTGCAAGTGAATTCAGTTTCACCCAAACACAACTCAAGGCAATCCCGTCGTGAATAAACCGTATGACTGGATTTGATATGATCAACCAAACGATGGCTTTGCACTCTGTCAATGCACCAGGCCTTCGAGCACGGACGCACTCCCAGGCAGGATTTCTGTGCGTAGATGGTGAAAACAGGGAATTGCGAACGGGACAGAGAACCTGCAAAAGAAACATGTTTCGTCGACGACGGACGGTTGGTCAATGCGTAAGTCCTGGAATGCGTGAAATATTTTTCCTAAAATCTTACCTGGCAACTTATCGGCATTGGACTTGAAAAGAACACAGAGTCCCGTTTCGTAGTTGACAGCACTGCATGATTCATTGAGTTGGCACGCCTCCAGGCAATCGGTGAGCATGAGAATACCAGGCATGGTATCGAGAAGTTTTGATGGCGCCGACAGAACATACCTGGAATGTAAGAATACGTAGGTATAAAAATATGTAAATATCTTTTTTTTATTTTGTGATAACTTTCAATTTCTGTGATAAAATAGGTGTTGGTAATAAAGTTGACGTTTTTATCTTTTTTCAAAGAATTTGTTTAGAATTGTATTTAAAAATGCACGCATTTACTATGTGAAAGTTATTAAGTGGGATTTTATCACACACCATGGATTGGAAATGCTAATTCAAGTACGTAAAGACTTGTTTTCGTGTAGAACAAAATCCAATAAATGAAAACTGAAAGTAATTATAGGTAAAGGCCGCAGGTTGAGATTTATAAAGTCTTGACTGCATTTGAATAGAAGCTAATGAGGCGTGGTACATAAAAGTTATTTATTATTATGGATTCAGTTTCACTTTTATTTTGTATCTTAAAGCCTTTTGTTTTTCTAATTTATTGATGAGGTGTATCTTCTAGAATAACAGTTAACTGTGTGAACTTTATTGATTAATTAGGTTTATGGATACGGAAGATGTATAGTAACCTTCATACATATTGAAATAATTATAGGGTAAGGCTATTGTTAGAAATTTCTCTAATCTTTTGCTTATCAATTTAGATGAATTGAATATAAACTTCGAGGTGGGTATGTGTATAATCTTTGAATAGAATATACTCGTACATATGTATATAAATTGAACAACTAAATATCGGGTTCAGAAAACGTATGGCTTTATCTAATTTATTATTTTTTTTTTTATTTTTCTATAAATATTGATTATGTATAATGAAAGATTGTTATTAAATTCTTTAAATGATATCTAGAAAATTAGGCTAGTGTTGTTGAGTTTTTGCCTGGAATGCAGTTCGCGCTAAAATTGATTTAAACGCGCATTTGAAACTGTAATTATTGCCATCTTATTGCAAAAATTATGTAAAATCGGTATGAGAGAAACAGAGCTTAATTATTGGTTTCGTAACTTTCTTGAGGGTAGATCCCAACGTACCACAGTTAATATAAAAACATCAAGATCGCTCCCGGTTAATATAGGAATTCCTCAGGGAACCCTTTTTGGTGTATTTTTGTTTATTATCTACATAAACGATATGGAAAAAGTGTTAAAATATTCGTGGCTTAAACTTTTTGCAAACGATGGTCTTTTGTGTATTTCCAGTTCTGATATAAAACTTGTGTGGACAATCTTAACAAAGATCTATGTGCAATAAACAATTGGCTTAAAATGAATCGTCTTCTATTAAATATGGAAAAGTCTAAGTGTATGTTGTTAAACGTGTCGTCATTACCGCCCCAAATGTACATCCATGTTGATAATTGTCCCCTTGAAATTGTGTCCCATATAAAATATCTTGGAATCATCTTAGATAATAATCTTTCGTGGAATCAACATATTGACTACCTTTGTAAGAAAGTGTCTAAAAAGTTAGGAGTACTACGTAAAACAAGATCTAGTCTGTCAATGAGTAGTGCAATAAAAGTATATACCTAATGTGATAATTAAGTCCCATTTTGAGAACTGTCCTACCCTTTTGTTCTTTTGTAATATAACCCAAAAAAAACAGACTTCAAAGAGTCCTGCTTGAGTTTTTGAACTGGCTCAATATGAATCAAAGACTATATATGCTTACAATGACATTCATATATAAAACTAGCTGACCCGGCGAACATCGTTCCGCCTAAATTCATTTATGTAAAGAAAATAATAGTTCCGAGCATGATATACATACATATACAATGATGTTTCATGTAATTCGGTCAATTGAAATTCTTTATTCTAAAGTTTTATTAAATACAATAAAATAACTAAATTAATGATGTCGATTTGCTTAGATAAAACCAAAATGATTGGCGTGTCGGCCAACCTTCCACTTCTTTACTGAAGAGCTTTAATGGTAAAAAAAACATTTTTCGTTTTATATTCAGGCACGAAAACGTACGAAGCGGTAGGTTTGTCGATACGTGAGCATGCCACATACAACTGACCATGTAATAAACATGGGAATTCAAGATTGATTCCACAAATATCCAGCGATTGTTCTTACGACTTATTGATTGCCAATTGTTATAGCAAAAGCGAGACGCACTGGAAATTGAAGATGCTTAAGTACGAATAACAACCCGTTCGGAATAAGCGGAATCCGTGGAATGAGAACTTCTTCGCCTTTGAATTTTCCCTTCAAAATCGTGGCTTGGATTTAAGATTTGATTTGATGCACTTCACAATCAAACTCGTTCCGTTACAAAGTTTTGGTGCATTGAGGTTGCGCAGCAAAATTATAACTTTAGCCGACTTTCAATTTTGAATTGTGTGGTGAAAAGCCCGCAACATCCAAAGAATTCAAAAATTCCGTGGGATAGATGTGGTGGCTTCGTTTTCATCCATCACGGGTCCACGGATTTGAATAAATTAACTCACCGACGATTTGATTTTGAATGACGAAATTAAAATGATCGACACTCTTGTTTTTCGCAACCAAAATCGCGCGTGAGCTCAGCCAATCATGGTTAACATAATTTTTAGTGAATTTCGGAAAAACATTCGCGATGAGCTCTTCCGGCGTTGTTGTAAAGTAGCAAAAATTCAGTAGAAATTCAATAAGGCCTTTGACTAAGTCCATTGGTATCATTGTTATCGCCAATAAATTGACTGGAGAAATCTGCAACGAGCTGGTCATTTCGTAAGGCGACTCGCATGTTTGTGTTCAATTGCAATTTCTCCACGTATTGCAATAAAGCCGATGCTCACAGGGCCTTCCTGGGGTCATTACGAATTTATCAAGCCCTAAATCGTGAAAATCAAAGTAAACGTTCTCGAGTTATGCACTTAAAACCGGATGTTCCCGGATTTTAAATTTTTCTGGAAATTTTAGAGGATTTTCTTCCAGTTTTCTATGCCCTTCCTTAAACTAATACGAATTTATCAAGCCCTAAATCTGAAAAATCGAAGAAACCGTTCTGGAGTTATGCATTAAAAACCGGATGTTCACTGTTTTCCAATTTTCCTGGAAATTTTCCAGGATTTTCCTCCAGTGTCCTATCTTGAGCCAATACAAATCCATCAAGCCCTCAATCGTGAAAATCGAAAACACCGTTCTCGAGATATGCATTAAAAAGAGGATGATCCCTGATTACCAATTTTCCTGAAATTTTTTCGAAATTTTTCAACAGTGTCCTATGTCCTTCCTTGGGTCAATACAATTCATCAAGCCTAAAATCGTGAAAATCGAACGATCCGTTCTCGAGTTATGGGCGCACATACGAACGACATTATGTGCGCTGAGTATCTAATGGCGTTTTTCATTGGTTTCACTCAAGGTTTCACTCATTATGAAATCCAATGGAACGCTTTGTGTTGCTTCTACCTAATTCTTAGTTTTGGTATAAAGTATAGGTGAATCACCAAAAAGAAATTATTTGCTGCCAAACAAAACGTAAAATGTAATACACGACTATATCAACTCCAAACTTTCAAATAATATTTTTTGATTAAATTTTTCTTGATTTTTTAATTAATCTTTATCAAATACTTTGATTTTGGATGCGAAATAAATTAAAATGGAAAGGTAAAAAAAACATGAAGTGCATTGCAGTTTGTTGTGATGTTTGAATTTGAATGTATTAGTGCTTCTTGAGTGGATTCTGTTTTTCTCTTTCTCTTCTCAGAATCGTCAGAAGCGTATTTTTTGTGCCAATGGAATGGTTTCAGAAGACTTCCGGACGCTTCTGGACGCTTCCGCACGTCCAAAGGAAAACGGCATAAGTGAACAGGCAACAACAAATGAAAATGCCTTTTACGCTCTGCGAAATAGTAAAGATCTGGTTATTCAACGAATGCGAACATCAAGAGGTCAAAGATCACTTTATATAAAGCTTCGGTACAGCCTTCGGCGGAATTATATTTCTTATACATGTAACGAGCTGGATAACTACTTCGGTAAAGCCGAATAGAAATAAGAAATAGAAGACTTACCGAGTTTGCGAGCTGTCACTCGAATAGGCTTCTAAAATTGATATTACAGAAGATGATTGAAGATGTCACTTTAAAAAGGCTGCATAAAATTTGTATATAAGTATATAAAATTTGTATATAAAAGTTTTCTGTAACCATTTTCAATAAGCTTTATTAAATACTTCGATACGGCTTGTTAAGTCTTACTAAAGAATCATAAACGAATGGCCACGTTCGGGTGGTAGGTAGACATATGGTATCTACTTTAGCATCTGATACGTTTTCGAACGACCAAAACCGTGTATGTAACCAAACCAAACGAAACCCAAGAAAATAATCAGGTGAGATATCAGCTGTTAGTATGAAGTATCTTTCCCAAACCAACGCGAAAGCGGCGCGAAACATTCGCCGACAGCAGTTTTTTTTTTTTGTTGTTTAGCATTATTTATTTGTCATTTATTTTTTATGATTGTGAATGATTCGCGCTGCATAGCGAATGTTCCGCGTTGGATTGGGAGAGCCCTAATCCAAACAGATCCGAACATTTTTGGGATAGCCTTAGATTTCTTTTTGATATCAGCTGTTTGGTTCGTCAAATCTAGATACCATTGGCGACGTACCCGAACGCAGCCAATATGTCAATCTATAATAAGGAAGCTCGAATTTGTATAAGTCATTTTAAAGAAGCTTTTTAAAAAAACTCTATTCACATTTATAATAATATATGTATATTGAATAAATTGAACACGTGGAGAGAAAGATAATTCATTTTACTTGATTTGTCTTTTTGAGCATTCGGAAACCTACTTTTCGTTGGTTTAAGACATAAGCTTCAATGCACGATAAACAGAAACGAGGTTTATGCTCATCAGATAAACATAACATTCGGCATTTTCGTATAACTGGGTATTTATGTGACGTCACGGTCAGCTTTTATGTTTTTGTTCTATTTAAAGTGAAGGCCATAATTAGTTTAAGTATTTAAATAAATTGTTTTTAAATTCTTAATGAGCAGTTTAAAAATAGAAAAAATTATAATAACAATCAAATAAAGTTAATTATTTTTCTTTTCTCCGAACATAAGCAAGATGATTGTAACGTCACACCCCTAATGAGCATAAGTGGCCGTGTTTTTTCGGATTGAAATTATCAAAAATATGCATTATTACTTAGTTTATTTTAAGACTATTGATTTAATTTTAGACTATTGAAATAAAAATGGAGCCAACAAATCGTTATGGTACATTTGTTGCCTCACGCGAAATGTATAAGAGCGTTAATGAAATCTTGTTCATGTGTGAAAATTTTTATAGAAGCTCGGATTTATTTAAGGAAAATTTAAAGTTTTAAAAAAGGAAAAGGCTGATTAAGTTTTTGCATCTTCCAAATTTTATCTAAGATGGCTGAGTGGTAAGAGTGATGGACTGTCACGTAGGAGTTCCCGAGTTCGATTCCTAGTGAGGTAAAAATAAAATTTATGTTTTATAATTGTTTCCAATAATATAATTAATGAATAACTGAATTTGAAACTTGATTTCAGATAAAATGCAGTAAAAATCACATTAAAAAATAAAAAATGATCTCTCTTTTTTTTATTTATTTTTGTTCACCTTCTAAGACTTGTATTTCACTTTTATACAACCATGTCCGAAACTATCTGTCAAGTTGAAGTGTCATTCAAATTTCCAATATCGCTCGTTAAAACTTCGTACCGGCTTCTTTAGGCTTTTATACAATCTGCTAATTTTAAAAGATCTGCGAAGAAGTTTATAAGAATATTTTCTGAAATCACGTTTACAAGATATATTAGCTTGTATAACATTCTCCTTTTTATGCTTAAGTAAACTTTACAAATGTCTTATGGAACTTCTAAGGCCTATTAAGCTATTAAGCCGAACCGAAGCTGAAATGTTAGTTGAGTTTGGAAATCCTTACACAAATCCATTGCCCATTGCACAAATCCTAATGATTGTTTCTTCCAATGAGCTGAAAATAAAGTCTTATACTCTTTGCGAAAGCCTCCGCCAGTCGCTTTTTTGTTTCTTAAATTTTCTGACATGTTTTTCCTCACTTTTTTTTATCAAGCCAAGCCTTAAATTATTTTTCTTAATGCAAAACACCATTAAAATAATTAAACACTTACCCCCTTATTTATAAAGAAAAAATAGTTATTTAAACTTCCGTGTTTAGAAAAACTACACCATGGAATAAGAATGTTCTGGGCTCAAATGGAGCAGTAAGAAATTGCCTTTAATTTGAGTCCATAAAATTCTTATTCCATGGTGTAGTTTTCCTAAACACGGGAGTTGAAATAACTATTTTTTCTTTATAAATAAGGGGTTTATTTTTTTCCACTCGGCAACTGATTTTACTGGAGGGCCAATGGAGTTGACAACACTTTTAACGTTTTTCCAAAATTGTTGGACATTTTTCTTCGGTCTATTTGTAGTAAATCGATTGGCAATATCGATTTTTTTTTCCATTAAGTTAATTAAAACTTCTATTTGCTTCAAATTTGAAGAAATTGATCTTAAAAAAATTCTTTTTTTTTAGTTTTATTAATTTTTTTCTAGGGAATTGTTGTTTATTGTTTTGAATTCCCACGTTAAATGATAGGGGAATATTCCGAGGGAAAAAGCAAACAAATTCCCATACAAAAAGTGTTCACGATAGCTAGTTTTTTATATCGGAATTTTTCCCTCATTTCGAAAGAGGTTCACGATACCTATTTTTCGAATATGGTACAAATTTCATGGGAAACACAATTCCCGATAGCCCTAAATGTATGCCTATCGCTTATGACACCAAATTTCCCCCTCAGAATTTCTTTTTAGCGATATCTGTCCTGGTGATTACGACTTGCGTACACATTACAAGGGTTGATTGCAGAAGAAGGAACAAAAGCAGCAGCAGAGCAGCAGTGTGCACTTGGATGTGCAGTAGGTAGGTTCGGTCGAATTTCGACCACTGGGTGATACTAGTAGAATAAAATCTATGTACATATGTTCTATAAATTTAAATTTAGCTTGAATGCTTATGACAGTGAAGTCGTTGTGGTTCTATGACTGTAATATGGCTTGGCTTTTTTTTTTCCAATTATTGCACTAGTCGTGATTTTTTTATAATGACAGAACAAGAGCTTTTCAATAAAACCATGTGCAAGATCTTTTGCTGAGATCTTTTTGTTTGTGAAATCCATATTGTCTCAGGCAGTCACATTGGTTTAGGATAAAAGGTAAAGTGGTTGGCAGTATTGACTACGCGTCAATTCGAACGTTTCTGAAATCACTTAAGTGGAAATATTACGAACACCGAACTACGACATTCAAATAAAGACATACATCTCAATTCTACAAATGTTTGACATTTGAAAGTCTCATTTATGTGTAGAAGTGACCTCAACTTCTGAAATTACCGTGTTTCGCATGTATGTATTAAGGTGGACAAGAAATGGTTATGTAAAAAGTCACATTCGACAAATATTTCTTGCCATTTACAAGGTGGCAAGTTATAATAGCTGCCTACATTATGTATTATCTGAATTTAAGTCATGGTTCCTAGCTTGTACCTATCTTTGGTGCATGATGATGCGTAAGTCAGAATTAGGCTTATTATTTTTTATTTAATAATTTTGGGGCTGGGACCCTCACTCGTTAAAACCAGTTGGTGGTTCTTATGAAGCGCGCGAGACTACTTGTGTCTATGTTTGCCAGATCACTAGGATCATTGAAGAAGAAGTCTCCCAGATGGAGCCTGCGTGTTTGGGATAGGGAAGGGCATGTGCAGGAAGATGAGGAACAGATTCGTCCTACTCTTCGTCCATTCAGCTTCTGCAAAAATTATTTGCGAATACTCCAAGCCGCGTTGCGTGCATGCCTATAAGACAGTGCCCGGTTATGACACCATTTACGGAGCTGATATGCAATCTGTTCAAAGATATCAAACACTTAGAGAGCTTCACATCTAGCGTAGGCCAGGTCTGTTTGGTCGCCAAGCAGTGATGGTGTTGTTCAACCTGAGATTTGTTCTCCTTAAAGCAAAAAAAAATCATTATAACCATCGTTTTTCGTCATTTTTTGTATGTGCTTCTAACCTTTTGAACGATAAAATTACTTAAAAAATTGACTCGGCTAAGATTTATTCTCTTATCTACCGTTAACTTTTTTTCTCGGAGCTCAAACATAAGTTGTTCTATCGTTATATGGTACATTTAACAGTCTCTCTTGTGTCATACCAAATTTTGATCTCTTTCGCATACAAAGGGAGATATTTCAGATTAATTTTTCACAAATGCCTGCTTCTAACCTTATGACGAGCAGTGTAAATAAAAGTGACATTCAAATAATAATATTCTATAGATTATTTTTTCTCAATTGAAAAATTCAATTTTGCTATCCGATTGTTAAAGAGCCAAATAACTTTATTCTTCCAGTAAATAACTTACTCTTTGACTATTGAAAAATCGGCTCTAAATTGATTCAAAATAATTTTTAAAATGTGCTATTATATTGTTACGCAAATGTAAGGTGACGAAAATTTTCCCATACTAACCCTGTAATTATTTCAAATCCAATCATATCCGGATCACATTCCTCCTCAATCATACCCATCGGACTAATAGTTGGTTTTTCACTTTTTGACTCCGACGACGACGACAACAACGCTGACGTCGACACATCTCCATTCATTCCAGGTAAAGGCTTTGGCAATTCTCCGTCAATAGCTGCTCCGCTTGGTGCAACAACCGACATCGATTGATATGATTCTTCGGCAATATTATCCGTCACTGGAACAACAACTGGAGCAGCAGGCGAAACAATTGGAGCTGGCGAAGGTGTTACATTAGTTCGAGGAAATGTTTTCGCTGGCTTAACAGGCCGTCGCATTTTTTTCGCTGCTGTCGCTGAATTAACAATTAATATCAGCATTAAGAATACAATTTGTTTGCGTTGTATCATTTTTAAAGTCTGCAAGAAAAAAAAAAATTCATTAGTGATGCTTTGTATATGTGACATGTGTAACGCAATTAATAAGATTGCATAATTAATTAACCATTTAATTCTATAGTATGAGGCAATCAGAGCAAAAACTATAGAGACGATCTCATTCTCATAATCAACATGAAAATCATCATAGTCTGTGAGATTGATGTCTGTCTTGTTTAAAGTCAAAGTCATCACAGTAGGACAGTACAGTGGTACAGATTAGACTTGAAGTTGGAATAAATGATCGATTGTGTGAACTACATCAAGTCTGAAACTCTACGCGTCTAACTTATAGGAAGACGTTTTCTATTAAATCTCAGCACTGCCTTTCTTTTTTGTTAGGCGTATTAAATCAAAATTAACTTAAAAGAGATAAGAACAAATCTGCGGGCACTTGCTTAAAACTTCAATTTTAAGAGTAAGCACTTGTACTTACTCACGAGTATAATTTTCGGAGCACCCACTCGCTTTGAGCACTTATCCAAGACATTCATTTTCAGAGCAAGCTCACAAGTCAAATTTTCAAAGGAAGCACATGCATTATGCACTTGCTCAAAACTCCAATTTTCATCAGAGTAGGAATTCAGAGTAGGAGCACCTTCTCAAAACTCAGATTTTCAGAGTAAGTTCACTACTCAAAACTCCAATTTTTGGAGCAGGAAGTTACTTATAGCACTCTCAAAGCTCAAACTTTTAGGGAAAGTACCTACTTAAAGAACTTGTTCAAATATCCGAAAATCAGAACAAGTTCTCTGGGATGACTAGAATTCTTTATCGTTAAGCATTTGCTCAGAACTCCAATTTTTGGAGCTGATGATTACTCTGAGCACTCTTTCAAAGCTTCAATCTTTGGGGCAAGAACTTGATATGAGCACTTGCTCAAATCTCTAATTTTCAGAGTAAGTTCTCTGGGATGAACAGAATTCTTCACCGCTAGCATTTTAACGAGTACTTGCCCAGCTTAAATGTTTCAATTTACTCCAGTTTTGAAATAAGGATGTCCCACTGTATGTACTTTGCTTGGCTAACGCCACTGAACCACAATATCAATTAAATTACATCGCTGAAAAATTCCTAATTAGCAGATGATTAATGGAAACTAGTGGTGGTGGCTCCTAGGTAAGCAAAAGAAGAAAGAGGTTCTAATTAAAGGTGATTATTAATCATGATGCTCTTATGTTATGTCCGCATGTTGCGCCGGTCGGCCTAGCAACGTGCGAGCTGCTTCCATTCTTTGTTTTTTTTTTTTTTTGACACGTCTTTCTTCTCATGTTTTGTTTAAAGGTAGATTATACATGCATAAAACTGCAATTAATTAGTAAAAGAACTCAAAAACTTTAAAAGAACAAAAAATAATAGAATTCTGCACGAATGGTAATTTTCTGGCCCATAAAACAAATGGCTTATGATGGATTGCTTGTCGACGTCGGACGTCTTCATTTTTTTTGTTGAAAAGAACACTTTTTAGTTCGGACTAAGTGAAATTTTTCCGGTAAAGACTTCCGACAGATTGACCATATATGATAATATGGAACTCGGTCAAGTGAACTTAAGTTGAGATTTGATGTATGGATTTGGGACAGCGCTATAATTTAGGCCGCATATTGTGTTAGTAGGTAAATGGTGCTAAAAATCACAGTAAACCATGATGGGAGACGGTCTTAAATTGAGCTTGAGATGAATTTTCGGGTTTTCGGGGCAGCAGCGCATCTGTCCAAGCGTGTTCTTAATTTTGTGGTGAGAAAAAATTCTTAGAAAAGAAAAAACTTCGTGCGTGAAGTTAGCGCCCCTCAACCTGCAAAATCCCATCAGACAGCTTGATTGCTATCCGCATCCTCAATTCGATGATGTTGTGTGCAGAGATGATCGAGTCGATATTTGAGACATAAGCTCTGGTACAATAGAAAAAAAGATCAAACATTCCAGATTGATAGTTAGTTCAGTTTTCAGACAAGTTCATCAATTCAGTCAGAGAATAAGCGAGTTACATAGAAGACATTCCAAAGGAAGAGTTGTTTGTTGTTGTCTAGCGCCATTTAAACTTCAATAGCTGCATTTAATGAATCAAAAATAATCGTGTGAGTTGTTGGGGTATTTGTAATTCGAGGTAAAGTTGATGTGAGACAACACTTCATAATATAGAGATGGGATTATTATCAAGCCAGACAACAGCAACAAAAAAAAAACAGCATCAGAAAATCAAACACATCTTTTCAATTATGTGAAAAATGTTGATGTTTTGTAACTTGTGACCAGTTCAAGAAGAATCACGAGCTAATTATGGGCAATGCGAGACGACAATGGTATAAGACTAGATTCTATGATGGCATAAGAGTGTGAAGGAAAGTTTGCTCGCATATAGAGAAGCGAGCATTTCTAGCTAATGACACTATGAAAGCATTGAAGAGATACCGTTTTGCTACAAGTTTATCAAGACATTCAGTCTTTGATGACAAGTATACAGGTATAAAAAACGGACAAATTCCAGAGCGAGACGAGATCGATGAATTTTGTTATGAGTGGACAACAGAAATCATTCTGGGAAACAAGAAAAGGGAGGGCAACACAAAAAGTATTTTATGCTTTAAAAGATCAATACGCAAATTGCTTAAAATTGAAGTCTATTAAGCTGCTGTTGCGAAACGAAAACTCTTATATAAAAATTAGACAATTTCGATCTGCAATACTCTGTTTTACGAGCGAAATTGATAGTTGCGTCAGATTATTTTAAAAAGCCTCCATCTTTTTTGGCACAGAATAGTTTAATTCTTGGCAAATTAAAAAAGAAAATACTACAGTTTCTACAAAAACCATCAGTGCGAGTTATTAAGGTAAAAGTATAGACAAAAAAAATTAGAAAAAAGTAAAAAAAAAAAAAAAATTTGTCTTTGATTTTATTTTTTCGTGAAAAATAATTATTCATACAAATCTTGAATGCAATATTTATTGACTTACTTATAGTAGAAGGTACCAAATCAAAAAATAATGACAAAATCAAGTCTAGAAATACATGTACAAAGTTTAATCAAAATGGTTACAGCCGTTTTCGAGAAAACTTGAAGAACACACGTAAATCGTTGTCTCACCCAAAAACGCTTTTCACCAAATTTAAGGAAAATCCGTCTAACACAGTGTTTCTTAACGTAGGGCCCACGGGCCACGCCCCACAGGAAGGGCAGTTTGATATTATAGGGGGGCAATTTAAAGTTATGTTGCATTTTACTTCTCTCCGAAAAATCCATGCTTCTTGAGCTTCTTGAGATATATTTCGGAACGCACCCATACCCAGGATCTGCTTCTGTATTAATTAATTGTATCAACTGTTACCAACTTCAATTCACTCAATGAAATTTAACGAAAAATTAAATCGGTGATTGTTAAAACAACATAAGTAACAGATTTTTCGAAATCAATTTTATTATGGTTTTGTGCTGTTTATGGGTAGAGCTTTAAGATTTTTTAAAACTTTTAACTGTTTACAACTCGCAGAACTCACCCTAATTAGATTTTAAAGTTAAAATTAGGGCTGGCCACGAGACGAGACTCTGCGAGACTTTTGTAAGTCTCGTCTCGGTCTCGTTAAAATCGAAAATTTTCAGTCTCGTCTCGGTCTCGTATAATTAAGTCTCGTCTCGGTCTCGTGTCCGAAAAATACAATTTCTGGGCAACCTATTAATTTTGGAACGAAATATTTTCGATTATAGTTTGAATACGTGCAAAAGAAAATACATATTTGACTTAAATTCAATTTTTTTTTAATTTATTAGACCCTCTGGAAATTTCGGTCCAAATATACAGTCTCGTCTCGGTCGCGTCTCGGTTGCTCAACAGCCAGTCTCGTCTCGTGGCCAGCCCTAGTTAAAATTGTCAATGCGGCCGCGTCATCAAAAATATAAGGTTCCTTTTCTTTACTGTAAAAAAAATCTCTTATGTTGTTTTAACAATCACCTATTCAAATATGAATCAGTTTTTTTTTCATGTTGATTTTTAACAAAAATCAAATACCCTAACAAATGCAACCAAATATGCAAGGGAACTGTTTTATAATTATTACCTTTTCCATCTGGGTATTTAACTGAATTTGGATTTAGTGCCATAATTAAGTTGCTGATAACAAAAAAGAAATTGCGTGGATATAAAAAAATGGGCAGACTTAAGACTAGCTGAATTGAAGCTACGCACTGTGCATTGAGTTGAGAGAAGCACTTCAGTGGAAAAATCTCCAAAGGTAAATATAGGTACTCCGTGTTTTAATTGGAATAGAAACATGATAAATGTTATATCGAATATTTACATGTATGCACATTAAAGAAGTTATTATTCAGTGTAAAATGTCATTTACGTTACTTGTCCTCAAAAATAAAATTTGGTGGTTGAACAACTCGTTAAGAAAGAGAAACCTAGTGACTTATACACGTTACAACTCCCAACCATTCCTGTACGCACAGTACTTAAACTATTGTGAATTAAATTTGTATTCTCATTTGTTTCCCTATTTTTAAATTAATTAATTGATTTGATTGACAAAGAAACCTTTCATAGATTTTTATTTTGTTTTTAGTTTATTCACTTCTTAGACAAAAATCTACACCTTCTTAAGCTACAACTTATATACGGGTGTCCAGTAAATAATGGATAACCTTGGAATGCCTAATAGTAGACTTTATGACAGTCCTGAAAACTAATACAAAAAAATCTATCCCAACCACAAGAAAAGATATGTGCATTTTTTTGTTCAGTGCATTATTTTTTGCGTTACTTTACGTTTTTGAATACCACGACTACAAGTGAATGAATTCCACCGTTTTTTTTTTTGTAGCAATATTTAACATTGTTTGTGCCAAAACATAAGAAGACAAAAATTTTAATAACTGTTTGAATTCTTAGAGAAAAAAATTATTGAACTTTGATTTTCGATGCAAAATGTGAAAGAAACTAATTTTCGAAAATGTTAAATCATCTCTGGTATGAAAAAATACATGAATACCTAAGTGGCCAACTATTTTTAAAATATGCGCGTTAAATGCGGATTTTAAAATGGTATAATTTATCTTGAACCAATAGGAAGTTATTGGTAAAAATAAGCAACACGAGAGTCAATTTAGCAAGAACAAATGTTTTAAAAATTAGCAAATTAAACGTGAAAATAATATCATGCGTTCAACATGGTAGATTTTTGATTGATTGCCTGTTTTTCATATTATCCTTGTGATAAATCCAAGCCTAGGGCCGATTGCAACATTATCAAAAATGGCAACAAAGTACAATTACTAGATACTTTTTTTTTTAATTAAAAGCAAATGCTCAAACTGTTTTCCACCCATTCTAATACAGGTTCTGCACCTCCGAATAAATGAAAATCTTATAATAATCTTGTTAAGTTTTGCTCAGAATCTTGTAATGCAGCTACACAAGATTTCTTAGCTCCTCTAAGGACCTGATGGGCTTGCTGTACACGACTTTCTTAATCCAGCCCCAATAAAACAATCAAGTTGATTTAGGTCCGGTGAACGGGGTGGCCATAAAATTGGTCCCAGACCTCATATCCATCTGCCTGTATATCTGTCATATTTGTAATGCAGCGGCTTGCACAAGATTCCGTACCTGCTCTGAGAAGCTGATCGGCTTGCTGTATTCGATTTATTTAATGCACTTCTGATACAAAAATTTATTTGGTAATAAACACTACCGAAATATTTGATGGTTTTTTAAAATGCCAATTGAAGAAGTATAATTCAAAACAAGCTCGAAAATGTATCCGTTTGTTTGCACTTTGTTAACATTTTTGCTAATGTCGAATTTGGCCCTAAAAGTTAAAAGCTTGGATTTATTATTAGGACCACATTATAAAGACAGACAATCAATCAAAAATCTACCATGTTCAACGCATGGTATATTTTTCTACGTTTACTGTGCTAATTTTGAAAACTTTTGTTTTTGCTAAATTGGCTCTAGTATTGCAGATCTTTACAAATAACTTGCTATTGGTTCTAGATACAATAATAAATTATACCATTTTGAAATCCGCATTCAACACGCATATTTTAAAAATAGTTGGCCACAGAGGTATTCATGCATTTTTTCATACCAGAGATGATTTAACTTTTTCAAAAATTAATTTTTTTACATTTTGCATCGAAAATCAAAGTTCAATAATTTTTTTCTCTAAGAATTCCAACAGTTATTATAATTTTTGTCTTCTTATGTTTTGGCACAAGCAATGTTAAATATTGCTACAAAAAAAAACGGGGGAATTCATTCACTTTTAGTCGTGGTATTCAAAAACGTAAAATAACACAAAAAAAATTGCACTGAACAAAAAAATGCATATATCTTTTCTTGTGGTTGGGATAGATTTTTTTTGTATTAGTTTTCAGGACTGTCATAAAGTCTACTATGAGGCATTCCAAGGTTATCCATTATTTACAGGACACCCTGTATATTATATATATACTTATATAGATATTTTGATTAAAATTTAATTTAAGAAAATTTCACGAATCAGTTGTTGAAAAATTAAATCATTAAAAATTTTAAAATATTCTTTAAAATCGAAAAACATTTTTTTTTTTTTAATTTTGTAATGCAATACTTGAACTTTTCAGAGCCTTCTAATAAAAAAAAAACAATTTTAATGGGTTCAACCAAAAATAAAAATGCACAATAAAATTGTTTTTTCTTCAGTAGATCCACACTAATTTAATGAACACAAATTAATATTTTGTATCAATATCGTTGGAGTCGTTTCCGAGAAACAATTATATTTTCCTTAATATAGGTTTCCAACATTATGTATCGTATAGGTAATGTTATTTTTGGTTCTAGAAACAATATTTTTCAATAACTCTCGAAAGTGATTTAAGGTCGTTGCTTTAAGTATAACAAATATGTACCAACAAAATTAACAAAGTCGTTTTCTAAATATCTACATAATTATGTTTTCAAACTATTTTTTTTTAACTTTTTATTTTTAATTTTTAAAACAGTTTTTTTTTCTTAATTTAAAATATGTGAAATACAGTAATTATACTGTTCAATAGCTTCTCAATTAAGACTCTTAAAACAAAATATGAAAAAGTAGCCTTTTCTTCAATTAATTAACTAAATTTAAATATAAAAATCTAAGGAGTTGTTTTTGGGAAAACTAATATTTACCTTAGCGTCACAGTCACCGTTAATTTTAGTATAGAAAATATTGGGCATATTACCCAAAAGCAACTAAGTGCCAAGTTGGAAGAAAATCCATCGAGTCGTTACGGCTAGAAAGTTTGAGTAAAATGTCGACCAAAATGTACACTGAGAAAATTAATATTTTTGTTTGCGAGTAACGAATTTCGTTTACTGTAATTGTAATAAATTTGCTGGAAATGTTATACAATCCCTGCAAACGTATTTCATTTGTGGCAATTGTATTACAGTCGCGACAGAAAGTAATTCCATTGCATCGAACATATAACAAATAACCCATACGTTCGGATCTCAATTTGCCTGGGTTCATTACGGTAAATGACAATGTTTCCCAAATTCAAACGACATAATGTTTGCAAGCAAGTGTAATTGTTTATGGCAAACGAATGAATCGATTGCGAATTAAGCTTTTGAAATGCAGTTTGCTGCAAAAAGTTTTACGTTTACTATATAAATTACAATTGTTTGCAACTAATGAATCGAACATTTGGGACGAATAGTTAATTCGTAGAAAGTAAACTAATTTGTAGCAAATGATTGAATGATTGCAGGGTACATATTTTTAAATCTTATTTTTACAAATTAACTTAATGCTTGTGGTAAACATTTCATGCTTTTGAGGCGAAAGAATTTTTGATTTTAGGTTTCTTTAAAAGAAATTCGCTTGCAGCAATAAATTTCCTATTTGGAAAAAGTATTTTATTTGTTTAATTCCTATCTAACCAATTTCAGGTAATCTATAGGGCAAGTATTGGGTACGTTTCAATACATGTTTTGCTTTATCAATTTAATATTGTTCTGAAGTTCAGCACTACTTGTACAAAAAATCAAATTTCAATTGAAAATATGTTGCATTTAAAAAGAATGCGATTCAAAATTGAAAATTTGTTGCTTTAAAAAATAGCAAAGTCAAAATTCGAAAATATTTGCATTAAAAAATAAAATAAATTCTAGTTTAAAAATCTTTGCATTAAAAATAATTGTTAAAATAATTACATTCAAAATAAAAGTTGAATTTTAAAAAATAATAAAAATTACCTATATCTCCGTTGTTCATTTCGAAAAACAATAGCGCAAAATGTTAGATGATTAAGTACGATGTTAAATCAATTTTAGTATGACACTAGGTTAAAAATTGTGTTTTGCTAATTTTAAACGAGTTTAGAATCGTACTATCCCCTTACATTTTACTAAAGTTAAAATCACATCTTTTTAGTATCTTACTAAATCAATATGACTGGAGAATGGAAAATTTTACTCCAGGTATAGCATAGACCCGAGGGTTGCCGGTTCGATCCCTGCTGGTGCCCAAACTTTTTTTCTTTTTTTTTTTTTGTAATAATGAAGTTAAAATGATAAAAATATAAACATTGAATACTTATTTAAAGCACATGTTGAGTTTCCATCAATATATAATTAATTTACAACGCATAAAAACAATTATTGTGTTAAACAAAACGATTTTCTTAAAAGTTTTGATTCAGTCCTAGGAGCACATCTACGTAGTTATAGTTTAAAACAAAATCTGACCCAATATTTTAAATACTTCGGTCGTCCTCGTCATAGTTAAAATAATTAAAACACATGAAATTGTCTAAGCCACATTTCTTAATCAGTCCATTTCCTCTGCTCAACTAAATAGAAGGAAAATGTGTGAAATTTTCAACTGATTAACATTTTGCCGGAGGATTTTTTGTTGCAAATTAGCTCAGTGGATGCATGCTCGCTCTCGAGACGGAAGGATACCAGTTCAAATCCAGGTAAGTAAAGCTTGACATTTTTTTCAATTAAAATAAAATAATATAATTTCAGAATTAAGGGAAAACCAGCAGCCACTGTTTTGATGTGACAAACGTACAAGTCATTAGCAACAAACGTGTTGTTCATTTGTCATAACCACTTTGATCTTCTATAACAATTGACACATTCGCTTGTCGTTAGTCGTTAAAGTATTTACGTTTACTCTAAAAGCACTATTCGTTTGCCACAAACAGTAAATATGTTTACAAAACAACATTATTCGTCTGACTTAGAAACACTACATTCGTTTGACACAAACACTCTATTCGTTTGAAACAAACGATAGAATTTTGCTACAACAGTATGAATTGTTTGTCTCAAACGAATTTAAGAGTTTGCTGCAAACGAATTGTCAAAACTGGCTGGCAAACGAAAAAGTCGTTTGGGCAATTTTTACGTTTGCCGCGAACTATTCCTTCCCTCAGTGTACGCTTGCGTAACCTGCCATATAGCACCCGTGATCTGTTCTTTAGGTATGTACCGTATGAACATTGTATCATAGGGTTTCTTTTAAGTACAGAAGTATTATCATTATATTTACACTAGTAGTATATACGACTAATAGATTTTCCAATAAGCCTTATTTAAATGGAATTGGTTCATTATTCCTGCTCCATAATTCAAAGCGATGAATTTCCTGAATTCAAAAGCAAAGTTTTAAAGACCAACATTTTGAAAAAAAAAACAGAAAAGGAGTATTTTAAATACAAAATTTGTTTGAGCATTTTAAAGTAATAACAAAATTCGTCAACATTATTCAATGTCTGCATTTTTGCTGAACATGCCAACAAAACCCAATGCCGTAATCAAGCTATTCAACTCTTAGGAATGTTAGATCAACATAAGTACAAGAGAGATAACCAGATATGTAGCTTCCGACAACTGAAAGTTTGTAACAAATAGCATGGGCATCCATGATATACACCTTATGAAAACCAAAGCCTCCAAATTAAGAAATATAAAAATAAAAGCTTCATAGGTATTATCTGCATTGAAGGTATATAATTAACAACAAAAATGCACCACAATCATGCATTGACTTTATTGCCATGTTCTTGCAATGCTTCGTGCATGTTGCAATTTAACTGTAAATATCCCTTAACATTGATGTGCATCATTTTATCATCCGCTCTATACAATTAAATGCCCCTATCTGTCGCTCTTCATCGTCATCATCATCATCGACATCAAGTCAATGACCATCTTTAAATGGAAACAACCTGTTGCTGATGCTTCCCAGCTTCATCTCTCTAACTTAAGATTGTTCTCAGCGCGATGACATAATTATGTTACATAAAAATTCCCAATTTAATTAGTTGCTTCTGTATAAGAGGCATTAAAACTAAACAAAACTAAAAAAAGAACAGCAAAATTACCAAACAAAGGAAACCGAAGAACAAGAAGCGCAATTTCGTAGCAGCCACGCTTCGTTATATAATTTCCACTAAAGTAGTGACGTTGATGATGATAATGGAGAAACTTGGCTGAAGAAGCTTAATTCGATTGGAATTTTCAGCACAAAAGGAAGTCCAGGAAACTCAACCACATTTTTATATGTTTAAGATTACATAAGCATCAGCAGGAGAATTGCACATAGAAAATTATTTATTTTACTGTCTTTTTTTTGCTTTTGCAATGTGAACCTTTTGCATCAAGGCTTTGTTCTTTAATTCAATTTATTACGTGATGATATCCTTACTGGTACAACTGATGCTACACAATAGGTGAGATCTTAAGATTCCTACAGTATTTCAATGATGAATTTGAAGCCTGCAGAAATATGTCAGTACTGTCGGAAGAGTGATAACCAAAACATGTTTTTCTTCGAAAGTAGCTTAAAAAATGGCTTTCAACAATTTGATATCTCAGTAAGCTGAGAAGATTCTTTTCAACAAACGAATCTAGCCTACGAATTACATATAACCAAACTGTTAGTCTTTTTGCTGACCTTAAATTTCTTTTTGAACAGAAAAATCTTTTATTAGCTTAAAAGTCTTATTTATTTTGAACCAATAACCCTTCTTCTGTTTAAACTGCCTGATCATTTGGAAACTTTTCCGCATTTGATTGAATTTGCTCTAAACCGCCAACTTTGATTAATGTAACAGCAAATTAAAATCAATTTACAACCCAGTTAGAACGGTTGTTTTAGTTGTTGTTGTTTTCCTGATGCGATATGCCATTCGTTGATGTGGCAGTGGCAATGGCATGTGGCACTGTAAAATATATACGTGCCACCGCGATGATGATGCAATGCTACCCCAATGAATGATGCGCTCTATACAATTATTTAGAATTTTTCTGTATTTTAACAAACTATAACTATACTGCCACCTCAGAGAGAACATGAATCTAAAATCGCTAACATTGCATCTTATTCTTGGCCGTAACCTGTGTATACTATAAAGATAGATATACATATGTACGTATAGCTGTTAATAGTATCTTCTTCATTATTTCATGAACCGATGGCGATGGACGGCGGCGACTACTCTGTCTGGACTAAAGTGGATGTCGATGTGTTGTTGGAAGGTATGTTCTTTTTCTGGTGGATGAGGAAGATAGATAATAGAGCTCTTCCAGTAGAGACTTTTAATTCCCTTTCAATTATTCAAACTTTTAACCAAAACCCGCTACGAAAACTGTGTTCGTGATAACAGGAGTACTTTCAAGTTGATTTAGTCTTTGGTGTTTTTGTATGTTCATCTACCTACCTACTCGAATATAGAGGAGGCAAATTAGAATTTCTCTTATCGTTCTGGTTAATTAGAAAATTTTAATTGGTAAACAACAGTCTTGAGCTTAGTATAGGTATGCGAGTATTATAAAATAGGAAGAGTTCTAAACGCCTTTTAAGGAGAGCAATCGTTCTTAGAGGACACTATGGCCTTTGATGGCATTTTTTCTTAAACAGCTAAATTCCTCACAAGTCACAGCGCACTGGTATGTTATTCGAATTATCGTTTGTGTGATAAATTGAAATGATATAACGGTTTGGTTAAAAAAAAAAAAATGAAGATTAAAATAAAATGAGAATTTTTGTCCTTTGAAAGCAGAGGTGGGTTCACTAATGTTCACAATAAAAACTGACTATTCATAGTCAATTTAAAAAAAAGAAAAACTTTTTTATGATTTAAAATATTTTTAAAAGTGAGATAGTAAGTTAAAATTCTTAAAGGTTTCTTTAGGTGCTCAAAAGCAACTAGCATAAAATAAATATGTATGAGAAATAGATAGAAAATAAGAAAACGATAGAAAATTGAGAAAAAACCTTATACATGTGTTATTGGTAAATAAAGAGCAGAGGAGGACCTTACAAATAATTTCACATCATCAGAAAGAAGAGAGCAGCTTGGGAGCAAACCTAAAGAACAGAAAGCAAAATCCGACCACCGATTCTGAAAGCATTCTGCTTTGGCCTGTTGGGTCCAATAACCTTAAGAAGGGGACCTTGCATTAAATCTGGTAGTTTTGATTTCTTGCTGAGTTTTTAATGTATGTAGGTAATATTGGCTTAATGAATAGGTAATCCAACCTTTTAACCTTAAGTATCAAAAAGCCCGTAGCGTAATGGTTAGTGCGTTCGACTGTCACGCTGGAGGTCTGGGATCGCTTCCCAGCCTCGTCCACCTAAAAAAATAAAGTTTTTTTTCAGGGCTACTGCTTCTTGCGAGGAATTGACAAAGCCTCCAAGAGTATCACTTGTCACGAATAAGTGCTTCTCGTCTAGCCGTTCGAATTCGGCATAAAATTGTAGGTCCCTTCCATTCCTATCGAAAGGCGCACACAGGAATGGTTGCGAGTTGTTAGTCACTAGGCCCTGGTTCTTCATGAGCCGTTGTGCCACCCGAGAGTGCTGTATTGTATATTTGGCCCGAAATTTACAGAGAGTCTAATAAATTAAAAAATCCTATTTCAGTTAAATATATATATTCTTCTGCACCTATTCAAAATATAATCGAAAATATTTTGTTCCAATAATCATCAGGTTGTCCGGAATTCGTATTTTTCGGAGACGAGATCGAGACGAGGCTTAATTATACAAGACCGAGACGAGACTGAAAATTTTCAATTTTATCGAGACCGAGACGAGACTTACAAAAGTTTCGTCTCATGGATAGCCCTAGCAACAAATATTGAAATTAGAGCAAAAATTAACTGCAGTAGTGTTCCATTGAAATGACAGTATTGGTCGCTTACGATGAACTGAATAGACCCCGACAGTGCTTCCCAAGTGCGAAAAGTTTAAATATCTTGGATCAATTATCAATAGCGAAAGATCTTGTGATGACGACATCAAACATTGCGTAGGCGTAGGGTGGATGAAGTGGCGGGAAAACTCTGCCATCTTCTGTGATAGAAAAATGCCCCCTAAGCTGAAAGGAAAGCTCTTCACGGCAGTTATTCGTCTAGCGCTTACATACGGTTCACAGTGTTGGACAATGTACAAGAAGTATGAGAGTAAATTGACGGCAGCTGAAATGAAGATGCTTCGCATGACAGCAGGAGTGACAAAGCGTGATCGAATAAGAAGCAAGAGAATCCGAGGAAGCCTACACGTTAAAAATGCCATCTTGGACAAAATACAGCATGACCAGTTTAGCTGGTACTGTCATGTACAAAGAAGATGCCATGAGAACCCAGTTCAAAAGGCAATAGCACTAGACGTCCCAACTCTATCGCGGAATAAAGGAAGGCGCAAAAACTCCTGGATGAAACAAATGCAACGACACCTGCATTTAGTTAGCCTGGAACAATCCAAAAACGGGAGGTATGTCAACGTTTTCTGAGGTCAACCCGGTGAACCCCACGAAGCAGTTAAGTGGGAGAGTTGTGGTCCCCCCTTGAGATCATGACAATCGCCGGAAAAATGAAGAAGAAGAAGAATGGACCCCGAAATAAAGGAACTTTTATACCAATAGCGAATAATAATATCATGGTTGTCGAATAATTCGTTTAACAGTAAGAAAATTCTACTTTTTTCATTCGATTAAGCGAATTTAATGAATGGGAATAATTGTGCGTCTAGTGCCCATAATTGATATATACAAGGTTGGAAGGCTTGGTTCAAGAGCATCATTTTTGAATATGGACACACAACACTGTAAACCATGGGGATTAGGCAGTATATTACAAAATATAAAACAATTCGCCTTTGTATCGAATTTGCAGTGTAGGCATTTCTTATTTTTGTTGGTCGCTTATTTTAGCCAACTCCTATTGTTTTGGGCAAACAATTACTCGTATGTAGTAAAAGTACCTTATCATTTTCATAGGTCTCCTTTCTGGACACTATAGGTAGACCAGGTCCCATATATTTTTGCCCATTCTCCTTTAGCTCTACGATTTGGACGTATAAATGACAAGTATTAGTATTCAGCATAGTTGCATAGTTGATTTGAGTTCAAAACAGTTCCTATTGAAGTTGAAAACGCAGAAACTATATCTCTTTAAAATTTATCAATAATTAATTTATAATTGCCATATTTTTTATTATTAAATTGTGCAAGTTTAGATTCGTAAAAAAATCGAACTCTAGATTATAATTTTACATCATAATGAGGTGTTATTTTGATATTCAAAGAAAAATGCAATTTTTTGAGATAAATGATCGTATGTTTATTTCAATGTAAAAAGGAAAGTATGCCATTAATAATGGAAAACAATATCAGCCAAATGGCCGCCACGGCGCTAACACAACAACATCCTTTTCATGAAATTTTCCATCACCAAATTGCAAAGTGGCTGCTGTACGCCCTCAATAGCTTTACGAATTCCATCTTTGGGGTCTTGAATCGACGCTGGGCTGTTGGCGTAGACCTTATCTTTCACGTGGCCCCAAAGGAAGAAGTCGCAAGGTGTTAAATCACAATATCTCGGTGGCCAATTGTGATCACCTCTTCGAGAGATAACACGGTCCGAAAACTTTCCCGTAAAAGATCGATGGTTTCGTTGCTCGTGTGGCACGTAGCACCGACTTGTTGAAAGTAAACGTTGTCCAGATCAATAACATCTAATTCCGGCCATAAATAAAATAAAAATAAAAATTATTAATCATCTCTCAATAGCGCAATCCATTCACCGTAGCTGTTGTTGTTCGGAAAAGTAAGTTCCAATGACCCCGCCCGACCATAAACCGCACCAAACAGTTACTCGTTGAGGATAGAGGTGCTTTCCTTGGGTTTTCCGAGCCCCAGATGCGATAATTTAGCTTGTTGACGTAGCGACCGAGGTGGAAATGGACCTCATCAGTCAAGATGATTTTTCGATGAAATTCCGGATAATTTTTTAGCTCTTTAAGTTACAAATTTTTAGTCATACAATACTTATAAGGGTAAAGGGACGGCAAAAAATAAGTGGGTCTCCCAATTATGTTTGTATTTCTGTCTGCGCGCCTACATCCTCAACGGCTGAATGGATTTTTGTCAAACTTGGCACTTAGAGTTATTTAATATGCCCACACTTTAAAAAAAAAAAAATTAAGGGCCGTACAAATTTATTTTATTTTTTTTTTGTTCAAAAAGGAAAAATACTATTTTTCTCAAAAAATTCTTCTACAATTTTGTTAAACAAAATTCAAATATTTAAATAGCAAAACGCTATTTTTTTTTGTTTTCTAAGAAATGGTTATTTAGGGTAACTCTATTTTTTGTTTTTTTTTTTTTTTTTTTTTTTTTTTTCTCGAATACGGTTTTGATGATATTTTTCATTTTTTTATATGGGAAAGCTTTCAAAATGTTTTTTTATTAATGAAACATCAATATTTTGAAAACAATTTAGCCAATTTTCTTAAAGCGTGATCTAAAGTAGTTTTCTACCGTACCTTTAATATAAATGTTTAAAAACTGATAAGAAAAATCATTTATTTTTCTCAAAAACGGCCGGAATAAAAATTTTGATACAAAGACGTGTGCTTTCCATTTCATATTTTTGACTTTCTCATTATGAATGAACCGATTTGAATAATTTTATTTTATGCGGATGCTTCCTCAACAAATTCGATTTTTTAAAAAACACCTCATGAAATATTTTGGAACTAAATTTGAAGGTGTATATAGACAAATGAATAGTGAAAATGTTTTCAAAATTTTAAATATAAAAAATGATTTAAAAAAAAGGTCAGGTCAGACAAAACACACTTGGAGACTAAATTACGCATGTTCACATTGAAGCAAAATATGGAGCAAAAACCAAAATGCTCTTTTAAACAGGCAATGCTGACCACAGAGGCAAATTCAGTTTACTGACAAGAAAATCTTCAACCTAATAGAAATTGTTGATAAACAGACTGACATGCTTGGACGTGAATTACATGACATGACATTACAAATGCAATAGTTTTTGAAGATGTTGTAAGGCCTCTTAAACAAACAATGTTTATGAAAAAGCAGTACGTAGAAGCCTGTTACAGCAAAAAAGTGATAAATGCCTTAAAAATGGGTAAAATAAACTTTCCGAACTTCATGATTCGCTAGCTGCCAGTATAGTTAATCCATTTGGATTACAATGCTTTTGTTATTTAAAGAGAGAAAAGTCGACTCTATTCGACACTGAAATAATAAGTCACTGAAGCGAATCTCCTTGTGTGGCTTGAAGCGAATGATGGATATTTTGAATTGTATCTTCTATGAATCTAAGCCATTAAATAACATAATAAGTAGTGCTTATGGCTAAAAATATTAAAATAATAATAAAATCACAGAATTCAGTTAAGTTTTTGAGTTCTGCCAAATGTATGACCAGATTTTATTTTCTGCCTACTCATTCTAAAACGTCTCTTTATTGAACGTTCGACTGTCACGTTCGACTGTCACGCTGGAGGTCTGGGATCGCTTCCCAGCCTCGTCCACCTAAAAACTAAAAATGTTTTTTTCAGGGCTACTGCCTCTTGCGAGGAATTGACAAATCCTCCAAGAGTATCACTTGTCACGAATAAGTGCTTCTCGTCTAGCCGTTCGGATTCGGCATAAAATTGTAGGTCCCTTCCATTCCTGTCGATAGGCGCACACAGGAATGGGTGCGAGTTGTTAGTCACTAGGCCCTGGTTCTTCATGAGCCGTTGTGCCATCCGATTTATTTATTTTTTTATTGAACGCCATTCAACCAAACAGTTTTAAGGGTTTTTTGGATAATGGGTATCTCATGTATTTCTCCATTAATTTTCAAAGCATTTTTACTAAGCAAATACCGGAAAATATTTCTTGAAAAATCTCGCTGTCAAAATATATCCTGAAAAAAAATGTATTAAATGGCTTTATTTTTGAAAGAATACAATTTCTGAGAAAGCTAATTAAGTTACATAATTCAAGTAGTACTGGCTAAGAAGTGACAAATCCTACAAGTGTTTATGTTGTGATACTGGTTGTTAAAATATATTTCATTTTTAAGAAATAACTACTGAAATTACTACCTATACAAATCCTGGAGCATCCAGAACTCCCTTTTATTACCTTTTTAACAACTTAGTAACCATATTCGCATATGAAAACAAGTTTGAGCGGACCATACCATGGACTTTGTTTAAAAGTCAAATTTACCTCCTTTAGGGCTTTTACAACCCTGATAAGATCCAACATAAACAATTTCACTACAAAGCTTCCGCTAATGGTATAGGAAGTCGATATCCAATAAATTAAACTACCACCCAAAGCAGTACCGTCAGCATCCCAACCAGTTCGAATATATATATAGCCCCTGTGTCAAAAGAAGAAATAATAACTATTCGACCGCACGCAAGTATGTAACGAAGAAAAAATGAAGTTTATCATTTCCTGTAACATACAACAAAATTGCATGTTGCATATATCGTGGGCTATAACCTGTATGCACGTGAAACTAAACAACACATTATAATACTCGTATAGAAACAATAAAACCTGAAATGACGAATGCATAATCAGCTTTAAAGAATCTCAGCCAAATAACACCTTTCCTTTCCATCAAGTCGGCCTAGAACCACAGACAGACAGACAGACAGAAATAAAGACAGACATACAGATAAATAGACAGCAGAGACTTACTTATTCCCAAAAAAGTAACAAAGACCTCTATTTTTGCAACAACGGCGGCAGCGTGGTGGAGCGGACGACCAAGACGAGGACGGCACATTGTCACAAGTTCTAATAACCTATTTAGTGAACGATGATATTAGATGCAGCAGGCATTTGTAACCCTCACTCGAAAGAAGGCTCTCTGTCACCTTCACCGGTGCGGCGGTTGACGTTTGTTTGGTTGTTGTTGTCGATTGCGTCTGTATTTGGATGTGGATGTGGAACTGGTGGTTGTATCTAATGCCAGAGAACCTCCTCGAGCCACAAAAGTTACATTTTCATACAAGTTCTGCGTTCTAACTCTATGGCTGTACTCTTGTTGCAGAAAAAAGACTTTTCAACATTTTCAACTCTCGGTGGGCATAATTTATTGAAATCTTTGCTGTTTCTTTAGAAGGAAAAGGCTTTATTTATATACATATTTGGATCCCATGCTGAGTGAAGTTTGAGTGTCAGTGTCGGTGGAAGAAGGTCATATATGGTTGAAAATTGAAAAGCTAAAAAGAAGAGATGAGGCGAAGGGAAGCAAAGCAGAGAAACAGCAGTAGCAGCGGCATATGAACTGCACTGAACACAGCGGCAGGAAAAACTCTCTTACTATGATGTGATGGGGATTTGTGTATGCATCTTTTGAACTACTTACTTTTTGTGGGATTCGTGCTGGATACCCCATGGATTGGGGTGACATGATTGTTGCATATTTTATGGCAATTTAGTTTTAGCATCCGTTTTTGTATTGTTTTGATTTAGGCCGCCACCGCCGCAAAGACACTTTTACCAATTGTGTGTCTTTTTTGTTTGTATTTGCAACAAAGATAGGTTAAAGGATTGTTTCACATGAAATAGAAATGGCTAGTCTATAAAATTGGAGAAGAAAATGCGTTACTTTCATCAAGGAAGATACCACCAGTATATCTATATTTATCGATTAGTTGTGAAATTGAAAGTATCTAATGCTGCTCAAAGCAGATTTATTACGGTGAATCAGCAAAGAAAAATAGTGTGAGAATTGATGGTAAATTAATTGAATCATTCATTCATGGTTGTCTCTTGAGGAGCAATAAATCAGATTTAATTATAAATTAGCAAAGAAACACTTTCGTTCTTTGGCTTTAAAATAATGGCTTGGTTTCTTATAAAGTGGTAATAAGAATCGCTAATAAATTTCAAAATCATATAAAAAGAATCAATCAATTAATCATCGGTTGATTAAAAATTAAAAGTGTTTGATTAAGACTTTCGAAGCATCAATTATAGATGCTTCCAGCTATAGAAAATAACTTAATTGACAGCACAATTGGCAATTTGTAGTTTTGTGGTTAAGTTTTGTTATAAGCTTATTTACATCAATACCACCTTCAGTTTTGGTTATAAAAGAACATGACAAAAAAATTCAAATAAACACTTCTCTACCATCAAAATAAAAAAAAGTTCGCACCTCAACTCCTTCGTTTTAAACAATTTACTTTACGAGATTCATCTTTGCATCGCCGCCATTGTGAATCTTGTTATAAAAGTTTTTAATAAACTAACGAACTGAAAGGGTGCCTATTGTTTCGTTTCGATAATTGTTGTTTCGTTTTTGTTGTAATTATTTTTGTTCATTTCTAAAACGTTTCTTTTTTTTGTAGGTACTTTGTTTCGAGTTCATTTCGTTTCACTGTTATTTCCAATTTCTTCTTTTGTTTTTTATTTGTTTCGCTTTTTCGTTACAACTATTACGGATTACTTAAGGCTGGGTTGTTTCACAATTTATCTCTATGTATAAGTATTTTTTTGGAATTCGATTATTTTGTTATCGGTTAGTTAGTTTACGATTGATTGATTGGCAGTCTTGAAAACAAGACGAGTATTCTGATATGTGATTATTGAAAGCCCTGGCATCAAATATAAAGTCGTATTAGTTGATATGCTCATAGTGTTTATTTTGAACTTGTTATTTTTAAAGAATTATTAATTTTGTTTTTAATTTATCTTTTTTTATTTTATATGTTGGTACCTTGTTTTGTAAACCTTATAAGAAACATAAAATTTTAAAGTTTTCTTTATTTAACTACCTTGGACCTGGGTACTAAAAAGCTTTGCCAATTTAAAATTATTTAGTTTGTATCAATTTTAATAAAATGATTGCATGACGCAAAGCATGTTTGATAGTTGTGAAAATAAATATGTTTTGTTTACTTCGATTTCAATCATTTTAACACCGTTTTTTTAATTTTGTTTAAATTTTTGTGCATGTAAAGAAGGCATTAAAAATCGCGCGAATTTTAACGCCTTTAGGTTCTTTACATGCACAAAAATTAAAACAAAAATAAACAAACGGTGGCGAAATGATTCAAATTGAAGTAAACGAAAATGAAACAATTAAAGACGAAACAAACGAAAGACAATTTAATTCCAAAGCGAAATTATCGGGTAACGAAACAATAAAAACCGAGATGAAAATAAAACAAAAAACTTAAAAAATAAAACTAAAATTGTCGAAACAACAAAGAAACCAAATAAATGAAAAAGAAGGCAATAAAATTAAAGTTTGCACTTCAGCTCTTTCGTTTAAAATATTCAAACATTTGCTTCGGGGAGAAGTTAATTATGTTTTTAATTTAAGAACAGCGTTTAGTTTAAAAATAAGCAATCCAGTTTATTATTAAACTCACCTGACTCATGCAATTTAAGCGTGAGATAAAATAAAGCGATAAAACATTACAGATGAGGATGTTAACTGCTGAATTGGCAAGGCAAAATATGCTTTCGGTTTGCTGTCAAAATTTGGGAGGACCAACATTTACAGTACGAAGACCAAGCTTAGACTTTACCGCTCGAGCGTAGAGTCCGTATACTACCATATTGGTATAGTGCTAGTACGTAGAAAGTGACCGCCTCTGTCAAAAAAAAAGATGAAAACTTCCTCAGGATCTTAAGTCGAATACCATCTCCAATCAAGAACTCGATCGAAGAACTGGTCAAAATCCTATGTCCGTCGTTATTCGCAGAAGAATATGGAAGTGGATTGTTCACACTTTACGGTGAGTCGCGGCGTGGTGAAGACTCTATCGCGAGACAAGCAAAATGGAGTAGGGTCGTCTTACCCAAGATGGCAAAAAACCTGCGGGCCAGAGAAAAACTTGGCACAGAACAGTCAAAAAGGAAACTCAAAAGCTGAGGAAAGATTGAACATATTTACAGAAAGAGAAAAAGATGGCGTGCAGCAGAAGTTGAAGTACTATGCCACATGGTATGCGTGCTGTTAACTAGTAAACTAGCTGGCTGGTTAGACGCATGTTGGTTAAGGCGGAAATAGAGCTTTGGCGTATTTTAAACCATTTTCTTAGTTTTGGGTTATACTCTGTCGTAAATGGCTTCTTAGGAGTACAAATAATATTGATGCACTCTACAATTTAATAAACATTTCGATTTTTAAATCAAGCTATTCTTTAGTAAACAATGAATTAGAAATTTTAAAAATCAAAATTAAAAATAAAATGTTTTTCCACTCAATTTTTTAAAAATTTTATCACTACGTTGAATTTTTATATTCAAGCTCCTATAAAAAAAAATAAATGTACCAATTTTCTGATAAAAATAAGAAAAATCAAGCTAAATGATCACTTCAGCGGAATTATCATCACACCTTAATTTTGGCACTCTTTTTATTAAGAAGTTGGTTTCCTTAGATTTTAATATCTTGAAACGTAAAGGTCCTAGACTCAATCAGTTTTCAGGGTATGATTTAAAATTAATAAAGCTGTTAAGTTTCAAAATCTAAAATAGTACTTTACGGTAAACTGTCAAAATTGTAAATTTCCTTTTTTTTAAACTTTTAGTCTGAAACTATTTATTCAAAAATTATTTACTAAACCAACTTTATTTAAAAACAAAATAAATTATCAGATTTCTGGCTCTAAAAAAGATATATCCATTGTTTTTTTTTAATAATTTTCTTTTTATATTAAAACATTTTATTTTAACATGTTTCAACCCAACCACACAATTTTTGTTCTCATCTTTTGCAAATCACCCTGTGAATTCCACTTGTTCGAGCATTTTAAAAGCAATTGCTCATTATTCGTAATAACCTGGACTCTGGAAAAAAAAAAGTAAAAGTTAAATTTTCCCATAATTGTATATTAACACAATCCTCTGCATAAATTTGTGAAAATTATAATAAACGTTTCACTTGAAATGTCAATTAACGCATATTGGCAAGAGAAAATATTGTTATTTAAAAACAATAAAAATCCATCACGACACGTAGCCGTGTGTAGCATAGGTTTATAAGAAATGGTCTAACTGCATCCGCATCCATGCGTTGTGCGTTACACTAACCGCGATCCTATAGTACAATTTAAAAATACAAGATATACACTCACAATACTCACATACATCCTCTAAATCGTGTTGTTTTCTTCGCAGTAGGTATAGTTAATTCAACAAGAATTCAATAGAAAGTAAAACGAATGATATTTGAAAAAAAACAACGAGTCAGTCAGCAGAGCCAGAGAGAGAACGAACGGCAATCCTCTGGGAGAAAGAACATAAATTAAACTAGGATAACGCATTAATTGTTCTGGTTGATGATGTTGTTTTTTTTTTTTTTTTTTCTAAATATGTATATGAAAAATTGTGTGCTAATTGAAACTATACACTGTAAATTTTAATAGTTGTTGTTGTTGGAATGGTGGATTTCAAATGTGGTGGCGGAATATTAGAAGATTTCAACTTGATCGTGTGGTTACATAGAAATGCTATTAGATCGATTCGTCTATATGTCGAATTTTATTTGAAAGTTGTTTTTGCTTTTGTATATGTTTAATGGTTTGATATTATTTGTATACACCAGGTGGAGTCTTGTACCTACATTGTTGCATTAGGAGTTGATTGTGGAAAAAAATAAAAAACAATCTTAATCAAAGTTAAATATTTGTAGAGCAGATATTTGTTATTAAACAACATTTTTGTTTGGACTTGGAGAAGAATTATTGTAACTTTTTTGGCTCATGTTAAGCGCCACTTAAGGAATCCGATAATCAGGTTAGGGCCATTGGAAACCATCATTGAAAATATTAATTGTCAATTTTTGAGAGATTTTGAAGAAAAAATATACGATTATTTTGATGCCAAAGTAAAGCTAATTGACTTAATATTTATTTCTAGGTAAAACAAAATTCAATTTTGCAGAAATTTTCTCATAAAATGACTTTTAATTTTTCAATGATAACTACCTTACCAATGATCATTGAAAAAATTAAAAGTTCCGTTATGGGGAAGATATGGGCCAAAATGAATTTTGTTTGGAGGAGAAATAATTTTGAAGTCGTAAGCTATATTTCTGCATTAAAATATTCAATTATTAAACTTCTCAAGGGTCTCAAAATAAACAGCTAACTTTTTCAATGATGGTTTCCAATGATAGCTATAACTGGGACCTTAATTAAAATATGTACGTGTAATGTATGGACATAGCAATATATTTCCGGTTTTTGAACAAAACTTGCACCTGTTGCACAAGCAACAAGTAGAGTTCTTATGCGGATATCCATGATGCCGAAACGCAGAGCACATGCTGTGGAATGATTCGATGTCATATGAAGCTAAAATTGCAATAAGTTGCCATAACTTTTGCTGGCCACATAACTCTCTCAATCTCTTAAGCATCAAGTGCAGAGGACCAGTGGAAAGACTGCCAACAAGACATGAAGTGTCGCCAATGATAAGCTGGGTTTCACTAGGCGACCACAACGAAACCTCCCGGTTGGATGAAGAGTACCGGTTGGTGCCTGTAGCTAAAAAATAAAGCCGCCTTCTTTGCAATACTGATGCAGACCCGAACAAGGATAGAGGACCGCTGACTTCTCAGGAGGAAAAAGAGAAAGCATAAGAAGTGGGCGGTCAAGTCTATTGAGGCTTGTAGCGGCAGGGGTGATGTTCAAAGGGTGAATCTATATTACCAAGAATGCAAAGCCAAGCGGAAACCGGTCGAGTCAGGGGCCCAACTCTCAATTCACCTTGAATGATGATGGCCAACACTTCCGTCCAACCGAACTATACGAAGTGCGGTTGGTGATATCCAAACTTAAGGCATACAAGGCTGCTGATACAGATGGCCTACCAGATATTAAAGTCAGCGGGAGATGCAATGGTAAGGAGTATAAAACAACTTATATGCAAAATTTGGTTGGATGAAAGTATGCCTAATGAATGGAAACTCGGTATAGTGTGACCCATCCATAAAAAAGGCTAAGCTCTTAAATGCACCAACTATACAGAGAAATTAGTCTTCTAATTGTCACTTATAAAATATTGTCGGCTATCCTGTGTGATCGCTTAAAACCTTTTGTAAACGATCTGGTCGGCCCCTATCAGTGTGGTCTTAGATCACACAAATCGATCAAATGTTCACACTCCGACAGATTTTATAAAAAAACTCAGGAATTCCAGATAGCCATACACACCACCTCATTATCGATTTTAAAGTCACGTATGATAGCGTTAATGGGGACGATTTATACAGATCCATATTGTATCTCAGCATCCCCACCAAACTCGTCCGCTTCTGTAGGATCACGATGCAGAAATCTCGCTGCTCCTTAAAAATCTGAAAGAAACGTCTGAGGCAAGGCGACGCGTTATCATGAAAATCATACCTAACATTTCATTCTTGAATCAATTGTAGCAAAACACAAGTCAACAACAGCGGTTTATCAAATATAACTTCGAAGTTGCCAAAGACTTTGTCTACCTGGGTGACTCCAATAATAGCTACCTCGCATAATGATATCAGTGCAGAGATCAAACGAAGAATTACTCTTTCCAACCGCTGTTTCATCGGGCAAAGAAGGCATTTAAGAAGTAATGCCTTATCTCTCTCAGAGAGCTAAGGAAAATTTAAACAAAACCTTAATGATCCCGGTATTGCTCTACGGAGCAGAAGCATAAACATTTAAAAAATCGGAGAAAAGTCTACTAGACCTCACTATCATTTCAGCTTCAGTTCGGCTTAATAGAGGTTAATAGAACTTCTATTAAGTCGAACCGAAGCTGAAATGTTAGTTAGGGAATGCTAGGAAAATTCTTCGTGTAATTTTATATCTATTGTGTATTGAAGGAGTGTGTAGAAGAATATTCAACGACGAGCGTAAACTAAACGGGCCAATCCTTGTCAAAGAGCATTAAAATACAGAAACTGAGACGGCTGGGATACGTGGAGCGTACGGATAACATCCGACCTGCCTGAAAAAGTCAAATAACGATGATTTAACAGCATTGATAGAACAACAAGATGATTTACTACACTAACAGGCCCAAATCAAATAATTAAAAAAGCTGACATGAAAGCAGATTGAATTTTATAGGGCAATTAAGTATAAGTGTCTACCAGAATTTAACTATAAAACGTGAAACTATGTAAGACGCTCTTAAAAAAATAAAAAACCATCTGCAAATTTTTTCAAGACCCAATCTCCTTAATGATACTTCAAATTTTGAACATACAAATTAAACTGTGTTAATAATTAAGTAATAATAGTTTTCCATGTGAAGCGTTTTTGTATATAAAATAATGCATATTCAGTTGACTTAAACAACCAACACCCAACTTCTAACGGTCCACATTAAACCGCATTCTTCAGAGGTTAGTAAGGATTTTCCTTCCATTGAAGCTCATAAAACTCGTCCAGCGTATCCACTTTTAACTTATCCATATAACATAACAATTCATGTAAAATTATTCACGAAAATCCATAAATTTTTCAAAAACATGCTTCGAATAATTGAAAAAGATGACGAAAAATAATAAAAAATAAAAATAACAAAAATAAAACCTAAGCCACTTCAAACAAATCCAAGTAGCATAACCGACAATATATTTACCACACAAATTAGCCCAAACACAGGGCAACAGAACATTACAAACAACAACAACAAAAACAACAACAGAACCTCGATATCAACTTCCTCTCAAGAGAATGTAACACTGCTGCACTGAGCTGATGGAACATATATTGCAAAACATTAGCTCTGGAACCGACACAACTTCCCTGTTGTTGGTAATGTCCTCGTAAAATAAAATCTAACAAGAGCTTCGTGCTCAACTTATGCGGCTGAAGATGATGGCAGGCGGATATAGGATACATGGTGGAATATAATCCTAACCCAAAACACCACTCAAACTCACTTCATACGTATTATATACAAAAAAAAAAAACAGAGTGGGTTGTGTGATTGAAGGTACACAACGGCAAAACACGCTGAAGTCTCGTGGTGAGGTTTTAAGCACTTAATCGTTATGCTGTTAGACTTAATTTTTTTGCGGAGGATGCTTTCACAGGCTGATTGGGGCAAACGAAATGGATGAATTTCATCTATGGTCGATGGCAATTTTGTATCTATTTTTGAAAAAAATATTAACAAAAGATCAAAGATATTGATCGACAATTTGAACCCATAAGACCCAAACATGGGTATTAATGACGATATAACATCTGTACAAGGCATCCAATGCAATAAAAAAAAATGTTGGACAAATAGGACTTGTCTAGGCAATAAAATGTCATCCTATAACTAAGCTTATTAATTTAAAATTATAAAGAAAGACAAACAAAAAAAAAAAAACAAATTGTCTTAGTGACCCATATCAGAGCATCCATATATTGCTGAGAAAAAACGTAAGACAGTAGGTAGGGTTTTGTAGGTAGGTATACGACGATGTTCGGTACTTAGGTCGTTGTCCCAATTTCGTTTACCACGATTTTGTGTATTATTTACTTTGTATAGTTGTACTTTGTGTGTTTGGACAGCTGTTTTTTTTTTTATTTTTTTGTTTTTTGTGAAGACAACCTATTAAGGAAATTAGTTGGTAATTATTGTTAAGATGAGGAAGCTCGTCTTTGGACAAGCGAGAGAGAGAGAGAGTCCGTCGCGTTGGTTGAGGTTCTTTGATGTCGTGTGAACTATTGGAAATGTTCTGTAACTAAGGCTTAAATAGAAGCTTATAATACTGATCGTGTGTGGGAAAATAAAATACAGTGTTATTTTAGTTAGCTTATATGATACATGTTCAGCCTTATCGCAAAATCTGGGTTAGATTTCTGCCTCGGATTATATCTTTTGCCCAGGAGACAAATACTCTGACTACATTAAAGTGATTATGTTAATGACTGCTTAATATCTTACATAGGAAAATATTCACGAGAAATATTATAATTGCCATTTCATTATACATGATATGTTCGGATGTTTTGTTCTTAATTAAGATAAAATTGATTTCAAAACGCAATAAAGTTCGAATTTATTATGAAATATAGAGAATTAAAATAGAAATTTATTTTATGACAGTTTGATGCAAAGGGGTTCTGTTTCAAGTAAGAACTTAAATCATAAAAAAGATATTAGCAATACAGCTTGAGCATCAATGTGTGCATATCAACAATTTTTTTTAATCGAAAGCAAAATGAGAACCTAAGCTTTGTGAGACTTAATGTGTTATTTTGAAAATGCAAATTAGAGGAGAATGGTCTACCTGCTCAACACCAATGTGTCACACCTCATTCAAAAGTTAATGACGTGTACATCAATTAGTTATATGAACATAAAGCGCTAAACCATGAGGTTCGAAAGATATTCCCTTTCAAAGCACCGAAAAAATCAGTAATGAAACGCTACATTTGCAGCTTGTCTTACCATCCACAGTTAAGTGTCATACATCGTTGAAAAGATTATTTCGTGTACTTTATTTTGTTAAAAGCCGTGAAGATGTAGATAATGGGGTTCAAAAGATAGTTAGCCATCAAAAACTGCAAAAAATCAAATAATGCAATTCTTCATTGGCAACTGCTCTACCAACTCAACAGTAATCTGTCATACATCGTTGTAAAGGTTATTACATTTACTTCATTTCATTATATGGCCATTAAGCTCTAAACTATGGGGTTCGTGGGGTATTTTGCTTCAAAGCATCAAAAACAACAATAATGCAATTCCGCATTGGTAAATGGTATACCAACTCAACAGTGATTTTTTTATATTTAGCGCGTGCAAAAGGGGTTGTGACTACCCTTAAGATGATGATATAGCGAGCGATTAGGTAGATTGGAGGGGATTTAAAAGGAGATACCGATGCACATTGGTTTTGAACGTCTGTAGATCACAATGGGAGGGGAAAATTGAGCTGGGTAGAGCATGTCAATGAAAAGGTTATTGAGTGTACTTACTTTTTGTGAACAACCGATAAAGTCTAGGTAGTGGGTTCAGGAGGTATTTGGCAAAAATGCATAAAAAAGCAATAATGCAGTTCCGTATTGCAAGTTGCTGCACCTACTCAACAGAAATGTGACATATATCGGCATAAAGTATAAGTCTATTTCTTTGAAAGCCTTTAAGATGTAGACCATGGGGTTCGAGAGGTATTTGGGCCTACAAATCGGCGAATAGAATAACAGTACAATTCTTCATTAAAAATGGTCTACCGACTCAACAGTAATGTGCCATTCGCTTTTGAAAAGGTAATTCCTCTAAGTCATGGGGTTCAAGAGATATCCGGCTTCAAAGAACCAACAACTTCAAAAATAAATTTCCTCATTGTGTACTCTTCTAACTATACTCAACAGCAATAAATTATACATTTTTAAAAGAGGTTATTGCGTTCTCTTTATTTTATTTGAAATCCATGAAGCTCCAAACCAAGGGGTTCAAAAGATATTTGGAAAAAAACGCAGTATAGCGTAACAACGCATTTCTGTGTTTTTTTTTTAATATCTTTTGAACCCTATGCTTTTGAGCTTTATGAATTTGAAATAAAATATAGAGAACGCAATAACCTTTTCAAAAATGTATGATTTATTGCTGTTGAGTAGTTAGAAGAGTACACAATGAGGAAATGAATTTTTGAAGTTGTTGGTTCTTTGAAGCCGAAGTAGTACCCCGTAGCGTAATGGTTAGTGCATTCGACTGTCACGCTGGAGGTCTGGGTTCACTTCCCAGCCTCGTCCACATAAAAACTAAAAAGTTTTTTTCAGGGCTACTGCCTCTTGCGAGGAATTGACAAATCCTCCAAGAGTATCACTTGTCACGAATAAGTGCTTCTCATCTAGCCCTTCGGATTCGGCATAAAATTGTAGGTCCCTTCCATTCCTGTCGACAGGCGCTCACAGGAATGGTTGCGAGTTGTTAGTCACTAGGCCCTGGTTCTTCACGAACCGTTGTGCCACCGAAATTATTATATTACTGTCTTTTTCGGTGCTTTGAAGGGGAATATCTTTCGAACCCCATGGTTTACCGCTTTACGTCCATTTAATTAATTGATGTACACGTTATTACCTTTTCAACAATGTATGACACTGTGGTGTTGAGTAGGTGGACCAGCTCCCATACATTTTTGCACATTCTCATTTGTTTACCATACTAATTAGAAAAATAGAGTAGTAGAAAAAGACATTTTCATAAATACAGATACAGATGGGCTAAGCATAAAGTATGGTTTTAATATGATGCAAGCCCATGGGGGCAATCCCCTATAAATCAATGGGAGTAGATAAAAGAAATGCTTCTGGAATTATATTCTGAAGAAGTAAGTATTCACCAAAAAGAAGCAATTCCATAGTAGACTGAATAAAAAATTATGCACAAATTGCGATTTCCCCTATCAGAAAAATGAACTAACGTATTTGGAACTGACTATTAAAACGCGCATATCTTCTATTTAAAGAAATGAGGACTGCTGGTGAAAGGGTCAAAGACAATGAAGTCTGACTACCAGAAAAGTTTAAAGTTTTTTTAAGCTACCAGAAATTGATTTAATGGTTAGAACATATGACACATTCACTACCTCAAGTCCTCAAGATTGACCGAATTGTTGAATGATTGTACATGGACGTTGTTGATAGATTGTACACGGACGTGTGCTCTGAAAATGATTGTGGATCTCATTAGGTATAGAGATTTCCGACTCCCGTCCATAGTTATTTTTCGTTAAAAAAAACTTTGCATAATATTTGACGGAATCAATTTAAAACACTAATGTACGCGTTTCCCTGGCTACAGGCTACTGTGCCAATACATATTCAAGGAAAGAATGAGGATGGAGTTAAATATAATGTGAACATTAAAATATTTTTAATAACTTGCAAAGTTTTGCCTGCAACATGATGTCAATACTATGAAAGCATTATACGTCAAATGTTCTTGTCAGTTCTTTTATTACATAGATATTGAAATTAATAGATAGAGTTTGGCATCAAGCTCTCTTATCGAAAATGCGTGCATTTGGTATCGATGAATCTCTTCTTCGTTGGATTAGAAATTACCTTTAGGACCCTTCAAACCATGTTGTATTGGATTGTTTCAAGTCTGCAATTCACAAAATAAATGCTGGTGTGCCCCAGGGCTCCGTTCTGTCTCCGACTCTCCTCCTTATATTCATAAACGATCTTTTATCTGAAACTTCTAATCCATTAAATTGTTTCGCTGACAACAGTACCCTCAGCTTTTCATATTCGTTCTTTGATTCACGTCCATGTCCTTCGGATGTGGAACTTGAACAGCAGCGTATGATAAGCTCATTAAATTCTGATCTCGACAGCATTGTCCAATGGGGAATAAAAAATCGTGTAGAATTTAATGCTTCAAAATCTCAATGCTGTCTACTGTCGTTAAAACGAAACCCACCCCCCATGCCACTATCCAAGAGTGGCACTTGCATTGAGGAAACCGAAAAGCTTTCAGTCCTCGGTATGTGTATCACATACCACCTTTTGTGGAACGTCCACATATTCGACATCGCCAAAAATGCTGCTAAGTGTTTAGCTTTTCTTCGTCGATGCAAGAAATTTGTCTCCCCTTCTGATCTGGCTGTGATCTACAAAGCCTTTATTCGTCCAAAACTTGAGTATAACTCTCACATTTGGGCAGGTGCTCCAATAACCCACTTGAGTTTTTTGGATAGAACTGAAAAGAGAGCTCTTAAAATGATAGGTGAAAGAACTATAACGGAAACATTCTCATCTCTTGAGCACCGTCGAAATGTTTCATGTCTTTCTTTATTTTACCGTTATTTCCATTAACAATGCTCTAGTTCCTCCCCTGAAACAATTCAACCGTAATACTCGCGCTTCTAGGAATGCCCATCAGTTTACCCTTGAGCCCAATTTCGGACGTACTGTTAAGTACAGAGATTCTTTCTTTAGTCGCACTACTCGAATGTGGAATGCTCTACGCAGCTCAATTTTTCCCTCCCATTGTGATCTACAGACGTTCAAAACCAATGTGCATCGGTATCTCCTTTTAAATCCCCTCCAATCTACCTAATCGCTCGTGCTGTGTATATGATCTTAAGGGTAGTCACAACGCGCTTAATATAAACAAAAAAAAAAGGTATTTGTCAGCCGTATACACGTAAAATAAGTCTTAAATCCACTGCGAAATCGTCAAACTATTCAGGCTGGCGCTTGGTAAGACCCCTATTTTTTTTTTTTTTTTTTTGTGTTTATAATTCACGCCCACACAAGGGGTTATGACTACCCTTTAAATATTGAAATTTTACAGTGCGAGCATTTAGGAAGCAGAGGGACGATTGAAAAGGAGCTAACGATGTACAATTGTCTTAAATGTTTGAATATTGAAATGGGAAGGAAAAATAGAGTTGGGTAGGGAATTCCACTTTCGTGTAGTACGGCTAAAAAAGAATCTCTGTATTTGACGGTACGACGAAGTTTGGATTAAGGGTATACTGATGAGCATTCCCAGCAGAGCAGGTGTTACGGTTAAAATGTTTGAGGGGAAGAATGCAGCGGGCAATTTAACTACAGCCCTGTTTGAAAAAAAAAAGTTATAAGACAGTGCTACGCAAGAGACATTTCGGCGATATTTCAGATCTCACACCTGTCAACCTTAAAACTCTATTCTGTATTTACTCAGTAGGTGTAATGATGTTTAAGATGCACCCGACCAGGTAAAGGTTGAAAAATATAATATGACTTAGACCTTAGATGTCAAAAAAAAAAATACAGACAAGGACATCGCTTGCACGTGAAACTTGATTTTGGGAAACTTAAACTGATATCAATATCGAGGAAATATTTTTTGAAATTCACCTCATAATTTGAGGCCAACCATGCTAATTGTCATCAAGACAAAGAAAAATGTCACGTCCTTTACTTTAGTGGACAGTTCATGGCTGAATAAAATAACTTAGCTATCTGAAATTGTAGCTAATTAAATGCTTTTAGTTTTTCAATTCAAATTTGTATCGCTCGAATAATTTTTATTAACTGAATTCCCGCTAAAATAATTCTGAAGTTATCTTAAATGATAAGAATTTTAAAGAAAGAATGCCTCGCATCCAAAATTGTAGATTTTTGAATGATAAACGTCTGAAGCGGACAAAAAAGCTTGCAGCACAAAAATTTAATGAATGAGAATAATTGTGCATCTAGTGCCTACATTGAGATAAACAACGTTGGAAAGCACAGAACTGTAAACCATGGGCTTTAAGCAGAATATTACAAAATATAAAACAATTCGTCTATGTTTATTCGAATTTGCAAAGTGTTTTTCTTATTTTTTTGGTCGCTTATTTTGTACGAACTTCCAGCCCTCGTCCGGAAGTGGAAAAACTCTTAACCAAATTATTAACTCCAACACTTTTTGGAATAACTTCTTGCTATAAAGTTAACTTAAAAGCGACCCACATTATCTTAAAAAAAAAAATGAGAAAACCAAAAATTTTAGCTTGAACCACGTATTCAAGCTTGCTCTATAAGCTAGAAGAAACATAGAAACTCCAATTTTGTAGTTTGCAACATGTGTTCGATTTCGTTTGTCCATCATCTTTACAAAAATATGCGCGTAATATACTGAGACCCAGTTGTTCAGTATAGTGGAGTTAAACCAAAGTAAGCTTACTTTACCTTTTTAACTTTTTGCCCTCAATCATTTAAGAAATTGGGGCCACTGTGGTCTTCCTCTAATTGTTTCAGCTGTACATCATGAATCTCTAAACAAAGAATAATTATCTGATAGCGACTAAATCGCCTTTTCTTCCAAATTATATAATTTCGATGCGCCATGCAAAATTCTTGCAAAATTCAGGATCGCGGAAACAATGTCTTAGATCTCTTAACGAAGAAAATATTACTCAATTTTCCAAACAGAGAGAGGGAGTAGTGGTTTAAACCCTTATTTCCAAAAATTGTATAGTTTTCGGTAGTCATACAAGAGCTGAGGTAGACCGTAGACAAGTCTATTGCTATTCCTGGATGTTTTAGGTTGAATTGTCTGGAGCATACTCTGTCGTTTGTTTGGATACTGCAACAAGTAGCAACAGAAGACCCAACCCAGCACATTTTATATGAATTGTGATCTGCCAAATTGGTTGAGATTTTATTATATAGTGGTTTTTTGTTGCTGTCTCCATAGAACATGGGTCTGAAAATTAAGCCTTTACTAGTTATAGCGGTCTGAATTCGTTCTGCAGATGATGACTGCAAACTTATACCTATGTATCAGTAGAATATTGCAATAAAATCATTAACTTTTGTGAAATGTTTTCAGAAAAAAATTAATCGGACCACTTCAAAAAAGAACTAACTAACATTTTTGACAAGTACTTTTTTCGGGAAATTGGGTGACAAAAAATCAAGTAAGGAAGGTTTTTCAGATCCGTTTTTCAGAATTGCAGTCATGCTTATTGTCGCCGCTTTTGCCTGTAAATATGTATTTTTATTTGATAGCTCAGGTTAAACTCTTAAATTTCCGTTTAAAAGTTCCTTGGTATACTTTTCTAAATAGAGACTGATTTGGAGTATTTTTCTTGCTCTCAGCTGATATTCAAATTGCCTTGAGCTGAGATAAAACTTCTTTTTGTCATCTTCATCAACGTTACCCCTATCAACTTAAACTAACCACCTTGACTGTGGTTAGTATTTGATGAAACGGGATGGAAGTGGAGAGCGCAATTTGTTCAACTTATACAAGGAGATGTTATTTCGATAATTGAATACATATTTCCTTTAACCTAAAATGCCCTCAAACCGAACTTAATAGCTATACAATCTCCAAAAATTCAACCATAACATTTTCGTAACTTCTTTAAATCTAGGTCCTTATAATGTTTGCTCTTCTGTAATTTTATGATAAAACAATATTACAAAATTGTTATTATTATAAAACCATAACTGTTGTGATTAGTCTATATACGAACCGGCTTTAAAAATAAATCATCATGGTTGGGAGTGAGAGAGAGAGAGAGAGATGCACTGCACATTGGAGGAACATTACCAGGTCGCGTATAACCCAGTAATTATTGTTCGATATGCTCCATTATAGTGGATAACATCTTCAAAGAGCCACCATCAGCCTTATAGCCTTCCAACATAACAAACCACCAGAAATATTAACAACAAGAACGAACATCAACTATATGCTGCAAGAAACCGGTACGGCTTCGTGATCCACTTTTCACGAATCATCACTATCATTATTGCCCTGTTCGGTTCGCATCGCATTCCATTGTGGTATCAAAGCAAATCAGCACTGCAGCGAGTTTGTATAACTTGCGTGACAAAATGTCTGCACCGTTTGCTAATACAAGATTGACGAGACCATGAAGTAGGTACATCCAAGCAAGCTGTTGCACTACAAGTGTACCACAGCGGAATTCATCATAGTAGTTGACCATCAACAGCGATGATGTGACCACACCAAAGCAATTTTTTAAATTTATTGTTATTATTTTTATTATTAAATTGTTATATAACATTACTGGCGCGGTATAGTATAACTGAGTTGAGCAAATGCTGTGGCCTCTATGGAGAGCATCGTGCAGTGGATGGATGCAAGCCAATGATCTGGAAATTGTCATGCGGAGTGATCTATGGTGAAGTGGAGTGCATTTGCTTGGAATTTGCTTCACCTGTTTTTTTTTGGTGGCTCTAGAGTCGGACAATTGAACAAAAGAATTTAATTGGACAATACGAAATATGAATGGAAGAGTCCATGACGAGACTGACAACAACAAGTACCTGGTGGTGAAAATCAGTTTGGGCACGCGGGACACAGATACCTTGTCTTACAATTTTATGTGCTCTAGAAGGTTTAAGGTATTATTGAGACCGGCTTTTGTAATGGTAAATCAGTGAGTTGACAAAATTTGGACTGATTGGTGTCGCAGACAAGGTGAAAAACGTACACTCCGTTTCATTAAAGTAAGGTCACATTATGTTAAGGCATTTTTTTAAAAATAAGCTAATATTGAAAAAATTTGCCTATCCGAGGTTTAACTGATTATAGAAAAACTGGTTCTTAGTTCTCCGAATGCTCGAATAGATCTTCTATACTTCGGTGTATGTACTGAAGTTTCTATTTTCTTTATAAAAATCCAGCAAGCTCGGAAAACTGCCGACAAATTTGTACGTGTCATTAGTCAAGTGATTTTTTTGTTCTACTTACTTTGGTTTAACTATAACAGTCTTCTTCCAAGGGATAGGGAATCTGAAAATCAAAATAAAATTAATTTGTTAAAATTCAGTTTGATGCTTAAGTTTTAATTAAATTTAAATAAATGACTTTCGAATACTAAAATTTAACTATTTTTCACTCATTGACAGCTTACAATAACACAAACAAAAAGAAGCTCCATATAACAATTTTTCCACATAATAATGCATTTATTTTTACTTTACACTTTATTAACGTTAATTGTTATTAACGATGCAACAAACAATAATTAACATATGAAAAGAACACCTACTGTTATGGTTTTCTCTCGCTGTCTCTTATAATAATCTAGAGTAGACCCATAATTTCTTTATTTAAAGCAAAAGACACTAAAGGGCCACTCTGCTGCTGTGGCTGTTCTACTGTTTTTTTTTAAGTTTACCGAACATTATGCTAAACAGTTTATGTAATGAGTGCAGTGGTCATTTGGGAATTTTAATGAACAACATTATTTGTTAATTTTTTATGTGGAACATGACTTATAAGGCCTTTTCTTCAAAAGAAGAAGAACAAAAGAATAATGGACCTATTAATTGTACCAGAATAATGAATTTCTTAATTATTATTATTTTTTCAGAAATCTTAAATAGAGAAGATTTTGTTAACATGCATTTTTAATTTATTTGTTCTTCTCAATAACAATGGAATACATTTTATAATAGTTAAACAGCCGGCATTTGTGATTTAATGAATATAAATTAAAGCAATGAACCATAGTATATGTCCTAACATTTGATTCCGAAACTCTGTAGCTACTTATGTAAATTCTCATTTCCATGTTGTTTGTTCAAAATAAATATTAACTTTAATACCGAACGGAACAAACTGAGAATAGTCTTAACACTAGTCATGTCTTATACATAATAAAGGAGCACTTAATAGTTTTTAGCGGTATCCCATCCAGCCCATAAAAATTGCGATTTCGTCAGGGCGATCCCACTTGGTAAAATTGATGTGAGTTGGTATGAGTCTAACAGAAAAACTTTTTAGTACAAGACCAGGAAATGCCAATTTGTATGTACAAAAGACCATTAAAAGCTTAAAAGCTATTTTGAAACAAAAACTCAACAATTCTAATTCAATAATGCTGAGTTCTTTACTTGGCTGATTTTTTTTTGAGTAGTATAAAGACATTGTAGTATAAGAAAGATTTCCTATGTCAACACTGCCAAAAATCTATTATTTTGTAATAATCAACTTTTTTTCATTTTTAAAAACTAAAATTGAATTGATTTCTTGCCTCACACCCCATCTAGCATGAAATTTTTGATAAAACCAAACAATTTTTAAACATGGTTATTTTTTTCTGTTCCACCAGTATACAAAAAATCTCAAAAAATTTTACAAATCCTTAAATTGCAAGCCAACGGTTTCAAAAATATATTTTTGTAAATTAGCAAAATCAAAATATTTTGAAAAACACGATTTATATTTCGATATTTTTTTTGAAACTGAGGTTTATTGAAAGCTGTTTAAACACTTTATTAAATAAGAGGCTGGGTGCGAACCATAGGTACTACAGTGAAATCTCTCTTTGCGGACACCTCCCTTAGGCGGACACCTCCATTAGGCGGACACATTTTTTTGTACGGAAATTGCTCCATATAAGTTTCATTGTTTTCAGTTTTTCTTGAACGGACACTCCCTTGGACGGACACGGACAGAAATTTCACGTATGAATGACAAAATATTTTCTCTTAGACGGACACCAGAGCAGGATTGAACATGTATCACGCTGATAATTTTGACAACGGTATTTTTTTAAGTTGCGGTGTACAGCGAGCATCAAATTCTTTTCACGTAACGGAAAAATACATGCATGCCTGCCCATTAGGAACTCTATTATTTTTATGTATGAATTGTGTGTATCTGTTGAATGTGTTTGAAGGATTGTAGGTATCTGTTGGATCTTTTTGTATTTTTATTCTTTGATTCGCTCGTTCATGTGGTGAAACTGATTTTGTTTGGACGTTAAAAAAGGTTTATTTTTGGAGTTTCAGATTTTTGTTTATTTGCGCTCAGGTAGTTTGAAATTCTTTTAATTATTTTTTTATAAAAAGATGTTTTCAGGATGCCACCAAAAAGGAAAACTTTAACTTTAAAGGAAAAGGTAGACGTAATCAGATTTAGCCAAAAATGAATATGTATACTCTTAGTTTTTAAAATAAGTATTTCTGTTTGTTTTCCCTTAAACGGACAACTCCCTTAAGCGGACAAAATTTTCTGCACCATGGCTGTCCGCCTAAGGGAGATTTCACTGTATTTCCTTCCTATTGTTGGCCTTGATAACCATTTTAGCTATTTACAGTACAGTTTTGAATTTTCTTAAGCCAATTATATCAAAACCGACTTTTGGCAACAAAGATATCAAAAATCAGGGGAGTACACTTTAGAAATAAATTACATGGTTGCAAAGAATATAAAATGACAATTTAATTGTCAGATGCCAAATATAGATTATAATGTAATGATTTTGAGTATAAGACCTTTTCTTATTTTGAAAAGTCGTTTTTGGCAACATTTTGATTTAATCTTTTCAAAGGGGGGTTCTAAAAATCTTAAAATTACACAACACATAAATACATAGATGGTTTTGATATGTATTTTTATTAAAAGTTTGAAGTCAATATCGTTGTTTGTTCTCAAGGTATTCGAGTTGAAAACATTTTTTTTTTAGTTTACTTGCTCTAAAAAAAAATATCGATTAAATTTTTTTGAATTACCAGTCGTCGGCTGCGGTATTATTTGTAGAAAAAAATACCGGAATCCTTATTTGTTCTTGTTGATTCTTAGTTTATTTTTAATTTTTTAGGAATATGTAACAGAAAATCAATTTTAGAAAATTAGTTAGTGAAAACAACAGGTCACCTTTTTGTTACACAAAATTTTTTTTTTTATTTTTATATTAACAAATTATGTATTTAAATTATTAAAATAAAATAAAAAAAGATTTTGTGTAACAAAAAGGTGACCTGTTGTGTTCACTAACTAATTTTCTAAAATTGTTTTTTCTTAGTTTAAATTTTTTTTAGCAATTCTTTAATACGTAATTATAAGTAGAACGAAATCACTCCGCAGTCGATATTCTCGAGATATTGTGGACGAAAAAAATGTTCCCTTTGCCTTTACTTTAAGCCCTACCGCTGTACTAAATTTCATCATTCACGACAGCCAGAACTGCTCCAAATAATTTATATAAATTCTATAAAGGTGGGCGGCTACCACGCCCCCTGAATGAAAAATCTCAAATTTCAAAATTTTTCCTTTGCTTGCAGTTTAAGCCCTACCACTGTACTAAATTTCATCAATCTACGACAATCAGAAGTGCTCCAAGTAATTTATATCAATTCTATGAAAATGGGCGGGTACCACGCCCCCTGAATGGAAAATCTTTAATTTTCCTTTTTCAATTTTTTCATTTGTATACACCACAAGGCCTACTGTTGTGCCAAATTACAATATTCTACGATGTCGGGAAGTGCTCCATAATTTTGATGATCTGTTGTGCCAAATTACAATATTCTACGATGTCGGGAAGTGCTCCATAATTTTGATGATTTGTCAGTGAGTGAGTAAGTCAGTGAATCAGTGAATCAGTGAGTCAGTTACGGTTTTTGCGATTTTTGTAGTCTTATATCTCGGGAACCACTGATGCTTAGGAATTGAAATTTGGTGAGTTGTCTAAGCCTGGTGAGTTAAGCAAATGCTGTGAGTTTGAAGTTTCTGACTTTATTGGTACTGAAGTTAGAGGGGGGTCAAAAATCGCCTGAGTTTGATCCTGTAAAAAGGGTGTAGTGCCAGATCTTGGCTGGGCACTACCGTGCCCTTTGATGAGCTGAAATTTTACAGGATTTTGTTGTTTTATTTATTTAGAAGAAATAAAACGGTGCGTCATTCAAAATAATACATTCATAACAATAAGACCTCCCTAATAAATAGCCTTAAAAAAATTGTGTGGTACTGTTTGCTCAAAAAGTATTCAACCGATTTCGATAAATTTAATATGGTTGGAAACCCATAAGTGCAGAATATATCTGAGGCACGCATTAACACAATGTGGGTCATTTTTGGTTTTGCACTGATGATCACATGTGCATATTGAAAAAAAAAAAACTAAAACAAAAATGTTTTGTAATTTAATTGTCAAAACAAATTGTTGGACTCTAGAGTCTGTGAATGTGAGTTTCTGGTGGTCGAATTTTGGCCAGTAGGCAATACTAGTAAAAATAAATATCATATGCGATCGTGTTATATTTTCGATTTGACAGTTTTTCATCAGTTATGAAGCTTGTTTTAGGGCTAGTTTGTTCACAGTGGGTTAAATTTCGTATGTGACTTTGATAGGCTTTAATTAACTAACGCTAATCAACCAAAATTGGCTGATTAGTGAAATCCCTGATTAGGATTTCGTACTTTTAATTAAAAAAAAAAATTTGATCAACAAACACATTTGAGGATTTCCCAGCTCCACTGATCATGGATTAGAGATGATTAGCTGTGAACAAACTGACCCTTAGTATTCACAAATTTGGCAATGATAGCCCATGTTTGTGGGCGCCATTACATATAACGTGACTGAAAAACTAAGTCTATGAAATCTTACAAATTATTATTAGTACTTTTGTTATTTTCCAAGTTTTTCTTATGACTTAATATGACTTCTTTTTATTTAAGCAGGCGCTTTTTATAAGCAGCAACACATTTTTATATCGGACATCGGAACCACAAAGCCAGATTACTTAGATCTATCCTTTTAATTACTAGATATAGGTACATTTTTACTTGCGATATACGTAGTATAGGGCAAATTTAGGATTCGTACAAAAAAAAAAAATTCAAGATAATAATTTTCCCTAACATTAAGATTATAGAGAACGCGAAAAAAGTGGGTCTCGCAATTCTGTCTGTCTGTCCGTCTGTTTGTACCTCGACCTGCAGCCTAAACGGCTGAAGCCATTTTCTTCAAACTTTGGACTTAGGGTTCTTATGTGATTCCCTAGACGGGAAATTGAATTTTTTTTTTAGCTCAAAAACTTACGGTACCTGTCATATAGCCAATATACAAAAATTGATTTATTTCAAAAACGGCTCTAACGATTATCAAAAAAAAAATACGAGGTACTAAAATTACTAAAATAAATATTTTGGTAGAAAGAAGAAATTTTGATAACGGTTATCAACGGTACCTGTCATACAACCGATTTGTTGGTTTTCAAATTTCTCGTTAACTACTACACCAATTTCAACAAAAATTTTTATACAAAAGGTGGCTTACAATTTTAACTAAAATTTAAAATTTTCGAAAACATATTTTTTCGATTTTTAAAAAAATATTGATTTTTTTTTTTATTTCAATATCTTGAAAACAGGCTAATGAATTTGTTTTTGATTTCGTGAAAAAAAGTTGGAATACCAAATTTTATTTTAAAAAATATTCAAGAATTTTGAAATATAAAAAATTAATTTAAAAAAAACCCGCTCTAACGATTTTTGATTTTTTTTTTTGCATAAATTCATATTTATTAAACAAATCAGATGGCATACTTTTCTTTGAGCTATATCTGTTTTAGCTATTAAAATAACTAATTTTTAATAACTCATAGTAATCATTTATATTTTAAATTGTTTTTAAAATTTTTTTTAGTTATATCATAATGATATGGAACCAATATACATATGTACGTTGACTTTTTCAAGCTACTTTAAAGTTGTTAGCTACGAGAGCAAGTTTTGTGCAATCAAAGTCGTGCCCATTTTTTTAATACTTATTCGAATAGTATTTTACAAAGGATGAACAAGAACATGAACAAGAAAATGATGAAACATTATTTTTATAGACAATTCAATTCTATTCATAATATAAATTTAACGTTTCTCCTCATCCTCGTTTAACATCTTTTTTATCGCAATTTAAAACCACACAGTAGCTACAACCTACACATTAAAAAAGAAAATATTTTCTTATATCTCCATCATAAATTCAAATTTTCTTCTAACTCGTAAAGCAGTTGAATGAAAAATGTAGCCCTTCAATAAAAAAAAAATCGAAAGCCCCTAATAAATCGATTTTATAATGAAAACTATGTAAAATAATGTAAAATCGCTTTCCCATCCCAAGGCCCGCTATAGAAAACTTCAACATCTTTATTAATCGAACAATGGCTTCACTAATCCGGAAATATTGTCTTACAATGATGATTAACAATCCTATGATATCTATACACCTTGACTTGTTTATCGGGTATAAAATATCAACTTTTTAATAATTACCTATATCTACAAACCAATAAACTTTAAACAAAAAAAAATAAAAGAACAAAACAAAAATAAAAGAACTTTCTTAAAGACAAAATTATGCAAATGAGTTTTCAAATATTCAGAGATGAATCGAAACATAAAATAATGCGGTTAGAGTTATTTTTTGTTTTGGAATTCCGATGTGTTTTATTTTCCGGAAAGTTGTTCATACAAATGTGTGAACATAAAGTACTGAATTGGGATTAAGATCAAATTTGTATTCTGATGACAACCACTTAAACTATTTTATGACCCTTTTTACTTTCTATTGAATCTAATTACGAACTGAAAAAGATCAAAATTTCGACAATGGAAAGACATTGAAATGAAAAATAAAAACAAGAATCTTATCTCAAAGAAACACTTGCAAATTCTTTGCATCCAGATGCATAAAATATTCCTGTCATTCACTCTTCGTTCGACGGTTAAATATAATGACAAATTCCTAGAAGCTCAGTCACAGATAGTGGCAAATAAGCCCAACTTTCCCCCCGACGAGCCTTCGCAACCGCATTCTTATTCAAATCTCACAAACAAAAGAAGACGACAAAAATAAAAAAATATCTCAATCTAAGTCGATCGAGAGTCACATACCGATCCATAGGTGTCATTGAGTCATTGTCATTGTAATTGCTATCGTGGGTGCCATACTAAACTTATTTTTGTTCTTTTTCTTATAGCAACATACAATGACAAAAGCACATAAGATTTAGTTTATAGATCGATTTCTTGTTGGTGACAAGAAACAGCAGCGAAAGTGTGATAGTTTATCTACAATCTAACCTTATTAATAGTTGGTTAGTATAGGAGGGTATATCCCCCATCATAACACCGATCAGCAGTTGCACCAACTTTAGATAGCAATGTTTAAATGAAATTAAATGGCTTTTTAACAAACGCTTTCTATAGAATTATCTATCACCAATGACCTCTTGGGGTACCGTCTTCGTCGTTGTCTTCGTCATTTCTCAGCGTCATACAACATGAGACACCTTTAAGACCTTGTATTTAACCACCATCACCAACGCTATCGGCACCACCGTCGATGAAATCTCAGAAAATGCAACAAATTGATCGGTAAACGTTCGATGAATGATAGTTAAATTGTGAGAAGACTCAGCAGCAGCATCATCAGCATCAGCAGCAATATCGATATCGACGGGGTTATACTCTCATAGTCACGAATGTTTGGATTAATAGTCTTTTTGGGTGTTTAATGCCGCACGTATCATAAACATCATTAGGATAGGAAAGCAGATGCATTTTAAATATGCATCAAGCATCACCGCCAGAAATTTTTATGATTGTCAATTTGGCTTGAATGTTCAAAAAAGAAAAAGTAAAAACATTATTACGATTTCATATTTTCAAAATGTGTTACAGTATGACGGCTGAAATAGGTCAGAAAATGTCGTTAATGAGAAAATATGAATACAAAAAATTTGGAAATAGTTTGTGCGTTCAAATCAATTAGAACACTAAATTGCGTTCCGCATTATTTAAAAAAATTGTTTTCCTTAAGTATGTAAATCTAATAAGAGTATCATCAAAAAACTATCGGAATTTGATATTAGAGCAACTTCAAAAACTTTTACTGGACCATATTGTGGGAAATTATGATTTGTGAAGTTACTTTACTTCACAAAAAAGATTAAATTTATCAAAAGTTAATTTCTATGCAAAAGGTTTACATGATGAAGTTAAACAGCTGAAACAGGGGAAAAATATTTGTGTCTTAGAAAACAACTCACAATTAATTAACTCCAGCAGTGAGGGGACCAGGAAGGGTTTATAATTAAATTCACCAGCAAATTTTTGCGGGGATTTTTATAAGGTAAACATCGACCGAAAATTTGGATCTGATAATTTTTAGGTAAAAGCTGCTTTGCTAGAGAACTTTGGAATATAGAATTTCACTCACAGTGATTATGGTTAGGATCACTCAACTGCATTTGTCAACAGAATTTCAAATAATTTTCGTAACGGAATCCAGACTTTACTTTTTCCAAACCTTTTTTAAAAGGTTAAAAATAGATTTTAACTACCTTTAGTTCATACAAATTTGACTTTCGAACGGGAAATCTCACTCGGTCTCACCAGTGAGGGCCTAGTCAGTTCCCAATTTTTGTTAAGGTCAACTTGCATCAGTTTAACAGTGAAAAAATATTGTGGACTACGGATGTATTCAACCTGATTAGAATTTCTGATCAAGAATTATTGGATATTTTTGTTATCCGTAATTCTGGATTGTCTGCATGTCTGGATGTCTGGATGACTAGAAAAAGTTAACAAAAGAAACGGAACAGAACACATTCGAAAAATTTTTAAAATCTGAGCGTTTTTGTATAAAACTTAACGAAAACATGTTGAGTTCTTGCAACACATCAACAGATTTCTTCGTAGGCTAGTTAAAAAAAATGATACAAAACTAAACAAACAACAAATTTATGTTTTTTAATGAGAAGGTCAAACGTATAACCAAAGTAAAAAGAGTGCATTGTTACAATCTAACAAGTCGCGAGAGAATGCTAAAAACAGGAAAACAGTGGACTGTGTTTGTCTTAACTAGAATCTAATTTCCAATAAGCTCATGAAATCGAAGTTGCCCTGCAAGATTGATAGGCTAGACACTATTATTTGATGGAAAATCAGCGTAATACATTCATTAGCTCGCCCCTATTGTAGTTCAGTGACAGCCATTATACATTTATATATAATATTAAAACTGCGAGTTAAAACGCCTACTGAACCATCATAAGATATCGATAAGCAAACATTTTAAATAATTAATTAATTTTTATTCAATGCATGTTCCACTTTTAATTATGTACTTACTTGTGTTTCTTTTATTAATTTAAGCTATAGTTCTACAGTAACTTTTTTTTTAATAGATTTAATTTTAATTTTTGCAATTATTTATTTAACGAAAAAAAAAAAAGTTTTAATTTTTTTTTTTTTTTTTTTTAATTTTGGAGTTGACGCTTCTTTCCAATTTTAATTAAAATTAACCTTTCGATGAGTGGTGCAATAAAGAGAGTCCTGCTTTTTTACTTTTCCAATGTTGTTATTTATATTTGTATAAGGAAGTAAAAACCTTTAAGAGTAGATATGATAAAAATCTTAATTTAATTATATAATAATAATAATTAATAGTTAGAAATAAGAACCGTCTCCTGAAAAATTTGTTAAATGAAATAATGGTCCATGCAGTTGAGTATGTTCAAAAAAAATTAAAACTTCTATTTAACTTTTGGTTTAATTGCAAATTTACTCGCCAAACAGCATACACAAAACGAAATTTTGTTTTGCCATTTTTGTGTTGAATATTTCATTTTGCATCAACAGCCGTTAACTGAACCTTAGTAGATAAGCGTTAAATTTTTGAATATTATATTATTACATTTATATTTTAAAACTGTAGGTTGAAGAGGATGCAAATAAGAAGGATTTTGAAAAAAACTAATTCTTATCGAATTGAATTTTTGATAAAGAATTTCAATTTCTAAATTACAGTTAGACGGAGCTAGAGTTACAGATTACAGTTATCAGCTACATTATATTAGTAGTAGATTCATGGATTAATTGTTTTTGTTTTAACCTACCTGTATAAACAAATATTGGAGAATGCTAGGAATTGTATACCAATTCGATGTGTTATGCCACCGCCAATTTAGTGTTTGATTTTCAAAAATTCGAAAGCAGTGTTTGTGTAAATCAACAGTGCTGATCAACAATGTTGAGTTGATGTGGACGTGTAGATACTCAGTCATCAAACTTTGTTTATCCGAACGTAACCCGACTCAAATGATCTCAATAGATCAACACAACTATCATATGTATTGCGCATGCGCTTTCTGCGGCCAATGAAGATATTTTGTTTTGAAATTCAATAAAGTAAGTAATAAGATACTGTTCTGTTTTTGTTTGTGGTTTTATTTTTATTGTTAAATAAAATGAAATGGAATTGGAAAATTGATACGTAAATGAACACATGACAGTATAAACTCCATCATGTACAACCTATCATGTTGATCAACAATGTTAATCAACAATGTTGATGGGCATACTGTGGACGCTGGTTAAGTCTGACTAAAAATTTGAGAATAAGACAAAAAAACATTAATCAGTTTTAGTGGTCCAACTGTGATTCTCAAAAAATTTATTATTCTTATATTGGCAATATTTACACTTTAACAAATTTCGAACCAGTAAATATCTTGAAAAGAAAATCGATTTTGTAACCAAAAGATGCTTATAACTTAAGATTTAATGATCAGACTCATTTAAATACAAGTGCTAACAAGGAAGGTTATAATGATTTTATTCGCCAGGGGCAACGTCAATAAAATCTTAGCATTATATTTTCTCAAGAGGTTTTTATAAAATGGCTTTATTTGCTTTCTTAAATACCAGAGTTTATTTTTAGAAATAAAACAAATGAAATAACTACAGAAATAAGCAAAAACAGCCAAACACACTTTTGAAATAAAAATTGCAAGTATTATTATAGGCCTTCCACACTAGCCCACTGTGTATTAATACATGTCAAGAAAATGGAAAACAAATCATGTAGAATAGTGTGGAAACAAAATATGGCAGCCCAGACTACACAACCCGACATTCTATCCCACACGATTTGACATGTGTTAATACATGAAGAAATTTAGGAATGGTTCTAATTCTATCCCACATTCTACCACACTTTTTTTTAGGTTAAGGTAATGTATTAATACAAGCAAGTGTGGAAGCAAAATATGAAAAGCCATTTCTTTCCCACAAGTTTGGCAGTCGCGTGGAGTTCTTTCCCACTTTCAATAAATACAAAAAAATGTATTAATACAAAGTGGGGTAGTGTGGAAGGGCTATTAGAAAGTAGTCTGCAGCTTAGATGTGACATCTTTTTTTTTCGATAGTTAAAAAAAATGGTATTACCTAGAACGTTTTTCTATTTCTCCTTTAAAGAGCCGTTTTTCCAACAACATAGTAAACAATAATAATTTAGTCATCCAAATCATGTTACCTAACACCTTCGGTACCCTACGTTCTTCACTTGGAATATTAAAAATTTCGATAGACAGTTAATATAAGTCTTGAGTGCCCTGCCTTCTTATCAACTTTAACGTTTTTTTTTTAAACCAAGATTAACTTTTTTATTTAAATTTAATATCTAATATGTTATTAAGAAAATTGTTCAACTTAATCAAATTTAATATATAGTTTGTGAGTTTTAACGCATATAATAAAATAATTTGCAATTATATCAAACGAAAGAGCTGACTTTCGAACTTGTTTTTGACTTTCATATACATTTTTCTTTTCATAAATAAAGCAAACATAAATGAAACGAATAACAATTGAAGACAAAATTCATAATAACGTATTCAATTTATAACACTAAAACCCTCAACTCAAATTCTCTGCTAAATGTCTTTTCCAAAGAAGTAATTACTATCTAGCCATATAATTGTCTCTCAGCCATCAGAAATAACGTTCTGCTCGTTCAAAAAATGAAAAATACTCTTAACCCAAAACCCCATCAAAATCATCATCACTTATCATAAGTTGATCATATTTTGCAAATACAACTCTGCAATTAGGGTTAATTTTTATACATTTCCCATTCATTTCGTATGAGGAGGGGGGGGCTTAGATATAATAATGCTTCTTCAACATCATCATCTTATATTCTTCTCCCTCATCTGATTGTCGATGATAAAATTAATGAAGTTTTTGTATGCTGGCTGTTTGTTTATTTATTTATTTATTATTCGAACATGAAGTACCTACTCACTATCCGTTTCAGTGACATAGTTTCTCCAACGTTCCACATTTAATTCTATCTTAACTGTATAGATATAGAGTGTGGTGTGTATAGTGTCTGATGGTGGACACAAGAAGGAACTGCAACTTCATCACTAACCATCGAACTCTGATTGCAAATAAAAAAACAACAAAAACAAGAAACAAAAACAGACAAACAACTTGTGATATCTTGTCTAAAAAGAAACAACAGAAGAATATCAGACAGACATACACAAAATATAAGGGGCGACCAACAAGAAGAAGAAGCAAGCGAATAAATGTCATTTGGCTTGCTCTATGTGTATCTAACAGATGTTCTTACATTGGTCGTCGTTGATGGTCGTTGCCATCGTTGTTGGTCGTTCAGTCGCGTCCGTGGGTTCTCCTTATGGGGGAAAGTTATGTTTTTCGGGGCCTGATTTGTTTTCATTAGGGGAATTGCAATTGTATTCTTTTTTCCCATCCTCCTCCTCGTCGTGTTGTGGAAGATAACAGCAACCACTGACCATCACCATCACCATTTAGCAGCAACAGCATCATCAACATCAGAAGTTAAATTGAACTTTGCCAGGATTTTCATCTTGTAACTTTTTTTTTTTATTTTTTTTTTGTTTGCAGAAAGAAAGTGACAGCGAAATTTCTCTCTGCGCTTTAAAGACATAGAGGAGAGCCCAAAATGTAAAACCATTCAATGGTAAAACCTTGATCGCACACCACCACAACCAACGAGCTTCAGCTTAAAAGAATCTGAATAATTCGTTAATTTATTGGACTAGCTGGAGGATTTTTCGTTTTTCGATAGCAACAAAAGAGAGGTGTGTAAGATACAGTTAACAAACGTCGGCATATCGATGGCCAGAGTTAGAGTTCGCTCGATGGATGCCTCCAAAAAAAAACACATAGTTATCTGCAGTGGTATAGTTGGTGTATGAGCATGTCCCACATACAGATTTTCCTTTTAGTTTTTTGTCTGAGTTGTCGAAGTTCCGGTGGGGTTGGGGCAGGTGTTCGGAGTGCAGCAGGACTGAGCAAATAAAATAAATTAAACATAAAACTTCCATTTTCATTGTACCTATAGCAGCACTATCATGACAATGTGGCGGTGGTATTTTCTGCTGTAGAGACTATCCTTTTCACCCGATCACCAGATCGGCCGCTTGAGTGGCTCTCGCGGAGGATGGAGTTTCTTATATGAAATCGAGGTGCTTCTCATTCATATATTGTGTGTATCCTCTCAAGAGTGCCTATCTATCTCCATTGGCTTGACTAGTATCTTGTGCAGATGTTTGCTTGATGACATTTGGTATTAGCGTACCCCATGGCATGATGGTGTATAGTGTATTAGTTTAACTTGGACTCTTGGCAAAGGCTAAATTGACCTCAATGGGTAGAATGATTATAAATTAATCGAAATGTGGTATGATGACACAAGAAAAGAAATCGAAATTAAAGGAATTTCTTCTGCAGAAGATATAAAATATCCATGTGAGATTAATAATTTCATTGTAACGCAAAAAAAAAAAAATAATACAAAATAAAATAAAAACATGTGAAAAAGAAACTTGTTTGGAATATTTGCAGAATGACTCAGCTTAATAGCTTCCTGTGAGAATAGAAGGAATAAAAAATGCTGTTTTTTTGTGACCATCATTACATTGTTGATTTGAATTTTATTCAATGAAACAAAAATTCTTTCTTGTTTGTCTCTTGACCTTCAGTTCGATACAAAGTAGCAAGAGATTTATGATATCACATCACTTCACTTGACTTTGAAATAAATGACCTATAAAGAAATATATAGAGAGCATTAATTCCTGTTGTATGATGTGTACTCTGTGATGTTCTTGTATATGATAATGCAATGAATCAAAAGGAAAAGCCATATAATAACAAGCACATGATGGCCAGCCGGCGGATCGGTCAATCATTTTGGCATTTGGTTTGTTTTTGACGGACACATGACGAATTGACTGTTGATATTCTGCTTTTTTTACAGATGACACAGAAACGATAGATAGTGATGTTTTTGTATTTGTTGTTGTTTGTTGATTTTTTATAACGAGGAAAACATCATAGCAATTGTAGAAATGAACAGTATCCATACGATGCAATTATAAAACGAAAGAGTTGAACTACAAACTTGATATGCTGGATTTTTAATAAGCCATCAGGGAAAAGTGGAAATTCAAATGATGGAAATTGAAAGAATGTTTAAGAATATTTAAAAGATGATAAATATTTAATACACTCGTACTTATATAGTAAAAGAAATTACCATTTCCTTTCACTTAAAAACCAGATACATTTCGGTATTTTATAGTTTTTTTTTCTGTTGTGGTTGTTTCGAAAGGGGGTTTATGGTTAACTCGCACCTAAAGAGTCTTTTTTTTTCTCTATGACCATTGCTTGGAGTAAAAGTCTAGCATGATGTCAATAGTTCTTTTTGAGTTGATTTTAACGCTTGATTTTATGTTTAGCTTTAAATCTTTGAAATGTTACTCAAACTAACTACGTGAACAACATAATCAGAGGAACCGTTGCAAGAATAATGGAAATACAGGCTATAAAATTTTGTATGGTTGAAGTTCTATGATTGAATTGGGTGAATACCAAGTGGCCTGATGATCTTAACCTAGTAACTGAAACTTTCAGTTGCATGACTAACATATATGTTTGCGTTTTTGTATATGTATTCGGAAGTTCTTTTATGGAGGTCTTCAATAATATGCAAATACTATAAGGACTGCCATAAAAGATTGAAGGATTAATTTTGGAAAGAATTAGAACAAATGTTAAAGGTTTTTCAAAATAAATTGGAGTTTGGTTAGCCAAGTACACTTTATGTATTTTGTGGTGTCAAAAATAATTACAACCATAAAAATGTCGAAAAAGCATAATGAACGATGCAGCATCATGGCAAGTACTCAAAAAAATTCACATTAATTTGTATGGTGTGTAACTATATTACGAGATTTATGATTTATTTTTCCGTCTAATATGAACGTAAAATCACTAATAAAAATATTATGATTTGCAATATCAGCACTTATGGTTGATGGAAACGATTAGGTTTAAAAAGGTTCTACTTATGCATGTGTATTAGGGATGGCGACGAGATTCGGCGAGGCTTTTGTTAGCCTCGTCTCAGTCTCGTTAAAATCAAACATTTTCAGTCTCGTCTCGGTCTCGTGTTGGTCTTGTATAATTAAGTCTCATCTCAGTCTTAGTCTCACCCTTTTCGCGAGAAAATTTAAAATTGCAATCTCATTTCGGTGTTATCTTAGTCTCGTCACAGAAAAATACGATTTCAGGGCAACTTCTTAACTAATGGAACATAATCTTCTTCTTCATTTAGCCGGCAATTGTCATAATCTCGAGGGGGACCACAACTAACCCATTCAACTGCTTCGCCTATTATTCCACTTGTGCGGTTCGCCGGGTTGACCTCAGAAAACGTCGACAGGCCTCCCGGTTTTGGATTATTCCATGTCTGTGGCCAACTAAATGCAGATGTCGTTGCATTTGTTTCATCCAGGAGTTCTTCCGCCTGCCTTTCTTCCACGATAGTGTTGGATCGTCTTGTGCTATTGCCTTTTGAACTGGGTTCTCATGGCATCTTCTTTGTACATGACAGTATCAGCTAAGTTTGTCATGCTGTATTTTGTCTAAGATGGTAGTTTTGACGTGAAAGCTTCCTCAGATTCTCTTGCTTCTTATTCGATCACGCTTTGTCCCTCGTGCTATCGTGCGAAGCATCTTCATTTCAGCTGCCGTCAATTTACTCTCATACTTCTTGTACATTGTCCAACACTATAACCCGTATTTAAGCGCTGGATGAACAACTGCCGTGTAGGGCTTTCAGCTTAGGGGGCATTTTTCTATCACAGAAGATGGCAGAGTTTTCCGCCACTTCATCAACCCTACGCTTACGCGATGTTTGATATCGTCATCACATGATCCTTCGTTATTGATCATTGATCCAAGGTATTTAAACTTTTCGCACTTCGGAAGCACTGTTCCATTCAAATAGATGTTCGGAATAGGCCTGTGTAGAACAGAAAATGGACAGCATAGGTATTCGTTCTTTTTCGCGCTAATGCGGTATCTAATTCCCTCCAGAACATCCACCCTTACATCGAGTGCTCGTTGCAAGGACACAGGATCTTCACTTATGATGGCTCCATCGTCAGCAAACAACTAATGAAACAGGTTATCAAATCTCGATGAGTCAAAATATAGTTTGTCTCCCATGTGTGAAGTCAATAAACACTTTCAAATTCAATTCCAGGGCAAACAGGTTACTGTGCAGAAGAAAATAATATTTTATTGGATTTTTATTTTCAATTTATTAGCATTTTTAAAATGCCTTTTTTCCGAGATAACCGAAACCGACGAGAGTCTGAGTTAATTTCCATCCAAATATACAGTCTCGACTCGGTCTCGTTTCGGATACTTTAAAGGCTGTCTCGTCTTGTCTTGTGTCTTGTCCCTTAAATTTACAAGAACCAAAATATCGTTCCAAAATTTTTTATTTTTCATTATTGATCTCAACAATATTAAAAGCTTTCCGAAATCGAAAATGCTCAGTAAACTTTGTGAAAGAAATTTTGGAAAATATTTGATTTAAATGAAAATTTAACCAACATTTCGGAAATTGAGCTTTGGTTTTTTCAGAAATAAAATACAAGTTACGCTAGAATAAATATCTTCACTGGCAAAATTCCAAAGCATTCAAATTAAAGGAACAATGGTGCCTAGCCAAGTGGTGACACTACAGACCTTTTTTACAGGACAAAACTAAGGAGGTTTTCAACCCACCTCTAACTTCAGTAACAATAAAATCTGATCATCGAAATTGTGGAGAACTTCCCAACACCTTAAATCATGTAATTTCGCACAATGTTAGGTCTTGTGGTACATTCAGTTTTGTTAATTAAAACTTGTTTTCAACTTGTGTTCAGGCAAGAGGCAGTAGCCCTGAATTTTTTTTTTTTAGTTTTTAGGTGGAAAAGGCTGGGTAGTGAACCCATCCCTCCAGTGTGACAGTCCAACGCACGAACATTACACTAGTCTACTACGAAACCTTATAATGTTGACGCTTAAGACTTCTATTGCAACGAGTTGTCCCTACTCGTTTTGGAGAGAAATAGGTGGTATTTCAGTCAAAAATAAAAAAATGTTTCCCGAAAATGAAGAATGTAAACCAGAAACATTCATGAGAAATATAGAAGTTGTACCTATGGAGGTGAACTTAAAAACACGATCGAACAGTTAAGTTAGTGTGGACTAGACTAACAGTTTAATTCTTGAAAAGATTGTTCCGGGAGAGTGTCTTACGGCTGAACAGTCTTAATTCTCTAGATACTTAAAACTGGCTTAAAGGAAGTCTGTATCAAAATATTTGAAGCAAGAATTAATATCGTGTTCTTAAATCTAAACTTCTAGGAAAAACAGTTGGGTTTGCACAGGATCACTAAAAAATTAATCAGACAGAGTCAGGCTTGGAGTTCTAGCCGGTCACGCATCCAATCTCAGTGCGATATATGAGTTTCAAATACATAAAAGTAATTTCTCTAATATACCCAATACACCAAAATGTTTATATCTCTGCCAATAGTGCCAGACTTATTTCTCGTCAGCCCATAAAATTTCCTACTCAAAATTCATATTTCATTTCTTGAAAATCAAAAAAAAAGGCCATAAACTCATGCAAAATACCATAAATATCAGCTCCAACCAATTTCTATCAATATAAACCTAAAGTCTGCCTGACTCTGAATTGAACTTAATAATCTCATAAAAACAAAATTACAATACTAGCCAATTTATATGGTTACCTACTCCAACAACTACTCACAGTTACCATGTCTGTAATATACTTATTTATGCTCCACGACTGATTGATGCATTTAATTCCGTTTAATAAAAAAAAGAACGTATCAAAGAATTTTTATTAACCTAATCACGGACAGCAAAGATATGTTTGACTTGGCTTTCGCAAAGCCCAGAAATAAAATAAAATTAAAAAAAAAATGGAGACAAAATTCTATAATGTGGTAGGTCAACACTTCATTCAAAAGAAACCAGACTATATAACAGAATAAAAAAAAACAAAAAGAAAATATACAAGAAGTAATATACAATAGTCGAAATTGACCCATTTTTTAGTTTTGAAGCCTTATCGAAAGAGTATACGTTTGTACGTTTGCTGAATGCATAACTTGCTTCTCTTAAAACTGGCTCTAACTCCAACTAATTAAACGTTCAAAGCATATACACAATTTATACATTTATTTATTTTTTTTTTAATGTTTTCAACTACTTTTAACTTGGCACAGACTGTTGATTTTTTTTTTAAGCCATGAGTTGGTTGTCTATATAGAATATAGGTAGCATTTGAGTTGAACAAATGCTGTTTTTGTTTAATCACTTTTCATTAGTAGATTTAACACTAATTCTAAAGATAGCAACTATATTACAAGTGTTAATCTAGTACAACAAGATAGTTTGTGAAATAAATTGTTTGATAAATGACAAAGAATTTATACATGTTGACATTATTTAACAGTCAACGATGAAAGAAAGCTTACAGTAACTGATGTCAGTAAGGCAGTTTTTAGCAAATTGTTTGTATCAGCAAGTGAAACTACACAACGGAAATGAGTTTTTCTTATAGTTGTGTGTGCTACATAATTATAGTAGAATCTCTTTTTTCTCTTTTAATCATATTCCATTTAGAAATGAAACAAAATATCGCCCCCTGAATGCATAAGAACTATGTAACTGGGTTTTCCACTTTTATAATAGCTCAGCAAAAAGACATATTTATTGTGACTAAAGTTCACTTAACTTTTGTCGAGTACCTAAATATTGACACAGTAAAGCTTAACAAGTTTTCTAAAAGAAAACAAGAAATATATTCAAATTGTAATCGTTCTCAGTTAGCTCGATACCGAATCTCCAAATTTGTAAAAATGAATTTACCTAGTTCTTGCACTCAGGTGACGATATTATGAAATATGAAGATATAAACAGGTAAAACTGCCAAAAACATTTTAATTTACTAACTTATAAAACTTAACAAACGTTTTTAATTTTCCTAATTCGAATCCGACCTCAGAATTGTTGAATGGGGTTGATGATATATTATGTTAGAACACGAATGAACTCGTGAGCGTGACTGAATCTAAAAGTTAATCTTGCTCTTCAAAAAATTCTTTGATTCAATTCCATATATTGTTTCCTTACTGATTTATCGGTTTAATTAAAGTAAAATTAAAGTCCATTTAATCCTACAAGATTTTTTTTTTAATTGCTCATGCTCAGGTCAAATTAAATTAAGAAAAAGTGGTTTTCGTTACGACAGCAATTGGCCTGTATATCTGAAGGTCAAGTGTATACGAAGCTAGAGCCTAAATAGTTGGCTGCATTTCCTTCAAACTTGGTGTTTAAGCTTAACGGAAATAAGGCTGCGTTTGTTTTTTTTTTTTTCAGAAAATTGACATTTTGTTTGAATAACACCACCATATTTCGTATATGGCTGGTAGTTGACTAAAAAACTGGATTGTATAGACATAAAAAATTGATTTTTTTAATTTGTATTATATTAAAAAAAAAATCAAAAACCCGTTTTTGAAAAATCGAATTTTCAACAAAAAAAAAAAAAATGTGAAAACGGTGTTTTATAAAATCTTGATACACAATATTGTTTATATTTTGTAGGAAAAAAAATAATTTAAATCGGTTTATCCAATAATGGGAAAGTCGATAATATAAAAAGTTGTAGAAGGTACCATTATTTTTTAATTTAGAAATATGATATTTCCAAGTCTTCCAGAATATAATTCATCAAAAACGCCGACTTTAATAAAATAATTTAGAAGCTTTGAAAAAAAAATTACCAAATTATTTTCAAAATAATGAATTTTCCAAAAAAAATTGGAACTCTTTTGTCAGACAAATTTAATTTTCCAAATTTTGAATATTCACAAAACAAAGATTAACCGTTTATGAGAAAAATGGAAATTTCAAAATTTTGCGATATTAAGGGGCTGCAATATTAAATTAAGCTCTCTATAATTTAAACTTGAAATTTAATTCCAAAGTTTCAAAAATGTGTAAACTCAACTACATTGACTTAAAATAAATTTTTGAAAACAACGGCAACACTCACATCATAATGCTTTAGCCTTTTGAATGCCAGAAATCAATTTCTTAAAATTTTATTTCAAAATAAAGTTTAGGGCTGGCCACGAGACGAGAAAATTCTCGGTCTCGATCTCGGTCTCGCATGACGAGACCGAGAAGAGACGAGACGAGACTGCCTTTTAAGCAACCGAGACGAGAGTTAGACGAGACTGTATATTTGGGCCGAAATTTACAGAAAAACTAATAAATTACAAAATCCAATTTCAGTTAAATATTTATTTCCTTCTGCATGTATTCAAACTATAATCGAAAATATTTCGCTCTAATAATCAACAGGTTGTCCGGAAATCGTATTTTTCGGAGACGAGACCGAGACGAGACTTAATTATACGAGACCGACACGAGACCGAGACGAAACTGAAAATTTTCGATATTAACGAGACCGAGACGAGACTTACAAAAGTCTCACACAGTCTCGTCTCGTGGCCATCCCTAATAAAGTTGTTTTGATGAATAGTTTTTGAAATAGTTTCAGACTCAAAATTTTGAAAAAAAAGTAAAACAAAAATGTTTGATTAGTTTTTTTTTCCAAATTTGTGGTTATTATTTATTTTTATTTTGTATTCAATGCTCCTTTCTATTTTTATTCAAACACTTTGACCGACGAAATGATTCTAAGACATTCACTTTTTAAAATATTAAAAAATAAAGTAACCAAGGAAAAACTAAGTTATAATGACCATTCAGCTGGATTCTTCTTTTTCAATAACCTAGCCTTATCTTAAAAAGTAAAATTCCTGGAACCATCTGATACTACTTGCTGAATTTTGTAAAAAAAAACGTCTCGATTTCGAAAAAAAAAATAAATTTTAAGCTTTGGAAATCAGAAAAAGGAATTACATACATTTCAAACTTTCGATGTGAGCTACCGTTTCTATCCTTTTGATTTTTTTTTTTCCAGATTGTAGTTAAAACATGTCTGATAAGCTGGTTTTCTATTTGAAAAGATCATAACATTTTTCCATTACTTACTGCAAAGCTTTATGTTTGTTGTACTTAATAAGTACAAAGTGAAATCCATTTGAGGAGAAATTCCAGGAATTAATTTTTGTCTATATATGTACAAACTCCAGGTCGAAAGTAACAATCCTTCTTGACATTCCAAGAGATGCCATGATTAAAAAATATAACTTTGAGAAAAATTTTCAAACAGAGTTAAGTATCAAGGTAGAAATGGAAACACGAACTACACTCTTAAAGCAAATGCCATCAAATGATATACTGATGGATCGAGGACGTCTGTTAAAGGGACTGGGGCGGGTATATTTGGGCCAAGAAAGAAACTATCTTTACCGATGGGACAGACCACCAGCATTTTCCAGGCGGAGGTAAACGCCATAGGTAAATGTGCAGAACGAAACCTTGAAAGAAACTACTGAAACCGGAATATTGCCAGATAGCCAAGCCACGCTTAAAGCGTTAAGCTCCTACGCCATTAGCTCAAACCAGGTATGGGAATGCTTGCTGAGTTTAAATGAACCGGGCAAGAATAACAATATCTCACTCTATTGGGTACTGGGTCACCGGGGTATCAATGGTAATGATCAAGAAGACTCCTTTGCCAAAATAGAAGCAACAACCCACCTTACAGGGCCTGAGCCCTATTGCGGATTAGGTGAAAATGTGATCAAGAACAAGATCAAATCTGGAGAGGAGGCAAAAAGATCCAAATCTGGAAAGACCTTCAAAAACTGAGACAGGCCAAAATACTACTTGGGAACTTACCAACAACGTAACAAAGCCTGCATAAACCTCAGCAGGAACAGCCTAAGAATAATAACGGGTCTACTCACTGGACACTGCAATTAAAAAAAAAAAAATAATTCGGGTAGCACAACGGCTCATGAAGGTACCAGGGCCTAGTGACTAACAACTCGCAACCATTCCTTTGTGTGCCTATCGACAGGAATGGAAGGGACCTACAATTTTATGCCGAATCCGAACGGCTAGACGAGAAGCACTTATTCGTGACAAGTGATACTCTTGGAGGATTTTTCAATTCCTCGCAAGAGGCAGTAGCCCTGAAAAAAACTTTTTAGTTTTTAGGTGGACGAGGCTGGGAAGCGAACCCAGACCTCCACCGTGACAGTTGAACGCACTAGCCATTACGCTACGGGCTACTACCTGCCAACTAAAAAGACATCTCAGTTTTCTTGGCTTAGTGAGCAGTACAACTTGTAGATTCTGCAACATCAAACACCTGACCATATTTAAGGCAAATGCCACGCACTTGTGCATCAAAGACACAGATAACTGGGAAGTCACCAGATTAAGGAGAGAAAATACTCCAAATACTTAAGTTTATCAAAGAACTAAATTTGGAGGATAAGCTTTAAGTGAACAATCTCATTCAGCTCTAGATTGGGGCACAATAGATCTAAGGTCGCAGTGCATCATACCCCGAATTGATTCATTCATTCATCTGTACAAAACATTAGTTTCAGGATATTGGAGAAGACATTAGAATTTTAACATTTTAATTGTGCTTCACAAGTTATTATCTACTAGGATTGACTGTAAGTATATTCAAGAAGCGACTGTTGCTGCTATTTGGGGTATTTTGATGGTCATCATCAACAATCAACAATGACTTCAAACTTGACAGACAAAATGCTTTTCCTCAAGAATAACATACATCCTTGATATACACCCGGTGCGGTGGTACCCACTTGTATACTCGTATAATGGTGTTCAAAATAATTGCACTCTCAGATGATGTATTTCTCTGATTGAAGTTTAAAAAAACACAACAAACTACAACGAAAATCCCATGAAAAAAATAACACACCACCTGGCCATTTGGCTAAGGCCAGGCCATAATAGATGCATTCCAACAGGCAAAATAGAAATTAGTGTGTCCATTGGTATGCCAAACCAGTTAACATTTCTTTTGCTAGTTTTTCTCTTGAAGCTGACAACTTACTGTTGTTGTTTTTTTTTTTTTTTTAAGAGAAAATTGTATAATAATCAAATTTGCTTGCAGTCTTATATTTGTCTGTCTGTCCATCAGTTTGTTACACATATTAATTTGTATCTATCAATGCAACATACACACTCGTAAGTATATACTTCTCAAGACAAGAATGTTTAAAAATACCGTTAGAAGATTGATTTGTTGAACTACATTATCATCGAATGTCATTTAGTGCGGGGATAATTGTTAACACAACAATGATTTCAATATGAGCAACGCGACGGCCGACGACCCATCGCTATAGCATTAGAAGACGTGAATTGTAAGAGTCGAAAGCTTTGTTGGTCATTTCTGTGAGTTCTTTTGGGGTTATCTTAATTTTTTTTTTTGAGAATTTAATTTAATGAATGACTAAGCAGCATTTTCCCGTCTCATTAAAACTGACAAAAGAAAACTAGAGCTACAAATGATGCAGTTTAGATAGCACTTTCCATTTTGGGCCACGGAAGTGAGCAAGGTGAAACAAACATAAAGAATGTAAGGCAGATTCTTTTTTTTTTTCTTGTTTTTTTTAGTTAAGTTTGTCTTCCAAGTTGGCCCAAAGACCTCTAAAACCAAGAAAGGCTGTTAACATTTTTGTATTATGTCTGTCTGTTGATGGGTTGTTGTTTTGATGATTCGTTTTAACTATATCAGTTTTTTTTTCAATTGTGGAAACCGAAATAAAGTTAAAGAAATCCAAGGCATAGAGACGAAAGTAAAATCAGTTTTATGGTCAGTTTTTTTGAGCTTCAGATTATTGCTCTTTTTTATAATTATTTTTGTATTTCTTTAATTATAATGAATAGTGAGAGTATAATTTTCGTGAGGAATAAGAATGATGGGAACTATGACTCTAAAATAAATTCTTTTTTTTTTTTTTGTATAAAAGGTGAGGGCTATAATGGCTTGATTCATATGAATTGTAAGTAGGTGGTCGACTAAAAAATAAAATACAAAAACAAATGGGTGAACGATATGAGATTTTTTTTAAGATAATTTGTGAGGGGAAATTGAGATTGAAATAAAAAGTGAAATGGAAATTAGGCTTGTTGCGTGGAAAATCTCTAGAGTTGTTTGTTGCTCCTAAAATAATTAGAAGCTATCTTACCATCACTTGAAAAAAGAACAATTAATATTTTGCCCAATGACTTAGTGCCTTTAGATAGTTTGGTCAATTTTGTACATTCACTATCAGGCTTTCTTAGAAAGTTAATATTAAAACTATGACCAGAAGATTGATTGTTATCGCTACTGATTGTAGCCTTTGAAAAACACTAGAATTCTATAGGCTTGTTGACTTGTTTTTCTACTTCTTTTACTTTTTATTTACGACTTGTCATTAACTGTCTCCTAAGCGTACATAGTTGTAAGTTTTGAAGGGTTAAATATGGCTTTCTTCTGTGAAGTTATGAGCACATAAAAAAATATTGTCTTAAAATTACAGACAACTTACAAATTATATTGTATTCTTTTGGTTAGATTACCAAGGAGGGTACATACGTTTTTAACAGTCGAGTCTGACGATGGGCTGTACGAGTAAGTTCAAAGTTGTCAATATCGTATTGTAAGACCATTATCATGAAGTCTTTGGGGGCAGTTATAGCGATCAGTAAAAACCATCAGTAAAAATTTAAACAGGTGAAAACTGGAATTTTGTATGTACGGGTGGTTTTATAGCAATCAGTAAAATTATATCAACAATCAAATGCCAATCCACCAGCCACAGCCTTTTTATTTATTTAATGATGTAAAATCCTTCGGTAATATTTTTACTGATGAGTTGGAACAGTAACAAAATGGAAGACAGAAAACTGGAATAAAATATTTTACTTTTTGTGAATTGACAATCAGCTGTTCAGTTAAACGAATTTCCATCAGTAAAATCAATAAATGATCTTTTTACAAAAAAATGTTATTTTCTGGAATTATTTTCTGTCAGAAAAAAAAATATTTGAATAGATTTGCCATCCATTCGTATCATTTTAATGTCTAAAATATTTTTATAACACGTGAAATCCAAAATAAAATTTTTACTAATGGTTTTTACTAATCGCTATAACTGGCCCCTTAAAGATGGGATATTTTGCATACAAAATCCGTCTATCAGTTTCTTAGAAAAAAACCATGATTGTACTAATCAGTCGGTAGGATAGACACGTAATCGGTTATAATTTTATGACTCGCCTCGAAGACATCGATGGAGGAAATGTAAATCCTGGGAACGTTATACCGAACATAGAATTTCAATACTGTCATTTGTACTGCTGACTCGATCGGAGTAGAAATCAAAGTGAAACTAGTGACTGAAAATCATCAGAATATCCAAATAAGTCTTACCAGAATCCATCATATAGATCCGAAGAACAAACTTCATGACGAATTCTTTTGCAAAAAGAGGAAATGAATATATTGATGAAAGGAAAACAGCCGTCTATAAAACAATGATTTTTCCAGTAGATATACACTTAACGTGGTCATATAGTGTGATATTTGTGTGTTTATAAATAAAATAAATAAATTGGGTGGCGCAGCGGCTCGTGAAGAACCAGGTCCTAATGACTAACAACTCGCAACCATTCCTGTGTGCACTGTGCACGTGTCAACATGAATGGAAGGGACCTACAATTTTATGCCGAATCCAAACGGCTAGACGAGAAGCACTCATTCATGACAAGTGATACTCTTGGTGAATTTGTCAATTCCTCGCAAGAGGCAGTAGCATGAAAAATACTTTTTAGTTTTTAGGTGGACATATTATGAAATATTAAAAAAAAAAAAAAATTATTTGACGCTAAGAGAGAGATGGTCGAATTTCGGCCAGTAATATATTGATGCAAGCGAATTACGAAGTCATATCTCTGCGTTCTAATCTATAATTTTTATTGAATTTTTTGAGCTTATGATTGGCCAGCTGTCGTTAAAAGTGAAATGACATTTAGTACATAGTTACATTTTTCTAAATTTTCAGTTGACAATAGATTCTCCTCTGAAGATTCAGACGACAGCATTTGTATAGTAGAATCTTTAAGGGTCTGTGAAAACCTAGACTGGTGTCTAAGAACTTAGCGTCAGAACTGTTGGGAGTTCACTGACCCACTAGGAATATAGTTTCTATACTACAACAATTTATGTGTTTCTTCACCAACCTCTTGGATCAGGACAATACTTTGAACACAATAACTCAGACAATAATAAGTATATTATATGTATCTGACAATGAAGAACAAATATGTCATAATATTTTTAACAGCGAAACAATGGACTTATATGCCGTTTTCATTGGGGCAAATGAGGAAATTTCGTTTTTACGTTTTTTGCCAAATTTCGAAATTACCTCATTTCGGCTCTAATGAAAGCGTAGTATTAAGCTGGCCATACACGGCCGAACCAAAGAGCCGAACGGCTCGGAGCCGAACCAAAATTGCCCGTGAGTGTGAAAACTCAAATGGCTTCGTTTGGTTCGGCCGAACAATTTGGATTTTCAGCCAGTCCAAAATCCACGAACACGAACCTCCGAACCAATGTTCGGCTCTATCGTGTGTAAGTAAGCCGTAAGCAGCTGTTTCGTTTGCTTCCAACTTTCCAATCGCTCCACCATCACTAAATAATAAAATCCCACTTTCTCACTCTATTTCATTAAACTGTTGAATACAATTTTCACCAGACATCTAACTGTCTCATTCTCTTTTTTGTCAAGTTTTGTCATATTCAATGCAGAACAGAAAATTCTGATTTTTAGAATTTTCTTGGTTTCTGATAAGTGCATAAGAAGTGCAGTTCAGTCGACTAGTGCATTTGCATTGAACGGACACCGCTGACGTTCTTTGTTTGGGCAAGAACCAAACTGCAAAAATTGGTTCGGTTCGGCCGTGAATGGCACCCAAATTTGGACCGTGGCCAAATGGACCGGAGCCAAATGGCTATGAGCTGATCGATTCGGTCGTGTATGGCCAGCTTTACACTGTGCATCTCATTATGATGTCTTTTTATTTTATATCACTCCATAACTTCACGCTAAGAACGAGAAAGCTAACTCAGGCATTTTTTTTTTTAAATGAAAATAATGAGAAAAAAAATAAATGACAGTTAACTGCCAACTTTCAATTTTTTCAAATATAACTTTGGTTCTGAAAACGGTAGAATTTAAAACTGGGAGACCTATTGACAATTACGTATGTAAGAAGACCGAACCTTTCAAGTGGAGCATGCAAGAGGCTACAGAGTTGAAAGTCTTATCTCTGCCGAATAAAAAGCATACAAAATGGCTTGCAAAATTTGCAAATTTTAAATGCAATATTTTTTGACTAACTTCGAGGTACAAAATTGTAAAATAATAAAAAAGTCAAACAAGCAATGACGAAATATTTTAGTTTATCTCAAAAAAAGGTTATTTGATAAAAAAAAAACTCCAGACTTTAAACTGGTTTAAAGATCAAATAAATTACGAAGTTTAAATATCAAAATCGCTTGCGTTGGATTAGATTGACTTGATAAGACTAGATTAGATTAGATTTAACTTCTTCACAACAAATTTGAAAAAAGTTCGTTCAACCGATCAGGACACACAGATAAATAGACCAACTTTTTTGGACTTCTTCATTATGTTATCTAGTTTTGATGAAAAACTCGAAAATTTGTTTGTGACACGAAATCAATACTTTCCCTTGAGCAAGTTAAAGACAGTGGTAACAGTCAGTATTTAATTAAAAAAAAGTAATTAACCTTTGTTATAAGACGTTTTTCTTAATAATGTTTTTGGTAAATGTAGTTCAAAATTTTTTTTGAAAATCAGTGATAGAACACAATAACTCAGATTAAACACACTGATTTTGTTAAAGTTATGAGAGGGAACTATGTACATCTACTTACAACAAAATTCTTGTATTGGTACAAATTTTGAAGATTTTGTTTTACGTTATTGTCAAATGAATTTGTTCGTTATTTGAAAAGGTTGCAACATTTTTTGGATATCTGAAGAGCTAAAGTTAGGACCAAGCTAGAAATGTACCTATACCAAATTCTTGAAAAAATCAATTTTCTAAAAGTCACCAAGATTTTATTTGCATCTTTGGAAGAAATTCTTTCAAAATTCTTGAATAATATTGAGTTTTCATTTTTTTAAATACATATACTACAAAGAGAAAACCCTAATGCCAATCAACAATAAAAATTTTAAATTAATTTTGAATATTGTTAAAAAAAAAGTTTATGGTGTTCGGAATTTTTTACAGAATTTTTTTTTATCAGTGTATTTTTGTGAAGTGTTTTGTATTATATTTACAAATTTAAATATTTATCAAAATAAAACATTTTGAACATTATTAATTGGTAAAGGATTAATCACTATTCCAACACTGGATCTTCAAGAAAAATGTGATTAAATAATCTAGTGACCTCGTGAAAATAAAAAAATATATATATAATAAAATTGTGAAAAGTATTTCATATATTTGAAAAAAATCTTTAAAAAAAAACAAAAGAAACAAAAAACAACAAAATAAAATACTTATAAAATAAATATACTTAAAAATTTGAATATTTTTCGTGCAAAAAAAGTCAAAACTGAAGCATTTAAATGTAAAAAAAAAAAATAATTTTAAACATGTTTAGCAATTTAAAACTTTAATTTTTTGTTTCGTCCTACAATTTCTTTTGTAAATGAATTTTTTTTTTTATTCAGATGTAAGGTTCTTATTTCAAGCACTCTATGTGAGGGAAATTTAATTAAAAAAAGCACTTATTTTCTTACACCATGACACTGCCTTAATTAAATTGGTTTCAATATAAACTTGTCGAACGTTCATTGAAGGACTGAAAAATTAATATTTTTTTCGGTTTAAACTTAACGTTTTTAAAATGATTGTGTTGCAAATACCAAAATAGACAAATCTAAATTTGATATCAATTTTCTTTATAAAATTAATTATTTTAATTGAAAAATCCAACGCTTTGAAGTTGAACCAAACCTATTTTTTTTGATAACACAATTGTATAATTTTGGGTTAAATTCCATTAAAAACACTTTCACTTATTATAAAAAAAGGACCAAATTTGTTGCTAGGTACTATGATTTTATAATAGTCTTCACTCTTCAAAAATTCCTCATTATATTAAATTATTCATTTCAAATCAAGAAAAACCGTTAAATTCAAAAAATATTTATCTTCAGGTTCGAACATCAAGTCTTTCAATTAAAAAAATTTCATAAAAATTAATTTGAATTCACTTACAATTTATTTTTAACTATTTTTTCAGGAATCCTTAGTTAATTTCACAATATCCTTCTTATCACAAAGTGACACACACACTTTTAATCCTTTTTGTTAAAAAAAAAAAAACAACACCACTTCACAATAAGAAAGCAAAAAATACAATATCCCGTATTTATGTCTTAGTTAAAAAGATCCTTTTTTCAATTAGGCTTGATTGTTTTTTTTTTTTGTTTGTCGGCCAAGTAATAATGTTGAATGGTAGGATAGATTTCCTTTTTTTTTAAATTCTTTCTTTTGTTTTATTGGAAAAAATGGAAGGTAAGCGAACTTGACCGTTGGAAGGTGACCGATTAACTAAAGCATACTCCAAGCTAATAAGTAGTTATATAAGTTCGAAGGCTTTTCTTTTTAGCAAGATCACTGTTAGTAGTGTACTAAGAAGTTCAAGCTCGAGAGGTACGTCGTCGGTCGTGGTACGTATACGTCTTTCGTTTGAAATCGAACGAAGAAGAATAAGCCGAAGAAGATATTTCCGTGGTGGTACAGAACACCGGGCCAGGTGAGGGTATATTGTAGTGTATTGTGTTGCTATAGTTTTTGTTTTCTTTTCATTTCTTTTGCTGTTGTTGACTTATTTTTCACTCATGCTCCGCCTGCTCTGGTGTTGTTTGCTTCTATTGCTACCATAAAATCATAAGCCGACCACGATGTTGATGATGATGGTATAATGTTGGCATATGTCTTCGTTTTTGTTTGTTGTTGTTGTTTTTCTGCTATCAAAACCCCTAACGGACAAGATCAGTAGTTTCATTCAATTGAGTGGTTTTGTTGTTCTTTTCTGGAAGAGAGTATAATTTGTTAAGGAGACTCTCTTTTCAGTGTTCTTATCTTTTTGGCCACTTTCTTCGGCTTATAGACACAAGCAAAGTGTGTGCGAATGAGTGAATTCTTCTTCATTTCTTTTTGGGAAGTTACATTTCTTCTTATATTATTTTTCCACGACGACGACGACTATCGGTGCTTCGATTGTAAGAGAGATCTTCTTTCTCGACACATGTTCCCGGTGTGGTTTGAGTCAAAAGATGAATTAAACATGCGTGTAAGTTAAGCGCGCCAAATGGGGTAAAACATGTGTGTGAAAGCATTTCTCTGGTTTTCTTTTGACTTTTGTTTCTTCTTAATTCACCAACAATTTACGGCTTGATGTTGGTGAATTTTTGTCTGCGGTTCGGTTTCATTCACAAAACTGTTTGGTTTTGAGTGAGTGATAAAATGAAAGCTTTGACTTTGAGTTTTGAGTGAGTGACAGGGATCATAAGATAGACAACACCTGTTCATCATCATCAGTGGATGGAGATGATGGTGTTAACAGGTATCTTGCTGGATATGATGAATTATTACATTTTGTCATCAACACGGCGTGTTGTCTTCAACACGCAAGAAGCGAGAACTGGAGCTGGGGGAATTATATAAATTATTGTTTGATAAGATATTTTTTTTATTGAATCTTCAGATTGTTTTCTTTTTGTATTTCTTTGATTTGGAGCAGGTTGCTAGTTCCCGTGGTTAAGTGCGTGCATTGTACTTTCTACAAAAAAACGAAGTTCTTTTTATACACTTCAGAATTTTTGTTGTTTATTTTATAAGTTTAATTGTTGTTGTGTTATTTTAAATAGTACTGCTTGAGATGAGGAGGGGTGTAAGTTGACTGTTAACTTATAATTGCTGCAAAAGAGTGATTGAGGAAGTGGTCTTGAAGTATTTGTAAACATTTTCTCAAGAGATGAATTTAGCTTGTGATCATGTGTATTACATGAAAAGCTTTAAGTAAGAAACAAATAATCAAGATTTCTATTTTACCTAAGACCAGTTGTAGTAGCCCGTAGCGTAATGGTTAGTGCATTCGACTGTCACGCTGGAGGTCTGGGATCGTTTCCCAGCCTCGTCCATCTAAAAACTAAAAAAGTTTTTTTTTCAGGGTTACTGCCTATTGCGAGGAATTGACAAATCCTCCAAGGGTATCACTTGTCACGAATAAGTGCTTCTCGTCTTACCGTTCGGATTCGGCATAAAATTGTAGGTCCCTTCCAATCCTGTCGATAGGCGCACACAGGAATAGTTGCGAGTTGTTAGTCACTAGGCCCTGGTTCTTCATGAGCCGTTGTGCCACGCGATTTATTTTTTTTAAGACCAGTGGTCCTAATTTGTCTGGTTTATAACTCCAACTGCAAATTATTGTTGGATTTATTTTATGTAAGACAAAACGGTAATTGACTAATATTCAATTTGATACTACCAAAATGTAGATGTATAATTGTTTTTGGATATCTGCTATTCATAACAAAAGTCAAAACTATTGGACGACTGATGAAATGAAGAGACATACATACCCCTTACTAGTAGGTTCGCAAATAAATTGTTGTTAGCGAAAAATTTTGAGGTAGGGGCGTAGCTTGACAGCTCAAAAATTAACTCCTTACGCCTTTGCATGAGTAAAAAAATCATAAATTATTGGTGGACCCTGTGTTTGTGGTGCCATAAGTTTACTTAAAATTCTTGTGGAGCAAAATGTCTAATGAGACAATAAGTACCAGGTCAAGCTATAGCCCGCGGTAATTTTAATAAGCTCCTTATAAGAGTTCAGAAGGCAACAATGTAAGATTATCTATTTCATCGCAACTTTTTAAAAATGGGTACCAACCGATACTTTTAGTACAATCATTAAAAAAAACCGGTGGTGGTGGTCAGATAAGCTTATTCAGGCTGTTTCGGTGGGAAAATGCACTTTTCCTTTTGCATTTTGGTCTATTTATACCTGCTTAACAAGGTATTTCCAAGAAGGGAGTATCAAATGACAAAGCTAGATTACCCTCTTTATACGAATGTAAGGCTTGGGCCTTTTTTGAACTATCTAAGAGCACATGTTTCTCGTACTAATGTGAATAGGCAAAGACCAACTTTCCGAAGCATCACTGCTGTCCATACCAATTTCGACGATTTTCCAAATCTATCAGAAGATGGTTTTGTTCTATTTGCTCTGGGTCCGTACCAAGTGAAGATAGCCCTTGGTTATTTTGCTTAGCGCCTAGTACATGGCTTGTTTAATATTGAAGTGTACCGAGGACAACAAGTTAGACATCTTCCGCAATATACCGAAGAGCAAAACATTTGGTTGCAGCGCCTAACCACAGTGGGAGGCTGAGCGCATATTATGTGCGTAATTTGGTATTTAGGCTGGGCAAGAAACCAAACCAATGACATTCGCTTTGCAGCAGCGGAATTAAGTTCGATTATAGAAGATGAGTATTGCCTACTTATTTAAAAAAAAAAAAATATATTTTTTTAATATAGAATATTATATTATAGTATGGTAATTGTATCATTGTACTAATATTTAATGTTTTATGTGCTTTGTTTATAATAAAAATCTTTGAGACTGATGTCTATTATTGTTATTCCCCTTTCCTTTTCTATTTTTCCATTCACATTAGCCATAATACTGACTAAAACTCTATTAAAGTGTTAAACACAAAAATGCATTTTATCCTAGTTTGAAGAACACCACAACAAAAAAACTTTTACACTGTACTTTAACAACCAAACCACATCCAAAAATAATAAAACCATTCTTGGCCGCTCGCACCCACTTTTCATACAAATTTGCCCATTCTCCTTTTTCGTTAAGTATTATATGCAATTATCAATTTTTAATAAAATGTTAAAAATCACATAATTCTACAGTTGATACAAAAACAAATTATTGTTTTTATGACGACCACATCGAACCACGCGTATAGCCTCTGAGCTAAAGTGGAATCTCAGACCGGCGGACGCCAAGTGATGCACACAAGGCCAAGAACAAGATTTTTTGGCAAACAAATATTTGTAAAACATTTAATTTTATAAAGTTATGTTTTTTTTGGGCTTTGATGGTCTTTTAAAATGGATGTAATTAATAAAAAACTAATTCATCTTTTGTTTACCCTACGTTTCGCTGGCTTTTTTCCAGCTTCCTCAGGGTTTTCTTTATTAAATAATCTAAAATTTTCAAAAACAGTACAATGATAGATTTAATATTTTTGATTGTTAAGAATTATTGATATGTAGTTAGGTATGTATGGAAATTATTTTTTGTATTTGAAGCGGAACTTACTTAATTTAAATTTATATTGAATTTTACATTTTTAGGTACTTTGCAGGAACGATTGAATAAATTGACGATTTAATAAAATAATTTAACAATTAAATAAATTAACATTAAACACTAGTGAACAACAAAAATTAAAAACTACTATCACTTTATATCACAGCTTAAGTTATGGCAACACTGTATATAGAGCTTATGTTGGCTAAGTCTTCTTGATGGTTCATGGTCATTTTCATTTTTTGTTGGATTCGAAGACTTTCCAACGTGTAGCGGGTGGTGGTACGGCTTTCTTTATCTAATATTTTGACATTATCAAAATCTGCCATGTGCTCTTCGTCAATCATGTGTTGGGAAAGTGCTGTTGCTGTTCTCTTGTGCTCTGACAATCGCACTCCTAGTTTTCGTTTCGTTGTTCCTATGTATATCTTATTGCATTGTTCATTATTTTTCCCCTTACATGGTATTTGATATACGACATTGTGTTGATCTGTTTTTTCTATGGGTGGTTTTGAGTTGATGAATATTTTATGTGTAAAGGCAATATTTTTATTTTTAGTATAATCCGCCCAGTGGGCCCAATTTTGTGGTTGTTGTTTCTCTGAAGCGCCTACAATGATTCTGATAAAATTATCAATTCAGTAATTTTCTCGTTTTTTTTTTTATTTCTTGCGAACAGCGACAACGATTTGTATGAAATTTGCAGAGTAGATTTTTTAAATGAGAACAAAATGTAAAGATTTCAATAAAATCCACCTACTCCCTCGTCCCTTTTCTAATTTGTTTTTCATGGAATTCACAGAAACAATCAATTTATCTTCTTTTCTAAAACAGCACTTATCTGCTTTTCTAGAACAGCCATCTGATCTCAAAATCTGCTATCTGTTCATAAAATCGGTGAAATTGTGTATTTCCGAGCAAAGATCTTGGTCAAATTAAGAAGGGAAATCTTTCAATGAGAAGAAGAAGAAAAGAATGAGAACATGGCCAATAAACCAAAAAAATCATTTTTATGCATTTATAGTAAAATATGCAAAAATATGCTCTAACGATTGAATGCCATTTTTAAGGAAATTTACTGATTCGAACAACCAGTTTAATTGTTTTTTTCAAAGGTGCTTTCTCGTGATAACACTTGCAGTTAGGCAACACAAGTGGTTGTTGTTCATTCAAAACCTTCAATGCAAATATGACGGAGCGAAAGCTATGCAGCCTAACTGCAAGTGTAATCACGAGAAAGCACCTTTGAATGAAACTTAATTATTGACCAGTGTCAAATCTTTCATTGAATTTCCCTCCTTACACATATGCAGCGAATTGTTGCGGTGATAACGGAGAGGAGAAAACGAAAGAACCCGAATAAATAACATCTAACTTGTGTGTGGCTTGTAAAAATGGTGGTTGTCCAAATGCAATTGTAAAATTAGAAAAAAACCTTCATTTGGATGGGCACGATCAGGTGACCTCGGTGGTGCAATGCGTAGTGCAGCGGCCTCTGAGGTAGCTTGGTCTAGGTTCAAATCCAGTTGACGGAAAAATAATTTATAAATTAAAATTGGAACTATAAACTAAGCACCACTAAAGAAATCTGATGATTGGTGTGGCAGCCATGAAATTGCAATAATTCCAGCCTATATAATACTCGGTGGTAGCCAACACAAGTGGTTGTTATTCATTCAAAACCTTTAATGTTCTCTTCTTTGTTTATGAAAAAAAAAATATGTTTTAACATAGAAATACTTTACCTGATCATTACCTATTACAAGAAGACAAAGGACACATCTGAACCCGAAAAACTGAACAATATCCATTGAAACTAATCAAAAAATTGTTTTTGATCTGGGTACTAACGCTGTAGACTGTCGATTTCGAAGTACTGTCTACTAATACCGGGTCCTAACTGGTATTCAGTACCAATTTGACAGAACTAGGGACTAGTTTTTCTCTTGGTACCGATTTGAGTATTAATAACTGCTATAATAACCAGGTCCTAGCTGATTTTGAGAAGCTAGCTAATACTGAGTTCTACCTGATTCTCGGTACCAAATTGACAGGACAAGGGCTTAGTGCTTGTGTGAAGAAATGAGTTGATATCGATTTAAGTACTAAATTAAGGACTAGTACCGGTCCTAGCGTTAGTACTCTGTGAAGGAATTGGCTTTTAAGGATCTAACTGTAATATCAACTAGTTTTTGTTATATCCCCGTCACACTTTTTTTATAATTTTTGCCAAGAAATCCTGACGTCATGGCGAGAATCACTATAATGTAATGTTACATTTGATTTAACCCTTTTAACTGACACGCAACCAATACTTGCACTATAAGGCTAGTATACAAAAGTTAATTGGCTGTTCTACTTGATTGGAAAATATATATATAATTCACAAAAAAAAACTGTCTACCAGCCTTACATAAGAACATCGAAAAATCATTAATAAATAGTTCAACAAAATGATATAAGCAATATGAGCATCGTTAGAGCTCCAACCATTAAATTTGCCCGGAGGAATTTTCAAGCCAAAGGGCCTTACTTGTGTGTATTGTGATATGTGAACCTTTCATTAATTTTTATCAAAACCCCATCATTCCCTAGAAGTCGATTGGTTTACAAATACAAAACTTGTGTATTGAATGTTAAAAAATCTTTCAGTCAGTTATGCAATTAGTACAAGAAGAATTGATGGAAATCGAAAGACAAATGAAACTATATGATGGGAATGGTTAAACAATGGGAAAATGATTATTTTTTTCTTAGTAATTTTAGTTTAACATTCAAGAATTTATGCACACCCTTTCTTGTTTTCTTATTCTTATATGCACATTGCAAGAGGCTATGTTAAAGGGGCTTGGGTTAAATAACACAAATGATAGCTTATCCGTTATTTTAAGAATGCTGGGTGGTTTCGTATTTTTATACAGATGAAGATATAAGAACCATAAAGCAGTTATATAAAAAACAAACTATTTATTAAGATTACTAAATGATAGAAACAACCAGATAAAAGTTGCATAATTTACATGAATTTGGTTAAGTTAAAAGTCAATGAACCTGGTGTACCTAATAGTTTTTTTCCGATTGGTAATTTAATTTGAGGCGTTTTTTTGGATATGAAAATTAAGTATTTAAGTTCAACATAAATACTTTTGTTCTAGTTTTTCCTCAGTATGAACTGTCACATACAAAGGTTCTTACTTTTAAATAAAAAATTTAAGTTACAAAAATGTTGTTTCTGTAAATGAGCCTTAAATTATGTATCTTATAAAAGATGATTAAAAGACATCGATTTTCATTGACTTCAGTTTATTACAAAAAGGAGAAAAAAAGTAGTTAACCTTAACTGAAATACAAAAATTATTATAGTAAATTAAGTGAAAATAGAATCCGTAAACAAAGAATAATTATAGAAAGTACAACAAAAAATAAATCGGGTGGCACAACGGTTCATGAAGAACCAGGGCCTAGTGACTAACAACTCGCAACCATTCCTGTGTGCGCCTATCAACAGGAATGGAAGGGACTTATTCGTGAAAGTGATACTCTTGGAGGATTTGTCAATTCCTCGCAAGAGGCAGTAGCCCTGAAAAAAACTTTTTAGTTTTTAGGTGGACGAGGCTGGGAAGCGAACCCAGACCTCCAGCGTGACAGTTGAACGCACTAACCATTACGCTACGGGCTACTAAGAAAGTACAAGTGTACAGTAAGAACTAAAATATTATTTTTAAGAATTTTTTAAACAAACTTAAATGCAGGATTGCGAGTTATTGAATTAAAAAAACATTATTTTAATTAAAAAAAAATTAATTCATTAGCTAGTGAGTGACTTTGCAAATTTGTCTTTGTTCTTTATCCATTCGAAAAACTAATGGACAAAATAATTCTGTATATATGATTTCATACTTTGAGCACCCAATTTTTAGCGACTAGAATCTTATTTGTCCGCTTTTGGGAAGAGCACGATAACTTGGGCGCCGAAAATTGATAACTGATTTTTGTATTAGGCTCAAATACAAGCATTTTTTACTATGGGAGGAGGGGGTGTCTATCTCGCCCGTTTAGGAGGTAGGGGCGATTTTCAATAAAAACGACTTAAATGGAAAAACAAATATTAAAAAGCAACGACAATACCTAAAATGCAAAACAATAAATGTTGTAAAAGCCAGAAGTCTGATCTTTAATCATGCATTTAAATTAAATTATTTGTGAGAATAGTTTTCAAAAAATTTGCATTCCAACTCAAAATTTTTATAAAAAAAAAGCAAAAAGAAATGATTGAATCAATTTTGCTCAAAATTGTGAAATGGAAAACTAAATTTTCTTTTTGTGGTCAATGCTCACATCAATTCTGAATCGAAAACAAAAAACCGAAAGCTTTTATGTCTAGGAGCTATACCCCCTTCCCGTAGGCACATGAATGTCACCTCAGTTTGAGGGTGGTTTTTTTATGTTTTCGGGGGTGAGAAATCCGAACCCGGAGTTAGTTTTTGCAAAATCCGGTGCGAAGTCATTGTTATTAACGAATTTTTATGCATTTTTGTAGTGCAATAAAAGTTATTAATGTTAGGAAAATATGTTCCGAGTAAATGTTGTTCTTTATTTTCAAACGAAGAAATTTGTTTTTTATTCATGTAAATCGGTTGATAATTGCATAATTGCCCAAGATATTACCAATTGTTTTTGTGTAGGGAGAGCGCGCGCTCCATTGAGGGAGCGCGAGACGGAAGAACGTGTTTTTTAGGTAAACGGTCAGAGTTATCGTGAAAATGGTCATAAAAGAAATTATTCTCTATATTCTGACAAACATTTTCGTTTGTATTTTGTCTCAATTGAATAATTAGATTCGGAGATATACACAGAAACGTAGACTTAGGATAAGATTTTTCACATTCACATGGTTAAAGAAACCCAATTTACTTAAATTTTTGCACAATAAAGCATAAAACAAGTATTTTTATTTTATACTCCTGATTTCAACTAAGAAAAGCGTTTTTTTATTTGTAGCGTCTAGTTTTAAAGATATACATTTTTTTAAGGCATGAAGGATTTATTCCACATTCCAATTTTTTAATGTAGTAACAGCTTGTGCTTATACAGGGTGTCATAAAAGGCTATGTAAGTTGGACTTAGACAAGAAAAAAATCGTATAGCAGGGGGGTTCTATTTCCCCCGTTAAGGCGGGAAAGGCAATTTTCAAAAAAATCACTTAAAACAGAAAAAAATATTAAAAAATAACGGTAATACTTACAGAGTCGTAATATAGCGTTTTGAAAAGTCAAAAGTACATTCCTTAATATTATTTTCAAATTAAGTTGTTTGAGTGAACAGTTTTTGCAAAAAAAAAAATTTCAAACTAATTTTTTTCCAAATTTAACGTTATTAAGTACTATTTTTGTTTTCAAAACTTAATGCTCTTATTAATTTTAAGTCAAACACTGAAAACCGCATGGTCCTAGGACTTTGACTTTTCAAGATATGAACAAATAGATGAAGCAATTTTCTCATCAAACTAAGAAGAATCCGGCTAAATGATCATTTAAGCAACCAGTTTATTTATCATCAACCTCGTTTTTTCTCGTTTATAGTAGGATGCTGGTTTCTTTATTTTTTAATATCTCGAAAAGTCAAAGTCCTGGAACCATGCTGTTTTCAATGTTTGACTAAAAATTAATCAGAGAATTAATTTTTGAAAACAAAAATAGTACTTAATAACGTAAAATTTCGAAAAAAATTAGTTTGAATTTTTTTTTTTAATTTTGAGTTTGAAAATTAATTTTTCAAAAACTGATGTTTAAGAATAGACAAATGGCTTTTCAAAATGGTAAAGCATGACTCTGTAAGTATTACCGTTATTTTTTAATATTTTTTTTTTGTTTTAAGTGATTTTTTTGGAAATTGCCGCCTAAACGGGGGGAAATAGAACCCCCTGCTATACAATTTTGTTCTTGTCTAAGTCCAACCTACCTAGCCTTTTGTGACTGTGACACCTTATGCAAATCACCCTGTATAGAAAAAAGCTGTTATTATATTAAAAAATTGGAATGTGGAATAAATCTGTCAAGCCTTAAAAAAATGTTTATCTTTAAAACTAGACGCTACAAATAAAAAATTGCAAAACGCTTTTCTTAGCTAAAATCAGGAGTATAAAATAAAAATACTTGTTTTATGCTTTATTGTGCGAAAATTCAATTGAGACAAAATACAAACGAAAATTTTTGTCAGAATATAGAGAATAATTTTCTCTATGACAATTTTCACAATAACTCTGAGCGTTTACCTAAAAAACACGTTCTTCCGTCTCACATACACTGAACCTCGCACATACCCCAAATCCTGTAGTGAGCCCAAGCAGGGGGGGCAGCATGCCCCCCAAACATACCTTACTGTTTATACGCCGCCGTAAGGCTGGGTGTTGGGAAAATATGACAATTTAGATTCAATTTGTGTAAGAATTAATCCATTTTCTATTTTTACTATCAAAATAAGACCACGTAAAATACTCAAGCAAAAAAAAGATTAATTAAATTAAAATAGTAGTTTAGGTAATTTTTAATTTTCTCGAAAACTAGAAGACATAAAATCATTTTGTTTTCGGCAAAGTTTTGAAAAATTACACTTTAAACATTTTTTTTATATTTTTTTTTCCCAAATTTTGAGTTTGAAATCAGTTTTTTCAAAAACCATCCATAGATTTCACGTTATTTAAAAACTGGATAATAAAACAGCGTATTGGCTTTCAAAAAAAATATAATACTTAATTGTAGGTGTTACCGTTATTTTTTAATGATTCTTTTTTTCATAACATTACTCTTTTCATCAAATTGGCCCTCCCGCCCAAATGGGGGGAGATAGACCCCCCCCAACTGTAGTAAAAAATGTTTGTATTTGACCCCTCTACAAAAATCCGTTATCAATTGTCGGCGCCCAAGTTATCGTACTCGTGCTCCGCTTTTTAATAATTTGTATATTTTTTCTTCAATATACTCATATTACTACCTCTTTAAACAAAAGACCATCAAGCTCTGAACGGAACTACCAACAAAAAAAAAAAAAAGATCAATTTATATTGAGCTTCTGAAAGTTACATATTTTATATCTATATAATTTTTTGTACATAACGTAGTTATACAAGTTGTACCTACCAATATAAAGACTACATCATGGCATTTTCAAATTTTTACTAGATTTAGGAAATGAGAACTTTTGAAGAACATCCGCCGAACAAAAGAAATATAATAGTGTGGGAGGTAGCGTTGCCTTTTTGAAAAATATAATAATAATTTATGCCGATATTTATCTGCTCTAGCGGTAAGATCACTTATCGATGAAACGGAAAACAACAGGTTCGTGTTAGTAGTTAGACAACCAATATGATTCCAAGAACCTTTCATTTGATACCTTGTTGAATTTGAAATAAATAAAAGCTTGGGACAAAAAAACTTCTATTTTTATAGAAACTTTTATTCAACGAGTTTTACCTTGCTAAATCATCCTTAAAAATGTTATGAATTATTGCTTAAATTTATTTAAAAAAACGGTTGTCCAAATTTAATATATATATAAAAATCTTGTGTCACGGTGTTTGTGGTCGAACTCCTCCGAAACGTCTCGACCGATTTTTATAAAATTTAGTTTAATGAGAATAGTTTTTAAAGTGGCCCTATCCAGACATTTTTTTTTATTCTGGTAACAGACTTTTGTGTTTACTATTTTTTTTATTTAACATACAAATATACATATAACCCCAAAAGTTCACCCTCCTACACCAACCACTCATTTTTTAATTGCGATTTTAGTATTTTCGTATGTATTGTTCATACAAAAATAATTTAACCGTCGGCGTCGCGTTGTCGGTCGTCCCAAACAAAATTATTTTATGATGTTGAATGAGAGATGGCACTACATCCACCTCACCGAACTTTCACAGTGTGTGCAAAATTAAATAAGTATCAAAACGGAGTGCGTCCAAAATTGTCCACGATTTATTTTAATTTACAAGAAAACTTTCATTTTTTTCTGCGTTTAAAGCTTATGCATCTACAAAAAGAAATGTTGTTTAAAACTTAACTAAATTAATTATGACTGTGAAAAGTTTGTAAAGTACCTACTACTACAACTGATCAACTAAAGTTCGATATTGTTACCACAAACATGATTCATGCCCATGTGGTGATCTGAATCAGTTTTTCTTGCCTTGCATGGCAGATGGAAAATGGACAAAGTGTTTCCTAACGATTTCACCAACAACACGATCCCAAACGTCGATGGATATCCAATATATCGTTGAAGAAATACCGACAATCATTCACGCTAAATATCAACAGCGCAGACATTTGTGTTGACAATCTTTGGGTGGTACACCATATGCCATATTGGAGTCCATCAAATACACTTGTAAGTATGTGTATAAAGGCAGCTTTAAGGCTGTGTTTCAAATTTAGGAAACCGATGTGAATGCTCCTCGATTGAATGACAACGATGAAATAATACGCTACCAAATTTACCGATAAATAAGCTCAAATGAAGCTCTCTGGCGTATCTTTGGTTTCCCAATTCATGAATGGGATCCAGCAGCTATACATTTACCCCCCCCCCTCCGTCTTGAAAAAGGCCAGCGTGTATTTTTCACCAACGGGAAGCAATTGAGCGTGCCATTAATACACCTAAAACAACACTCATAGAATTTTTCGAATTGTGTAATCGTATGGATACTTTCGGTGCCTTTGCAGCAACACTTCTCCATTGTTTTCTTTGTATTTCTGCAACTAAGACTAGTTAAATCTAAATAAGAGGTCTTGATACTCGACTCCGTTACTAGCAGGCTTCTCGTATTTTTGGAGGAATTTCAAAGATACCCGGGTGCTTTTTGAGTTCTTTATTACCATCTGGTACCCTAGTACTCAACATTATACGGTTACTTGCGATACCCGGATAATTGATTCTTTTCCAGTGCGAAACAGATACCCGGGCTCCCAACCACCCGGGTTAAACCCGAATAAAAGGGTACCTGGGTGCCCAAAAATGGTGGATAGGTACTATATTTTCAAGGTCAATGTCCCTAATCTAAAAAGATAACTCTTAATTAAATCCGCATTATTAAAAGCTCACAAGTCTTAACACACAAATTTTTGAAGACTGATGGCAGTTTTGGCCGGATTCAGCATGAATTTTGTAATTGTTGTTGAAACTTAAACGAAAAACACGCTTTTTGGCACTTTAAGATAGTCCTGTGAAGTTAGCAAAATTAAGGTGCCTTAGAGTTGACTTAGAACCAAAAATTTTCAAAATCCAAAAAAATAATAAAATGTTTAGAAATATTTTTTCTACCGGGAACTCTTATCAGAATTCAGAACTCTTTTTTTTATTTTTTATTTTTTTTGGATTTTAAACATTTTTGGTTCTAAGTCAAGTTCTTGGTTATAAGACCAATTTTGCAGAACTCTTTCTAAATCCCATCAGGATTTCTAGAAACCTTGGTTTTAAGTTGAAAAACATACTCAGAATACGTTTTCTCGAAAAAGTTCTTGCTGCGTGAAGTAAGGAAAAAAATTGTTCTCGAATTTTAACACTTCGTTCGCCAGAACTATTGAAAAAAAAGTTTGAGGACCTCTGGAACTCCTTGCCTGCTACCAGGAACTCTCATTTTGTATTCAATTTTAAACAATTCTTTTGTTAACTTCACAAGACTCTTTAAGACTAAGATATCTCCAAAATCTGAGCCTATGCACCAAATCTGAGGTCAGATTAGAATTCAGGACATAAAAAACCTTATGATGTTATAAGAAGTTTTCTGGAGAAAATTTTATTGGTGGTGGAACACAATCTTAATAATATCAAAAAACACGTTTTTTCACCATTATCAAAGAATGTCTCGGAAGCCTGAGCCATAATATAACAATTTGTAGCTGGATGGTATTTTCTCTTAAGAACTTCATGAACTGTCCATTCCATTGAACTATTCTTTTTATCGTCAAATTTCTCAAATTGGGCTTGAATTGATTAAATTTAAGGCAGTATAAGGCTCCAAATTTTGTGTGAAATTCATAATTTTGTAATGAATGATTTTTGTTTTAAATAAGTACTTTAGGAGCAACCCTGTTGGAAATGCAAAATAAACTGCAATTTTATGGAACTTGCCTGCAAATTTCTAGAATACTCAGTTCCTTAGGAAAGAATGTCTCGAAAGCCTGAGCTTTAATATAACAATTTTGTAGCGGGATTCGTAAATCAAAACCCAGCAAATTGTTGACATATACCAGTTTTCAGTATCAACGACGAAACATAAATTTTATTTTTAGCAACTCTACATCCTTTGACTATACAAACAGAACCAAACAAACTCACCTTCGATTCTTTGACACACATTCGAGTTTTTTATTTTTGTAATTCGGTAATAATTCTTTGATGTTATGATGGCAACAGACCTTAACCTAAATTTAAGTGATGCATTACACGAAAGAACTTCGAATTAATGTCATTTTAGTTGTTGTCATTAGATAGAAGCACAACAACGTTCTCTGTGCAACTCATCACTTCCTGTAAAAAAATCTAATGGACCAACACCAAACCGAACTTGCAACATAGATACCTATAGAAGAGAATTTCATTGGAACTCTCTTTATGAACATTTCAATTATCACTGCAACATTATACCCATCAAGCGCAAGAATGTGTTGAACTAATAATGGATGCCTTTGTGTCTGCCGCACCATTAGGCGCTGGCTGACAGCGCGACAACCAGCCAACACAGCGGCTTCGGAGAATGACAAAACCAAAATTGCATGCGCCAAGTGCCTACCAGTCATGATGTCTTTTGCTCCCGATTCGTAACACCCATTGGGGACAATGGAATTTGCAACAAAAAAAATCCCTCAATGTGGGACCAATGTTTATATGGTTGGGATTGGGATGCAACAGTAAGTATAAATCAGTCGTGGAGTTTGTGGCTTCAGTCTGACCTAAATAAAGAAAACTAAAGCACTTAAAATGCAACCTGATTCGATGGCTGTTTTTTAGTTTTTAGGTATTTTAGCTTGTGTCGGAAATTGAGTCCCGGCACTGCATGTGATACAGGAACCCAAATCACTTTTAACCAACAGCACGCTTGCTTTGGCCAACAGTTTCTGCCATTCCCATTTACACACTTTGATCCTCCGGATGCATCTCAACACAAACAAAACAAAACAAAAAATAAAATAAAATCCTTTCACCTTTTAATGGATTTCGCGTGTCAGAAGGAAGTGTCTTGATGTATTTTTGTTGGTTTAAGACCATAAGCCCTTTATGTTGAATGACATGCAAGATGCAACAAGCATCTCGAAATCGATAACCACCTATACACAACATACTAAACCGCAGAATAATGACCCCAATAAAATGGAAGTCCTTAATTTTTGTTGGGCGTTATCTCTCACAAGCAAGATGGGTTTTCCAGTTAATTAGAGTTGACTGACCCAGATTTTGCCTCAAGGAAGAAACAGTCAATGAAAAAGGATGAAGAGAGGCAAAAAAAAAAGCATTAATAATAATTAGGGACCGGAGTGTGTTGATTTAAATTTGTGTGTAAAAGAGAATTTGGGTTAATGGACTGGAATTTGACAGCATGATGCGATTGTGTGTACCTGTTCCTGTGTATTTTGATTTATGTTTTACAAAATTGATAACCATCGGGAATTCATGTTTGTTTGTTAGTTTAACAAAAATACTTGATCGAAAGAAGATATAGTTGGACAGATAGTGGTGTGCAGCTTAAAACCGTTTTGAAAAATTATTTTAAGGAATGGGTGCAACAGCTTAAGAATCATGGCCTAGTGACTTTACAACTCTCAACGATTCCTGTGTGCGCGTATCGACGTAAATTGAGTGGTCCTACAACTTTGGAGCCTTACTGAAAATTCATAGCATGTTTAGTTCTTGAGTTATACTTTGAAGTCAATTTTATCGAATTTCTTAAAAACGAGGACTGCAAAATTTGAAATCAGCCTATTCTTGAAACGCCTATACTGGAAGTTCTTAGCACACTTGGTTCAAGAGATAAGCCATGTGTTCTGCTAACTCCGTTGTGAAGTAAGTATGAATTTTTTTGAAAGGACTTTAAAATTTGGACCAAGCCTATACTTGAAATGCAAAAAAAAACCGTATATTTGGAGCCTTACTGCAAGTTCCTAATATACTTCGCTCTCAAGATACACCATATGCCCTGCTAAACTTCACTTCGAACTTAGCAGGTCACTCGATTACATCCACTATTTGATTAACTGCAAAATCGGGATCAGAAATGCAAAACAGAATGCAAACAAATGCAAAATACTGCATTGGTCCCATTATTCTAGGTGAAAGTTGTTTATTAAATACTTGTTTCACGTAGCCGTTTAAGAAATATGAAGAAGTAACCCAAATAAAAGTTAAATTTTGCGGAAAAAAAAGTCTAGAGCAATATTTCCGCTTAGCAAATTTTTTTGGCAAAAACCTGAAAAGCAGATTTGATGTCATTACTCTAAGGTTTACAGACATGACGTTTATTAAAAATCAATAAAGCTGTTTTCAAAATAAAGTACACATACTAATCTTTTCAACAATGTATGACACTTTACTGTGGGTGGTAAGACAATCTGCAAATGAAGAGTCGCATTACTGTCTTTTTCGGTGCTTTGAAGGGCAATATCTTTCTAACCCCATGGTTTAGCGCTTAACGTCCTTATAATTAATTGATGTGTCAACGATGTATGACACATTGGTGTTGCGTAGGTAGACCAGCTCCCATATATTATTGCCCATTCTCCTTTGAAGCAAATCAGTAAGCGTCCAGTTTGATGTAAAGTGGAAGTGAAGTCGCATGACCGACGACGGAAGTTATGACGAAAAACACTGGTTTTATTGCCCAGGAAACAAACACTGAATATAGCAATTAAAAAGCAGATAATTTAAAATACAATATTTTTTTACTAACTTTATTTAAATCTATGACAAAATCAATAGGCTATTAACGAGATATTCGAGAATATCAACAACAAAAAAAAAGAAATCGTTGTAGGGCTGACCACGATACGAGACTCTGCGAGACTTTTGTAAGTCTCATCTCGGTCTCGCTAAAATCGAAAAGGTTCATTCCCGTCTCGGTCTCGTATAAATAAGTTCCGTCTCGAACTCTCGGTCTCAGAGTATCGCCTTTTACGCGAAAAAATCTAAATACAATTTCAGGACAACCTATTTATTATTGAAACGGAATATTTTCAAAACGTCAAAATATAGTTTGTCGCCTATACCTATAATTTGAACATGTGCAGAAGAATATAAATGAAATTGGATTTTTCAATTAATTAACCATTTTTTCTGCCGAGACAACCTAGACCGACGAGACTCTCAGTAAATTTCGGTCCAAATATACAGTCTTGTCTTCGTCTTGTCTCGGATGCTTAAAAGGCTGTCTCGTCTCGTCTCAGTCTCATCATGCGAGTCTGAGACCGAGACCGATACTTTTCCCGTCTCTTTCAAGTCTTGATTCAAGAGAATCACATAAAAATGCTACACACTAAATTTGACGCTAATCCGTCCTTTTGCTTAGACGCTCAGACAAACAGACCGACCGACCGACGCATGGGACAGATGCCATGCTGAAAATCATTTTTCTGGATGACCCTTTGGATTGTTGGGAATCATGATATATATAATATTTGTATCAAACTTTGTGAGTATGAGTATTTGCTCATGGATGTTATGGTAATAATGATGCACTCCTAAAACAAAAAACACCTCTTCACCACAGAATTATATTTTGAAGACTCTTTTGATTCTTGGTAAACATGAAAAATGAAACATTTATTCCAAATTTCATTAATTTGCTATTATTTTAATTTATTTTGGGTAATATTTTACTTGTTGTAATTAAAAAATGTCATCATTGCATAAAAAGGACTTTTACAGGATATCTGTATATTTTCAGTTTTGTTCTTTTTGTAGAATAAGCGTTAAAATGTACCCTTAAATCATGTACCATATGCGTAGATTGTACTAAAACAAACATTTCAGCTCGAAAAACTCCCCCCTCTAAGAAAGATAAGATCGGACCAGGGACAAATTAATTCATGAAAGTTTATTGCTGGTATCGACGCAATATTTTATCCTCAACAACATATCCACAATCCCCCAAAATCCCTGAATTGGCTTTTTGCATAATCGCATTTTAAGAGGTGGAGAGGGGAGGGAGGCGGGAGTTTGTCAAGCTGAAAAATTTGCTGTAATACAATCTTATCATATGACACATGTTTTTAGTGTGCTTTTCAACGCTGATTCTAAAGAGACCAAAACTGAAAAGATACTTGTATCCTGTGGAAAGTTAATGTCATTTTTATGGAATGATCACTTTTTTTAAAGTACAACAGGAAATGCATTACCCAAAACCATTTTAAAATAATGGGATTTTAATAATGTTTGGTATAAATATTTCATTGGCATGTTTACAAAGAATCAAAAGAGTATCCAAAAATATCTGTGGTAGAAGGGTGTTTTTTTTAGGGCGAGTAGTGCGTCATTATTATCATAACATTATACATATATTTATATATACAATATTTTCGTTGAGATTTTAGGTGAGGAAAATAAACTTTTATTGGGTAATGTGTATAGACCAAATAGAAATATAGATATTTTGCCATTCATTGCACTAATGGAAGAAGTTTCATTATTTTGTCCCAACATGATCGTATGTGGTGATTTCAATTCTAATATACTAGTAGACCGATCACTACTCAATGCTATGAGCACATTTGGCTTAAGTGCTGTTAACACCATCAACCCAACGCACTTTTCAAATTATCTTCCAACGTAACTCGACATTTTTTGGGTAAGCAGTTTAGAAAAAGTGAAATTGTATGACCAGCTTTCAGCTGCGGTCTTCTCAAAACATGACCTAATATTTATGACATTCGATTACAACGTTACTTTTGAAGTTCAGACCATACAATACAGGGACTTCAGGCAGATTGACAATGTTTTACTGGAAGAACATATCAGAAGTATTAACTGGGACACAATTTATTACCTACCATCTTCGGATGAACAAATTCAATTCTTCAACGAAGCCATTCTTACTCTTTTCAATCAGCATGTTCCACTGGTGACTAAAAATTGTACACCTAATATAAAACCATGGTTCTCCCATCGAATACGGTCTCTTATGCTTGATCGCGAAAATGCGTACAGACGATGGAAACGTTTTCGTTTAAATGAACACCTCTGTACATACCGCTTATTTCGGAACCAAGTCATAACTGCAATACGATTGGCAAAGCGTCAAATTTACCACAATCAAGTAGATCCTTCTTTGAGTGGTAAGCAATTGTGGAAAAATCTTCGAGAAATAGGTGTTGCCAAAACCAAAAATTGTCGTGTCGATGATCAAGACTGCAATGAACTCAACAGACAATTTCTATTTCTTCCCGCTTCTTCTACAGCTGCAGCTCACTGTACAGAGTTTCCTATAGGTAATGACTCAAATAGTTTCAATTTTTCCTTCAGATCAGTCGATAGTACTGAAGTAGTTGCTAGTATCTTATCAGTTAAATCAAATGCCGTTGGTCTTGATGAGATGTACCCAAAGTTTCTCAAGTTATTACTACCTGTCGTTTTACCCTTCGTAACTTACATTTTTAATAGTATTTTAACAACAGGTAGATATCCAGAGCAATGGAAAAAAGCCAAGATTCTGCCAATCCCTAAAAGATCTCTTAATGATGAACTTAGGCCAATTGCAATTCTGCCTTTCTTGTCCAAAGCCTTTGAAAGAATATTAAAAAACCAAATGGCCACATACCTTGGTTCTGGTTTTCGAAACGAACACCTGTTGTATCACAGCCTTACTTAAAGTTACGGAAGATATGCGAAAAGCCTTAGATAGCGGTAAAATAAATTTCTTAATACTCTTAGATTTTTCAAAGGCGTTCGATATGGTCGACCACTCTGCTTTATGCGAAAAATTTATTCGGCAGTTCAAGTTCTCGCCTTGTTCTGTGAAACTGTTACTATCCTACTTAACCGATCGAATGCAGGCTGTTGAATTAAACAACAAATTGTCCGATCTCCTCCCAACCTCACGCGGCGTTCCACAAGGTTCAATTTTGGGGCCTCTCTTATTTTCACTCTATGTTAATGAATTACCATCAGTGGTAAGAAACAGTTCAATTCACTTGTATGCCGATGACGTACAAATGTATTTGAATTGCCCCTTAGGGCTCATCGAACATGGAGTAAACTGCCTTAATGAAGACCTTGAACAAATGGCACGCTGGTCACAGCAAAATGATCACTTACTAAATCCCAAGAAGTCTGTATGTCTTGTGATTTCAAAGAAAGTTGTTGACCTTTCTTGCTTTCCTCCTGTGTTGCTGCATAACTCCCCGATAAAATATGTTGAAACTGCCAAGAATCTTGGAATGGTGTTCAATCGAACTTTAACCTGGACCAATCACATAAACAAAGTGGTTGGCAAAACATATGGCATCCTTCGAAGCTTATGGGCAACAAAATCATTTACACCCATAACAGTGCGAACGCTACTTGCGAAAACACTAGTCATACCCACTCTCATATACGGTTGCGAAATATATTCACATTGTGATACTGTAAGCAAAAGAAAGCTTAACGTCGCGTTTAATAGCATAACACGCTATGTTTTTGGCCTTCGAAGATATGACAGTGTATCTAACATTTCCAAAAGCCTTCTTAACATGACTTTTGAAAGTTTCCTCAAGTTTCGGGCACTAACCTTACTCTCAAAGATACTGCTCAACCATCAACCTCAATACCTCAGTAATATGATTAATATGGCATCCTCGCAAAGGACCCAAATGCTTAACCACCCACGTTATGCCTTTCTTAGATCCGAGCGTCAGTTTTTCGTATATTCTATTAGATTATGGAATTCGCTTCCCCGAAACATAAGAGAAATAGACGATGTTAAAAAATTACAAGCCAAAATGAAACTCCATTTTTCACGTTAAATAACCCTTCAGAGTTTTTCCTTCCTTTTTTTCTTCTTTTTCTTTCTTTACCTTTTAAAAAAAAAAATCCGTTTTTCTTCTTCTTTTTTCTTTAATTTGAATGCATAATGTATAAATTTTCCAATATTTATTATTTTTTCTTCACAATAATTGTCGAAACCTAGCTTTTGTAAAAATATTATATAGTTGTAGCCTATGTCTAAGTTATAAGACAATCTTGTCTTAATGTACGTAGGATATTCATGAAATAAATAAATAAATAAATAAATAACATCTATGAATAAGTTTTGACACTGATCAAATTTGCTAAAAATTTTAAATATGTCATGGTTTCAAAGTATCAAGAGAGTCCATTAAAATAACTTGATCCAAAGAGTTATTTTAGAGAGTTTATGTTTGATTTGCCCTATACGGAGCGAAATGTTAGGTCTTACGAAAAATTGTATTTTCGTGTAATCGAGATGGTATATATGACATATGATTTATGATTTGAAGGTATTTTTTAACGCCGAATCTAATAAAAGAAAAACCAATATGATACAAGCAACATAAAACAAATTAGATTAATTTTCAAGCTAAAATTATTGTTTTTTTCCGTTAAGCAGGTCAAACATTACACCTTTAAAAACACCCTTGGACCTTAGATATCTGTATGGACTCTTTTGATTCTTGGGTGCCAATATAAATTTAATATTTTTAGCAAATTTTATAAGTGTCAGAATTTGTTGATGGATGTTATGGTAATAATCACTCAGTTGCATCTCTCCGCCAAAAAAAACAACCTATAACCACAGATATTTTTGGGGATTCTCTTGATTCTTGGTAAGCATGCTAAATGAAACATTTATACCAAATATCATTAAAATCCCATTATTTTAAAATGGTTTTACTTTTGTACTTTTAAAAAAAGTGATCATTCCATAAAAATGACATTTTCTTTCCACAGAATACATGTATCTTTTCAGTTTTGGTCTCTTAAGAATCAGCGTTGAAAAACACGTGTCATATGATTAGATTGTATTACAACAAATTTTTCAGCTTGACAAACTCCCGTCTCCCTCCCCGCTCCACCTCTTAAAATACGTCTATGCAAAAAGCCAATTCTGGGATTTTGGGGACTTTGGGGACTTTGGATATGTTATTAAGGATAAAATTTTGCGTCGATACCAGCAAATAAAATTTCATGAATTAATTGGTCCCCGGTCGCCCATATGAAATTTCCTCTCTTTCCTAGACTAATATGTTGTTGAGGATAAAATTCTGCGTCGATACCAACAATAAAATTTCATGAATTAATTTTTGTCTGCCATATAAAATTTTCTCATAATCAACAAAAATTCAGAAAATCGCTGCTGGCTTAATTTTGTTTGAAATCCTTTAAATATTTTTCTGTAACTATTTCAGCCATTTACTGATGTTAAGCTTGTGCCTCTTGGTATTGGAAACTTTCTTCGCTGACGTTTTTCTTCAATCAACTTATAAATAGCGACCGCCGTTTAAGCTAAATTGTGTCTATTTTTAACATATTTATGTTAACTAGCTATGAACGCATCAACTTAGCATTAAACATTTTCACTCTCATAAGTCATCACTTACGGTTCTTTTGAAGTGTTAATCTATGCATAATTTGCGTTTATCCGCTCTAAATACCTATTATTTTGTAGTACTGAAAAAATATATTTAATCTAACTGTCTCTCCTATACCAGCCCTCTACCCAAACTTTACAATGTAATTAATCAGTAACGTTACTCTTTCTCATATACAAACACAAAAAAAAAATAATTCCCATCGATTTCTATTGCATCTTCCGGTATTAAACCATTTCGAATTCAATATATTCAATACCCGTATTCTTTTCAAAGAAGGGCCAAACAATAACATAAAAAAACAACAACACATTGGATTAAGACAGTTTAAAGTGAATTTGCTTTCGTTTTCATTCGAGAGACAATTCTGTTGCTAGTAAAAAATTCCCAACGGAAGTTCTGCAGAAGTTCAAACATAAAACACATCTAACCTAAATAATATGTCTTTGATGGACCAATTTCTATGCCCGTGTTGTCCCAATTGAATTGAAAAAATAAGATTCTTTTTCTCTGATAAACTTGCATATAAATTAACGAGTTGAGCTGTAACTCACTTAGTCCGCTTAGAGTATAGACAATCTGGGTGGCAGATCTTGTAGATAAATTTTGAAAATAGAGGCTTAAAAACAATTTAGCTATACTCTTGTTAATTTAAATCGAATTAATGCATATAAATGTGATTCATATATTTTTGTGTGTCAAATAATTTTAAACTATAGAAGTTATATTAGTTTTAAAAAAAATTGTCCTAATTAATGTGAGAAACGTTTAATTGCTTCCCATGATAGGGCTGTGGGTTCTTTTTATTGGATATCTTTATTAAATTTATTGATGTCCGATAAAGTAAATATAGCACCTCGAGGGATAATAAATGAAAAATTAATTTATTATAGGTATCAGATTTAATTTTTATTGGGTATTTAAATTAGCGAATTTGACAAAATATGATATTATGATTTATGTTCTTTTTGGGTCATGAGAACTTGCGAAATGAAAAGCTCTTTCTTAATTATTTTATTTTAGTAAAATCTTGTTGAATATTAATTTCACACTCAGAATTTATATTCACTAACTGAAAATCGAGATAAGAAATTGATTAAAATTAAAATATCAATAATAAAGTTTGTATAATATGATCCGGATCCCATAACATAAGAAACCTTTGGGAACTTCTTTAATCCAGGGTGAGATTAAAATCACCTTATAAATAAGTTAGATATTATCTCTCATATACCGTTAGCGTGTAAATACTGGAAAAATCTATCAGTAATGGATATACGAGTATTTTAAGACTTGAAATGAAATAACAATAAAGCTATTACATCATACAAAATGTACGCAAAGACTGATGATATGATTTTTGGGATCCATTACCTTAAATTTAACGATGACGGTTCATTTTACCTAGTAGTACGAACTAACATTCATACTGCCACGAGCTTTTTTCTAAAATCTTGGTTTCTTTAAAATGGCTCCACAATTTAGGTGAAATGTTCTGAAATTGTTCTTAAGCGAAAACAAAAATTAGAAATGCTTTTTATTAAATCCACCCACTGACACCCTTACTTTTCTTGAAACTTTATAGACTAAGAGCCCAGGGCCGCCAGACATACGTCATTTTATTACAGCTAAGATTTTTTCTGCGAACAGGTACTATGGTAGCTAAGAACAAATGGATACTAAGAATCTTTAATCCGGGTGCAATTAAGAGGTATCGATTGTTAACGTTGCACACAAATGTTGCAACATTGCGTTATTTTATCAAAGCTGAATTTTTGATATGTGTTAGGGGATGGTGTCATTTAATTTATTTCACACTTGCGAGACACCTACAGTGGGGCCAAGCTGATCGTGCCATTTACATAACAGAATCAAATCAAGATTTTATTTTTTATTTGGGCAAATATTCTACAATATTTTCTATTCAGCAAGACACCTACAGCGGGGCCTGACATCGTCGTAAAACTGTCAAAATAATAATTATTTGTCACTAAAAGGTGATTTTTTCACTTATTTTAGTTTTTTTTAAATGTCTGGCTGATGAATACGCCCCACTGTAGATGTATAGCTCATGGGGAATTATTTTTAAACAGTTGCCCATAAAACATATAAATATTAGCTTTAAAACTACAACGTAAATGGCACGATTAGTTTGACATATTTAAGGTGTCTGGCTCACGTAAGGCCCCACTGTAGATGTCTCGCAAGTGTCCAATAAAGCCTCTTGCAAGGAATTGACAAATCCTCCAAGAGTATCACTTGTCACGAATAAGTGCTTCTCGTCTAGCCGTTCTGATTCGGCATAAAATTGTAGGTCCCTTCCATTCCTGTCGAAAGGCGCACACAGGAATGGTTGCTAGTTGTTAGTCACTAGGCCCTGGTTCTTCATGAGCCGTTGTGCCACCCGATTTATTTATTTTTTTACACCATCCCCTAAAACATATCAAAAATTCAGCTTTGATAAAATAACGCAATGTTGCAACATTTGTATATGCAACTTTAACAATCGCTACGTCTTAATTGCACCCGGATTGAAGATTCTTAGTATCCATTTGTTCTTAGCTACCATAGTACCTGTTCGCAGAAAAAATCTTAGCTTTGATAAAATAACGTATGTCTGGCGGCCCTGGGCACTTACTCTATTACGCACGGCTCTAAGGATAAAAACATATATTCTCCAATTGCATGTGCAAGTAAGTTGTCCGATTCTAATCAATAAACGTTTTAATTTGGAGAACGGGATTTCTCATTAAAATTTCGTCTAATTCGTGAGAGCCGTTCAGTACCCAAGAAATGAAGATTTTAGAGAAGTGGGCGTTAAAACTTTTTTCAAGAAACGCAGTGCGAATACATCACCTCAAAAAAAAACATCATTTCTACATGGGTTTTTATGGTGCCAATTCGGATTTAAGTTCACTACTTATACCGAAAACGACCTGCAAAATTGCTCTATTTACTGGACTTTATTTTTATAAAGAGTCAAGTGCTCGGAAAGGTTGTCCATAAGGCCTTCTCAAAATGAAATGGTGTATCATTGTTAATATTATATCAACCTATTGTATTCTAATATTATAAATACATATAGGTATAGCAAAATTTAAAAGTAGCAAAAGTACTTAAAAATGAAATACAAATTTTTGAGTAAGAATTTTGCTATGGTTGATGAAAAAAATTGTATTACTTTTTTCGAATCTCGCTAACTACGAGAAAAAGAAAATAGTGTTTGTTCAATTTATATGTTCATAGACCACCTTCAGCTGATTTATAAGACCTCACTCTCGTAACAAAACTTTATTCCCTTGCTGAAACGAACTGTCTAGCTTGGCATTCTCTACAAATAAACGTGAAGCTGTTTGAATGAATGAATAGAACATTATTAGGGAGGTCTGCTCATATTACAGCTCTTCCTCCAGATGTATTCCTCTCAAGAATTGGAGTATTTGGAGTATTTTAAGAGATGGTAAGTCGCTCTCTTCTACCTGTTAGCGTCCCAGGTGTTTTTTTCTTTGATGTATGAGTGTGCACCATCTGCCTAGAATATGGTCCGGCATTTCCTCATCTGTGTCACAGAACCTGCATGTGGTACTACTTAAGCTGTTTACCATAATCAAATAGTGAGTAGTTGCAATGTTCAATTCTCTTATACACTTTGGGGCATATTCATAGTCGCAGATAGACCAAAGTTTAACTAAACTACAGTTTAAGGCAATTTTGGCTGAATACAGACCAATTTTAATTACAAATTGTTGGTTTTATATTTTTCTAAGATAATTAGCTTGGTATACTAAACAAATAGCTTGAAATATGTTGAAATGATAAACTTAAACAAATAGTTCTACCACCAAGTTATTTGGCTGAAGTTATAGCTATTTCACGAGTGCCACCCCGATCATCAGACTTCTTTGTGTGGTGCTGAGTCTTAATATGTTCATTTTTATTTGAAAAGCTTTGCACGTCATGGGGATTGAACTTAAGACATCAACTGTGACTGAAATTCGGAAGCCGACGGCCTACCCATCGCGCTACCGAAGCCACATGCCAAGCTCCATCTCAGTGCAGGTTCTGTTGCTTATCAAATGCATTTGAACAACTAGCATTTTTATTGGAGCACACAGTTGATGCCTTAAGTTCAATCCCCATGACGGGCAAAGCTTTTCAAATAAAAATGAACATATTAAGACTCAGCACCACACAAAGAAGTCTGATGATCGGGGTGGCACTCGTGAAATAGCTATAACTACAGCCAAATAACTTGGTGGTAGAACACTTAGTTGTTGTTGTTTCATTCAAAATTTTCAATGTTAATTGTTGTCTGCGCAGCGTGACTGCATTATATGAACTTTAGTTCATACAAAAATCCTAATAAACAAATAGAATTAACGTTCGAAAATTCAACACAGCTCTAAAATGATTACGAATACGCCCCATTAAATTTAATTTTACTCACAGATCAGCTTGAGGTAAAAGGTTTGAAAAATGCAATAAAAATCACTATCTCAATTAATTACGAAGTCTAAAATGAAAACATAGTTGTAAGATAACCAATGGCATTTATGCACATTTCAACACATTTAGTAAATCACAGTTTCTAATAGTACATGTAGTTTACGAGAAAACCAAAAATCCCACTTAAATTTAACCCTATAGAACAAAAATAATTTAACAACCTCTTTTAAAGCACTTAACACATTTTTGGCAATAAGTCATCGATTAGACAAACCCTTTATTTATTCTCACTTGTGCTATAAACAAGATTTTATTTTTATCTACGAATCCGGATCATAGTGAACTTGTTTGTAAAGTATAGGAACGTAATTATCATAACGGGCCTGAAAGAAATCAGCTGCCAAAGCCTCAGGACTCATGTGATATTTGTCTATGAATTTTCTGGTTGAAAAATGTTTCCGTGGATCAAAAGAATATTTATCAATCGGTTTCTCATCAAACTCTTGTTTTCCTGACTGTTTGTAAACTAAAAACACGTATCGAGTTAATCCTGCGTCTTTTGAAGGACCTGCGGCAATGTATTCAGCTAAAACTTCTCCCTTATCAATATTGCTTCCAGGAATATTTACAACAAGCCATTTGATGACTTCCCGAAATTTGGGATTATCGCGACTCGGTCCATCGGGTGCCGTAAAGATCAAAGTATAAAATGCTCTTTTTTGGGCTTTCCAGCCTATTTGGTCTGGCTTATTTTTGGTTTCGGTAGGAGTTAAAACGTTGCCCAAGCACACTGTTACGTTACCATAGCTTACCTAAATATGTATTAATTTAAAAAAAAAATTTACAAGGACAATATAGTTTAGGGGATCAAAGACTTACATGCAATTCACTTTCTGCACCTTTGGAAACAACGTCGGGTATTACTTCGTGTTCTTCCATAGCTAAAGTAATTTGATTGGTTGACTCAACGGCCACCAGAACAACAGCGATTGAGGCAACGAAAACCAGAGTTTTCATTTTTCACGTATTTGAAATGAACCGTATTTGTTTTCGAGATTTGATGAATTGAGGGCTTTTATAAAGCTGGATAGCTTCGGCCCAAATAACAAACTAATTAACTAATAATTAATCTTCTTCGAGATTGCATCTATTAAAATAATTTTCTCTTAAGGTATCAAGTATTGCATTTAAACAATATTTTAATTTAACAGTGTGAGTTTCATTACACTTACGAAGTTGGCCAAGAGACGAGAAAAGTCTCGGTCTCGATCTCGGTCTCGCAGATGAGTCAGAGCCGAGACGAGACGAGATGAGACGAGACGAGACGATACGAGACGAGACGAGACGAGACGAGACGAGACGAGACGAGACGAGACGAGACGAGACGAGACGAGACGAGACGAGACGAGACGAGACGAGACGAGACGAGACGAGACGAGACGAGACGAGACGAGACGAGACGAGACGAGACGAGACGAGACGAGACGAGACGAGACGAGACGAGACGAGACGATACGAGACGATACGATACGAGACGAGACGAGACGAGTCGAGACGAGACGAGACGAGACGAGACGAGACTAGACGAGACGAGACGAGACGAGACGAGACGAGACGAGACGAGACGATACGAGACGAGACGAGACGAGACGAGACGAGACGAGACGAGACGAGACGAGACGAGACGAGACGAGACGAGACGAGACGAGACGAGACGAGTCGAGACGAGACGAGACGAGACGAGACGAGACGAGACGAGACGAGACGAGACGAGACGAGACGAGACGAGACGAGACGAGACGAGACGAGACGAGACGAGACGAGACGAGACGAGACGAGACGAGACGAGACGAGACGAGACGAGACGAGACGAGACGAGACGAGACGAAACGAGACTGCCTTTTAAGCAACCGAGACGAGACTGTATCTTTGGACCGAAATTTGCAGATAGTCTAATAAATTTAAAAATCCAATTGTAGTTAAATATTTATTTTATTCTGCACATATTCAAACGATAATCGAAAATATTTTGTTCCAATAAATCAACAGTTTGTCCGGAAATCGTATTTTTCGCAGACGAGACCGAGACGATACTTAGTTATACGAGACCGACACATGAACGAGACGAGACTGAAAATTTTCGATTTTAACGAGACCGAGAAGAGAATTACAAAAGTCTCGCAGAGTCTCGTCTCTTGGCCAGCCCTAACGAAGATGAAGAAATATAGACTTTAATTACTTCCTATGATCAAAACTATCGCTAAAAATATTTTATAGAGTTTTTTTTTAATATAAGAAGTTGATCCAAAGATATATTTATAAATGTATGTAGATGTACATATTAGACTTTGATGAAAACGTATTTTAAGACATATCATATCAAAATAGCCGAACAATTTATTTCTAACCAAGTGAACCTCACTGTACCCTTTGATGTTTCGTGTTAAGTTTATGATTATTTCTATATTTAAATAATTATAAAAATAATAATCCTTTAATCTCATATATTATACCTATCATTTGTTGTAAATAATTATTTACGGTTTTATCAAAAATAATTGTAGAATTATTTTTGCTATCGTTTGTTGTTAATAATTATTTACGGTTTTAGCAAAAATAATTGTAGACCAATTATAAGACTTACCAAAGCAAAACATCAGAACCGTTGACTATTGAAAACTTTGTGGTGTTTGTTCTGGTCAAAGTAAATGAAAGACGCTATCATTTTTCCAATGAAACATTTTCTAAATATGCACACAAATATTATGTGTATTATACATTAAAGTTACTGCCACAAATCTTAACGGTGTATATAATCCAAAATATATTGTATTGCCTCGTAAAATATAACGAGGCCATCAAAAAACAATGGATTTTTCAAGCTTTTTATTAAAGTACTTATATTCATTGTGTGTATTTTATTATCTTAAATTTGATTGCCGGTGTTGTACAGTCAAATTGTCATAAATGGTAACAAAAATTAGGGTAGTTTGGAATTTTCAGTATTTTGTTTGAGTTTGTACCGTGTTAGAAAATATCAAGTCTTGCAGTTATTAAAATAAGTAAAAAAAGCCTTAAATATATTTTTTGTTAGACCGATACCTTACGAAAAAATTTTTGAAAGAAAAGTGTACAAATCAGGTAAAAAATCGTCCTTTAGTCATAATTGACAACAGTTCTAATGATGCAGCAATTTAAAATCATTTTCACATTCAAAATGTTCAACAATCACATAAACTATTGGACGTAACGATTAGAATTTTATACGGGAATCAACCCCAAAAAGAAAATTCATGTTCAGTTCACTGTGGCGTATACGTGATTTTTTGCTGGTTTAAATTCTCATACTGAAATTGAAATAATAATATAATTTTCTATTTGGGGTTATTCTAACGACTATTAGGTTGTTTTTATTTGTTTGTTTATGCAAATCAATTATGTATACTTAAGTCATGAAGACGTCACAAATTTATTGACAGTAACATAATATGACCTACGAAAACTTAAAATTCAGTGCGGGTACATTCAGAAGTCTTAAGGGACTTAATATTCAGTCAACGAGTCAACTACATCCATTGGACGCTAATATGCCTCAAAATAACTAACTTCTTTTCGACATGTCATTATGTGAAACTTATAATTTTTCTTCAATACTTTACCTAAAGTTCGTTTAGAAAAAAAGAATCTTCGACATGGATACAAAATTCCTTCGAAGCGTATATTTTCAATTTAATTAACGCGACCGCACAAGCAATTTATAAAAAGATAAGCTGATTTTTATTTCACAACTGTCAATTTTGACAAGAAGGCCCTTGATTTGAAATCAAGGCAGACATTTCTTGACTAACTTTCCAGTCACTTTCCAATAAAAGTTCCCTTCATTTGAAGGCAATTTTACGTTAGCTGGCTAGAAACTTGCCTTACTTGCAAGTCCCCTTAGTCATCTGAACGTACCCAGTGATGTATTTGAATAAAATTTAACTTGCCGAAAAGAGTGTTGTTAACAAAATAAATGCATTCTTTATTTTATTTAATTTATTTATTTTTTTTTATTTTATATTATTTATTATTTATTTTATTTGTTTTATTTCTTTTATTTATTTAGATATATTTACATATTTACTTATTGTATTAAATTGTATTGATTCCCCTAAGGGTTACAAGTTGTTCTTCTCCTTACTCTCCTCTTCTTCTCCGCTCTCTCTCCACTTATTTTTTCTCACCTCCTATAGTTCCTTTATCCACTCTTTGCCCCTCCCTGTTTCGTTCATTATTTCCCTCATTTTTTCGCCTATTGATTTCCCTTCGCCTGACCTGCATCCTTCTATTAAATGTTCCCACGTCTCTTGTTCACCCTCACATACTCTGCACACTCTCTCTTCTGCTCTCCTCCAGTACCACCTTTCTCTCACCTCATTTCCTAGTCTGACTCTTGCTATTCTCCTTGTCCTTTCTGTTTTACATCCCTTTTTTAAATACTGGGGTATCCCTTCCGTCATCACTTCTTTATACCACCTTTTATGCCTTGATTCTTTGATTAGTTCCCGTCTTGGCTTCTCCTGCTCTTTTCTGATTCCTATTTCCAGTTCCTCATATCCATTCATACTCTCTTCCCTCCCTTCCCTTCCCTTCATTTTGTCTCTCTCTTCTCCCATGTCCATCTCTCTGTCTTTCTTTCATCTCATTTAAACATTCCCTTGCTATTTCACTTCCTTTTCCGCCTGCTAATTTCTCTTCATAATTCCATGCCCTTTTCCCTGCTCTTATCATAATTTTATCCCTTTTCGTTTCCTGTCTTACCATGTATCCTGGAGTTTGCCATTCTACCCCTAGCGTCCATTTAAGGTACCTTTCTTGCATCTTTTCCATTTCTTGACTCTACTCACACCCCCATACTTCCGCACCATATCCCATCACCGTCCACACCAGGGTATCGAAAAGCTACATTTCCTCTCCCATATCTTCTCAAATTTTCTTCTTCCAATTCCCCATGCTTCCTTCATGACCGCTGCTGCCTTCTTTATCCTGTCCTTTATATGTGCCTCCTGCCCACCATTCTTTTTGAACACATACCCTATGTTTTTAAATTCTTTTACTTCTTTTATCTTCTTTCCTCTCCATCTCAAGTCTACTGTTTTGTTCCTCCCTCCTCCATTCCTTTTATTTATTTTATTTATTTTATTTATTTTATTTATTTTATTTATTTTATTTATTTTATTTATTTTATTTATTTTATTTATTTTATTTATTTTATTTATTTTATTTATTTTATTTATTTTATTTATTTTATTTATTTTATTTATTTTATTTATTTTATTTATTTTATTTATTTTATTTATTTTATTTATTTTATTTATTTTATTTATTTTATTTATTTTATTTATTTTATTTATTTTATTTATTTTATTTATTTTATTTATTTTATTTATTTTATTTATTTTATTTATTTTATTTATTTTATTTATTTTATTTATTTAATTTAAGTTTATTGACTTTGACGAATTTTAAAGTTTACTCTTTTGTTTCAGTTCCATACAAATTTTGTATATTCTTGAAACACATTGTTTTCATTCAGTCAGAAATAGGCGACATTCTATACACCCACTAACAAAATTAACAAAAATATGAACAATAATTAAGCTGTTAAGTTAACAGAACACAATATTAAAATAGTAACTTTTTCTATAGCACAACCATCTCGACAAAAAAAAGAACACTAACGTTGTGTCAATTTGAATGGATTTTCCGATAATCACAATAATTTAACATATCTATTTTCAAAATTTTCTTTTGTTCACATACTCGTATAAGAATTTGCGATAAATGTTTACAAAATGAATGGTAATTTATTGAAAAACAAATTAATAATAAATAACTAAACCAAAGAATCTGAAATTTCTGTTCGGCTTTGGGGCAAGTCAAAGATATTTGCACAAAATTCAATAAACCATCAATCTTAGGGAATGCCTCCTATGCCGCATTCAGTGCTTGTGCTGGCTATCTTCTATAGTCTTCAGCTGTTTGATTCAACTCGGCAAGAGTTATTGAGTACTTAATTAAAATGCTAGTAATTCCCTTTTATGATCTAAGCTAAGCTAAAGCTATACCGTCTGTACTAAGATCCATTGCCACCTTTAAGAAATAGTCTTCAAATGACTGCTTTTAGAAAGATATTTTTATTATCTATTGGCTTGCGTTACAAGTCTTCATTAAATTAAATAATACCGAGTCTGTTGGTCTGGGCTTATGATGGCTTTGGTGGTTCTGACTCTGATTCTGGTTGTGCCATGCCAGGTACTAGCACTGGCACTAGCATAGTCTAGCACATGCGCAAGCTATTCTGCACGGGAATAAATTTGATAGCATTAGTACCAAAAATTATTGGATTGCCTTGATCTGGTCATAAATTTGTTGGGGGATCTTGAGTTTTGTAATGGGGAAGAAGTAAGTTAGTTTTGCCACATGCAATCGAGCGGCATAATACTATTGAAACTATATGTACCTTTGTATAGTTGGCCTAGCCTGGGCTGGTGCTGGCGCTGCACAGGAGTCTCTCATTCAGATGAACAATACCGTACCGTGGATGCAGCGTGATTTAAGGCTGTAATCGTCCAGCAGCAGCCAAGCCGGTGGTGTGCCAACGTTTATATTGGCTTGTGCTTGTTTGTCTTGGATTGGGTTGTTTTTGATTATAGGGGAGTCGACGGTGGTAAAACGAACTGATAGTTGATTGAGAATTGATGTAATTACTGAAAGGAGGCGCCTTGTTTTTTTCAATAAAATTTAATATCATAATTAAGTTAAAAATAGTACTTGTCATGGGAAAGTTTATTTAACGATAGTTGCTCTATTGAAATATATTCTATGTAGTGAAGGTACAAATAATGAAATCGCGAGTAATAGCAAGAAGGAGTTTCTAAGCAATTTGATATTTAAAAGAATTAATTTTATTCGAATAACTTTCTTTAGAAGATAAGATTTGAATTTAAGATAAGATAAACGAAACGAGTATAATAATTTATAAAGGAAAAGGTCTGGACTTTCTTCAGAAGTTAACAAAATAAAGTGCTTGTTTACGTCAAACGCCTGTCAACTGATGAGAAAGGAGCACTTGTCAAAAACATAGAACTCCTTGTTGGAATTGCCAGCCTCGTGCATGAATAATCAATCATTTTTATTCTATTTAAATTCTTGAAAATATATTCTAGCTTATTAAAATTCTTTAAATTATATTTTATTAGACTTATTTTTATTAATATATCTTTTTTTTAACTATTTTTTTTTATTTTTATTTTTACACCTTTGATTACCTCTTTTTCTTCTTTTTTTTAACTTGATACTGTTCTACAAAACATCTCTATTATTTAGCTATTTCTATTACATTTACTTTACATTTGAAACAGAGTGATTGAAAACAGGTATGACATTTTGATTCTGATCGTCCCGCTTACTCGAATTTTGATTTTTCTTTTATTATATGATAACCATGAATTTTAATGAAAATATTGAAGTTTCTGCGGTCGGTGGTGATGATAGAATTCTCCGCTCAATGATTAGAATCCTCTGTAAACAGAAGGCTGGCTTACAGGTGTGTCATTTAAATGCACAAAGCTTATATTGTAAAATGATGAGTTTAGGGATGTGTTCGAGGAGTCAAATGTTGATATTATCTGTGTTAGGGGCCAGTTATAGTTATCATTGAAAACCATCATTGAAAATATTAATTGTCAATTTTGAGAGATTTTGAAGAAAAAATAAATAATTATTTTGATGGCAAAGTAAAGCTAATTGACCTAGTAATTATTTCTAGGTAAAACAAAATTCAATTTGGCACAACTTTTCTCATAAAATTACTTTATGGGGAAGATATGGGTCAAAATAATTTTTTTTTTTTTTTGGAGGAGAATTAATTTTGAAGTCGTAAGCTATATTTCTGCATTTAAACATTTAACGATTAAACTTTCGAAGGGTTTCAAAATCAACAGCTAACTTTTTCAATGATGGTTTTCAATGATAGCAGGAGAAGGCTTAATGTGGCTTTCAGTAATACCACGCGTTATATATTTGGGCTTCGAAAATTTGACCATGTGTCAAATGTCCTTTGATCACCTCATTCGGTTTCGAACTCTCATATTACCGTTCAATATTATTCAAACACAGCAACCTTGCAGTTTATATAACAGAATACAGTTTGGTTCCTCTGGCAGATCTCAGCAACTCATTCATCCTCGTTATTCGTATCTGACTTCAGAGCGACAGTTTTTTGTTAGCGCAATTCGACTGTGGAACTCACTTCCAAGGCATTTAAGGAGTGTGAGCGGCGAATCACAGTTTCGTAGAAATCTTCGTAGCTATTATCAAAATTAATTCCATCTTTCATTTTCTTGTATAATTTAATGATAGTGGAACTTATTCTTTTTTAATTTTTTTTATTTTATTTTTCAATAAAGATGTAATGTATTTTTCTTTTAGTAATTTCAATCCTTGTAAAAGGTGTATATTTAAAATTATATTTAAAATTAAAATTATAATTATAATTATCTTTTCTTTATTTTAATTTTTTTTTTCTCTCTCTCTTCTTTTGTTAATTTCTCAGAAATATATTTAGGAAGTTGTAATAATTGTATTCTATGCCAAAAATATGATAAAGTAGTTCTTTTCGTAGCATTTATGTAATAATTAGCTTTACACTAATTTATTAGAAGTATATTCTTAATGTGTACAGGCATACAATGAATTTAATAAACTTAAACTTAAACTAAGTAGTAGCCCGTAGCGTAATGGTTAGTGCGTTCGACTATCACGCTGGAGGTCTGGGATCGCTTCCCAGCCTCGTCCACCTAAAAACTAAAAAGTTTTTTTTTCAGGGCTACTGCCTCTTGCGAGGAATTGACAAATCCTCCAAGAGTATCACTTGTCACGAATAAGTGCTTCTCGTCTAGCCGTTCAGATTCGGCATAAAATTGTAGGTCCCTTCCATTCCTGTCGCAAGGCACACACAGGAATGGCTGCGAGTTGTTAGTCACTAGGCCCTGGTTCTTCATGAGCCGTTGTGCCACCCACTAAATGATTGGGGGTTTAAAAATACCTTATTAAATTAGATAATGCTATTACTTGCATACTGAGAGTATGAAAAACAATTTGAAGAACATTTTAAATAGTATATATCTATAATTTGTTCTAAAGACAGTTTTTCAGTGCCAGATCTTCCTAATTTTGAAGTAAAACTCGAGTTAACCATGCGAATTTGGTGAGTTAGCTCTATTTTAATTTTAATCTCGTCACAGAAAAACTGGGCCTCAGAACTATAAATTAGAAGTTGAAGTTCTTATTTACAAGACATTTGATCCTAGAAATATGCTGTCTCTAGCACTGAGCTTATAAAACTCAATGCTATAAGTCTACATAAAATTCCGAAAAAATACAGGGAACTGAAATTTGTGTGCAAAAATAAATCAGTTTATTCCTTTTCTTAAATTGTATATATGACGAGATCAGAGAATAACAGCCTCGAATGCAAAATCTAAAAGTACTAAAATTGAGTATATTGGTACTAAGGATCGTACGAACGTGTTTTTGTTTATTTGTTTTTGTTAAACCTAGGAAATTGTTAATTATGACATTAAAAATACCTCTGTTGTTATAAATTCTTGTTTTCAATATTTTCGTAAAATAATATATTTAGGGCTGGCCAAGAGACGAGACTTTTGTAAGTCTCGTCTCGGTCTCGTTTAGTTAAGTCTCGTCTCAGTCTCGTCTCCGAAAAATACGACTTATAAATATTTTCGATTATACGTAGTTTGAATATGTGCAGAAGAAAATAAATATTTAACTGAAATTGGATTTTTTAATTTATAAGACTCTCTGTAAATTTCGGTTCAAATATACAGTCTCGTCTCGGTCTCGTCTCGGATGCTTAAAAGCCAGTCTCTTCTCTTCTCGTCTCGTCTCGGCCTCGTCATGCGAGACCGAGATCGAGAATTTTCTCGTCTCTGAGCCAGCCCTAAATATTTTCGTTATTTAATACAAGCCATCCATGGCTTTTGTGGAAAAATTTTATGCTAAAAAATATCTGAAAAAGTATTGGAAATTAAATGAGAAAAGTATTTAAATTCGGGATTAATACCGATTTTAAAATTATTAAAGCTTTTGGCATTTGGACATTTAAGGCGGATATTTGTAATTGTATTAATGTAAGTTTAATAACATTTTTTTCATTTTTTTAGTTCAAGCAATAGTGTACAATAATTTCACATTTTTGTAAATGTAAAATTACACTATATTAATATACTGCCAGTGCAATCGCAAAATTTTAAACAATTAAAACCGGCTCTAAATCACTTTTAAATTGGGAGTCGGCTCTAATAACTCTTTTTAAAGCGAGAGTCGACTCTTTCGTAATTTTAAATGACATAAAGCATAGTTTAACGCTAAACCACTCCTCTAAGTTTAAAAGCAGCAAATCGCTTGTTTAACTTCTTAAAGTTTACTTTTACCACTTGGAAATTAGTGTATAACAACAAAAAAACGTACCTTGGTAAAATTAATTCCGCATTTTTTGTTTTTTTTTTTATTTTTGTATACTTACAGCTTTGTTAAAAAAGAAAAGAAAGTGTTTATTTAAGAATTTAAAGAGCTCGGCGGCATTGAATTTTTGACTTTTTCAGCGAAAACACGAGTACAAATATCAATCACACAGCCAAATCAACCAACATATACGTAGGTACCTACAAAGATGTCCTAACTTTGTCGATGCGGTTGAGTTTTTTTAGAATCAGGAATAATATGAGTAGAATTCTTTTCCACTAAATAAAGAACAAAAACATTCAATCAAAACACAATCATAAATCTATACACGTGACACACACATAATTATGTATATTACAATTATTTGTTCATCTGTCAAATTTGTGCCTTATTTTGCTTACGTTACGTTGCGGAGTCCACTTAAGTTAGAAGAGTTGTTTAACGTGTTTAAAATTACAAAATAGATAGACAAGGGTTCACAACTAAACAAATACGTTAACTAGAGCCGGTTTTATTCCTTAAACGAGCAATTTTTAAAATTGTGTGCCACTATATTTATACACAGTGGATTAATCTAAACTGGTACTGGTACGCAGTGAATCAAAAGATTTTATGTGACATTTGATTTTGGTCTTTTCTTCCTTGTGGGATTAAAAAAAAACACATTTCTTTTTTGACTGATTTTGGCTACGATTTGTACGAGATCTGAGAATGCTTTGATACTCGCTTCTTAGGGGAAGCTAGAGGGCAGTCGAACCATTTTGCATTAAAATTGCCCTTAAATTAGCAAGTGGATGAATAACCTTCATGCAACATTTCAAAGAAGTCTGCGATATCGCAAATATTGCAGCAACATAACAGGACGATGGACGAGTGCACAGTGGCTCACAAACGCGCATTAGAAGCTCTGAATTGCATGTTGACATATGTATATGTATTCGAAATGATAAAAGACATTTTGGTGGCGCAATGATTATGCTTCCTACGCTGCCTGTCATTCCAAGATCAACTCCGCCACATGAATTGAACACTTCTCTGAATGCGTCGGCTTTATAGAGATATTAGAAACAATTGCGATTGGAAATAAACACGGCAATCGCTTTACGAAATGACCAGATTCCAGTCGACTTATTCACCGGCCTGATTGAATTTCCATCGAATTTTCCATCGAAAAACAACAACACGAGTGTTTTCCCGAACATCGCATAGAATTATGTTGACCATAATTGGCTGAGTGCACGAGCGATTCCGGCTGCGAACAACAAGGGAGTCGATTAATTCAATTTCACCACATAAAATCAAATCACCGAAGACTTACATTCATACAAATCCATCGTCGCTCTACGTCACGGAACTAGCGTCTTCAGTTTCCTGTTCGTCTCGCTTTTGCTATGAGAATTAATAATTTGTGTGATCAGCTTTAAATAAGCTTCTTTTATTAAAAATAAAACATTAAGGAAGTTGTGGGAAAAAGCGGATTTATACTAAGGAAAATACAAGAAGTAAAAGTGATTCACTGTTGGCAACTTTAGCATACGATTACCTTATAAAATCTGCAAACAGAGTAAACAAAATGGGCACGACTACTGGATCGCACAAACAAACTTGCTCTCGTAGCTAACAACTAGAAAGTAGCTCGTCATTAACGGTGCAGATAGAGAGCTTTAAAAATGATAGGCGAAAGATCTATAACAGAAACAATTACATCTCTCGAACACCGCCGTAATGTTTCATGTCTTTCTCTATTTTATCGCTATTATTATAATCAATGTTCTAGTGAAATAGCCAGTTGCATTCCCCCCCTTAAAAAATTCAACCGTAATACTCGCGCTTCTAGGAATGCCCATCAGTTCACCCTCAAGCCCAACTTCGGACGTACTGTAATGTACAGAGATTCTTTCTTCAGTCGCACCACACGAATGTGGAATGCTTTACCTGACTCGACTTTCCCCTCCCATTTCGATGTGCAAACGTTCAAAACCAATGTGCATCGGTATCTCCTTCTAAATCCTCTCCTACTTACCTAATCGCTCGTGCTGTGTTAAAAACATTTTAAGGGTAGCCATAACCCCTTTTGCGCGCGTGGAATATAAAAAAAAAAAAAAAAGATATAGTAATATGGTTAGCTTATATTTTTATATCATTCACGAATAAATAATAAAAACATGTTACAATATTAATTTTGAATTTTTTGATTAAAACAATTAAACAAGAAAAAAAATAACGTAATAATAATGTTTTTATTTTTTCGTAAAAAAATTTTTCATAAAATTTTTAATAGAATGTTTGTTGGCTAACTTAGAATTCCGAAACAAAAAGTTATGATAAATTCAAGGAAGCCAATGACGTTACGTAAAAAAGTATAAAAAATGTATCTTTTCTATAAAAAAAAGATCAATTTATTTCCGATTTTTTTGAAAACAAAAATTGGTATGTAGTATTATTAAAACTAGCCTAGAGATGACATGCACAAAGTTTATTTAAAATCCTTAGAGCCGGTTTTGAGAAAACTTGATGTAACCAAAATCTTTGTATGGCAGCTACCCGTTCAAAATGAGTTAAAACAAAAATTCGAAATTGTCCTCCAGGGAATCACATAAAAACACTTCACACAAAATTTAAAGCAAACTCGTCCAACACGCACAGACAAACAGACCGACGGACGTCTTAACGAAAATCACTTTTGTAGACTTCTCCATCATCGTAATGTTAGTTTTGATTTAAACCTCGAAATTTGTTTGATACGAAACCAATATACTTGCCCTATACACCAAGTAAATAATGTTATTTTCGAAAGGATTTATTTTCGGCAATTATATAAAATTTTGTTTTCTGATACGACATATTAAAGGCTTGAGCATCTACTTTCTCTTACTCTAATATGTCTTGCACAAGTCTTTGGTCAGTTTTTTTTTTTATTTTTGAGATTTAACGATTTCTTTTTGCGTCAGTTTTTAGGCTCCTAACATTAAGCACCTCATATATGGGATATTGGTCAAAAAATGTCAACTAGTTTTAGAAATTGGTCAGCCATAGGAAATTTTGGCACCTCATTTATGGGATATTCGCAATAAAAGTGTACGATTCGAAAGGCCATCGACTTGTGATGAAAGGTCAGCTAGTTTCAGTAATTGGTCAGCCATAGGTTTTTTTTTTAATGAAGACTCTTATACTGTAACCTTGCAACTAATTTTTAAAAATTTATTAAAAAAAAACCTATGGCTGACCAATTACTGAAACTAGCTGACCGTTTTTCACGAGTCGTTGGCCTTTCAAATCGAATACTTCTTTTGCGAATATCCCACAAGTGCTAAAAGTCTTATACGAGCTTGAAAAAATAAATTTTAAAAATTCAGTTTAACAAAAATTATGGCTGACCATTTAGTGAAATTTGTTGACCTTTTATGAGGTCTAGGTAACCTTTTAGATGGTGTATATTTTTTCGAATATCCCATAAATGAGGTGCTAAAAATAGTTTTGACCTTGAACATTTTTTAAAAAAAATATTTAAAAAAATCTATGGCTGACCAATTACTCAAAGTAGCTGACCTTTTTTGCCAATTACAGGCCATTTAGGTGGCATACTGGTTATTTTTAAATTCTATAAATGAGGTTCTAAAAGTCTAATACTGTGACCTTGAAACAAACTTTAAAAATTAATTACAAGAAACCTATGGCTGACCAATTACTGGAACTAGCTGACCTTTTATAACAAGTCGGTGGCCTTTCGAATGGTACACTTTTTTTGTGAATATCCCATAAATGAGGTGCCAAAAATAGTTGGTGACCTTGAAAAACTTTAACCATTGGTACAAAATTTCCTATGGCTGAGCAATTTCTGAAACTAGTTGACCTTTTTTGACCAATTACTGACCTTTTAGATGCCATACTTTGTTCATAGGTGAATTAAAGCAAATTTGGCGATTTAAGTAAAATTAAGTTCACACAAACATATTATATAATAAAAACCAATGAACACAATTCTACCTTACTAAAAGGTTTAAATAGCCTATTAGAGAAAAATTATACTTTGGTTTCTTACTTCGATTACAGAAATTGAAGTAAATCTATTTAAAAGAGAACAAATGGTAGGACATTATTGGGTGCTGGTGATAGAAGTGCCCGTTTTTTTAACATTTCTTGCTATAGTCTATTTTCAAAAGTCAACCTGAAAAAAATATTTTATAAAATAAAACTTTGAAACCTTTGACTTAAAATTGCATATTTTTCGATTTGTAAAATTGGTATATTTAATGTAATGATAATTTCATTACTCAACACGTCATCAAACATTATATTTTCTCCATTCATGGTTTTATTTTACGTGTATAAGGAACAATTAGAAAAAAAAAAAATACTAACATTTTCAGACAAAAAAGAATTAAAGCATGATGGCTTACCTCAACCTCGATCACGTACAAATTCTTGTTTTTGCCAAAACAATTCAAAAAGTAAAACCAAATAAACAATGAAGATAACAATTTAATATGCCTACGCAAGATATCTACTGCAAAATCTTCTCAAAAACATTTCTTGCCACCCACTAAATGTTTGGCTTTTCTTTGGTGAAAGACTCGTTGTGAATATTCAATTCAAATGAAAGTTGTGCACCCATCTGCTATTAAAGTTAACCCACCATGCTACCATCGATCAATTGCACATTTTAAGATAGTAGGAAGATTGATTTAAACTGAAAACAATTCGCACATTATTTTTCATTTATATATTTTATTAAGTTTTCGTGGTTTCAATCAAATAATTGGCTTAATAACAATTTGGTTAAAAGTCCCCTTCGGCATAAAAAGCTCTTTAAATGTAATATAGTATGGTGGTGTTGAAGAACAGTTCAAAAAGGTGCAATTGCCACCAAACAACAAGAAATATCAAAATTACTTTAAGCCCTCTAAACACAAAACCACTTCTAAGCCCAACGACCAAAATCATCATGAAACCCATAAATAAATCTCGATTCCGAACCAAATACCAGATTAGCAGGTGCGATCGTACCGCGCAAACAGCTCTCTGTCAGCATTCTTTTTTTTTATAAACCTTGGATGGTAAATTGATTGATTAGTTGCGGCGCCGCTGAAGCGAAATTTTGTTCTCAAAGAAGAAAATTTCAAGAGTTTTGGGTGAAAATAGAAACAAAAAAAAAATCGCTATCAGAAATGGCAGATTAATGATACTTGAGTTTAAAGGTGCGGTAGAATAGCAGGGTACTGGGAATTTTAAATTGCAGGAGAGAAACATGTTAAGACTACTCGTAAAGTACCGTAATTGTTTATTTTTGTTTATTGAACCCGTAGTATTTTTAAGAAGTTTAAATTTTAACGGCTGTAAATTTAAAACTTGAATTTTAATTTCCAAGCAAACGAAAGAGTTGACTTACGAACTCGACACATTTTAATATTGCATAAATGTTTGATAAAATCTATGAACTATAAGAATCGGATCCAATTACTAAATTGCTCTCTTTGATAAAGATATGATAGTGTAATCAAAATAAAATAATATAAAAACGGTGTAACATTCGCTTGGTGGACAGAAAAGTTTAAATGTTCACAAAATAAAAAAAAATACATAATTCAATGAAAAAAAATTATGTGGTTGTGTATCTTAATATTTGAATCAACATTCCTTTTGACAAAAAAAAAAACAATTAAATTAAGTTACATAAATGCAAACATGGAGTACTTTTAAAGTTATAAAAGTGTTTACATAGGCAATTGTGTATATAATTATACAGCATTCCGATTATTTAATGATGGATTCAAAGACAAGTTCTACAATCGTTGCATCAATTTAAAGAATAACTAGTACATGCTTGAACGTTTTTTTAATCACATATGCACTGTAGAAAAAACAACCATTAGACCCTTTTCGTTACTCTTTTATAGAATTAAGTTATATAATTACAAAACAATAAAATAAAAGTCTTGAAGTAAAATTGTATCATGTCTCATTATTTTCACACATGCGACTTTGATTTATATCACTACTATACTTGTATTTTATACTACAATATACTCAATGAATACCAAGCTGCCTATCGAAAAGATTATAGTACCATCGATCAGATCTTCAATCTTTCATGCCTTATTCAGCTGCAACTAAGCCAGAAAAAGGAACTATATGCTTGGTTCGTAGACTTGAAAGCTGCGTTCAACAATATTAACAGAGAAACTCTTATTCACAAACTTATTACATTGGGCATCTCGACGAAAATGGTTAAAATTATCAAACTACGATACCAAGATAGAGTTGCCGCCGTCTGGGATGGAAGCAGTACCTCTAATTTCTTCCGAACGAGAAAAGGCGTTAAACAAAGTTGCGTTCTGAGCGCTTTGCTTTTTGTCTTGTTTTTAAATGACCTCCATTCTGAACTGCCCATCGGAATACATGTGGAAGGAATCGGTATAAATGTTCTTTTGTATGCCGATGACATTGTAATTTTGGCTGAGAGTCCAGCTTTACTTCAATCAATCATTAACAAGTTCAGCAGCTATTGCGATAAATGGAACCTGGAAGTTAATCTTGAGAAATCTGAAATTGTTATTTTTAGGAATGGAGGACGAAGAGCATTAAGTGAAAAATGGAATTTCAAAGGTGTAGAAGTAAAAATAACAAACCAGTATAAATATCTTGGCGTCGTCTTTGCATATAATATGTCCTGGTGTGAACATCTGACAAAGAGGTTCGCAACATCAAAAAATGCAATCAACGCAATCTCGTCTAAGTTCTTAAAAAATAAGTTAGTACCTCATTCAGCAAAGTTTAAAGTCCATGATTCAGCCGCCAGATCAATTATGTATAACTGTGCTCAAGTATGGGGGTACAAATAGTACATACAATGTGAAAAACTTCAAAGGTTTTTCGTCAAAAGATGTTTCAACCTACCAGATAATACACCAAACTACGTTATCGAAACCGGTCTTCCAAAAGCGTTTCTTACTACCCTTGAAATACATTTGAAATATTTGCGAAAAGTTTTCTGTCTACCCAGCTCTAGATTACCACGCATACTTTCAACCGCAGTACTTCGCAAAGATATTTATTGGGCCCAAGAATGGTCAGGCCTTTTCCGTGCGACTGGCATCGTTGTCAACTATGAAGCAAGTAATTTCGATTGGAAACTTACCCACGACATGCTCTTGATTAAGCTGAGAGAACAACATTGGAAAGCTTCTACCGAACGTGCTTTACAATCGCAATTTCACGACGAATTTAGCAATCTATCATACACAGAGGTACCAAACTATTTTAATGATTAAAATTCACGAGAAATGATAAGTATGATCTTAAGAACGAGGTGTGGATTACTTAACTTGAATGCAAGGGCATTTCAGCATGACACTGTTGGCTTATGCACAATGTGTAATCTTGATGCAACTGAGAACACCTACCACTTCGCCAGCATTTGTCCTATTTTCAATTCATACCGGAGATTATTTCTAGGAGCTGAAACAATTAATCGCACCGAGTTTTTTCAAATATTAAATGGTAAATATTATTTAAATCTATACAAATTCTTAAAATATGCTCTTAATTATCGCAACTTAATTGTAAATGAATATAATATTTAAAGTAAATTCAAGCTAAGCCAAAATATAAATAGTAAAACTTTAACCTGACAGACAACTTTAACAAGTTATTGTCCTAACTAATTTTGAACACCAGCATAGTCTTGTTTTTTATAACTACTTTTTTTAAGAAAATAAAATTTATTTATCTATCTATCTATCTACTTGTATTTTATATTTCGTTTCAAATGTCACCCTAACGCTTTCAAATCGCTTGTTTACAAAAAATCGGATTTTCGTAGGAAAAATTCTGATTTTTCAGAGGGTTTTAAATCTATCGAAATCGTTACCATCCTTCAATGGAATTTGACAGTTTCTGGCTTGACTGATGGGCCAGAACTATATTTTTACGTCCTATAAATATTTCGTTTCAAATGTCACCCTATAGCCTTCAAATCGCTTGTTTAAAAAAATCGGATTTTCGTAGGAACAATTCTGATTTTTCAGAGGTTTTTTAATTCATCGTCATCCTTCAATCGAATTTGACAATTTGTAGTTTGACAGATGGTGGAAGAACTATATTTTTACGCAAGTAATCTATTTCTGTTAGACCAATTGGCCTCAAACGCAGTAAGAACCGTGAATATTTCTGATCTGTATCGGCTTTTATATTTTATTAGTCCATTATTCCATCAATCAACATGCAGCTCGGTTAAAAGTTTTATAAAACGATTTTTTTAAACCAAATAACAAACAGTATACGATTAGCCCGAGTCGATTCCGAAACAATAAGTGAGTTGATTAAACCGAATGAATTAGTATTTTCTAAATCTTCCCTTTACAAACCGAATCGAGTTGTCTTTCTATTCAGGCAAAATCTTACTTGAGTTTGAAAAAAATTTAAACCGAATCAACTCGTTCAATTCAAATTCAAACCGAGTTGTCTTCCGGTTCGGGTAAATTCTTACTCGAGTTAAAAAAAAATCAAACCGAGTTAACTCGAGTTGCGCTTAACTCGAGTTGACTCGGGTTAGCAATCCGAGTTGACACATCACTATTTTCAATGCGTAAGTGTCAAAACAATATTTGAGGTTTTAATCAAAATTCAAAATTAATATCACGGAGATGGCAAGTAAAAAAAGGGTTTTCTTCATGACGTCGCTGACAGAGTGGGACAGGTCCATACAATATGATGATAAAAAGGTATTTTTATTAATTTAAAAGAAGTAGAAAATTAAGATTGGCTTCTTAAAATTAACATGTTTTGATCATTCTCTGTATGAAAAAGAAACACAAATTAAAAGCTTTGAGCGTTCTAAGCAAAAGAAACACAAACATTTTTTTAAAGCTTAGGTTTTGATCTGAACTTAAATAGAAATTCTCCCTTGGATTTTTTAGTTTGCTAGTTAGGTAGATAATTATATGATTTCACATTGTCTTATTGGATAACTTAATTTTAATTTAGAGCTATGACTGTCATTGATTACACAACACAGGCATACAAAATGTTGTTCTTAAATTTACCGGTAAATTTGATTATAAAGAGTGTGATTTTTGATTTTAAAGTTTTTAAGCAAAATATATCCAGGTGATCAAAGTTGGTCCATAAATTTGTAGTTATATAATATTATGGATTTGTAGTAGTCCGTAGCGTAATGTTTAGTGCCTTGGACTATCACGCTGGATAGTCTTCTGTGTAAAAGAAAAAGGTTTTATTAAAAATAAGTGGAAAAGTAAAGTTTATAATGAAACTGAAAAATCCACGGGGGTTTCTGTTTTAGTTCAGATCAAGACCTAAGCTTTCAAAAATGTTTGTGTTTCTTTTGCTAAGAGCGCTCCAAGCTTAGAATTTGTGTTTCTTTTTCATACAGAGAATGATCAAAATATATTTATAGCGTGCGCTAAAAGCTCAACACAAAATTACAACAACAAACTGAGCAAAAGCGGAGCACCGAAAAGTCAAACTAAAAGAGAAGAAAAAAGAAAAAAACGAATAGACAAAATTAAATGGGGGATGGAAAATAGCTTGAAAGTGCTGAAATATGTTTGAAAATAAATCAGAGTGATCAGAACAGACTGGGCTCAGAGGATGTTTGGAGCATGCCCAAAATGCCCCAGCTCTATTCAGAGCTTTATTCTTAACGAAAACGAAAGGCCACCTAAATTTAAAAAAAGATATATTTGTTTTGGAGAATCATTGATTCGCATTAATAATAGCGCAGCTAGAAAGTCACCCGTTCTAAGCTAAAACGAAAAGCCAATACAAACATTTCGTTTTTTTTTTTTTTCAAAAATTTCTAGAAAATGATTCCAACGATTTTGATTATTATTCATTCCTATTCCTTAAAAATGTTCAAGGTAATTAAAAAAAATGCATTTCAGATTTAAAAATAAATGCTTTTTTGTTTTTGATATTTCCCTAATTCAAGTAAATCGCTCCGCCACGCAATTAAGTCTTGAACCACAGGAGCAAGTACGTACGATCTAGTGATTCATTTTATTAACTTTGCATTGGAAGTTATTGTAATTGATGCGATTTGTCGAATTGTTAATTATGACATCTTCACGTTTTGTGGTCTGTAATTTTTAATTATTATATGATTACTTCTAAGGGCAGATAAAAAAATAAATAACAACATTTTTAAACTCAGCCCCACCCTAGTAGGAAGGTACCCAACTAGCAAAAAATTTGTTGGTCTTATTGATTCTTTTTAATGAAAAAACGGCACAATTCTTAAATTAATTTTTGTTTAGGTAAGTAAAAAAAAGGCAGAACAAACATAATTATTTTCGACCTCAATTCGTAGTTCCTAACCACCATATGATGACCAATGGTCAAATTAACATGATAATTCTTAAACAAGATATTGACCTGTAAGAATTCATTAATTGAACCATTTTTTCTACCATGCCTACATGAGCCCAACCCAATATCGCACAAATACCAATTATGGCCAAAAAAGATTTTCGCATGGCCTTTGCTCCAAAACATGTTCTGTGTATTCAATTAAAACATTAATCTTCCATATAAATACGTACATCATTAATTCTTAAAATAATTATTATCGTTAAGTTCACTGACACAATCAGTTCGCCTTACGCCCTCACAATTTCTCACGAAAAATCTTGCAAAAAAAAAAAATAAAAAACACTCGAAAAACTATCTAAGTAAAAAAAATTAAAGATGTAAAAAGAAACCGACAATACATCTAATTAAAACGTTCTCAGAGTTCTCACGCAGTGTGGTCTTGATTATCAAACTGAAAAAAAAAATGTAAATCTGAAGCCTGACACCCATGTACACACCTTCTTCTTGCGTAACCTAATAATTATGAACTGTTTTTATTTTAATTCGTATTTGATTTGCACAGTACCATGTATTTTCGACCCATCCATCATCAGCTTCCTTATAGAACTAAAAACATACATACAGAAATAATGCAAAAAATATATTCTTGACTTCTATTTGTATGATAGAAACAGTTAAATATTCTTTTTAATAGTTGGTTGCGCTCTAAAACCTACAAAGTTTAACCCTTCCGGTTCAGCATTGCGCATTAATCGCAACAAAATGGATGATTATCACGGCCACGGCCAACAACAGTCTACAACCAACACACCCAACACCCACATAGGTGTCAATAAACATCAACAGCCTATCAATTACACCTGCTAGCAGCGCTTGGCGGATGGCCAGGGCAGTGTATGGTCAATAACTCGATCGCGTATCGAGGAGCACAATCAAAACAAAGTAGTTCATTATGTGAATTGTGTCAGGCGATTACCATAAATGTGCTGTGAACATACCACTCCGCTAAGCCACGCCACCACCACCGTCAATTCCACCGCCAACGGACAACCGCTAACAACAACATCATCATCATCTGTGCGGAATGGTTCTGACAATGCGGGGGCGTTTTCCAGTTGCAGTGGAATTTCGCTTAATGTCGCCATGTGAACTGTCAATACGACTCGACTGCGACTGTGGAAATGACAGCTCGACTTTGGCATATCTACCTGTCGCGCACAGTGTGGTGACTTGGCTATGGCTACGCTTTGCCTCTGTATGTGCTCGAGCAATGTGCAGCTCTATCGAGGTAAATTGGACGTGACCATCGCATTAACCGTGTTACGGAGACATTTTTTGTTGCTTGTCCGTTTTCTTCTATATGGACGCAGTCCGATCTTGTTCGGATGTCGTACTCCTAAATGACCACACTACTTCGCGCAGTAGTCGATTCGTAAAATTTTGTTGTTTTTTTTTAGTTTCGACTTAGTTTTTGAGCGTTTAAGTTCCGTGGTAGGTTTGAGTTAAGCTTGTGGCTTTCCTTATTTTGCCTAAAGAGGGCGCAGGGGGGAGAGTTTTTGTTTCCATCGCCTGCCGCCACCGTCAACGACAACAACTTGCTGCAACTACGACTGATACTAAGTAACAAAAACGGTGGATTCCATTGTGCTGCACCAGCAGCACCACCAAACCGATGCCAAACCATGGCGCGCATTGTGTAGATTAAAGAAGAAGCTATTGGTACTTTGGTGGAAAAACAACTTTCTTTTTATTGTAGAAAGAAGATGAAACGGGCTTTTTTTGTGTGAGTTTTTCCAAAGGCTTAGCCGGCCATTTATGGGCATTTTTTCTTCTTTTTTTTGCAATTTTTATTTTTTCTTCCTGACCGCGCAGCCAGATGACAGGTTGGTTCTCTTTTAAAGAATGAAGAAGTTGATATTCTTAACCTTATGTAGTGATTAGACGAGATTATTATAATGTTGTATTTTTCTTTTGTTTTATTACTCTATATGTTTAATATTTTTTTGTTTTAATTGGTTAAACAACTTTCTCCTATTGAATGGAGTTTATTTTTTTTTTTTGTTTTGTTCTCTTTTTTTCTGTTAAATGATTCTTTTAATGTTAATATAAAAGAGCGTTTCGGGTGACATTAATGAGTTGGTTGCTGGTTCTAATCCAGGTTTAATATTTGTGTAAAATGAAAATGTAATTTGAAGAAATGTAAACTAATAGGCGTTTTTAATGAGTGCGTAAAAATGGAGTAGGTTTAATAGTTTCTTGTTTTTTTTTTTTTTTTTGATTTTGTTATAACCTTGAATATTTATGCAGAAATTTGTAACACTTTCATGTAAAAATGTTTTATTACTAAAATGAAAACAAAATTAATAATACTTGTTATGCTGAATTTAAATTTGTTTATAAAAAAAATGTTTAATCTGCAAGAAAAGTAGCCTTTATAAATGATTGTTCCATGACAAGATTAATTTTTATCATAATTTGTATTGTGCAATAACTTATTATTTTTTTTTTTTTTTTGATTATAGAAAAGATACGAATTTAGTATTTTATGGAAACGATCACACAAAGACAAAAGAAAATTAATTTTCTTATTTTGTATTCAGAAAATTGATTTCATGAAGCATTATTTATATGAGGCATTTTTTTCAATTTCGGGATAGCCATAAATTTATTATTTCATTTGTAGGGATCCCAAAATGGAGTACCACCTTCCCCACCACACTTTAAAGATGTTACTTACTTACTTATGTCCTCCGACCTATTACGTCCGTGATGTTTCCCTTACGGGACATAGGGCCTCCACTACACCTACGCGCCATCGTGTACGATTTCTTGAAATATATTTCAGCTCTCTCCAACTTTTCCCCAGTCGTGCCGATTCCTGTTCGACCGTTCTTCGCCATGTAATTCTAGGCCGGCCCACTTGTCTTCCCTCCTGCGTGAGCGGGTTCCACTGCATTGCTTGAGATGCAATGCACCAATTGCCTTTTCGAAGCGTATGTCCAATCCACTGCCACTTTCTGCAGCTTTCTAGTGACAGTGTCAGTGACTTTCCAAGTGCTGCAGCCGTAAAGCAGAACGGATTCAACATTGGAGCGGAACAGTCGTAGCTTGGTCTTTAAGCTAAAAGAGTTGTTTCTCCATATTTTGGACAGCATTCCGAACGCAGCCTTTGCTTTTCTGATTCGGCTGTTTACGTCCAGTTCAGTTCCGCCACCCGTAGAGATAATACTCCCAAGATATTGGAAATCCTCTACCATCTCTACCGGTTGTCCAGAAATATTTACTTGGATTGATGAGGAAGTTCCAAGCTGATCCTTTTAGTTTTTACCGAGTTGATCTTAAGCCCTACGATTTCTGCTTCTCTCTCCACCCTTGTTGTCATTTGATGGAGATCCATGATCCTATGAGAGAGTAAGCATACGTCGTCCGCGTAGTCCAGATGTTTGAGGTCAGTTTGCAGAGTCCACTGAATTCCTCCATTTCCACTTGACAAAGCTGCGTGCAGTACGTCACTTATAACCAACAGGAACAGTATTGGTGACAGTATACAGCCTTGCCTAACTCCACTTTGGATTTCAAACTCCTCTGACAGCCTACCTTTGTGCAAAACGTGACACCTGGATCCATCATATGTAGCCTTGATAATAGCAATCAATTTATCTGGGATGCCCCTCCTGCGCAAAGCAAGCCAAATAAATTCTCTATTGACACTGTCGACCGCCTTTTCAAAATCGATGAACAGCAGGTGAAGTGGTGATCGATATTCATTGCACTGTTCGATGATGATCCGCAAGGTGTTGATGTGATCCACACAGGAAGATCCAGTGCGGAAACCTGCTTGTTCGGCGTCGAGTGTGTCTTCGAGGTGGTCTTTAATTCGGTCCAATACTATCCTTGCTATTATCTTGGCTACTGCAGGTAGAACGCATATTCCTCTCCAGTTTTCGCACTGTGTGAGATCTTCTTTCTTTGGGAGCTTGAGAATCATTCCTTTTTTCCACTCTTCAGGAAAGCTCTCTGTTTCCGAAGCTCTCTTAATAAGTGGGTGCAGTAGCTCGCTCGATGTTGTTGGGGCTGCTCCTAAGAGCTCTGCAGGAATACCGTCAAGTCCAACCGCTTTGTTGTTCTTCAGTGCTTTGATGGCGGTGAAAATTTCTTCTTTACTGGGGGGTACGGTGCGTATTCGGGAAACTGTTACTTCAGGTAGCTCAGTGGGAAAAGGGCTCACTTCACTGGCGAAAACGCGGTTTAAAACCGCAGAAAAATGTGAGCTGATCCTCATCCGAAATTAACAGGGATCCGTTTGTGTCTTTAACCAGGTGTTGTTTAGAGCTGTGGACACCAGTGAGCTCTTTAGTAATTCTGTAGACGGTCCTACTGTCACACCTACTGGCGGCTTCTTCTGCTTCTGTAGCCAATGCGTTGATGTAGTTACGCTTATCACGTCGCACACTACGGTGAACTTCCCTCATCTTCATGCGGTACGTAGACTCAAGCTAATTTCTCCCTGTTGCTGGGGTAGCTGCGATGCGAGCTTTAAGGTGTTTCCTTTCTTCGATCCTTGCCCAAGTTTCGTCGGAAATAGCCAAAAGTCGTCAACGAGTTATCATTTATTATCCGAGGCGTAGTGTTGGTTTCGGTAGCGGGTTGATTACAGTTACGGAGAATGTTAACCTCCGTAGCCTATCCTAGAAAGCTAGGCCTTTTCGCACTTGTAATTTTGGCCTATTTATGTATATTGGGATACACAAATAGTTGCCCGGGGACCACCACGAGGAGGTAAAACAAGCACTTCATCGTGACTGATTGTTGCGCTACTGGCCCAGACCAAGTTCTGAGCAATCAATAGTTTCCCGATCAGGCACGATGCAGGTCGCCCAAAGAAAAGTTCTATACCTGCAAGTTGTTATTCAATTTTTTATGATTGAAAAACTTAGATTCTGCTTTTGGATTATGTTTATTTGATTTTTTTTTTTTTTTATTTATGTATGTATGTACATATGTATGTAGTCACAAAGCTATCAGCTTAGTGACCGCCGCAAAAATATCACTCTTGCCAGAGCTGCCGGTGATATGTCATCGAATTTTTGGCGAATATTTTCTTTGAGAGCTTCAAGAATCTGAAACGCATGACATTGAGATCTGGTAGGGTTTATTCGGGCTATCTCGCTGGCAAATCGCAAACACGAGTGATTATAGGCAACCCCGAAACGTATTTTGTATATTGTTTACTTCAGAAATGTCGAAGAAGAATTGACGTTTGCAACTAATTACAAATTATTTTTTATTATTAGGGTATGTTTATTTAGAAAATATTACAATTTCTTTGGTTTTCGACAAAAAGACCACCCTCTCCCCTTATAAATTCAATTTTTATGTTTCTATTTATATAAGTAGGATTTAATTAGGGATGAAAAAATTATTCATACGAATTTTAAATGCAATATTTGTTGACAGAGACAGACTAAGAATTACCGAGTTGCAAAAAGTGGCTTCAAAATACATGATCAATGATTTTTTTTTTTAGCAAAAAAGGAGTGAATATTACGAGAAAAGAAAAAATGGCGGGATTTGCCCTGCGTACCCAGCAGCCATCTTTATTGTTTCTGTCACATAAATTGTCTGAATAAATTAATTAATTATACCTCTATGATACCTACGTACTGGCTGGCGGGCGCGACGGTGCGAAACAGAAAACAGCGACAAATTAAATACAAATTTCAATGAATTGGAAAATCTATTTTTCAAGCCCTTATCTATTAAATGCCAAAAAAATAAACAAAATGGCACAACGGCTCATGAAGAACCAGGGCCTAGTGACTAACAACTCGCAACCATTCCTGTGTGCGCCTATCGACAGGAATGGAAGGGACCTACAATTTTATGCCGAATCCGAACGGCTAGACGAGAAGCACTTATTCGTGACAAGTGATACTCTTGGAGGATTTGCTTGGAGAGGCAGTAGCCCTGAAAAAAAAACTTTTTAGTTTTTAGGTGGACGAGGCTGGGAAGCGAACCCGAACCTCCAGCGTGACAGTTGAACGCACTAACCATTACGCTACGGGCTACTACTATTGAATGCCATGTGATGCAAAATGTTATGAAGAAATGTTTCCAAACATCATCAACTAAATTAATTATACTTTGTACTCATTACACTACCTATATTAGTATACTAGACCATCAGCTGAAGGTCTTTTCTTACGCTATAGTCTATAGACGTATACATCGATTGTAAAATTGGTTGCGGTCTTTAATAATAGTACCTGTTTTCTCTAACTTAAAGAGAAATTTTAAAATGCGGCAACTTTGAATTGTATCCATGTTTTTTTTCAGAAATTTTTGGTACCAGAAGACCCGTGCGAAAATTTCGCACATTCAATAAGGCTTTAAATTTTCAAATAGAATGTAGGTAGATAATTGAAATAATATAGATATGTGATCATAATATTTTTACTTGCGATATACATAGAATATGTATAGGGCAAGTTTAGGATTCGTACAAAAAAAAAATTCGAGATAAGAATTTTCCCTAACATTACGATGATAGAGAACGCGAAAAAAGTGGGTCTCGCAATTCTGTCTATCTGTCTGTCTGTCCGTCTGTCTGCACCTCGACCTGCAGCCTAAACGGCTGAAGCGCTTTTCTTCAAACTTTGAACTTAAGGTTCTTATGTGATTCCTTAGAGGGGAAATTGAATTTTTTTTTTTGGCTCAAAAAATAACGGTTCCTGTCATGCAACGAATAAACAAAAATTGATTTATTTCAAAAACGGCTCTAACGATTTTCAAAACAAAATTACGAGGTACTTAAATTACTAAAATAAATATTTTGGTAGAAAAATTTTTTTTTTATAACAGTTATTAACGGTACCTGTCATACAACCGATTTTTTGGTTTTCAAATTTTTCGTTAATTTGAACCAGAATTTTTATACAAAAGGTCGCTTACAATTTTGCATATAAAAATTTTCGAAAAAATAATTTTTGGATTTTTAAAAAAATATTGAATTTTTTTTTGAAAATTCAACATCTTGAAAACGGGCCAATGAATTTTTTTTTTAAATTTTGTGAAAAATTGTATTTTATTAAATACTAAAAGTTGGCATACAAAATTTTATTTTAAAAAATGTTCAAGATTTTTAATATATAAAAAATTAATTTAAAAAAAACCGCTCTAACGATTTTTGATTTTTTTTTTCATAAATTCATATTTATTAAACAAATTAGATGGCATACTTTTTTTTGAGCTCTATTCATAGTAATCATTCATATTTTAAATTGTTTTTATAACTTTTTTTTAATGATATCATAATGTTATGGTACATATAAATTTGTAAATTGTCTATTTCAAACTACGTTACAGTTGTTAGCTACGAGAGCAAGTTTTGTGCGATCCAGTCGTGCCCATTTTTTCTAATAAAATTTGATGCAATAAAAAAAATTCTTTGATTATTTTCATTCTAAAGGTTAGACCGCACACAACTGCAGCGGAACTACACTTCACGACGCGCCAACACATTTTTTGTATAAAATTTTATGAGCTTTATCGCACTAAGCGGCAACTGAACTTCATACAATTTCATACAAATTATTTTGAATCGCAGTTCCGCCTAGTGCGGTCTAACCTTAATTGTGTTTCGATTTTTTTTGTCAACCCCTTTCGATTGAACGAAATTTTACACAGTGTAACACTTTTAACAATGACATTTTTAATTTTTTTTTGACACAACAAAAATAGTTAACATTTTATAGAAAAAGAACGCACCACTGTCATTTTAGAGGAAAGTGCTTAGAGATTTCAAATAGTTAAAATAGTGAAAACACTAAATAAAAAAATGAAATAAAAGTTAAAATAGTGAATATTTTCAAATAAAAATATGCGTTCAATGGTGTAAAAACACCTATAATATGGAGTTTACAATTTTTGCATCTCCCGGGCTGATTGTGTCTCATATTCCACATAATGTTTTTGCAGGACTTAACGCAGCACCGCATATGTTATATATTTTTTGTTTTCAATGAAGTTTTGCATGTATTCAGTATATTGACATTTATTTAACTTTTTATTTAAACTTTAATCTCAAAAATACATCTATCAAAAAACACAACTAAAAACTCTTTTGGTGCCAAAGCATTTAGCTATCTCACTGCATTCCGACCCTGTGTGAATGCATTTGTGTTTGTATAACTCACACTTTTTCCTCGATATGCCCGTGTTCCTCTATTTCTTCTTCTAAGGTTTTAAATTAAAGAATTAATAAATATGTTTATTTCATTCTTGCAATCTAGTGATACCTTATAAATGCATTCGCAGTCACCGACTAGCCTTCGAACTGATCACATCGTTCTTCATCTGTCGTGTGCCTTCTCTTTTGCCGCAACCGCGCAAACCGGTATCTCCCGTTATACCACGCATCTCTTATCAATATCTAATTTTCTTGGTGAAACTTTATTAAGTGCTTGTGTAAGTGCTAGTTTCAAAAAAATAATGGCCCACGGGCCTAATAAAACTGACGGGGGTCGTTTCAGGTCACTTGACCCTGATTTAGATACCCAGCCAAACAAAAAACAAAGAACTAACCACATCCCTCTCGATAATTATCCTGATCTCCCACTCATATCGAATAAAAAAAATCCCAAATTTATTGTAATGATCTCTAAAGATAAACCTTTGTCAACATTAAGTCCTTTCCTTTTGAAAAAATCTATAGACAACATTAGCACAGAATATGATAAAATATCTTTGCTTCGTGACGGTAGCCTCCTTATTATGGCTAGATCCCAAAAAAGTGCTGATAAGTTTCTGAAGGTAAATAATTTAGCCAACGTTTGCTCAGTGGAAGTAAAACTCCACGATCGCCTTAATTCATCAAAAGGCATCGCATACGCGCCATGTCTTATAAATGTTAATGAATCAGAAATTGTAACAGAAATGAAAAATCAAGGTGTCACTGAAGTATACAAATATACTAAAACAGACGAAAATGGTAAGCAAAAACCTTCTGGATTAATATTATTTACATTTAATTTGTTCAATCCCCCTAAAACAATTGAAATTGGCTTCTATAATGCTAAAGTTACGGAATACGTTCCAAATCCCATGCGGTGCAAAAATTGCCAATTGTTAGGCCATACTTCAAAACGGTGCAACGGCAACGCCAAATGCGACTCATGCAATCTCCCCCCTCACTCCCCTGAGAACTGTACACGCATTATGTGTGCAAATTGTTCTCTCGCTCACCCATCTTCGGCAAAAATATGCCCAAGCTATAGACAAGCTAAAGAAATCTTATCAATTAAGACAACAAACAAATGCACTATGGGCGAAGCTAAGCGTATATACAATGAGCGTAACCCCAGTCAAATTTCTACATTACCTAATACTTTTGCTGAAAAACTGAAACAAAATACCCCAAACCAAAAAAATGCTCAAGTCCAAAATCCATCTCAAACCAATACAAACTCTCTTCAACCGACCACTTCTCAAGATAACAAAACCAAAAAACCACTACAGACACAAAATAACTCAGATAATAACCAAAAAATATTACAGAACTCTTTTCCTACTCCTTCAAATCAAACTAACTCCGAAAACATTAACTCACTCCCTCTTACATCAGCATCTTACCCTCGCTCTATATCAGATTACTCTTCCATCGACACCATGACCTCAGCCTCAACTTCCAATAAATTCTCTTCATCTCTTTTACCACAAACAAAATCACTCATAAATCCAAAAAATATTCCATCACCAATCCCACTCAATTCTAACACCAACACAAACAACTTTATCTCTAACATTCCGCCACCCTCCACCAACTTATCACAACAATTACCTCTTCTCAATGATAACACAATTCATAACGAAAATCAAATACTAAACGACAATGATGTCGACATATAAAACTAAACATTTTAACCAAAATTCAGACTCTGCGATTCAGAGGCTGAATCATCTGAGCTCCACAGAGAGCTCCGATGATTCACCTTCTGAGTCGCGGAGTCAATATCTTAACAACCCAAATATACAAAACCCTGTATTTTTACAACAACAATCACAATCCTCTCAAACAACAAACCCAACAACATGTGTGCACACTCATTCTACTTCACGTAGGAAAAGCTTGTGCATTCAAAACTACCCAAATAATATGGCTTTAAATATTTTGCAATGGAATATGAAAGGTTTTTTTAATAACTTCGATGAGCTAAGTATTTTAATAAGAGACCAAAAGCCGAGTATAATTTCGCTACAAGAGACTCACTGCCCATTTAACTCCATTCCTATCATACCTAAAAATTATGTTGGTTATTTCAAAAATTTTCCTTATAATACAACAAGTAAACAAGGTATATCCTTACTGATCAAAACAAATATCCCACACACAATCCGACCCATCAACTCAGATATTTTAGCATTAGCGGTTGAAATAAAACTTCAGACCAAAATAACCTACATTGGCTTATATATACACCCAAATCAAATTTTCTGTAAAAATGACCTTGCCAATATTATCAACCAGACTGATTCTCCCGTGATCCTTGGAGGTGACATTAATTCGTGGAACACCCTTTGGGGGTCTCCAGTCACAAACAAAAGAGGAGAAATAGTTGAAGACTTTTTACTAAATGAAAATCTCATTCTCCTTAACGATGGTTCACCAACTCATCTCTCAACCCACAACACATTAACTCATGTTGATATTACCTGCTGCTCACCTGAACTTTTTCCTATGACCACCTGGAAAACTTTAAGAGATCTCCACAACAGTGACCATTTCCCAATCCTTTCATCTACAAATATTGATCTTACTCTTGCTAAAACTCGCCCAATCCCTAAATTCAAAACCGACTTTTCAAATTGGACAACTTTTAGAAAAGTCGTTACAGAATACCTAGTTCACAAACCTTCAACTCCAAACATTAACAAAGAGGCAGCTTTAATTCAAAAAGCAATCAGAACTGCTGCTAATACCTCAATCCCTCAAACAACACCTTCAAATAAACTGAAAACAAGACGAGTTGTCCCTTGGTGGAACCCAACTCTCTCTACACTCCGTAAAACTAAAATGACAACGTTAAAAAACTTCCAAAAATCACCTTCACAAACAAATTTAATTTTGTATAAGAAGGCAAATGCTAAGTTTAGACGAGAACTCAAAGATAGCAAATCCAAAAGTTTTTCGGAATTTACATCTAGCTTAAATCCCAGCTCCTCTACTACAAAAATTTGGCAAAACATTAGACGACTTACAGGTAATCCAAATCCCCTTAAAATATCGTGTATCCAATCAACAAATGGGATTATTACGGATTCAACACAAATATGCGATTTTTTCTCCCAAACTTGGTCTCAGTACTCAAAAGACCAAAATTTCCACTTGAACTTTAAATCCAGTAAGGATGAATTTCTTAATTATATACCCTCTGTATCTAATAACAACATCTTTGCTAAACGGATCGAAGAACCCGTTTCGATGGTTGAATTCGAAGCATGCTTAAATAAAATGAAAGGAAAAACACCTGGCAGAGACCGAATTAGTTATCCAATGATTAAAAATTTGCCATTTGAAATAAAACAGAGACTTGTAGGACTATACAACAACGTTCTCAATACGGCAGTTATTCCACAAAGTTGGAAAACTGCAACGTTACTTCCGATTCCTAAACCAAACAAAGACAAAAATTTAATCGATGGATACCGACCTATATCCCTTATATCCTGCTCTTCTAAAATTTTAGAAAAAATTGTTGCAAAACGTCTGATATGGTTTGTTGAAACCAAAAAATTAATATCCTCCAACCAAGTAGCCTTCAAATCTAACAGAGGTTGCATTGATGCACATCTTCACTTAGACTACTATATTTCAAAAGCTCTATCCTCCAAAAACCATGTATCTATACTCTCACTTGACTTTGAAAAAGCATTTGACCGGATCGGATTGCATATAGTGCTTGAAAAACTCAAAACCTGGAACGTTGGAAGGAAAATCTTTGACTATGTCAGACAATTTTTAACCAATAGAAAATTTTTTACGAAGGCTAACGATCTTTTTTCTAACGCTTATCCTTTACATAATGGTATCCCTCAAGGATCTCCATTATCGGTTGTTTTATTTATAATCGCCTTCAATGATATTTCAACCATATTAAATAACTACAAACTTTTAGATAACTGTTTTTATGCAGATGATATTTATATATTAAGTAAAATAAATGATCTAAATAAATGCAAGACTTTATTCAATAATGTTGTGAATGATATTTTAGAATGGTCTCTAACTTCAGGAGCAAAACTATCTTTAAAAAAATGTAAAATTCTTCATGTTTGCAGAAAAATTAATTGTCCTGAAATTACTTTAAGTATAAATAATGTACAAATTGAAAATGTAAAAAAACTAAATGTCCTAGGAGTATTGTTCAATAATAAATATAATTGGAAGGACCATTGTTTAAATTTAAAAAAATCACTAGCGGCGAGAGTAAATATTATTAAGTACCTAGCAAGTCAGAAAAGTCAAGTACATATTAATACACTTTCATATGTAACCAAAATGTTAGTCTTAAGTAAAATTGATTATGGAATTTATATTTATGGTAATTCCCCAAAATCCACTCTTAAATTAATCCAGCCAACTTACCATCAAGCAGCGAGAAGGAGCATCAACGCTTTCCCTACAACTCCAATCAAAAATATTTTAGCAGAAGCAGGACTTCCAACTGTCGAGCAACGTTTTGAAGAAATAACACCAAGTCTGATTGCGAAGTTAGTCTTCTCAAAAAACTCAGTTATCGATAAAGATATCCACCAAACAATCGGACACAAATGCAAAAAACGTATCCCATCTGCAATAAGCATAATCCTCGATAAAGCACATCAAATGGAAATCCCAATCAAAAAAACACAAAACTATATCTTATCTTACCCTCCATGGCATATTAAACCCGAATCTATTATGTTGAGTTTAGCTGATTATAAGAAAACTAATACCAACAGTTCACTATACCGCTCATTATTTTGGAACATCTCAGCAGAGCTTAAAAATAAAAGCTGGAAATTCATGTTCACAGACGGGTCCAAATCACAAGACAACACCTCATTTGCCGTCACATTAGAAGATGGTTATATTTTAAGCATTGGTACCCTCCCGGAATTCACGTCAATTTTCACGGCAGAAGCATTTGCTATCCTTCAAGCTACCAAAACAGCTACAAACTGCAGAGGCAAGTTCGTTATATGCACCGACAGTATATCAGTTCTCAAGGCAATTAGCAACCCAAACAACAACACTGAACTAGTTTCAGCAATAAGAAATAAGATGATTATGATGCCAAACAAAATGAAACTTATGTGGACTCCTGGTCATGTCAATATTCGTGGGAATGAGGAAGCCGACAAAGCCGCATCTTATGCAAAAGACGCTCCAGTACACAAATTCAATGTTTTTACCAAAAACGATCTTAAAACATATATACATAAAAGCCTTAATATCAGACAAGAAAACGAATGGAGTCTTTATCACCACCACTACAAAAAAGTAAACGTTGACAAAACTCGACCACGATATCCAAACCTATCAAAACTTAAAATTTCAAACTTTGTTCGTTTAAGACTTGGCCACACATCAATAACTCACCAACACCTACTTACCAAAAATAACCCACCGATATGCACCACCTGTAATTCAACTTTGAATATCTCACATCTACTAGAAAATTGTCAATTATCAAAACCTATTATAAAATCTATTTTTCAAGATATATCAATTTATGAAGTTCTTAAAACTCCCAATTTCACAAATATCGAAAACATAAATAAATTCCTTTCAATTCTTAATGTAAATATATAAAATTTGTATTATAAAAAAGGAGCCAATAGTCTCCGCTGCTAGGCTCCATTATTTTTTTATGTTACCCTGTAATTTTAATTACATGTTAATAAATGATAATAATAATAAATGCATTCGGCTTTTTATAATGAGAAAAAGATTATATTATAAATAACAGAAGTAGGTAACAAATATGTTTCTCCATCACTCACTCAATGTGCAAGCGAAAAAAAAGGATTATACATTACAAAAGTAATAAATATGGTTCCTTCATTCATGCATGGTGTTACTAAAGAATGTTTCTCCCCCACTCACTTAAGGTGCAGCGAAAAAAAGAGCATTTTAAATTACAGAAGTCAAGTAATACATATTTTTCTCTTTCACTCATTCAATAGGTTAAAATTGAGGTATTCCTTATGTCAATTTTTTCATTTATTGAATTATTTGAAATTTCCGAAATTTATAGAAAAAAATGTGATATAACATAAAGTTTTTGTCCAATGTCATGAGCAGGGAAAGGATTTTGCTAATTTTGCCTATTTTTTTTGCGTGATCGTAAGAAAGTATCGACTTTATACAAACACGATTCATGTCCTCTTGCTTCAAAATATATGTATTTTATTTTGCCTTTTTTACCCGTTAGTGCTTTTTTTTGCCTATTTTACCCGTTAGTGTCTGTTTTGTCAATTTTGACGTGCTTGCTTTTTTTTATCAAAGTTAAACGAAAAAATCTTCAAAAAAATTCTACAAATACAAACTGCATGTAGTTTTTCCAGTTGAGATTATGGCCCTTATTATGAGTGTCGTTTGCTCGTTGATAAACGAATTTTGTCGAAAGTGGATCGTCGGAAATTCGAAATATCTTAATCTATGGTTGCGTCAGATCTCAGCAGTTAAGTGCTTTTACCAGCAGTTTTAACTCACCAAACATTTTGGTACTTTCGACTTTTGTCGCATCGAACGTTGAACGACACTCGCAATAAGGGCCTATTTCACTTAAAAACATGATCCTAACACAATCTAATGCGCACAGAAAGCAAATTTGCCCTCAACATACAAGAAAAAGAAGGCATGTAGTTTAGACTGTAGAAAGAGTTGCTATGATCTTTCTCAATCAAATTTCCTGTTTTTTTTTTGTTTGTTTGCTCATAAAAACTAGATCTTTGCATTTCTCTATGAATTATCGTGCATTTCCTTGCACTGCAAATATCAATGAAAATTTGGAAAAAGCGAAAGGGCCAATAATTGCAAATGAAGTGTTGAAAAACTTCACTACTGTTCTTAATGTAAATCGTGGTTTTAAAACTGTTGAGCAACCGCTGTAATAAATGGCGACGACAACTCCACACTTTTCAAAAACGTTGAAATGAATGATGTAAAGAGTTTAAAATGGGCTCCACTCGATTCTGCTCAAGTAGAAAGGTCCTTCATTTAAGATGCTTCTAAGAGACAATCGTAGAAGGCTGTCACCTGAGAATTTCAAAAAGTAGTTGGTAGTTCAATGCTATTATAATTGGACGTAAAGTTATGTTTATATTATCTTTATTAAATAAATGCCTTTTTTTGCCTTTTTAAGAATTTTTGTTTGCCTTTTTTGATTTTTTTAGGTCAGCAAAATCCTTTCCCTGGTCATGAGTATTTCTAAACTCCTATTCAGTGATACCTATTTTAGTAGATTTGACTATTTTATAAATGAGAAAAAAAGGAGTTTGACAACAAAAATAATGTATATGATTATCTGTATTTTGATGTTACTACATAAAAAACCCTTTTTTTTTAAATATTTAAAAAAAACTCACCTAGCCAACACCAAAACATTAATTGAAAATTTGGCAGATACGTATGAATTTGTTTTTAATCAGCTTTATAGCAACACAATATATATTTCAAAAAAACGTCACACTGATTTAAAGTAAACTTTTTCTCAAACATGAAACATCTATTTCGCCATTTGTGACTTTTAAAGGTTCATATATCGAGTTGTAGATGTTTGACAATTTTCTTGTCATGTATAACTGACATGTAGTTAATAAAATCTATCGATTGCAAAAAAAATTATTGCTGTATCACTTCCCGTTTAGAAAATAAGTTATCGACCTTTTAATACGTTCACCCTAATTTACCCTACTGAAATTTAAATTTTCAAAAAATCCCCTATTTTAAAATTTTTAAACGAATTTTCATTTCATATTATATTTTTTACTTGCGATATACGTAGTATAGGGCATGTTTAGGTAGTAGCCCGTAGCGTAATGGTTAGTGTGTTCGACTGTCACGCTGAAGGTCTGGGTTCGCTTCCCAGCCTCGTCCACCTAAAAACTAAAAAGTTTTTTTTTCAGGGCTTCTGCATCTTCCGATGAATTGACAAATCCTCCAAGAGTTTCACTTGTCACGAATAAGTACTTCTCGTCTAGCCGTTCGGATTCGGCATAAAATTGTAGGTCCCTTCCATTCCTGTCGACAGGCGCACACAGGAATGGTTGCGAGTTGTTAGTCACTAGGCCCTGGTTCTTCATGTGCCGTTGTGCCACCCAATTTATTTTTTTTAGGGCATGTTTAGGATTCGTGCAAAAAAAAAATTCGAGATATTAATTTTCCCTAACATTACCATGATATAGAACGCGAAAAAAGTGGGTCTCGCAAATCTGTCTGTCTGTCCGTCTGTCTGTCTGTACCTCGACCTGCAGCCTAAACGGCTGAAGCTATTTTCTTCAAACTTTGGACTTAAGGTTTTATGGGATTCCCTAGAGGGGAAATTGAATTTTTTTTAGCTCAAAAAATAACGGTACCTGCCATACAACCAATATACAAAAATTGATTTATTTCAAAAACGGCTCTAATTTTGCTACAATTATTATTTTGGTAGAAAAAAAAATTATAACGGTTATTAACTGTACCTGTCATACAACCTATTTTTTGGTTTTCAAATTTCTCGTTAACGGCTACATCGATTTCAACCAAAAATTTTGTGTAAGAGGTCCTTAACAATCTTAACAATTTTGCTTATAAAAGTTTTCGAAAATATAGTTTTTGGATTTTTAAAAAAATATTGAATTTTTTTTTTTTGAAAATTCAATATCTTGAAAACCGGTCAATGAATATTTTTTTAATTTTGTACAAAATTATATTTTATTGAATTCTAAAAGTTGACATACTAAATTTTATTTTTAAAAATGTTCAAGAATTTTTATATATAAAAAATAAATTTTTAAGGAAACCGCTCTAACGATTATTGAGTTTTTTTCATAAATTCATATTTATCAAACAAATCAGATGACATACTTTTTTTTTGAGCTCGATCTGTTTTAGCTACTAAAAAACAAATTTATAGTAATTTTTAGTAATAAATTGTTTTTAAAATTTTGTAATGATATTGTGATGTTTTTTTTGTTTATAGCTGATGTAGTTCAGTGGGTCCAGGGTCTCACCGAAGGAAGGAAATGGAAACTCGGTTCTATTGTGAAGAATTCAGAACTCCATTTATTCGGAGGTTTTATTTTCGTTAAAGAACCTTAACATGATAACATATAAAGCAATAATAACTTAAATAACTAACATGGTATTTCGTATACTTGTAAGTCTACTTAGATAATTATAAAATAACTAATTCAAATGGGATATATTCCCCAGCCCAAGCAAGCTTAGAGGCAAAACTAATAATAATTCAAATGGGATGTATTCCCCAGCCCAAGAACCACTATGCACATTGTAAATTTTATGCTATGTTCAAGTTGTAAGTTACGGGAGCAAGTTTGTGTGATCCAGTCGTGCCCATTTTTTTTATATCATTATGGCTAAATCAGACATTTCAATAGACGTAAAATTTGACATTTCAAGCGTGGCAAACCTATGCTACCGTCCTAAGTAAAAAGGGGCTAAGCGCCAAAAATTGAGTTTAATGCATATTTGGAATAGTTAAACACTGTCTTATTTTTCTGTGAAAAAAAAATGAATCATATTTCCAACTGCGAATAGCTCAAAGTGACAATTGGTAATGGTCATAAATCCATTTTCGTGTATGGTTTTCAAAGAAACTAAAAACAGTAAAACGCATTTATCTCAAAACTACAAAAATGGAGATATACCCTTTTAACTTAGGACGGCAGTATGTTATGCCCACTTTTGTCTAGGCAAATCGCGCGAATTTTTTTTTGCATCTCTGTTACTCCCTGATTATTTGCAGCACGACCTTTACATTTAAGCATTAAAAATGAATTTTACCTCGTCAAAATATTCTATGTATATTGTCAGCCCAAACATTGATGAGCATATTTGCGTCATTTGTAAGGATTTTAGGGAAAATATTGTTCTGTTGCATTGTAGGCATCTACAAATATGTAGCGAATACAACCTAAAAATTCAAGCGGAGTCTATTGCTGAAGAGCACGGGAACTATAAATGTCCTTTCTTTAACAAT